>CM038051.1:183670063-184341818 GCA_021397845.1 Areca catechu
TTGGATCCGGATTCAGATATCTTCGTAATGGATCCTCCAATACTGGTCCTTTGGCCGGTTGGCTTTTCCTGAACTCAAGATCTGGAAGAGAAGAAAAAATTGATGGAATCAGAGAGTCAAGGAAAAGATTTACCAGGTTGATGAACTTGAAGATTGAAATTGCTGAAAACTGGATCTCCTGGATGTTGATGTGATTTCCTTGGAACTTGCTCTGGATCTGAAGTTGCCGGACTGGATCTGGATGAAGGTGGACGGCCTGGACTTGTAGAGAGAGAGAGGTCGTGGGAGATGGATGGATCTAGGGTTTGATGGATTGAAAATAATGAAGGGTGGCTAGGGTTTTGGAATTTCAAGTGGCTAACCTAGGGTTTGGATAAAGATGGAGATCTCTCACATCCTCAAGGCTCCAATGGAACCCGGATTACCCCCTCACGGAGCTCAACACTTAGAATAGTGCGGAAGAAGAGAAACCTAAGTCACTCAACACAAGAGAATAGCAAAAAAAAATTTTCTTCATTGATTTTTAAAGTTACAAAGAGAGGTCTATTATATAGACCTAAAATTTTCTCCAAGCTTGTACAAATTTCCATGTGGGACTAAACTCCTCCAACCACTAGATTAGGTAGAAAATCTTCTCTCTTGGCCGACCAAGAGTTCAAAAAAAAAATTGGGACGGCCATAAAGGAATTTTTTTTTGAATTTTTTTGGTGCCTCCTTTGGAGTTGGATTTGGATTTGGAGTCCTCTTCTTCTTATGGTATTTCTTCTTTTCTTCCACTCCAAGTTAAGCTCTTTGATTTTGATTTGAACTTCAATTAGGAGTAGGTTGGATGTCCTTCTTTGATTTCTTCTCCAAGAGAAGTCTTCTTCCTTCTTTGCTTAGGTAAAATAGGCAGGTATGGGCGCCTCCTTTAAAGTAGCCTCCAATTTGATTTTTTCTTCTTTGGATGTGGGGACCATGACACTGGGATGCCTCTGGCGCCTCCTGGACTCTGGCGTGTGCTCGGAGTGTGGCTGGGCGTGTGGCTTGGAGTGTGGCCTCCACTTGCTTGAACCTTGATTTGATTGGAAGACAAATGTGGCACCATTTTGGACCAAATTGAAACCACATTGGGACTTGCACTGAGTCAACATGACTCAACAAAATTTAAATGGTGACTCAATAAATAAAATAAATAAACTGGTTGACCAGGTCACCTTTATTACAAACCCTAATTTCTCGGGCAATGTCAATCAGAGATCCAAATGGAGCTCTGAAGTCTTCTTCTGAGTCTGGTGCCCGCACCAATTCTCCCAGGGTGGGAGGAACTCGACCCTGTCGAGTAAGGCTCAAGTTGGCTCTGGTATCTCTCCAAGAGGTCTGGGTCCAATTCTTGTAATTCTTCTCGGGAGATCCAAGAGTCATCAGAATCTAGCCTTCCTTGCCAGCGGACCAGGTACCTTTGGTATCCTCGATTACGAGTAGAGATAACCTGATCATCCAGGATCTTTTCAATCTGCTCTTTCCTCACAGGCCAGTTTGTTGGTGGACACACAGGGTCGGGATCACTCTCAATGATAGGGTTAGGCTCAAAAGGCTCACTAGGAATCACAGCTGGCTCCCTGTACTCTACTAAGTCTGTAATGTTGAAAGTAGAGCTAATGCCTAGTTCTGGAGGCAACTCGAGCACATAGGCATTGGATCCTACTCTCTTTACCACTCTAATGGTCCAGCTCCCCTAGCATGTAACTTTCTAACGGTTCCAGGAGGAAACCGTTCAGGCCTTAACCTAATCATCACATAGTCTCCCTCAACAAAAGATTTGACTCGCCTTTGAGTATCAGCCAACTTCTTATAAGTTTCATTACTTAAATTTATTTTGGCATGAATTTCTTTATGCAAGTCTTTTACATGCTGTGCAAAATTCTCAGCAGATTCGGAGACTCGAGTGTGGACAGGTAAAGGGACTAGGTCAAGAGGTGTGTGAGGTTTGTACCCATGTACAATTTCAAATGGACTCTTACCCGTAGACCTATTGACCGAGTCATTGTACGCAAATTCTGCCCTTGGTAGGTATAAATCCCAATTTCTGGTGTTTTCACCAACAAGACATCTCAGCAGATTTCCTAGGCTACGGTTCACTACTTCAGTTTGGCCATCAGTTTGGGGATGATAGGCAGTTGAAAACTTAAGTTTTGTCCCTAACTTATGCCAAAGGGTCTTCCAAAAGTAACTGGTGAACCGGACATCCCTATCTGAAATGATTGTCTTAGGTAGGCCATGGAGTCTAACTATCTCATTGAAGAAAAGCGTGGCTACCTTAGACGCATCAAAGGTTTGGGAACAAGGCAGGAAGTGGGCCATTTTAGAGAATCGGTCGACTACGACACAGATAGAATCATGTCTCCTCTGGGTCTTAGGTAAACCTAACACAAAATCCATACTCACATCTTGCCAAGGACGATCTGGGACAGGGAGTGGGGTATAAAGACCAGTGTGTTTGTTTTCGCTGTTTGGCAACAGCGCAGGTTCGACATCTAGCTACAATATTAGCTACATCCCTTTTCAAGCTAGGCCAGAAAAAGTAGTCTTCAATAGCTAGAATGGTCTTGTCTTTTCCAAAATGGCCGGCTAAACCTCCAGCATGGATTTCCCAAATCAAAAATTCCCTAAGAGAAGTTCTAGGGATGCAAAGCCTATTTTTGAAGAACAAAAAACCATCTACAAGGGTATAATCTTGTGATTACTAGATGGTCCTTGAACTAGATCCTGATACACAGTTGTGAAATCCGGACAAGACTCATATTCCTCTTTGATTTGCTCAAACCCTATGACCTCAGTTCTAACAGAAGTTAATAATAGAGATCGGCGACTAAGGGCATCAGCTACCTTATTCTCAACTCCAGCCTTATGTTTCAGGACAAAAGTATAGGACTGGATATATTCTACCCACTTAGCATGCCTAGGGTTAAGCTTCTTTTGGGAGTTCAGAAATCTAAGAGCCTCATGGTCTGAAAATAGTACAAATTCCTGCGGTAGCAAATAATGTCCAAGTAACGCAAAGCTTGCACCACCGCATAAAATTCCTTATCATAGGTAGAATACCTAAGCTTAGCATCATTAAGTTTTTCACTAAAGAATGCTATGGGATGATTCTCTTGGCTTAGGACTCCACCTATTCCTACACCTGAAGCATCACAGGCAACCTCAAATACTTTAGAAAAATCGGGTAATCTCAGAATGGGTGCCTGGGTCATTTTATCCTTAAGATCTAGGAAGGCTTTATGGGCTGACTTAGTCCAATGAAATTCTCCCTTCCTAATACAATCAGTGATAGGAGCAGCTAAAGTACTAAACCCCTTGATGAATCGCCTATAGAAGGTAGCCAAGCCGTGGAAACTTCTAACTTCATGCACATTGGTTGGCTCTAGCCAGTCTACTATGGACCTAATTTCTCAGGATCGGCTGCCACGCCGTCAGGGGTTACTACAAAACCAAGAAAGATAACTCTACTAGTCATGAATTCACACTTCTTAAGATTACCGTAGAGTCTCTCATTCCTCAAAACTTGGCAGACTGCTCTAAGGTGGCCTAGGTGATCTGCTGGGGTCTTACTATAGATCAGGATGTCATCAAAATAGACCACCACAAATTTTCCTATGAAAGCTCTAAGTACCTGGGTCATAATTCTCATGAGGGTACTAGGGGCATTGGACAACCCAAAAGGCATAACAACCCATTCATAAAGACCATCCTTAGTTTTGAAAGCAGTTTTCCATTCATCCCGGGTCTAATCCTAACCTGATGATAGCCACTTTTGAGATCAATCTTAGAAAAAACCATTGCACCAGCCATCATATCAAGCATGTCATCTAGTCTAGGGATGGGAAACCTATTTTGATTGTAATTTTATTGATGGCACGACTGTCAACACACATCCTCCACGTGCCATCTTTCTTTGGGGTCAGTAAGGCTGGGACTGCACAAGGGCTAAGACTTTCTCTAATAAACCCCTTCCTCAATAATTCTCCAACCTGCTTTTGCAGTTCTTCATGCTCAGATGGATTCATCCTGTAATGGGGCAAGTTGGGCAAAGTCGCTCCTGGGATTAGATCTATGGCATGCTGGATATCCCTAAGAGGTGGAAGGTAGTCTGGCAAATCCTCGGAAAGACATCCTCAAATTCTTTTAACACAGGTTTAACTTCTTGAGGAGGCTCTGAGGGTTTCGAAGTTCTAAGTTCCTTAGCAGTCAACATCCAGATGGGTGAACCACTATGAATTTCTTGTTCTAGATCCTTAGCACTGATTAGGTTCACTCCAGTTTCATCTCCTTAACCTTACCGGCTCCTTTAGTTACCTTGTCCTTAGGGAGAACTGAATGGATCGTAATCTTCTTCCCATTGAAACTAAAGACACAGGTATTGGATTTTCCTAAGAGGGTGGCATCATGATCATACAACCAAGGTCTTCCGAGAATTATACTGCTCACCCCCATGGGTCAAAACATCGCACCAATCTTTTCGTGATAAGATTGCCTTTGATTTGGACTTGACATCTAGACTGGATGGGTATGGAGGTAGAATCTACCCAAGAAACCTTATAGGGGTTGGGATGGGGACCTGGGATTAAGCCTAACATCTTGACAGTGCTAGTAGAGATGGCATTTACACAGCTCCCACTATCTATGATGATCTTACATACATTATCCCCTAATTTAAGAAAAGTCTGTAGGATGTTAGTCCTACGCCAATCCCTTGAACTAGATTCTGGGATAGGATGCATCTTACAACTCCTAATTGGTCAGATTCATTGGGTTCCTCCTCTCCTTCATACTCCTCAACCAAATTCATTCTGGCCTCATAAATTCTTCTTCAAATTCCTCACTGAGCTCGGAATTATAATTCTCGTCCTCTTCTATGTAAAGGGATCTTCATAGGCACTGGCTAGCAACATGACCTACCTTATGACACTTGAAACAGGCTATGGCAGTACACTGACTGGAAATGTGACCTGGTTTCTGGACACTTAAAATAGTGATATTTGAACTAGGGGTTCTCTGGGTGTCAGGTGCCTTACCTTTGTCCATGGGTCTAGGGGTAAAGTACCCTGAAAAGGTTTACTAGGGATACTTGGCTAGGTCCATTCCTTGGGATTGGGGCACTAACCCTAGAAGGTATAGGTCCTCTCTGAAATTTCTCATGTTTAGTGCAATCTGGTAGGCTTGGTCTGATCAGTACCCTCTCAGAAATAGTTCTCTCTTGATTTCTTCCCTCAGTCCAGCCCTAAATCTAGACAAGTGACTTCATGGGCTTCACTCACATCACATCTCATTAGGTATTCATCAAAAGTAGTTATGTAGTCTGAGACAATCGGTTTCCTTGTTTCAGGTTTGCCATGGTCTAACAGGTTTTGTTGGTATGAAATGGGTAGGTATTTATCTCTCAGTTTTTCTTTCATACCCTGCCAGTGGTTATGGGCTCAACATTCCGTCTCCTAGTGGTTAGCTCAATGTTCTCCCCAGTATAACCTAGCTTGACGCACTAATTTCATCTTGGCAAACTTGTATTTCTCCTCCTCAGACATAGCATACCACTCAAAGTATTGGTCCATCTCACCCTCCCAATCAGAATACACCTTAGGGTTCAGACTACCATCAAAGTGGGTGCATCTATTTGATGTTCCTGATGAACCTATCATCTCTATTCAAGCTCTGGGTCAGGCCTCCTATGATTAGGTTCAGGATCTCTATATAAAGGCCTTCTAGGCTCCTGTGTGGGTGAGGTTGAGGCACATTAAAATCGGGGTCAGGAGTCCAATTCCGATGCCTAGTTTCTTCAAGTACTTGGACTCGGTCCCTAAGTTGGGTAAGATCCTCATGAATTTGTGCGCTAAACTGGGCCACAGTGTTTGGTCATATCCTGATTCATTTTAGCCATACTTTCAGTAAGAGTTCTGATCATGGCCTCTAAATCAGGTTGGGTTTGACCAGGTTGATATGGCACTCTCCGTTTATGGTAGACATGATGATTCAAGCAAGCACACAAAATGAGACTAGACTAAATCGACTACTGGATCACTAGACCTAGAGTCCAAACTAGATGCCCAATCAGAGTGGCAAGCTAGCCTGTAGTAACTCAGGACTCAGCCAGGCAGGTGTAAGGGGAGTGTTGGTCCTTGATTGCCAATCCTAGACACCAATCAGTGATTGGCCAGGTAGGCGGACCAGCACACAAGCCCTTCGGGACGTAGTCCCTAAACCACCGTTCTAGACACTGAGTGCTAAGCACACACAGAATACCTCGGCAAACTGACTCAACACTAGCCTAGACCCGACCAATTGGTGTCCCTAGCCCACTAGGGCAAATTAGGTCTAACTGATTTTAAATTAGGTCTAGGTTCGAATGATTGGATGGTGGTTTTGGGCTAAGGAGAGGTAATCAACTCCTCCCCTTATCTTAGATGCTCAATTGCCCTTAAGTAAATTATGATGATCACTCCAAAAGAATTGAATTGCAGAACACAAAAACAGAGTTGCTGTATTTTAATTCTCAGAATTTTTACCGAAACCAATAAATCACAGAAAAATTATGGAAAATAGGTTCAGTATACTGGTCTCAACGAAGAAAAATCATGTAATTCGGAGTTTTGTGCAGGAGAAATAATTCAGACAACAGGGTATTATGGGCTGCAACTAGATTGTCTTCCCCGTTTATAATCCCTGCTACGAAGTTATAACCCAATGGATCCCCTACACGCCCTAGGAACACCCCGTGGAATAGGAGGAGGAGGCTTGCGCCTCGCTTAGTTCCTAGGACCGGACGTCCTGGGAGTCTACTTCGAGCAGACAAAATAAAAAGAGACAATCAAAACAAGCAAGCAAGCAAATCAGAAACCCTAGACTGGGCTCTGATACCAAAATGATGCAGAACAAATAAAGGAATGCGATGCGGAAGTAATTAAGATTAACTAATTTTTTTGTTGTTTTTTATATATTTGTAGAAGTTGGCTTCAAATCAAGAAAATTAACCTAACATTGAAAGATACTATATGATAATTGAAAGCACAATTTTAAGGAAACTAAATTATCAGAGTAGTTCAGAAGCAACGGATCGCTGGGGGTTGAGAAACTCCCAGACCTAGGGTTTCGCTCCGAACTTTCAAAAGAACAGAAATAATGAGAAGAGATGGTTTATCTAACCAGACAATGATCTTCACAGATTTTGGTGAAGGAACTCTCCCGAGCAGATTGTTGGATCCCGGATTCAGATATCTTCGTAATGGATCCTCCATACTGGTCCTTTGGTCGGTTGGCTTCTCCTGAACTCAAGATCTGGAAGAGAAGAAAAACAATTGATGGAATTAGAGAGTCAAGGGAAAGATTTACCAGGTTGATGAACTTGAAGATTGAAATTGCTGAAAACTGGATTCTCCTGGATGTTGATGTGATTTTCCTTGGAACTTGCTCTGGATCTGAAGTTGCCGGACTGGATCTGGATGAAGGTGGATGGCCTGGACTTGTAGAGAGAGAGAGGCCGTGGGAGATGGATGGATCTAGGGTTTGATGGATTGAAAATAATGAAGGGTGGCTAGGGTTTTGGAATTTCAAGTGGCCAACCTAGGGTTTTGGATAAAATGGAGATCTCTCACCTCCTCAAGGCTCCAATGGAACCCGGATTACCCCCTCACGGAGCTCAACACTTAGAATAGTGCGGAAGAAGAGAAACCTAGGTCACTCAACACAAGAGAATAGCAAAAAATAATTTTCTTCATTGATTTTTAAAGTTACAAAGAGAGGTCTATTATATAGACCTAAAATTTCTCCAAGCTTGTACAAATTCCCATGTGGGACTAAACTCCTCCACCACTAGATTAGGTAGAAAATCTTCTCTCTTGGCCGACCAAGAGTTCAAAAAAAATTGGGACGGCCATAAAGGATTTTTTTTGAATTTTTTTGGTGCCTCCTTTGGAGTTGGATTGGATTTGGAGTCCTCTTCTTCTTATGGTATTTCTTCTTTTCTTCCACTCCAAGTTAAGCTCTTTGATTTTGATTTGAACTTCAATTAGGAGTAGGTTGGATGTCCTTCTTTGATTTCTTCTTCAAGAGAAGTCTTCTTCCTTCTTTGCTTAGGTAAAATAGGCAGGTATGGGCGCCTCCTTTAAAGTAGCCTCCAATTTGATTTTTCTTCTTTGGATGTGGGGACCATGACACTGGGATGCCTCTGTGGCGCCTCCTGGACTCTGGCGTGTGCTCGGAGTGTGGCTTGGAGTGTGGCCTCCACTTGCTTGAACCTTGATTTGATTGGAAGACAAATGTGGCACCATTTTGGACCAAATTGAAACCACATTGGGACTTGCACTAAGTCAACATGACTCAACAAAATTTAAATGGTGACTCAATAAATAAAATAAATAAACTGGTTGACCAGGTCAACCTTTATTACAAATCCTAATTTCTCGGCAATGTCAATCAGAGATCCAAATGGAGCTCTGAAGTCTTCTTCTGAGTCTGGTGCCCGCACCAAGAGGCCAGAGAGGAGGGCAAGACCACCTCGGCCACCACATCTCCCAGCTCAATCATACTCTCATACACTCCACACACTCCTCCTAGCGTGGAGCTCATCCAAGGGGCTCGACCAGGAGGATCTGTTCTCCTAGATCATCACTGACTTGATCGTCGGAGTGCCCCCGCCAGAATCCCCGACCGGATCATTGACGTTGGCTGTCTTGCAGGTTCCGAGACACCGGAGGCATCCCCGACCGGCGACGCGTACCACCCGACACCATCAGCAGCTAAGAGCCACGACGATCCTGTGGCAACAGATTGGCACGCCAGGAAGTGGCCACAAAATGACATTTGATCCATTCCAGGCCCCGTGTAGCTAGTCCATTGGGAGGATGGTGACCACCAGGGCAAGGGGAGCTTCTCCCAGCCATGCGGAGGCATCCCCTTCTCAAGAACCTGCACGGACCGGAGATGGAAGTACCTGGCCCGGTTCAACCGCCCCCACTGGAGACCTAGCTGACCGCACTTGCCCAGTAGATGCCTACTCTCACTGCGGCAGTGCACCAGCTCTAGCATTAGCATCAGCATTGGTCTCTAGCTATCCACCAGCAGCCAGAGACCCCCGCGGCCCATGCCGCAGCACCCCGCGATAGCCTACATTCCTTCCACGGGAGGCCTTCGCAGCCGCGGGCAGCTACAGACCCTCGGGTACCCACAAGCTCCGATGAGCGATGGCGGGCCAGCTCCACCAACGAAGAAAGTTGCTCAACGCACCTTGACCGGGGGCACCTAAACCCTGCCAAGGTCGGAAGGGCAAAGCTCCTCGCCATGGGCACCGCGCATCCGCGTCACCTTCACCGCCTCCCTCAGCGGAGGGGTCCATAGACGAAGCCATCAGGCGCATGACGGAGAAGCGCCTGGAGGAGCATGACCGCAAGCTGGCAGAGTTTGCTCGCCGGTTCGCCAACCAGCCTGGCTCTGCTAGCAAGCCAGCGGGCTATGACGCCACCCTCCTTTCTCCCAGGAGATCCAGGCGGAGCCAATTCCCCGCCGGTTCCGCATGCCGCAGGTGGATCCTTATGACGGGACCACCGACCCCCTGGACCACCTGGAAAGTTACCGGCCCTCATGAGGATCCAGGGGGCTCCTGATGCTCTCTTGTGCATCGCCTTTCCTGCTACCCTTCGGAAGGCTGCTCGAGTATGGTTCACCCCGCTCGAGCCGGAAAGCATCAATTCTTTTGCCCAGCTAGGGCAGAAGTTCTTGGCTCATTTTGATGCATGTCGGAAGGTGCCACGTGAAGCAGACAGCCTCTTCTTCATCAGGCAGCAAGACCGTGAGCCGCTACAAGACTATGTGGCTCGCTTCAAGGCCGCTGTATTGGAGATCTATAGCCTGGAGGAGCCGGTGGTGATGCTAGCTCTAAAACGAGGGCTCAGGACTTCCTGCCTGACCTACTCACTGGCAAGAAGCCCCCGAAGACCTACACCGAGCTACTCTTTCGGGCCCAGAAGTACATCCACGCCGAGAGGTGGACCGTACAAGGCGGGAGCTCGATGGGAAGCCACTGAGGGGGCCGGCACCCGCCGAGGCGCCAGGCGCAAGGAGGCCGAACCGCCAGCTCAAAGCTCCCGACCGGCACCAAGGCCAAGGAACGCTCCCATCCCTCTGGGTAACTTCACTCCCCTTCTTGCCCCTAGAACGAAGATTCTTATGGAGATCGAGGGCGAGACCTATCTGAGGCGTCCTGCACCGTTGAAGCCATCCTTCACCCGGATAAGACGAAGTACTGCCACTTCTACCGTGACCACGGCCACGACACCGAGGAATGCCGCAATCTCAAGTGGGAGATCGAAGAGCTCATCAAGAGAGGCTACCTCGGAAAGTATGTGGGGGGCAGAACTTGGCCAGAGTCCCAGGCGCTCGTTGCTCTCCTGCCAGCTCCAGCCGTCGATAATCGTCCCACTGAGAAGCCGGTGGGCATGATCTCCCGGGAGTTGAGCGCACATCCAAGAGGACCTGGGGGGTAGGGAACTCTGAGAATGTACTCCCTTTGTGAGGGAAGGGAAAAAATGGGGAGAAAAATGTAAACAATGATGCCGTGGTCGTTGAGATGACGATCGCAAAGCATCCTGTAAAGCACATCATGGTAGATAGTGGAAGCTATATGGATGTACTTTTCTACGATGCTTTCTCCCGAATGAATCTCTCCCCTACTCAGCTCAAGCCAGTATACACTCCCTTTGTTGGTTTCACGGGGGACTCTGCAAGAGTGGAGGGAGAAATCACTCTCCTACTTAGTGCCGGGACCCCCTCGGCAGAGCACCGTCATGATAACGTTTACGGTTGTTAGGCTTCCTTCGCCTTACAACATGATTTTGGGCTGACCTGGACTCAACCTCCTCGACACTGTCATTTCTACCAAGAGTTACTCGTGCAATTCCCAACCCCTTGCGGTGTGGGGGAGATGAGGGAGCGCCCCAGCCAGTGCAGCATTGCTTCCAAACCCTCCCCGGGGCCCGAGTGCCCGAGGAGGGCTCCAAGGTAGACGAGCTTGACCAGAGGGTTTAGGACCCCAGAGGAGGCCCGGCCGAGCACCTGCTTCCTTACCAGCTCGGGACCGACCAGACGAAGACTGTGCAGATCGGAGCCTGGCTGCTCGAGGAGGAGAAAGCTCCACTGTTGGAATTCTTAAGGGCGAATGCGGACGTGTTCGCCTGGACGGCAGCCGACATGCCAGTTATTCCCCTTGAAGTCATCACCCACAAACTTAACGTTAATCCGAAGTGCAGGCCAGATCAACAGAAGAAGAGAAGCTTCGCCCCAGAATGGCAAGCGCTATCAACGAGGAGGTTGAGAAACTCCTCCCGCCGGCTTCGTCCGAGAAGTACAGTATCCGAGCTGGCTAGCGAACGTGGTGATGGTGAAGAAGAACAACGGAAAGTGAAGGATCTGTGTAGACTACACTAACCTTAACAAGGCATGCCCGAAGGACAGCTTCCCTCTACCAAGGATAGATCAGTTGGTGGATGCCACTTCAGGGTACAGGCTGCTCTCCTTCATGGATACATTTTCCGGGTATAATCAGATCTGGATGCACCCGGGGGACGAGGAGCACACCGCCTTCATCACTGACCGGGGGACATACTGCTACATAATAATGCCGTTTGGCCTGAAGAATGCCGGGCCACATACCACCGCCTGGTTAACAAGGTCTTCAAGGACCAGATTAGTAGGAATGTGCAAGTGTACGTGGACGACATGCCAGTCATGAGCAAACCGAGCTTGGACCACATTGCTGACTTCGCTGAAGCCTTCCACAGTCTCCAGAGCACCAGATGAAGCTCAACCCAGCGAAGTGCGCCTTCAGGGTGGTGGCCGAGAATTCCTTGGCTTCATGGTCACCCAGAGAGGCATCGAGGCGAATACGGAGAAGGTCCAGGCAATCCTCGACATGGAGCATCCAACATCCAAGAAGCAGGTCCAGGGCCTGACGGGGAGAGTCGCAGCCTTAAGCCGGTTCATCTCGAGGTCGACTGACCGTGCATCATCCTTTCTTCAAGGCGTTGCACAAGATGCATGACTTTACCTGGACCGAGAAATGCAAAGCAGCCTTTGAAGAGCTGAAGGAGTTCCTGACCTCCCCATCTTTGCTGTCCAGACCCGAAGAAGGAGAAGAACTTCTGCTCTATCTGGCGGCCACACCAGGGCCGTCAGCTCGGTCCTTGTCCGTACAGACCAGGACGGATCCCAGAAGCCGGTGTACTACACCAGCAAAATACTCCATGATGCGGAGATCAGGTATACCCGCTCCGAAAAACTCATTTTTGCACTAATAATATATGCTAAGCACCTCAGGCCCTATTTCCAAGCACATCCCATCGTGGTTGTGACTGATCAGCCGCTGAGGACCACGCTGAGCCACCCCGAGACTTCTAGAAGGTTGGCCAAGTGGTCCCTGATGCTGAGCGAGTACGACATCGCGTACCGCCGATATCATCGCAGAAGGCCCAAGTCCTGGCCGACTTCGTGGTCAATGTACAGGGCTTCTCGAGGAACCAGATCGGATGGTCCCAGAGAGCCAAGCTGAGCCTGGCCCCTGGAGGACCCTTGGGTCCTCCATGTGGACGGCGCCTCCAATTCTTGCGGGAGTGGAGCAGGCCTAATCCTCGCCATTTCCGACGGAGTGGTGACGGAGTGTGCACTTTGCTTCAAGTTCCCCGCTACAAACAATCAGGCGGAATATGAGGCACTCCTTACGGGTCTGAAGGTGTCCCGTGAGCTGGGCGTACAGAACCTCAAGATCTTCACCGACTCCCACTGGTTGCCGGACAAGTCTCCGGAGAGTATGAGGCCCGAGATCCCTAGATGATGAAGTACTTGGAGAAGGTCCATTCGAGTGCGGCAAGCTTCCGTTACTTCTGCGTTTCCCACATTCCTCGTAGAGAAAACACTCGCGCGGATGCACTGTCAAGGCTCGCCACCCTGCTGGACTCATCCCTGGGACGCGGTTGCGTCAAGTATCTCGAGAGTCCAAGCTACGAAGCCCCGAGGAGGTGCAACAAGTACCCCCGAGCCGAGCTGGATGGACAAGTACGTCAAGTACATCCAGGACGGCCTACTACCGGAAGACCACAAGGAAGCTGGCCTCATCAGAAGGAAGGCCACCTGCTTCATCTTGATGGATGGCCAGCTCTACCGCCGATCTTATTCCTACCCCTTCCTGAAGTGCCTCAGGCCCACAGAGGCAGCCTTCGTGCTCCAAGAGATAAATGAGGGCCTCTGTGGAATCATGTAGGAGGATGACTCTGGCGTACAAGGCACTTCGCCAGGGATACTTTTGGAAAATGATGAGGGGGACCCGCTGACTTCGTCAAGAAGTGTGACAAGTGTCAGCGCCATTCCCACATCCAGCGCCTGCCGGCTGCACGATCTCCCAGCTGTCGTCTCCCTGGCCTTTCGCACAATGGGGGATGGACATCCTGGGACCGTTCCCTACCGCACCTGGACAGCGGAAGTTCCTACTAGTGGCGATAGACTACTTCACCAAGTGGATCGAGGTGGAGCCGTTAGCTCGAATTATGGAGGCCAATGTCCGACAATTCTTCTGGAAGTCTGTCATCTGCCATTTCGGACTCTCCAATACATCATCACCGACAATGGGCGACAGTTCGACAACCGAGAGTTCGAAGGATTCTGTGCCGAGCATGGGATCCAGCATCAGTTCACCTCGGTCGCCCATCCCCATACCAACGGTGAAGCCAAGGTGACAACCGAACCATTCTACAAGGACTCTGCACCAGGTTGGATCAGGCGAAGGGCGACAGAAGAACTTTCCAGTGTCCTGTGGGCCTACCACACAATGCCCAGAACGGCAACCGGCGAAACCCCCTTCAACCTTGCCTTTGGATCTGAAGCGGTGATCCCAGTCGAGCACGACGTGCCCACACTCCGAGCGCAGCAGTACGACGAGACCCAGAATTTAGCACTTCTCCTACTCAACCTCGATCTCCTAGAAGAGACAAGAGACAAAGCCCGGCTCTGGATGGCGGCCTATCGGCAACGGGTCGCTCGATATTATAATGCACGGTGAAGCAGATGGTTTTCCGACCTAGCGACCTGGTGCTGCGCGGGCAGAAGCGTCCCAGCCCCGGGAGTGCGGCAAACTCTCCTCGAACTGGGAGGGCCCTTATAAAGTGGCTGAGGCCCTATCGCAGGGGGCTTACTACCTAGAAGACTTGGACAGTGCCAGGTTCCCCCAGACCTGGAACGCCTGTAATTTGAGAATATAATATCAGTAATGTAAGTATTCCTTCATGAGAAATAAAGATTCCTTTCTGCAACACGATTTTATCTGTCGTGTAGGGAACTCAGCCACGAGCCCAGCTCCCCGGCATCAAAGACCAGATGACCCCTCCAGCGCCAAAGATCGGACAACCCTCCGGCACCGGCGAGCCCAGCTCCCCGGCATCAAAGACCGGATGACCCTCCGGCACCAAAGATCGGACGACCCTCAGGCACTTGCGAGCCCAGCTCCCCGGCATCAAAGACCGGATGACCCTCCGGCACCAAAGACCGGACGACCCTCCGGTACCGGCGAGCCCAGCTTTCGATAAAGGACCTGGGAAGCCCCCAGGCATTCAGCATCCCTGAGCCACGAAGCTCGCCATCATCAACATCCCCGAGCCCGGCTCTAGGATGCCAGCTCAAGACCGGAGCTCAGACCTCCGGCCAAGGGTACTTCTGAGCCACGAAGCTCGCCATCATTAGCATCCTCGAGCCCAGCTCCAAGATGCCCATCAAAGACTAGATGACGCTCCGGCACCAAAGACTCGGGAAGCCCCCGGGCACCGACGAGCCTAGCTCCTCGGCAACAAAGCCCAGAGAAAAGTCCTCCGGCACGAAGACCTGGAAAGCCCCCAGGCACCGACGAGCCTAGCTCCTCGGCAACAAAGCCAGGAGAAAAGTCCTCTGGCACGAAGACCTAGGAAGCTCCCAGGAACCGGCGAGCTTAGCTCCCCGGCATCAAAGACTGGATGACCCTCCAGCACCGAAGACCGGATGACCCTCCGGCACCGGCGAGCCCCTCTCCGGCGAAGGACCTGGAAAGCCCCCAGGCATTCAACGTCCCCGAGCCCGGCTCCAGGATGCTAATCCAAGACCGGAGCTCAGATCTCCGGCCATGGGAATCTCCTCAGCTGTCATCGTCTTCGAGCCCAGCTTCAAGGTGCCATCTCTCAAGTCATCGAAGTCCTCGAGCCCAGCTCAGGATACCAATCCAAGACCGGAGCTCAGACCTTCGATCAAGGGAACCTTTGAACCAAGCAGCTCTCAATCTCAAAAGTCTCCGAGCCCAGCTCCAGGATGCCAAGAGACCACCAAGCATTTCTCAATCTCAAATGCTTCCGAGCCCAGCTCTGAAGCCCGCGAGCCTGGAGATTAGCCCTCCGCTCGACCCGTCCTCGAGTCCGAACGCGAGACTCGAGCCTTTACAAGGAGAGCACTTCCAAGCCCAGCTCTGAAGCCCTCGAGCCCGGAGATCAGCTATCCTCTCGACCCGTCCTTGAGTCCGAACACAAGACTCGAGCCTTTACAAGGAGAGCGCTTCCGATCCCAGCTCTGAAGCCCTCGAGCCTAGAGATTAGCTCTCCGCTCGACCCGTCCTCGAGTCTAAACACGAGACTCGAGCCTTTACAAGGAGAACACTTCCGAGCCCAGCTCTGAAGCTCGCGAGCCTGGAGATCAGCTCTTCGCTCGACCTGTCCTCGAGTCTGAACGCGAGACTCGAGCCCTTTCCAATGAAGCACCCTTCTTCAAAAAACAAAACAACAAAGACAACAACATTTACATAAGGAAGACGCCGACGGCCGGAAGAAGAAGAGGAAGGCTCCTGTACGACTCTGGGTGCGAAGAGTTTGAAAAAAGGTATGTTTCGAAAGGACTCACCCATCCATTCGAGACAACTTGCACCCGACCGTACCGTTACAGCTTCCCCAAGAGTCGTGCCACATGTCGCCGATCAACGGGGCTAGCACTCCCATCCGACCGCGGCCGCTCCAACTTCCATGCCCGCCGTAACTACTCCCAAGACATGGCCACACGGTGCCTCCGCATAGGCTCGAAGGACCGTCGAGCGAGGCATAGTCGATATCGATAATTATTGCACCAGATTTTCCCACCTTTCCATGTCAGCGCTGTAGCTACTCCCTTCGACCCGAGCGCCGCGCGACAAAGGGCCTCGGAGTGGGGGGCAAATGATGTGACCAGATCGCTGACGTGGAGCAAGAAGCCTAATATGGAGCCCTCATTGGATGCCATGCTGGATTCCCACTATCGGCCCCTTCGCTGGCCGAGCTCCCCGATGCCAACGAGGTCGCCCGTTGAGACGGGCCCCATCCTCCGCTAGGTCGGTCCCCGCCAAGTCGGACGCCTAGGTCGGAGCCGAGCTCAAGTCCCACAAGAGGCAGACCTTCCGAGCCCGAGGTCGGGTCCCGTGGTCCCGAGTTGAGCTCAAGCCTCCTCCGCCATGTGGCACCCCTTCAAGGCCAGGTCCCCTGAGCTAGGCGCACCTCATCCATCTCTGCCGGCCCGAGCTCGGTCAAAGATGGGCCTCCCTTGGCCTGGAACCGAGCTCGACCCTCCTCCGCACAGCCAAGCCATGACGAGGCGGTTTCGCTGCAAGTGAGCCCCATCTTCCCAGCTCGGCTCTCAGCACAAATCGAAGTACCAATCACCAAAAAGTCGTGCCTCTCCTCCGAAGATGTGGGGGGGCCCCCAAGGACCGTACAGCAGCACCCACCACATCGCCATAAATGCCCACGGCCGTCGCTCACACCAGAAAGAAAGGAAGCTCACATCAATGCACCACACCCTCTGCCGACTTGCCGTACAAACGGAGAAAAGACCCTACCGAAGAGCATGAGTCCCGAGACTGGTGGCACAACAGTCAAGGTCCTGCCAGGCTTCCAAGAAGGGCAAACAGAAGGAATGTCAGAGGCACATTGAAGCTTCTCCAACTATCCAATCAAGGAGGCATCCCGTTTACGGCACGATACATCTCGTACTAACCTGACAGCATGGGAGAACCTCGAGGCAAGCCAAAGTGGAAGACTTAGCCAGAGTAAAAAGAGAGAGGTAACAACAACAAAAGGGGGGAAGGAGAGGAGATATTTTTCCTTCCAAGCAAGAATACACAACCACCACAAAGAGAAAGAAGAGAGGGGGGAGAGGCCAGAGAAGGGGGCAAGACCACCTCGGCCACCACATCTCCCAGCTCACTCGCACTCTCATACACTCCACACACTCCTCCTAGCATGGAGCTCATCCAGATGGCTTGACCAGGAGGATCTGTTCCCTTGGATCGTTACTGACTTGATCGTCGGAGTGCCCCTGCCGGAATTCCCGACCCGTGTCATTGACGTTGGCTGTCTTGCAGGTTTTGAGGCATCGGAGGCATCCCCGGCCGGTGGAGGCATCCCCGGCCGGTGGACGCATACCACCTGACACCATCGCAGCTATGGGCCACGACGATCCGGGCAGCAACAGTACATATGTTGTATAAAAAATATTTTTGTTGTAGGATAAATGTTTTAAAAAATTATAGTTAGACAATGAATGTCGTTTGATATATTAATCTATATAAAAATAAAATCTTGAATTTCAAAATGTTCCCTACAGAATTTTGTGATTATTTTTTCTAGGTCATATTTTTTTTTTATACAGAAAAGGGATAGGGAGATAAATCTGACGTACCTACATCGCAGGCCCCCTCTCCATCAAAAAATTCGATTCAAGATGTTAGATTTTTGCAGCCTTTTTCCATATAAGGATTATAAAATTCTTCAAATTAATCAAAAATACATCAACTTATTTCAAAAAATTCTTATTTGAAGGTATGCTTGTCCCAATTTTTTGTTCCTAGTTAGTTGATTCTTTAGTATCGAACTTTTTTTTTGTTTGAGTTTTTTCAAAGACTTTTCTATGAACCGTAACTAAAAAAAACAAAGCTAACGAAATAATGGATGCACTATCCGGTTTCCACCTTGATTTTTTAAATTATATATTTTGAAGGATATTTATAAGAGAGTGCTTTTGTTTTTTTTTTTGAGGAAGCATGCGCTTCAATGATAGCAATACCCACAAGATAATAGTGATATTTTTGATATGCTTATTGAGTGCCATAACCACTAAGGCTATAAATGGATTAGGTTAACCCATGGCCCGATCTGACCTAATCCACGTAAATCCAATTCAACCATTTTCAAGGATCCATGGATTCAGGTTAGATTCTAAAATTGAATCCAATCTATTTTTCGGGTGAGTCTGGATTTTTTGAATTCGGACCTGACCCAATCTGATTCGAACATGATAATACTATGAGGACCTAAACCAATTTGAAATTCTAAATTATGATTTAAGACATGTATGAACCATATCTTTAACATAAAAATATATTTAAAATTGTTTTTATATCCTAATTTGTTTTGAGAAATATTATTTGTTATTTATTTTGTATGGTTAATAGTATTGGCTACATGGTAATTAAAATATAATTGACTATATTTTCAAATTGGACCCGATTCAAATCAAAAACTTTTTGGTTTCGGACTCAATAATACATGGACTTGACCCACCCCGCATGATCCATTAGATCAAAATTTTAGTTATAGACCCGACCCGATCTTCTATTGGGTTAGATATACATTTAATATTAGGACCCAATCAAAGATACTCATGATCCAATCTAACCTGATCCATTTGCACCCTTATAACCATAATGGTCTTAATTATAGCCAACAAAGTAGCCAACCTTTGCCAACTAGTAGCAGGCCCAAGTACTCTAGCTTTATGCCTATAACCCCATGTTGGTTCCTTGTTGTTGGTGTTAAAATCCGTCAAGCATCGAGGATACTAGAGCTGATGGTGCAGGAAGATTTACGGGATGCGGAACTTGCAAAACATCTTGGTCAAAAAGTATTTCGGCATGGGCTCTCTCCGATGCTCAAGTTAGATCTCTAGCACGACAATAATATGGAGAGCGCAGGATAGAGTTTTTGCACACCTTCGAGCTCTTAGAGGGTCCCTCTTTATAAGTGAAAGACAAGAATATTTCCAAAATGAAAAAGATCCCAATGGATTTGGTGAGAAGTGATAGGGCTTATCACATGGGCCATCAAAGATCTTCCTATCCACAAAGAATGTCCATTCCTTTTTATTGGAAACCCCGTCCTTGTATGGGATTAGCCATGTTTCTTAATGGCAATATTGACCACGCATAAGTTCAGGCATGCTTCCCTTAATTGAAAAAATATCATGGTGATTAGCAACCATGAGGTATGTTGTGACCTTTTGGTCACATAATCGAGGGCATGGAAGTGAGCATCGATCGTGTTAGCTTTTGAAGAATCCAAGTGGGAATATTATCTAAAGACCCTTGTCACAATACTCAAGGATCAGGGAGCAATCCGAGCACTTTTATTGAAGCTGATGAATGGTCGACTAGATAAGGTGAACACGCATGGATGGCCTTCTGACTGTCTAATGAGGCATTGATCACTGCTGAGGCTTGATTTGGCAAAGGTGATCAATGGACGGTGCCCGATCGACTCTGGTTGGTCGAGATATCATTTTCTTTAGTAATAGGTTGGTCGAAAATGGGGCCCATCCATATGTTGAGCATATGATCAAGATATGTCTAGAAATATTGAAGCCAGAAGGGAATTACCAATTGATTGACCAAGGGTTATATCTGATGAATGGTCAGTGTGCATGCTAATTGCTTTCAGAGGATCAGCTGATAAGAAAGCACAAGCCAACTTGGAGGCTTGCTTGGATAAGGTACTCAGTAGTTGGCACTTAGCTAGACCCAGTCAGCTAGAAAGGTACTAAATTTTTTAATGAGGGATCGGTTAAGTGGGGGACCGACCATGCGCTGATCATGTTAACTTGTCTTATAAATTAGAGCTAGGATGAAATCTCCTTCCAATCAAGATCCTAACATGATGAATGGTCAGTTGGTGCATATTAGGACTATCCAACCAGCATGTTGGGTTGCCTGACAGCATGTCGGTCAAGGACCCAATCCAATGAATGGTCGGTGGGCATGTAATGGGACCGTCCAACCAAGCTTGTTGACTTGGGCTCATATCCTTGGCTTAAACTAGATTTCTAAAAGTTTTGCTCTAAACTCAAAAGTTGAAATATCGAGCAACCTTATATTAGTAGGCAACCATTCTGGTGCATGCTCTCTCCCAGGCTTCATCTAATAGGTTGAGTCTACAAGTCATTTTTCTAAGTTAGTCTACTCATCAAAATTTTTGACTCGCACCGATAGGACTCCAAGCTCAACGAGCACCACTACTTCAGTTTCGAAGGCTAGGTTGAAGGGTATTTCTTCCTTTAGGACTCTTGGTGTCGTTCGGTACGTCCACGGCACATGGTAAAGCTCATTAGCCCATAATCCCTTAGCTTTGCCCAACCTTTTCTTTAAGCCTTGGAAGAGGGTGTGATTTGTCACTTCTACCTCTCTATTCACCTGCAAGTGAACCACGAAGGTAATGATGTGAGATCACATGTTCTTTATAGAATTTTACAAATCTAGCCCCAATGAATTGTCGCCTACTATCAGTGATTAACACTCGAGATCTACCGAACTGGTTGATTATGGCTCTTTATACGAAAGCTATCACTTTCACCTTAGTGATGTGGGCTAGTAGCTTGGCTTCCAACCATTTAGTAAAATAGTCTATGATGATCAGTATGGATTTCTACTATCCAGAAGCAAGTGGAAATGGACCAATCATATCTATCCCCCATTGCGCAAAAGGCCAAGGTGCTCATTTAGGAGTGATTGGCATGGCGAGCAGGATTATATGTTTGAAATTCTTTGGCACATGTCACATCGCATGACAAAGTGAGCATCTTTTTGTATTGTCCACCCGTAGTAACCTTGTCGGAGGAGTTTGTAAGCCAATGCCCTTTTTTCAATGTGACTCCTATATATTTCATGATGGACCTCCCTTAGCATATAATCGACTTCAGATAGGCGTAGGCATTTAAAGAGAGGAAGAGAGAAAGATCTTTTATAGAGCTTCCCTTCATGTATAAGATATCGAAGGCTTGATATTTATTTTATAGCCATCTTTCGGTCTGCAGGGAGCACTCTATCTTTCAAGACGTCGACCAATGGGTCGATCTAGGAAGGCTTATCATCCACTGCATCACCTCCAGTGATTTTTCAATAATTGGCTTCTTTACCAACTCAACATAAACTCTTTTGGGCAGATCCATTGGTACTGAGATCACCAATTTGGATAGCAAATTGGTTTGAGAGTTTTCTTCCCTTGGTATTTGTTGAATTTCAAAGTTATGGAATGTAGAAGATAAGTCTCAGATCTTTTGAAGGTACTTTATCATGTTTGCCCCCCGAGCTTCATAGTTGTCTCTAATGTGTCTAACGACTAGCTGGGAATCACTGTAGGCCTTTAGATTTTGCACACCCAACTGTTTGGCCACTTGGAGTAATGCGGGATGACCCAGTTGACATGCAGATCAATTATTTTTAGGAGGTTGGATCGTGGTCGTTAAGAAATGACTGCTAGGCTAGGTTAGCTAAACTCGGAGATATATCCAATTAATCAAAAATCCAAACCTTTTTTCTTCCTTTACCTTTTTTTTCCTTTCTTTTTTGTCTTTTTTTTCCCTCTTTCTCTATTCCTGCTTTATCCCAAAGTCGGCAACAGGGGGCGTAATAGCTTTCCCGATCGTGTAGGCCCTTTGGTGCCTTCACGATCGTGCCGAAATAGGGAAACTCTATGAGGAGGAATTGTGACAAGACTTTCATTGATAATGGTGTCGGAGTGAGGCGACGGCTCGGGGAGAGGAGAGGCATGACTTTAATCCGATGATTGATGGTGGCACGGGTGAAGAAGAGGGCTCATGTAGGGTTTTATTCTCTGGACCAAAAGCAAACAAGAACAAGGATCGGTTTCAGAGAGGTTGGTCGCACTCGGCATTGGGAGAGACATTACGGACGAAGGAGGAATCGACTGCCAGTGAGATCGGTGACGAGGAAAGGAGATGGTTATGGTGGATTGCTCAGGATGCCGGACAGCAATGGAGTGTTGGGGTTGTTGCCGAAGATATCAGGCGAAGGAGGTGCTTGAAATCGGCATGGGCGACGGCTGTGGATTTGATGGTGGCCGTGGGAGAAGATGGATGGTTCTTTCTCTGGCGGTTGCCAGCGGGGGTTGGGGTCGGGAGGCTATTTATGATGTCGACGAGGGGGAAGCTAGACGGGGTGCTTGTTAGAGTTGGTCCTAAGGGAGTTTGAGTGGCAGGGAAAAGGGAGGAGATTAGAAAAAGAAAGGAAGAAAGAGAGGGGAAGAGGGGAAGAAGAAATAGAGGTTGAAGAGAGAGAGGAAGAGAACCAAAAAGAGGAGAGTAACAGGAGGAGAAGAAGATTAGGGGGAGGAGATAGAGAGGAAAATGGAAAGAAAGAGGAAGGAGAAGAACCAAGAAGAAAGATAGAAGAAGAAGATAGGAGAAGAGAGGAGAGGAGGGAGGAGAGAGGAGGAAAAGGAGGAAGGTGGGAATCGAGACAAAATCCAAGCTTTTTTTTTCAACAATTTCTTCTATTCCATTATTCCAAATACAAGGGTGCTTTGAATAAACTTTAGTCCCTAGCTAGTTGAAGACCAACTTAACCAAATTATAGGACTCCAGACTAATCTAAAATAACTAAGCTAATCTAAATAGACTCCAAACTAATTTAAAACAATCAAACTAATCTAAAACAGATTCTAAACTAATCCAATATTCATGCTATGAGATCTATGCATAAGCTGGATACAAGAATAATAAAAATAAAATAATATGCCCGATTTTCATATACCTAGATAAAATAAAATAAAAATAAATACATAATCTCACAGAAATGCTAGGTGTGCATCAAGATCTGTGCTAGGTGATGTCCTCATCATTCCTCTAGGATGGAAAGAACTGACTATGGTGAATCAAGTTCCATACTGCTCGACATCTTGGATAATCTAGGTATCCCTGGCTCTAGCCTGTCTCGTTAGTGAACCAAATAGCCATGCTCGTCCAAGATGCGTAAGGTATGTAGATTGTTAAATAATATTTTTTTAATACAATGCAAGTATTCTTAACCTAACCTAAACCAAGCTGTGCTCTGATACCAAATTTGATGCAGGACTATCCAGTTGACACGCAGATCAATTATTTTTAGGAGATTGGATCATTGGTCGTTAAGAAATGACCACTATGCTAGGTTAGCTAAACTTAGAGATAAATCTAATTAATCAAACAAATCCAAACATTTTTTTTCTTTTTTCTTTTTTTTTTTTTTTTTTTTTTTTTTTTTTTTTTTTTTTTTTTTTTTTTTTTTTCCTTTCTTTTTTTTCTTTTTTTTTTCTTTTTTCTCTATTCCTGCTTTATCCCAAAGTCGGGAACGGGGGGCCATAATAGCTTTCCCGATCGTGCTAGCCCTTTGGTGGCTTCATGATCATGCTGAAATAGGAAAACTCTGCGGGGAGGAAATTCTGGCAGTAATGTCACTAGCCATGGCACCAGAGTGAAGGCGATAGCTCGGGGAGAGGTGACTCTAATCCGGTGATTGACAGTAACACGGGTGAAGAAGAGGGCTCATGCAGGGTTTTCTTCTCTAGATTGAAAAGCAAGCAGGAACAGGGATCGGTTTTGGAGAGGTTGGCCATGCTCAGCATTGGGAGAGACGTCATGGACGAAGGAGGATTAGACTACCGATGAGATCGGTGATGAGGAAGGTGACAGCTATGGCGGATTGCTCGGGATGCTGAACTACAATGGAGTGCCAGGGTTGTTGCAAAGATATCAAGCGAAGGAGGTGCTTGAAATCTGCACAGGCGGTGGCTGTGGGTTTGGTGGTGGCCGTGGGAGAAGATGGGATGGTTCTATTCTAGCAATTGCGAGTGGGGATTGGAATTGGGAGACCATTTATGATGTCAGTGAGGGGAAGTAGATGGGGCGCTCATTAGAGTTAGTCCTCAAGGAGTTTGAGTGGCAGGGGAAAGGGAGGAGATTAGAAGAAGAAAGGAAGAAAGAGAGGGAAAGAGGGAAAGAAGAATAGAGGTTGAAGAAAAGAAAGGGAGAAGGAGAACCAGTAAGAAGAGAGTAACAGGAGGAAGAAAAAGATTAGAGAAGAAGCGATAGAGAGAAAAAAGGAGAGAAAGAGAAAGGAGAAGAACCGGGAGAAGAACCAAGAGAAGAGGAGATTGAAGAAGAAGATAGGAGAAGAAGAGGAGGAGGGAGGAGGAGGAGAGAGGAAGGGAAGGAGGAAAGGAGAAAGTTGGAACAAAATCCAAACTTTTTTTTCAACAATTTCTTCTATTCCATTATTCTAAATATAAGGGTGCTTTAAATAGACTTTAGTCCCTGGCAGTTGAAGACCAACTTAACCAGAACTGTAGGACTCCAGACTATCTGAAATAACTAGGCTAATCTAAAATAGACTCCAAACTAATTTAGAAAAATCAACTAATCTAAAATAGACTCCAAACTAATCCAGTATTCATACTTTGAGATCTGTGTATGAGCTGGATATATGAATAATAAAAAATAAAATAATATGCCCAATCTTCATATACCCAGATAAAATAAAATAATAAAAAATGCATAATCTCATGAGAATGCTGGGTGTGCATCAAGATCTGTGCTGGGCAATGTCCTCATCATGGAGTCTTGCAATTAGGATTTTATACTAGGCTTCATTGTTGGTCGCTGGGAACTCAAACCACAAGTATACTCGGCTATGATTCCTTCTGGGCTACCATAACCGTCTCGCTCATGATCTTGTGGAGCTAGATAACCCATCTACATACACCCCCCAGCCATTAATGAGATCTTCCATGGAACTTTGTATCTGTATCGAGAGCTCAACTTCATCAAGCTCAGCCGGCTTATCGGGATGATGCATTCGATCAGAAAGTCTACCAGTATTTGGACTTTAATTGATGGTTGAGGTTGAAAATTGATGTCAAATTTAGAAAGTTCAATTACCCATTTGACAACTCATCCTAATGTGTCTGGTTGGTGTAAGATGTTCTTCATGAGTTGGTCAATCAGGCAGGTAATAATATGAGCTTGGAAGTATGGTTGGGGCTTTTAGGCATTAATAAGAAGAGTATAGACCAGATTCTCTAATTTAGAGTATTGGATCTTCGCATTTCTCAAGAATTGATTGATATAGTATATTAGCTTTTAAATTTTGTTCTACTCCTGGATCAATACTATGCCCATCGCCACAGGCAAAGTTGCCAAGTACAAGAATAGTTCTTCACCTGAATCTAGTTTATCCAAGGGGATGAAATTGAGGTAGCTTTTAAGATCTATGAATGCTTTTGGCATTTCTCAATCCACTAGAAGTTCTTAGATTGTTTTAGAGTTTAGAAGAAGGGACTGAATTACTCAACTGACTTGAAGATAAATCGATTTAGAGCCACGATCCTTCAGGTGAGGTGTTGAAGATCTTTGATCATCCTTAGGGGGCCCACCTCTTGGATAGCTTTGATTTTTTTTAGGTTGACCTCTACTCGCCGGTTGGTGATCATGAAACCGAGAAACTTTTTTAAGGCCATCCCTAAAAGTGTACTTAGTTGGATTCAACTTCATCTAGTACTTCTATAGGATAGTGAAGGCTTCTTGGAGGTCATCAATATGGGTCTTGGTGAATTTGCTCTTCATGAGCATTCATCTATATGCACCTCCATATTCCATTTGATATGATCTTTGAAGATTTTGTTTATGAGGTACAATAGGTTGCACTTACATTTTTTAGACCAATGACATGACCTTGTAATAAAAAAGATCTCGGTCAATGATGAAAACAGTCTTCTCCTCATCTTCAAGAGCCATATGGATTTGGTTATAGCCAGAAAATGCATCCATAAAGTTAAGGAGGTCATATCTCGAGGTGGCATCCACATTTGATCTATCCTTGATAGTGGGTAGTTATTTTTAGGGCACGCTCTATAAAAGTTGGTAAAGCCAATGCAAATTTCCCACTTCCTATTTGCCTTCTTCACCATGAACACATTGGAGATCCATTCTGGGTAGGTGGTCTCTCTGATGAAGCCTGTGTCAAGTAGTTTGTTGACCTCCTTAGCTATCGCCTTCTGTCACTCGGGCATAAAGCTTCACTTCTTTTTCTTGAATGGTTGACATTTGGATCCATGTTCAGCTAGTATACCATCATCGAGGGATCAATGCCCAGTGACATGGCGAGTATCGACATGGCCTCAGTGATCTCTTGGAGTGTCGTTGGCCCTGATGACTCTGACCCTCACATGGGACCTTGCCTAAGAACTACAAAATCGTTGGCTATGGAGGGGATTCCAGACCAGCTGGTACCCTGTCAAAAAGGATAGGTCACACCTAACCAACGAGATGGTAAAGTCGGTATTGACTAGCTATCCTTGTAGGGCTATTCACTTTGTACACCGACTTCTTACTCGAGCCAACTAGCCATCAGCCATAGAACATCTCATCATGCAGCACCCATCATTACACATGCATCGACCTATTGGTTATGCCTACCCTACAATCTTGGCTATCTTAGCATGGTTCGTAGGAGATTGAATCCCATATCATAATAAGAAAATCTTGGTTGTGGGGATCCTAGGGGACAGAATCTCACCACCTTAGTCAAATCCATTGCATCTACCAGAACAAATATCTCTCTCGGGAGGCATTCTAATACTGTAGATTCTTTTCCATAACATATCCTTTATATAGTAAGAGGGACCTCTGGCCAAGGTACGTTGGTTATCATAAGCTTATACGCTCATTTTTCTAGCTCTTCTATGGTTATCTTCCATAGCTTCAGCTATTGCCCAGATCACTTAACTAACTTGAGCATCAAAGTGTTCCCGTCAGTACCCCCAGCCTCAGTTTCCTTGTAGGTCTTTGTCAAAGGGGAACAACAAGATAGGAGTCTCATCCCACTGGAGGAATCAGCGAGATCTTTGACCCTGTCGAAGCTTCAAGAGAAAGTGATTTGGCAGTAACAAATTGGTGATCGGTAGGGGGCAAAAAGATTCAGGAGATGAGAGGATCATGGCAAGGACAGAGATCAATACTCCTCAACCAATAGATCTATGGTAGCCATTCGTGAGCCTGGGGGGTAGATCAGTAGCTTAAGTAATTCCCAGGTTCCAGGGAGTGATCTTGAAGAACAATCCTGAACTATGAAGGAGCATCATCACCTCTAGCACAGCGGTGAGCGACAAATTGGAGATATGACCAGCCCCAAGAGCTACCACCTTCTAGTGTACCATAGCACTGCTGATGTTGCCTTCTTCAATCTTTCATAAGATCAAGCAAAAATATACTAAAGTTGGTGGAGAAAGGGGACACTACTGATGTCTCTGTTGAGCAAAGGGAAAGATCCAAAGTAATGTCCAGAGCAGTGGGTGGCTAACCGCATGCCTCCCAAAGAAAGATTTAATGACAATTAAGAAAGGGATCATGTCCGTGGTCTTTCCAAACACTTGCCACTCTTCGTGGTGCTTTCCTGCTGGACCCAACTCTATGCATTTCCCTATGAAAAGCAAATTTCATCACTACATGCACTCCGTGCAGCATTATGGAATGGAGCTCACCCTCCACTCCATGCAAAACAATGGAGCACTATCTTATGAATGCTTATCATGTCACCCCATGTAGCAGAGTATTATCCTTCCTTAATAATCATGATCAATGAATTTATTTTACTTGATTGCTTTCTCAGGAAGTAACATATTCTTAATTATCCATATAACTAGATCTTAATAGGCAATCCTTTTGCCTCATTATCTTTTACAGTATGACTATATCGTAGCCTCTCTTTTCTAGGCCTTGCCTCTGCCTACACCTACGACGGCCACTCCTCCACCAACCAGAGTTCGCAATAGCCTCACCTCTGCCTGCCAGAGTTCGCGAGGCTAAGCCTCCACTCATTAGAGCTTCTAGGCCTCACCTCTGCCTGCACTCGCGATGGCAATCCTCTGCTAGTAGAAGCTTAAAACGACACTCCTCCATCGACAGGAGTTCATAATGGCCATGCCTATGCTAGTGACTTGAGGTGAGAGAACAAGACAACAAGCATGAAGAAGACAACTGCTATTAAGATCCTGTAGCAATTCGACTGGGAGGTCCCCGGCTGGGTCATTATCCCTGGGGCCAACTTTGGCAACATTCATGCCTTCTATAAGGGCTCTGAGAGGTGCCATGAGCTTGGCCTTGTCAGTCGTGTACCATATCTTGTGTGCGCCAAAGCCACACATCTCACCAACATCACTCTCCTCATACCTAATGCCAATGAAGCCTTGTATTGTAGGATGACTTGTAAAGCTCGGCATCATGGCTGCCTCGGTGTCCCAGCTAGCTTGATGCCATGGCCGACTCGAGATCTTGCTTAAATGTCATGGCATGCCCATATCGATGTGATAGCCAACTCGGCTCCCACGTCGGCATCCTAACTAGACGTCCCAACTTCTTGGCATCCTGGCTAGATGTCTAGACTACCTCCGGAATCCACGATCTCCTCTGGCATCCATGGCTGCCTCTGGCATGCACATGTCAGCATCATAGCCATCTTGGCATCCTGCCTCCAGCATCCAAGGTTGCCTCTGGCATGCATGCGGCAACTTGATGCATCGACAACCCGGCATGCCCACATTGGCATCATGGCCATCTCAGTGCCCACAACCAACTTGGCTCCCATGTCGACATCCTGACTAGACATCTCGACCTCCTCGGCATCCTAGCTAGACATCCAGACCTCCTCGGCATCCTAGCTAGACATCCAGACTACCTCCAGGGTTCAAGATTGCCTCTAGCATCCATGGTCACCTCCGGCATGCCAATGTTAGCATCACAGCCATCTTGGCATCCCACCTCTAGCATCCATGACTGCCTCCGGCATGCATGCAGCCAACTGAATGCTTGCGGCAACCCCGCATGCCCATATTGGCATCACGACCATCTTGGTGTCTGCAACCAACTGGTTCCCACATCGGCATCCCGGCTATATGTCCCGACCTCCTCGTGTCCCGGCTAGACATCCGGACTACCATCAGCATCCTTGAATGCCTTTGGCATCCATGATCGCCTCCGGCATCCTCGATCACCTCTGGCATCCTCGATCGTCTCTGATACACTCATGTCAATGTCATAGCCAACTCGGATTGCCTCTAGCATCCATGGTCACCTCCCGGCATGCCAATGTTAGCATCACAACCATCTTGGCATCCCGCCTCTGGCATCCATGACTGCCTCCGGCATGTATGCGGCCAACTGAATGCTTGCGGCAACCCCGGCATGCCCACATTGGCATCACGGCCATCTTGGTGCCCGCAACCAACTAGCTCCCACATCGGCATCCCGGCTAGATGTCCCGACCTTCTCGGTGTCCCGGCTAGACATACGGACTACCATCAGCATCCATGAATGCTTTTGGCATCCATGATCGCCTCCGGCATCCTCGATCACCTCCGACATCCTTGATCGCCTCTGACATCCTCGATCATCTCTGATACACTCACGTCAATGTCATAGCCAACTCGGCATCCTGTCTAAATGTTTCAGCACACACATGGTCAGTTTGGCATCGCTTGCAAGGCCAACTGCCTCTTTTGGAGCATGTGCCTCCTTGCCAAACTCTTCGACAATGGCCACCTCCTCGCCAACACGATGCATGTCCCATCATCCAATAAGGTGCATGACCCCCTTCACCCACATAGTGTACCCGTGAGGAGGTAAGTTCAAGTCTCCCACCATCCACGTGATGTAAGCTCTCATCACCTATGAGGTGTAAGGCTCCCATGATCTACACCGAGAGTTTCAAGATGTTCAAATACCAGCCTCTTCCTCGACATAAATTAAAGCCCCCTCGGCATGATGACTCAACTAGAGAGCTGAGTCACCTGCGGCCAAGTAACTTTGGCTAAGCAATTCATGGATGGGCATCACCAATGCCCATGGAACCCACCATCACCTATCCATCCAACTAGATATCGATCGAAATGAAGACGAGTTGCTTTTCAGCTTCACAACCTATTCGCCGACTAACCATCAATCGAATTGATGATGGGTTATTTCTCAGCATTGTACCTAAGATGGGTCATTTCTCAGCACCGCAACCTATCCAACCAACGACTAGCTATCGATCAAAGTGAAGATGGGTCACTTCCCAGCACCGCATGTAAGACGGGTCGCTTTTCAGCACCGCAATTCATTTGGCCAACTGGCCATCGGCTAAAGTCAAACGAGTTGTGGTGCGCGTCATTACACATTGATGATATATCTTATTTCTATATAGAGTAGTAGGAGTAAGGATCGATTTCACAAGAACTTTGACATGATTATTTAGTATGGTAGTCAAGAGAATAGATTTTAAAAGGAACAGTAATGAAAATATAAGAAGCAACAAATTTATTTATGCTAAAAATATCAGGCCAAAATAAATTTTGTAAAATAAATCTATTTGTATATAAGAGTTTTCAATATCTATCCTTGAGAGCACAAGCGGTATCCCTGGATCATAGCCTATCTCCTCATGGTATAGATTATGTAAATGATCTTGCAAAATTTAAAAATATGAAAAGATCAAACTTAAAGATATTTTTTTTTTAATATGAGTTGTACCGGCATATCACAACCCATTCCAATAGCATTCAAATTATTTTCTAAAAATAAAAATAATTAAATATTACTTTGAAAATTTATATTCTTTTATTTATCATGAAAAAAAGCAATACATAAGATAGCAATTAAAAATAAAATTCTATTATTCAATCATGAGATTTCTAGTTGTCTGATGATGGGGTTGCTTGTCTTGAAACCTTCGTCTTCCTCCTTGTTCATCACTAGAAACTAAGGCTAGTGGAAGACTTGGTGGAGTATGGAGGTGATATGAAGTGGAATAAAATGATGGCTTCTAGGCATGGGATGATAGAAGTGTAAATAAAAATAAAAAGAGGCATATGGATGATGCAGAAAGGGATTATAGGGTGAAGAGTGAAGGCTCGATGGAATGGAAGAAAGGAATGATGATCTCCAGCCTGCTGCACCGGTGCCCTTTTAAGGTGGAGGGAGACATGTCAATACCGCGTCTCAACTTCTTCATTCTCTTCATCCAAAACTCGTCGCATTTGTTCATGCATCCCAACCATCTTCATTGATAACGATGTATCCCGTCATATTTGTTCAACGTCTAAGCTCAGAAACTACCATCCTTCCATTGCTCCAAATTGAAGCTCAATAGCAGCGAAAACTCAGCCAGCTTCGCGTGTTGGTTCCGCAAAATAAGACTTTGTTCCACGTTGATTCTGTGGCCAGCCAATCCCTTCCCATCATTGTAACCACTCATTCCATCCACGAATACCCTATTTTGCTTCAAGATAGAATCGAGCTACTCCAATGGCTGGTCGCAACAACCAGATGCTCTATTTTGACCGTTCCTCACATCAAATCCTAGCATCCCCACCTCCTGCTACTTCAAACTTCAACAGCTCGGATCGCATTTTCTTCGTATCATCATCTTTCAACTCGTTCAAACCTGTTATGTCCAAACAAATTACAACAAGCTTGAATTAAAGAGAAGTAGGTCTAGCTGATCTGATTTAACTCTCAGTCATCATCTCATAGGATCTGGGTGTTGTGGTAGATTCAAAGCTTGTAATGGAGTCTAAACTAGAACAGATATGATCTGAAAAAAGGCTAGCGAAGAATGGCCAAAAGATCCCCCCCTCATCATGATCAAGGGTATTTATAGGCCACGAACCCAATAGTTTACAGCTGGCATCCAGCTGTTAAGCGTTAATCTAAGATATAGGTACGTGCAGCAAAGGTCATCCATTGTTGATCAGCTCCTTTTTCTTATATCAAATGATCTCTGCATTACTTGAAATATTAATAAGCTTTACCTTTCCTAAAAATCTTAAACTTGCTGAGCGTTGATCGGCTTTACGTCTCATGGATATTGATCCTACTTGTGCCTGTTGGGCATTGATCGGCTTTACGCCTCATGGGCATTGATCAGCTTTACGCATCATGGGTGTTGATCAAATTTGTTCCTATTGGGCATTGATCAAATTTGTGCCTATTGGGCATTGATTGGCTTTACGCCTCATAGGTGTTGATCGGCTTTACGCATCATGGGCGTTGATCAAATTATGTCTATTGGGCATTGATCGGCTTTACGCCTCATGGACGTTGATCATACTTGTGCCTGTTGGGCATTTATCAAATTTATGCCTATTGGGCATTGATCGGCTTTACGTCTCATGGGCGTTGATCGACTTATGTGTCATAGGCATTGATCAAATTTATGCCTATTGGGCATTGATCGGCTTTACACCTCATGGACGTTGATAATACTTGTGCCTGTTGGGCATTGATCGGCTTTACGCCTCATGGGAGTTGATCAGCCTTGTGCTTGTTGGGCATTGATCAGCTAGATTCAAATCTTCAGCAAGTGAGTATAGACAAACCAAACAGAGTAAACTTGTCGTATCTCAACACTAGTCCCCCCAGTTTCTGAGTTCATTAATTGAAAATCAAAAACTGTCAAAAGCTTCCATTCTGGGTAGCACGCTTTGATGATGTGTCAAACTCTGATAGGAGAGATGGTTATAAAAACTAACAGTCGTATCCTGCTTTCATCATTGTAATTTTTGAAAACCCAAAAAAACCAAAAAATTTATGTCAAGAATAAATGCATCCATCTCATTAGCCGATTATTGCCACCGGATCATGAGGGGTCATTTCGAACCTTCGAAGACTCTATCTTTTTACCAGTATTTGCAGACAGGTGGCCAAATCTGGGATAATCTCGTTATTCGAGAAAAATCTTGGACTGTTGAAGGACATTATATAACACCATCCTCCTTAGGAAAATAGGTTTTCTGCCATTTTTGCCTCTTCACTTTAGGAGCAAAAGAAATCCCTCAGTCGGCCTCTCATTCTTCTCCTTTTCCTTTAAGTTAATCTTCTTTTACTTCCTTCATCATGGCTAGAATCTTAGAGGTCAGTCGTACTGAAAACCTTGAAAATCTTGAAGAATCCACTTCCCACAGCAAAAAAAAACAAGCCGAGTCAATGAAGATAGGCGATGTTAGGTCTTCCTAACTGAATATCAAATCTTAGCATTAAACAATATTATAACATCTCAGATGAATACGATGTTATCCTCCCTAGCTCCAAGGAACAAATAGATCGGCCTCCACTTGGCTACTTGACCATTTACGAAGAACATCTAAGGACCAGTCTTAGATTTTCGATTCACCCTTTTCTCCTCACAATCTTCAGGCTATATCGGGCATTACCTTCTTAACTGACTCCTAATAGTATCCGAATCATTTGCGCATTCCTGATTCTTTGCAAGGATGTGAATATAATCCCTAAACTTCCCTCTTTAACACCTTGTTTGTACTGAAATGAGATTTTCATGGCCATGGGTTGGTTAATTAATGCATGCCATGGTCGGAAATTCATTTCGGGCTTCCTTCGGCCATTCATGGCTGGAAACCTTGTTTCTTCTATATTATCTCCAAAATTTCCTGGAACTTTATCATCAATCATAGGGAATCCCGATTAACTCCCAACGCCGGTAAGAAAGTATTGACAGCCGATCAAGAAGACTACGAGAAGCTTACGGAGATGGAGATTCTCCGATAAGAGACTTCTTGATGAAAGAGGGCTTTTTTTTAGCAGAAATTAGCCCCAACCTTCTTTAGGTACTGTCATGTTGATGTTACTTCTTCATTCCTTTCTTAACAATCATCTTAATTCTTGACTTCTCAATTATTGCAGATACGTGAATCATGGTGGACGTTCGACTTTCTTCATTCCTTCTTAACAATCAATATTATTCTTGAATAATCAAAATTATTGAGATAGATGTGAATCATGGGGACGGTTCGGAAAGCATCAAAAACTTCGAAGAAGAGAAGGTAAAACCACTCCTTCCAATCAAGAGGAAGGAGAAAAGACTGAAGAAAATAAAACCGACTAATCCAATAGCTTCGGCAGCCTTATCAGATCCATTTTTTCGATACTGATAGCCAGGGTATCAGAGGATGACAAAGTTTTGTCGTCAACATCTCTTCAACCTCCACCATAAGAAAGATGCAATGGAAACTTAGGAGCCGGCCCATCATTGCCTTCTGCTGACCAAACTGATAAAGGAAAGGCTCCAATGACAGAGGAGGAAGAAGAGAGGATTCTGGCTGCAAATATAACAACCGATTTTTCCATATATGCCGATGATCGGGCTTGAATGATCCAATGCTGGCATGTCACCTTCTGAACTTCATCATTATTCCGAGAGACTCGGAAATCACTAAGTCCCAACAGATCGACGATACTATTCTATTACTCCACCCACAGTATTAATGGTATAGAATCAAACTTAGTCATTTTAAAAAAAGAATAATCATTTTCCTTCTCCCTTTTTTTTATTGAATCGATTAATTTGAAATGTAAATAAATAGCTCATCCATGGAATCCGTATATGGATGAAAAGTTTGAAGAATTTTGACCCATTATGCCAAATCATGTGCAACGCGGTGAACGTTCCAAAGGCGGAAAAAGAGGTTGCTGAAGAATTGAAAAATGCTATGGAAAAGAAACTAGAAGAATCAGCAACCAAAACATCGGCTCTAGAAGCAGAGCTGAAGGAAGCAAGGTCAAAATAAAAGCCATGGAGTCAAACTGAAGAAGAAAATAAGAAAATCCGATCAATATCCCACTACTGGAGAAAGCCGAAGAAAAAATCTCACCGCCGAAAACGGGCTTTAATGGCTGAAGAAAAAGTTTAATAGCAACAAGGAGATTGAACAAGCTATAGAAGAGGCCGTTAACAGGGTCGTAAAAGAATATGTTGCTTTTGACGATAAACTTCATGAGGCGGGAGTAGAAAGCTACAACCATGGTCTTGCGATTGTTTAAGAAAGGTAAAGAAATTTTATCCCGATCTAGATACTTCAAAAATAGAAGAAGACTTCGATAAAGAGGATTCCGATGAAGAAAATCAGGTCGGAGAACCCATCATAGTCAGATCGAAGAAGCAGTCGGCAACCAAACCCAAGAATCAGCACCGGATTCTCAAACTCTCAAAGAAACATCCATAGTTTTTACTATAAACCAGGTTGAAGCGGAAGAAAGTATGATTGAAAGGAATGTAAATGATCAATAATGTAAAAACACATTTTGTTCACTTTCAAGAAGAATCTTTCTTTTTAACGATGTTTATTAAATAGCAAAAGTTTCAATCTTTTATAGATAAGAAAATTTCTTAAGTATGAAATCAACGGGTCAAATGAGAAAATTTCCAAGAAAATCTGATCTAATCAAGAATTATTCAAATCAAATTATAACACTAATTATTATTTGAAAAAAACTTAGTTAAAACATTTCGAACAAGTTCTCTGAACAAAAATTTTCAACGAAATAATAATGATCGGAAAGCATGATTCCAATTTCACTTAAAGAAGTAATTACTGACCATTTAGAAAAATAGTTTCTAAATTAACCAAACCTTCATTTGCTCATAGATGATATGATACTTCCATTTGATTTATGAATATTTTATCCCTTTCTTTCTGTATTTTAGGAAAAAGAGTCTATTGTAAAAAGTTTTCTTGATAAAGTTCGATGAACCATCATATCAATTTTGCCAAATGCTATCTTTTTGTCAGAAGAGCAGTTGTCCGTCGGACCGTATAACCGCATTTGTAAGGCCGTATAAGATTCAAATTCAAATTCGAATTCAAATCAATACCTTCATATATATATTTTTATCACTGTCATTCTGAGAATCAGAAGTGGTGCACAGATTCCACCAAATCAGGATTTTAAATGTGTCAAGATCTCTTGATATCTCAAATTTGGACCTGAATTGTGGCCACAAGCATTCTCTATATAAAGAGGTCCCAGGCTCGGACTTTGAAACAGTCTCATCTCAAGTATTTTTCAAAATCCTTTGTTTCAAAGATTACTCCTCAAGGAGAGATCCTCATTGTATTTAAGAATGGAGCCGGGTGAAAGAAACTTCATCAGATATCAAAAATAAAGCGGACTGGTATGAATCAGAGAGGAACGATCATGTGTAAAAAGGAGGTGTTTGTCGAAAAGTAGCTCGATCAATCAAAAATTCTTGAATATGTATCTCTTCTCTGAGGAAGAAGAACAAAAGCCTTCCATTCCACTTCAAAAGAAAAAGATCATGATCCATCCACTGGGCATACTTAAACAGAAAAAGGAAAAACTCCTATGGAGGAACCATCTGATCTGAACAAAGATAAAGCCGTTCAAGTGCTTATAGCTGATACAAGTGTTAACAATCCTAAGTTGGCAAAAACCATATTACAATCTACTATCCTTCGGAAGATGGGAGGGAGGCACAATCAAACACGGAGTGAAAGAAATTCTATCCTCCATTTACCCCAGAATAATGAAGGTAAGTAGTACTTTCCTTTTCAAAACAATTTATTCATACTTTAACAATGTTCCAAATCTTCTGTCCAGTTCGTCAGTGATATCTCTATGATTGAAGAGAGTTGGTGTCAAACAACTAACCCAAGAAGATCTTCAAAAATAACTAGTAGCAGCATGGAGGAAAAAGATAAAGCTGTCACTGATCGGAAAGCCTTAGAATCAAGAGTTGTCTGATCAATTGCAATGATCTTGTCTCTGCAAAATCAACTAAGACAAACTGAAAAGCATGCCCGACAGCTTGTGGATGATGGAGCCAGAAGAAGAAAAATACTTCGGTAGGCAGATGAAGCCATAGAAGAAAAAACTCGGGCGTATGAAGAAGTGTTGAAGCAAAATCCTTAATGGAAAAGAGGATGACACTTCTTAAAAGGAAATTAAAACAAACCGAACAAGAAAATGCTTCATTGATCCAGCGAAGACATCTTGTGATCAAAGAATTCGAAAACTCGAAGCCTATAACAACGGGATGGAGCGAGTAGAAGCCAAAGGCTATGAAATTGGCTTCAAAGATTGTATCAACAAGGTTAAGGGAACTATATCCTGACCTGGACTTCTCCTCCATTTCCATAGATTATTTTATAGAAGAAGAAAAAGAAAAACCAGCGATGACCCAGCAATTTCATCTGTCTCGAGACATATGAACAAGAGAAAGCTTCAGGTGATCAAGTCAGTCAGAAAAGGTTGAATAATGTTTGTAATAAAGAAAGCAACAATTTCTAACGAATCATTATTCATCGCTACTTCTTCTTTTTCCTTCTTGTAATCAAAATATCAATGAAGTCTTCATTCCTCTTCAAAATACAATTATGTTTCTCAATATTTTATATATTTTGAGATAACATCATTGACAGAATAATAAATCACACTGTTTCTTATCATTTATTTCATAGTCAACCTTTTAATCAATCAGCCACCTTGACATCAACATATAATGAATCGGCAAGTTAGACCAGCCCAATTTGTCGAATATAGTCAGCTTATCAGGTCAACATTTTAATTAATCAGCAAGTTGTTCTGATCATTAAATACTGATGAGTCAGTAGGTCAAACCAACTTGATTTGTCGGATTGTGGTTAGCTTATCAGACCAACCTTTTGATCAGTTATTCTGATCATTAAATACCGATGAGTCAGTGGATCAGACCAACTCGATTTGTCGGATTGTGGTCAGCTTATCAGGCCAACCTTTCTTTCCTCTATTTTCTAGAGAATATTTCATTATTATATTATTCCTTTATACAAAGAAAAAAAAAGAAAGAAAGTTATTATTGATGGTATTTATGGAGATTTTCTACATTTCATGGTCTTGCCAATGGATAACCATCCAAACTTTCAAGTCGATAGGTCCCAGATTGCATAACTTCAATAATACGATAAGGGCCTTTTCAATTTGGGGCAAGTTTGCCCTGTTCAGTTGATTGGGATACAGTTGTTCGGTGCAAGACAAGATCCCAAATCTGAAAGATTCGAGCTTTTACTCTTGAATTATAATATCGCACCACTCTTTGTCGATATGCTGCCATTTTTAGCTTGTTTGCAGTTGAAAATTTTCTAGCAAATCCAAGTCAATTTTTCATCATTCAGCATTGTCTGATTCTTCAAAGCAGTCAGTCCTCCTAGAACAAAGAATCTTTATGGTAACATTACTTCACTCCCGTAGGCTAGATTGAACGGGGATTCTCCCATCGTAGATCGAGGAGTAGTTTGGTAAGCCCATAAGACGGAGTTGAGTTCATCGGCCCAAGCTCCTTTGGCTTCATTTAATCGGTTTTTTAATCCATGAAGGATTATCCGATTAGTCACCTCGGCTTCTCCATTAGCCTGAGGATGCCCCACAGATATTAACTTGTGAAGAATACCATATTGAATACAGAAATCCTTGAACTTCTGATTATCAAACTGCCTCCCATTATCTGTAATGATTGCATGAGGAATTCAAACATAATATGATAAAGTTTTTGACAAATATTTCAACTTTTGCTTCAGTGATCAAAGCTAGAGGCTCAGCTTCTACCCATTTTATAAAATAGTCAATAACAACAATCAAAAAATTTCGCTGCCTAGAGGCTGGAGGAAATGAACCAAGTATATCCATTCCCCATTGAGCAAATGGCCAAGGAGCCATTAACTGTGTTAGCTGATTGGCTGGACACCTTTAAAATTTGCTTATCTTTGGCAGGGATCACATTTTCTTACAAAATCTAAAGCATCCTTCTGTATAGTCGGCCAGTAATATCCTTGCCTTATAATCTTATAGGCTAAAGACCTTCATCCCAATTGATCACCGCATATTCCTTCATGCACTTCTTAAAGGGCATAATTTGCATCCAAGGAGATAAACACTTCAACAATGGCTGGGAAAATGACTTTTTATATAACAAACCATCTAGGATAACATACTGAGAAGCAGTCTTTCGGAGTTATTTAGCTTCTAGATTATTTTTGGGCAATACTCTTTCAGTCTGATATTTGACTATTGGACTCATCTAATTCATTTCTGCCTCTATCTTAAGAACTTTTTCTTTTTCAGTTGTTGAAATATTTAGGATCTCCAGATATTCTACAAAAGTCCGACCCATTTGGTCAGGTGTAGAAGTAGCCAATCTGGACAATGAATCGGCTCAAGAATTTCAATTCTGGGGACGTGACTGATGTCCCAGGAATTAAAATAAGCTCCAAATTCTTGGACCTTCTTCAAATACAAAGCCAAAGTGGTGTCACGAACTTCAAAATCTCCTTTACTTGGTTGACGACCAATAGTGAATCAGATAATACTTTCGACTTTCGGACATTCAACTCCTTTGTGATTCTTAAACCAGCCAGGAGGGCTTCATATTCAGCTTGATTATTGGAGACCTTGAAAGAAAATCGGAGTGCATACTCCGTGATATCTCCATTTGGGCTAGACAAGATCAACCCTGCCCCACAACTAGAAGAATTTGAAGCTCCATCTACATGTAAGACCAAAGTGTATCAGTCAACTCTATTTCATCAGATGGTTGGATTTCCTTCTCATTGTCACCCCAAGTACATTCGCCTATAAAATCAGCCAGTACTTGAGCTTTCATTACAGATAGAGGCTAATAAGCAATGTCATATTCACTCAATTTGACTGCCCATTTTGCCATCCGGCCAGAAGTATCAGGATATTGCAAAACCGTCCTCAGAGGTTGATCGGTTAGTATAATAATACGATGGGACTGAAAATATGGTTTGAGGCGCTTGGCAGATATCACTAAAGTATAAATAATCTTCTGCAGTTTCGGATACCTTGTCTCCGCATCATGAAGAACTTTACTAATTGTTGCCGACCTCACCGCGGCGGCCTGTAGCTTCAGAGCTAGCACCGGTCTTAGACCGTCTCACCTCGAGATCTCCGAGCTTCCGGTCTTGTAAAACAGGGTCAAAGACCCTAGCCAGAGGTTCTGGCGAGGGAGCTCCGACGGTCAAGTTAGAGAGCAGCGAGATGGAACAGATCCCCTAAGGCAGGTTCCCGAAGGACCCCCAGACTTAGAGGAGATATTAACAAAAGAAGTGTCCGAAAGAGTGAAATTGAGGCCCAGCTCCTTGTGCTGAGTTCACCGAGCTCGCGCCTGAGGACCCCTCTCGGATCCCCGGATCCTTCTCTCGGTGCCTTCTTGTTCTCCTTTTTTCACTTACCTCGCTACTCGCTTTTACCATCCCTTTTATACCATCATGTTGCCTCCATCTCCCCCTCCCATCGGGGGGCTCCCTCCCGCCTCTCGCTTTCTTCCCCCCTTTTCCTTTCCCCTTCGGGCCTGGGAACCCGGTGGCCCCATTGCCTTGCTTGCCGTGCCTAGCGAGAAAAAAGGGGGGGGGGGGAAGGATATAAGCGGGGCTTTGGGCCGAGCGCAAGCGCTCTCCTTCCAAGGCATTGACGATGAGTGCCCCGCCGTTATGGGCTCCTACCTGTAAGGATCCCGCTTCTCGGTTGCGGGGCCCATCCAGTCAATGTAAACGAGGTTTCGCGCATCACTACAGACCGTACCGGCGCCCTTTACGAGGCGCGGTGCGCGCTACCCGAGTGGCGATTTTGAAACCCGCGTCCCTACTTCCCGGAGGCCTCGCTGAGCAGGGCTGGCCCCGGCCGGGGGGACCCGTCAACGGGCGCCACCTGGCGAAGGAGTGGGGAGAGGCTTGACTTCGGCTGCGGTGGACCCATCTCCGGGTGCCCCTGGCGAAGGAGCAGGAAGGCCTGGGTCGACCTCGGTGGAGGTGGACCCATCTCTGGATGCCACCTGGTGAGGGAGAAAGGAGCCACCAGCTTCGACCGAGGTGGACCCCTCTTAGGTGGACACGTGGTGGAGCGGTAGAGAGGTGCTCGACTTCGGCCGAGGTGAGCCCGTCTGGGCGCCACCTCGCGAAGGAGCAGGAGGGCCGGCTCGACCTCGGTGGAGGTGGACCTGTCTCTGGGTGCCACCCGCGAGGGTGCAAGGGGCCACCAGTTTCGGTCGAGGTGGACCCCTCCTGGGTGGACACCTGGCGGAGCGGCAGAGAGGTGCTCGACTTCGACCGAGGTGGGCCCATCTCCGGGAGCCACCTGGAGAAGGAGCAGGAGGGCCCGGCTCGACCTCGAGGGGTGGCCTATCTCCGGGTGCCACCTGGCGAGAGAGCAAGGGGCCGCCAGCTTCGGCCAAGGTGGACCCCTCCTGGGTGGACATCTAGCGGAGCGACAGAGAGGTGCTCGACTTCGGCCGAGGTGGGCCCGTCTCTGGGCGCCACCTGGCGAAGGAGCAGGAGGGCCCGGCTCGACCCTGGTAGAGGTGGACCCGTCTTCGGGCGCCACCTGGTGAGGGAGCAAGGGGCCGCCAGCTTAGGTCGAGGTGGACCCCTCCTGGGTGGACACCTGGCGGAGCGGCAGAGAGGTGCTTGACTTCGGTCGAGGTGGGCCCGTCTCCGGGCGCCACTTGGCGAAGGAGCAGGAGGGCCGGCTCGACCTCAGTAGAAGTGGACCATCTCCGGGCGCCACCTGGCGAGGGAGCAAGGGGTCGCCAGCTTCGGCCGAGGTGGACCCCTCCAGGGTGGACACCTGGCGGAGCGGCAGAGAGGTGCTCGACTTTGACTGAGGTGGGCCCATCTCCGGGCGCCACCTGGCGAAGGAGCAGGAGGGCCCGGCTCGATCTCGGTAGAGGTGGACCCATCTCCGAGCGCCATCGGGCAAGGGAGCAGGGGCCGCCAGCTTCGACCGAGGTGGACCCCTCCTGGGTGGACACCTGGCGGAGCGGCAGAGAGGTGCTCGACTTCAGCCGAGGTGAGCCCATCTCCGGGCGCCACCTGGCGAAGGAGTAGGAGGGCTCGGCTCGACCCCGGTAAAGGTGGACCCATCTCCGGGCGCCACCTGGCGAGGGAGCAAGGAACAACCAGCTTCGGTCGAGGTGGACCCTCTTGGGTGGATACCTGGCGGAGCGACAGAGAGGTGCTCGACTTCGACCGAGGTGGGCCCGTCTCCGGGCGCCACCTGGCGAAGGAGCAGGAGGGCCCGGCTCGACCCCGGCAGAGGTGTACCCATCTCCGGGTGCCACCTGGCGAGGGAGCAAAGGGCCGCCAGCTTCGACTGAGGTGGACCCCTCCTCTCTCTCTCTGAAAAAAAAACCACGTGTTACTGACCACGTCCGGCGGGACCTGAGACGCGCGCCATGTCAGCGTAGTAGCCATATCAGTTGCCCTCCATCCCCTCGTTCTGCCAAGGCGTCGTGGCTTCGGACATGGGGATTTAATACTGAGGTGACATGGGGAAGGCAAAAATCTCATGCCATAATTACCATGATCCGTGTCGCCGTTTCTTGTTACGCCTGAGGTCCTACGAGAGATTGCCATGCATCGCGCTTCCGACTGCCATTAATGCACCATTTTGAAAAGGAGGCAGTTTCCATCGAACCGAAGCATCGATGTCGGGCGTGCATCCACGCGGCATCCATCTGGTGGTTCAGAACGGAATGAGGGGTACGACCGTTGTCGATCGAGTTGAAAAGGAGGAGGACTTTCCGGAAACGAAGTCCCTCCACTTTCTCGCGCTCCGTCGGCGGTTGCAGTGGGCTTTCCTTCACCTTCCGGGGTTGCCATCTCTTTTACACAGAGTATCTCGGTGAGTGCCTGTGTCTCCTTCCCCTTTCCGTCTCTCGGCCCTATCGACCCTTCTGCACTTCTTCTTTTCCCATGGCGCGCGTCGTCGTCATGTCTCTTCTAACCGGACGAGTCCGGTCATTCCCGGCCGAGGACTCCATCGCCTTCTTCCTCGGAAGGGGAAGTGATTCCGGACGAGATCCGCAGGCAGCTCTAACCCGGGGGTGTAACCATAGGCGTCCCTAGGGGTCCTAGGTCTCCTCCCGTAGTCTCCGCCCCGTTCGATTTCTTTTCTTCCCCCTCCGGCCACTTCTCCCACTGGACCCTCTGGTCACGTCTCCACGATGACCGAAGATGACCTTTCTCTGCTCCGGGAAGTCTATGGTATCCCGGATTTGACTCGTCTTTCCTCCCGCGGCCCAGAGATCAAGTGACCTCAAGCGGCCCCAGGCGAGTCGCCTTCTACGAGGACTTCCTTTTCGGGAGTCTTCGGTTTCCCCTGCACCTTTCTTCCTTTCTTTTCTCAGCCACTATCGCTTGGTCCCGGCCCAGTTGGCTCCAAACGCCATCTGGGTTATCTTCGCCTTCATTATTTTTTGTCACTTCCATGGGTTCGTCGCCCGTTTCTCCCTCTTCAGGGCTCTCTTCATCCTAAAGCATTATTCCACCGATGATGGCTGGTGGTACATTTCACCTCGGCCTAGGTGCCTCAAGTTCGACCTCCCTTCATTTATTAAGGGCTGGAAGAACCGGTTCTTTTTCGCCTCGGTCAACGACGTTGACTGGGCCTGGAGCGAGCCAGACCGGTCTCCGAACCAGAATTCCCAGGTCGATCCAGCGAACCAAGAGGTCTTCACACGGCTGCTGAGTGATGCAGTCCCGACCCTCGATGTTTTGCTCTTGGAGCATAACTGTTCGAGGCGGGGATCAGTCCCATCCGGGAGCTGGGTGAGGCTCGGACTTCCCTTCCGCTTCGCATTCCCCCTCCTTCTTCTTTTCTTTTTAACTGGTCCGGCTGACCTCTACTTCCTTTCAGGTCTGAAGTTCTCTCTAGAGAACTTGCTGGAGGGCGCTGCGCAGAGAGATGCCACCGAGGGGACTGAACCCCCGGCGAAGAGAGCTCATACCGAGGCGAGCCGGGAGGCCGCGCCGACCTCCATCATCGGACCTATGGCGACGGCTCTCGTACCCAGGCCACCTCGGGCCCGGGCGCCCGATGTCCCTGTCATCGACCTCGATAGGATCGTGGAAGAGGGGGGGGCAGTCCCTGCTCGGGTAGTGCCTGCTTTAGCTTCTGCGCCGACCGCACCCACGGTGGTCACCAGGACGGCGATGGCTCCATCGACAGCTGCTCTACCGGACGAGGGGACGGCCACCTCTACCGCTGCTGACGCGTCTGCCCCGCCGCCGAGCCTTACCAGCCAGTGCTCCATGATCCATGACTAGGCCTCACGGAGAAAGTCATGGAGTTCGCCTGCACCTCCCGGGACCGCCATCTAAGGGGTGGCCGGGACTACAGCGACGCGCTACTCAGGATCCTGCCGCAGCTCTTCACGGTAAGTCCCGAGCTTCGAGTTTCCTTCCTTTTAAAGTTGCAGTTGGATTATGCCGACCCCTTTCTCTTCTGATGCAGATCGGGACGGATGTGCTGCTGCTGAGGAACTTCCTCGCCGGCTACGCCAAGAAGGACACCGAGAAGGAAGAGAAGCTCAGCAAGCTTGCAGTCGACGTCAAAGACCTCATGGAAAAAGGGGTCGAGCTGCGAGGGAACAACCAGGTCCTCCGAGGTGACCTGGCCTGCACCGAGGGGCGCATCAAGGAGCTCGAGACCTCTCTGTCGGAGGAGAGGATCTCAAACTAGTGCCGCACCGAGGAGGACGCGGCAGAGAAAACCCACCTCAGGGCTCAGTCCCGGTCGCTGGAGCGCCGGGTGGAGGAGGTCCTGAAGGAATTGAGTGCAGCCAAGGAGAAGAGCTCCTACGTCAATGGGCTGCTAGAGGCGTCGAAGCGGGAGGTGCCGGAGGCCGTCCTGAGGTTCCGGGCCTTGGAAGAATATGTCGCAGAGGTTCAAGAGGCTGCCGTGGACTCCTTCTTGAAGGGGTTCCAGGTATGCCGGGAGAAGGTAAGCTCCTTCTATCCCGAGCTCGATCTCAGCAGGGTAGTCCTCGGTGGCAGAAAGCAGGAGCCCAGTGGAGGAGCTCCGGCAGCAGCCGGTGATGAGGCGGCGACTCCGAAGCAGCCTCCCGAGCAGTCACCCATCGATGGCACAGGCAGAGAAAGTGAGCCCAGTCCGAGGAGGACGCTGCCGCGTCGAAATAGCCTCCCCGACACTATCTCTTTTTTTCTTTTTCCTTGTATTTTTTTTTCTTTTTAAGGACTCCCGGCCTGTCGGGACTCCTCCTGTGTACCGACATTCCGAAAGCAATGAAGCCTCTTTTTCACCAGACCATTGCTTCACTCTCTCCTCTTTCTTCTCTTTTTTTTTTTTTTTTTTTTTGTACCTTCCGAACTGAACTCTGGTGCCGGGCACTGGGACTGAGTCCTGTAGTGCATTCCGAGCCAAGCTTGTGGGCGGACTGAGTTCTGCCACACCCTCCAGACTGAAGTTTGAGACTTCCGGACTGAACCCGGGATCGTAGGCTGTACCTGAGCCTCACGCGGCTTGCTGAGCCATTCTCCATGATTGCATGGGCGAATTTGATTCTGCCCCGCCTTCCAGACCGAAGTCCGGGACCTCCAGACTGAACCCCGGGGCTGCAGGCTTTATCTAAGCCTCGCGTGGCTTGCCGGGCTGTTCTCTGGGACTGCATGGGCGATTTGATTCTTCCCCACCTTCCAGACCGAAGTCCGGGACCTCCGGACTGAACCCTGGGGTCGCAGACTTTATTCGAGCCCTACGCGACTTGCCGAGCTGTTCTCCGTGATTGCGTGGGCAAATTTGATTCTGCCCCACCTTCCAGACCGAAGTCCAAGATCTCTGGACTGAACCCTGGGGCCGCAGGCTTTATTTGAGCCCTGCTCGGCTTGCCAGGCTGTTCTCCAGGATTGTGTGGGCGAATTTAATTCTGCCCCTTCTTCCAAATCGAAGTTCGGGACCTGGCAGCTTCACGGGTCTTCTGCCATGCTCGTGTTCGCCGAACTCAGAGCTAGGTGGCTCTCTCCCTACGAGGTGAGAAGAAGCATTTGGTAAAGAAAGAGGGTTTCATTACTGAAGTTCAAGGAGCCTTATACTATTGGTAATACATCCTCAAGTTTGAGGCATTCCAGGTCCGAGGGAACCGCGATCCTCCTAGTTCCTCCAAGTAGTAGGCCCCGCGAGGGAGTACCTCCGCCACCCTATAAGGGCCTTCCCAATTCAGGGAGAGCTTCTCGCACTCCCGTGGCTGGGAAGCTTCAGCTCGGCGGAGCACCAGATCTCCCGGGCGGAAGGACTTCGATCGCACTCTGGAGTTGTAGTACCTGGCCACTCGCTGCCTGTAGGCCGCCATTCGGACTTGAGCCTTGTCCCTTGTCTCTTCAAGGAGGTCCAGGTTTAGCAGCATCCTGGCAGAATTCTCCACTTCATCGTACTGCTCCACGCGCAGGGTGGGTAGGCTGAGTTCAATCGTGATAACCGTTTCAGCCCCGAAGACAAGGTGAACGGGATCTCATCGGTGGTCATCCTCGGGTGGTGTGGTACGCCCACAGGACGCTCGGGAGCTCTTCCGCCCACCTGCCCTTGGCTTGGTCCAGTCTTGTCCAAAGGCCTTGCAAGATGGTCCTATTCGTTACCTCGGCTTCTCCATTTGTCTATGGATGCACCACCAAGATGAAACGATGGTGGATGCTGAGGTTGCTGCAGAACTCCTTAAACTCCCGACAATCGAATTGACATTTGTTGTCGGTGATGATGGTGTGCGGTAGGCCAAAGTGGCAGATAATTGACTTCCAGAGGAACTTGGTGATATTGCTTCCGTGATCCGGGCTAGGGGTTCAGCCTCGACCCACTTCGTGAAGTAGTCGATGGCCACGATCAGAAATTTCCGCTGCCTGGACGCCGGGGGAAAAGGTCCCAAGAGATCCATTCTCCATTGAGCGAACGGCCATGGAGCGGAGAGTTGGGAGAGTGGAGCGGAGGGCTGACGCTGCACCACGGCATGCCGCTGACATCGATCACACCTCTTCACAAAGTCAGCTGCATCTTCCTTCATCATCTCCTAGAAGTAACCTTGACGGAGGGCCTTGTACGCCAGTGTTCTGCCCCCCAAGTGATTCCCACAGACGCCCTCGTGGATCTCTTGGAGCACGAGTGCGGCCTCCGCGGGTCTCAGACACTTGAGGAGGGGGTAGGAGTAGGACCTCCGATACAGTAGTCCATCCATTAAGACAAACCGCGCGGCCTTCCTCTTGATGAGGTGAGCCACTATGCGGTCCTCCGGCAAGGTGCCGCTGGTAATGTACTCGATGTACTTGTCCATCCAGCTGGGCTCTTGGTTGACATGTTGGACTTCCACGGGCGTCTCGTAGCTCGGGACCTTGAGATGCTCGACATAGGCGCGGCCCAACAACGAGTCTGGTAGGGTCGCGAGTCAGGAGAGCACGTCCACGCGAGCATTTTTCCCTCGGGGTATATGGGAGACGCTGAAGCGCCAAAATCCTACCGCGCTCGTTCTCACGAGCTCCAGGTATTTCGCCATTTGGGGGTCCCGCGCGTCGTACTCCCCAGAGATCTGCCCGGCCACCAGCTATGAATTAGTGAAGGCCTTGAGGTTGGCCACGCCCAACTCGCGGGACACTCTCAGCCCCGCGAGAGCGCTTCATTCTCTGCCTGATTATTAGTTACGGCGAACTGGAACCGGAGTGCACATTCAGCGATGACCCCCTCGCCATTGGCGAGGATGAGACCAGCTCCGCTCACGCTGGAGTTGAGGCCCGTCTACATGAAGGATCCAAACGTCCTCCTCGGGTCCTGGTTCCGGCTGCTGGTCCAGAGGGCTTTCCTCCATCCCCTTGCCCAGGCCTGCACACTTGACCAAGAAGTCAGCGAATACCTGTGCCTTCATGGCCGACCTTGGCCTATAAGTGATGTCAAACTCGCTAAGCTTGAGTGCCCACTTCGCCAATCACCCGGATGTGTCAGGTCGGGTGAGTATCGCTTTCAGCGGTTAATTCGTCAGGACAGCAATGGGGTGCGCTTGGAAATAAGGCCTGAGATGCTAGGTGGACATAATTAGCACAAAAATGGTTTTTTAGACCGGGAATACCTGAGCTCCGCATCGCGGAGGAGTATGCTTATGTACACCAGTCTCTGCATTCCCTGGTTGTCAGTCCGAACTATGACCGAACTGACGGCCTCCGGGGTGACCGCCAAGTACAGGATGAGCTCCTCTCCTCCTTCGGGCCTGGAGAGCAGTGGCGGGGATGCAAGTGTCCTCTTCAGCTCGTCAAACGCCTCCTGGCACTCTTCATTCCAGGTGAAGTTGTTCATCTTCCTCAGCACTTTAAAGAAGGCGGCAGCGATCGGCAGACCTCGAGATAAATTGACTCAGGACGGCTATCCGACCGGTGAGTCGCTGCACTTGCTTCTTGGAGGTAGGTTGCTTCATGTCCAAAATAGCCTGGACCTTTTCTGGGTTGGCTTCTATCCCACTTTGGGTCACCATGAACCCCAAGAACTTCCCAGCGGACACGCCGAAGGTGCTCTTCACCGGGCTCAACTTCATCTGGTGAACCCGGAGGTTGCCGAAGGTCTCCGCTAGGTCGTCGATGTGGTCCGAAAGAGGCTTGCTCATTACCAGCATATCGTCCACGTACACCTGCATGTTACAGCGATCTGGTCTTTGAAAACTTTATTAACCAGTCGCTGGTACGTGGCCCGGCATTCTTGAGGCCGAATGGCATCATCTTGTAACAGTAAGTTCCGCGGTCAGTGACAAAAGCAGTGTGCTCCTCATCCTTCGGGTGCATTCGAATCTGGTTGTACCGGAGAAGGCATCCATGAAAGAGAGGAGGCGATGCCCCGAAGTAGTGTCCACCAACTGGTCAATCTTCGGAAGAGGGAAACTGTCCTTCGGGCAAGCTCGGTTGAGGTCGGTGTAGTCCACGCAGATCCTCCACTTGCCACTACTCTTCTTCACCATGACCACATTCGCCAGCCAACTGGGATATTGTACTTCCCGCATAAAGCCGGCGGTGAGGAGCTTCTTCACTTCTTCATTGATGGCCTTCTGCCTTTCTGCAACGAAACTCCTCTTCTTCTAGCGGACAGGGCGACACCTTGGGTCAACATTCAACCTGTGGGTGATGACTTCCGAGGGGATACCTGGCATGTCGGCTGTGGACCAGGCGAACACATCCGCGTTCATATGGAGGAAGTCCAGCAGGCGGATCTGCTCTTCCTCCGAGAGCTGGGCTCCCACGTGCACAGTCTTCTGAGGGTCTGAACCGAGAGGATACGTCAACAGGTGTTCTATGGGTCATCCCCTGGGGTCCTTCTCCCTTAGGTCGAGGTCGTTGACATCGGGGCCGAGCTCAACGCCCTGGGCACCCGGGACCGTCTGAAGGCAATGCTGGATGGGCTAGGCTATCCCCCTCGGTCACCCCAGTCCCAGAGGCGGTAGGGAACTGCACCAGCAACCTTTCAGTGGAAATGACAGCATCCAGCTGGTTGAGCCCTGGATGGCCAAGGATGGCATTATAAGGTGAGGGGAGCTTGACAACAGTAAATGTCATCATGACAGTAGTCTACCGAGGTGGGGATCCGGCAGTGATAGGAAGAGTGATCTCCCTTTGACCCCCACTGAATCCCCAGTAAAGCCCACAAGAGGGGTGTGCACCGGCCTTAATTGATCATGAGACAGGTTCATTCGGGAGAAAGCGTCATAAAAAAGCACGTCAGTAGAGCTCCCATTATCTACCATAATGCGATATACAGGATGCTTCGTGATGGTCATCTTGACCACCACTGCATCATTATTTATTTTTGTTTTCATTCCCCTTTTCAAAGGGAGGTACATCCTCCGGGTCTCTCGCCTCCCGGGTTCTTTTCATCGCACGCCCGATCCCCCAGGAGATCATGCCCACCAGCTTCTCCGTTGGGCGATTATCAATGGCAGGGACCGGGGGAGGGGCTGCGAGCGGCTGTCCCTCCGCCGGGGCTTCGTTCCTCATGAACTTCCTGAGGTAGCCCCTCTTGATTAGCTCATCAATTTTTTGCTTTAGATTGCGGCACTCCTCCGTGTCGTGGCCATGCTCGTGGTGAAACTGGCAGTATTTTATCTTGTCACGAATGCTCCTTGGGTTCTGAGGAGGAGGTCGGCGAAGGTAGTGTTCACCCTCAATCTCCATGAGGATCTTCGTCCTGGGAGCAAGGAGAGGGGTGAAATTTTGTTTCGGGGTAGCACCGCTCTTCGGCTTCGGGCCTGGACGAAGATCAGCAGGTGGTCCAGGCCTGGGTCCAAGGGGCATCCCTCGGGGTAGGCTTCTTCGAGGACTTTCCGTCCAGCTCTCCCCTGGTGCGATCGGCCTCCTCGGATGTACTTGTGGACACGGAGGAGGAGTTCGGAGTACGTCATGGGGGGCTTCTTATCCAGGGAATAGGTCAAGCGGGAGGTCTTGAGCCCGCGCTTCAATGCCAGCATTGCGATGGGCTTGTATAGACTGTAGATTTCTAGGGCAGCGATCTTGAAGCGGGTAACGTAGTCCTGCAGCAGCTCCTGGTCTTGCTGGCGGATAGAGAAGAGGCTGTCCACCTCTCTTGGCACCTTCCGGCAAGTGTCGAAGTGTACCACAAATTTTCCTTCCAGTTGATGGAAGGAGCAAATAGATTCGGGCTCGAGGCAGGTGAACCAGACTCGAGCGGCTTCCGGAGGGTGGCAGGGAAGGCGACGCATAAGAGAGCGTCCGGGCTCTCTGGACCCTCATGAGAGCCTTGTAGCTCTCCAAATGATCCAAGGGGTCGGTGGTTCCATCGTAGGGATCCACTTGTGGCATGCGGAACCGTCTCAGAATCGGCTCCTCTTGGATTTCTCGGGAGAAGGGTAGCCGGGCATCATAGCCCGGGGTCCGCTGGGGAGTTCTGCATGTCGGCAAAGCGGCGGGCGAACTCTGCCAGCTTGTGCTTGTGCTCTTACAGGCGCCTCTCGGCCTGATGCCTGATGGCCTCGTCGGTGGAATCTTCCACCAAGGCCGCTGGCGAAGGGGGTGCCGATCGGTCTCGATGGGGGGCCTTGCCCCGATGTCACTTGCTTTGCCGCGCTGTCTCGGCATCGTTGGCCGGGGATCGACTCTCGTGATCCGCAGAACTGGAGTAGTTCCTCTTCGCGGGAGTTTGGTGGCTCCCGCGGGGGTTGGAGACTACCGTGGATGAGAGGGTCTGCCCTGGATGGAGCGCAGGCTTCCGCGGGGCCCCGCGGCCCGAGCCACGGGGGTCCCTGGCTGGGGCTGAGTGGCTAGGGAGCGCTGTTGGTGCTGTAGTTGCCGCACTGCTGTGGTCAGGGTTTGCAACTGCTGGATGATAGCTGCGAAAGGTCCGTCCACCGGGGATGGCTACGGAGGAAGAGGAGGTGGAGCAGGAAGCTCCCTCTCTGGGCTACGTGGCCCTTGAGGGGAAGGGACTTCCCCTACTTGACTGGTGGACGCTTCGTGTCCATGTGTCATCACCATGGTCGGAGCGTGCTTTTGCCCGTGGAGAGCTGGCTCGCACTGGGGTTGCTATCCTGCCCCCCTTCCTGGCATGCTAATCTATTGCCGATCACACCGCGGTGGCCTGTAGCTTCAGAGCTGGCATCGGTCTCAGACCGTCTCACCTCGAGATCTCCGAGCTTCCAGTCTTGCAAAATAGGGTTAGAGACCCTGGCCGAGGGTTCTGGCGAGGGAGCTCCGATGGTCAAGTTAGAGAGCGGCGAGATGGAACAGATCCCCTAAGGCGGGTTCCCGAAGGACCCCCAGACTTAGAGGAGATATTAACAAAAGAAGTGTCCGAAAGAGTGGAATTGAGGCCCAGCTCCTTGTGTTGAGTTCACTGAGCTCGCGCTTGAGGACCCCTCTCGGATCCCCCGGATCCTTCTCTCAGTGCCTTCTTGTTCTCCTTTTTTCACTTACCTCGCTGCCCGCTTTTACCATCCCTTTTATACCATCATGTTGCCTCCAGCTCCCCCCTCCCCTCGGGGGCTCCCTCCCGCCTCTTGCCTTTCTTCCCCCCCTTTTCCTTTCCCCTTCGGGCCTGGGAACCCGGTGGCCCCATCGCCTTGCTTGCCGTGCCTAGCGAGAAAAAAGGGGGGGAAGGATACAGGCGAGGCTTTGGGCCGAGCGCGGGCACTCTCCTTCCAAGGCATTGACGATGAGTGCCCCGCCATTGCGGGCTCCTGCCCGCAAGGATTCTGCTTCTCGGTTGCGGGGCCCATCCAGCCGATGTAAACGAGATTTCGCGCGTCACTACAGACCATACCGGTGCCCCTTACGAGGCACGGCGCACGCTATCCGAGTGGCAATTTTGAAACCCGCGTCCCCACTTCCGGAGGCCTCACTGAGCAGGGCCGGCCCGGCGGGGTGGACCCGTCAAGGGACGCCACCTGGCGGAGGAGCGGGGAGAGGCTTGACTTCGACTGCGGTGGACCCATCTCCGGGTGCCACCTGGCGAAGGAGCAGGAAGGCCTGGCTCGACCTCGACGGAGGTGGACCTATCTCCGGATGCCACCTGGTGAGGGAGCAAGGAGCCGCCAGCTTCGGTCGAGGTGGACCCCTTCTGGGTGGACACCTGGCGGAGCGTCAGAGAGGTGCTCGACTTCGGTCGAGGTGAGCCTGTCTCCGGGCGCCACCTAGCGAAGGAGCAGGAGGGCCCGGCTCGACCTCGGTGGAGGTGGACCTATCTCCGGGTGCCACCTGGCGAGGGAGAAAGGGGCCGCCAGCTTCGCAGAGGTGTATCCCTCCTGGGAGGACACCAGGCGGAGCGGCAGAGAGGTGCTTGACTTTGGCCAAGGCGGGCCCGTCTCCGGGAGCCACTTGGCGAAGGAGCAGGAGGGCCCGGCTCGACCTCGACGGAGGTGGACCTGTCTCTGGGTGCCACCTGGCGATGGAGCAAGGGGCCGCCAGCTTCGACCGAGGTGGACCCCTCCTGGATGGACACCTGGCGGAGCGGCAGAGAGGTGCTTGGCTTCGCTAAGGTGGGCCCGTCTCCGAGCGCCACCTGGCGAAGAAGCATGAGGGCCCGGCTCGACCCTAGCAGAGGTGGACCCGTCTCCGGGTGCCACCTAGCAAGGGAGCAAGGGGCTGCTAGCTTCGGCCGAGGTGGACCCCTCCTAGGTGGACACCTAGCGGAGCGGCAGAGAGGTGCTCGACTTCGGCCAAGGTGGGCCCATCTCCGGGCGCCACCTAGCGAAGGAGCAGGAGGGCCCGGCTTGACCCCGGCAGAGGTGGACCCATCCGGGCGCCACCTGGCAAGGGAGCAAAGGGCCGCCAGCTTCGATCGAGGTGGATCCCTCCTGGGTGGACACCTGGCGGAGCGTTAAAGAGGTGATCAACTTCGATCGAGGTGGGCCCGTCTCCAGGCGCCACTTGGCGAATGAGCAGGAGGGCCTGGCTCAACCCCGGCAGAGATGGACCCGTCTACGGGCGCCACCTGGCGAGGGAGCAAGTGGCCGCCAGCTTCGGCCGATGTGAACCCTCCTGGGTGGACACCTGGCGGAGCGGCAGAGAGGTGCTCGACTTCGGCCGAGGTGGGCCGTCTCTGGGCGCCACCTGGCGAAGGAGCAGGAGGGCTTGACTCGACCCCGGTAGAGGTGGACCCATCTCCGGGCACCTCCTGGCGAGGGAGCAAGGGGCCGCCAGCTTCGGTCGAGGTGGACCCCTCTTGGGTGGACACCTGGCGGAGTGGTAGAGAGGTGCTCGACTTCGACCGAGGTGGGCCTGTCTCCGGGTGCCACATGGCGAAGGAGCAGGAGGGCCCGGCTCGACCCCGGCAAAGGTGGACCCGTCTCCCGGGCGCCACCTGGCGAGGGAGCAAGGGGCCACCAGCTTCGACCGAGGTGGATCCCTTGGGTGGACACCTGCGGAGCGGCAGAGAGATGCTCAACTTCGATCGAGGTGGGCCCATCTCCGGGCGCCACTTGGTGAAGGAGTAGGAGGGCCTGGCTTGACCCCGGCAGAGGTGGACCCGTCTCCAGGAGCCACCTGGGTAGGGAGCAAGGGGCTGCCAGCTTCGGCCGAGGTGGACCCCTCCTGGGTGGACACTTGGCGGAGCGGCAGAGAGGTTCTCGACTTCGGTCGACGGGGCCGTCTCCGGGCGCCACCTGGCGAAGGAGCAGGGGGCCTGGCTCGACCCCAGCAAAGGTGGACCCATCTCGGGGCACCACCTGGCGAGGGAGCAAGGGGCCGCTAGTTTTGGCCGAGGTGCACCCCTCCTTGGTGGACACCTGGCGGAGAGCAGCAGAGAGGTGCTCGACTTCGGCCAAGGTGGGTCTGTCTCCGGGCGCCACCTGGCGAAGGAGCAGGAGGGCCCGGCTCGACCTCGGCAGAGGTGGACCCGTCTCCGTGCGCCACCTAGAGAGGGAGCAAGGGGCCGCCAGCTTCGGCCGAGGTGGACCCCTACTGGGTGGACACTTGGCAGATTGGCAAAGAGGTGCTCGACTTCGGCTGAGTTGGGCCCGTCTTCGGGCGCCACCTGGCGAAGGAGCAGGAGGGCCCGGCTCGACCCCGGCAGAGGTGGACCCGTCTCCGGCCGCCACCTGGCGAGGGAGCAAGGGGCCGCCAGCTTCGGCCAAGGTGGACCCCTCTGGGGTGGACACCTAGCGGAGCGGCAGAGAGGTGCTCGACTTCGACCGAGGTTGGCCCGTCTCGGGCGCTACCTGGCGAAGGAGCAGGAGGGCCTGGCTCGACCCCGTAGAGGTGGACCCGTCTCCGGGTGCACCTGGCAAGGAGCAAGGGGCCGCCAGCTTCGGCCTAGGTGGACCCCTCTTGGGTGGACACCTGGCATAGCGACAGAGAGGTGCTCAACTTCGGTCGAGGTGGGCCCGTCTCCGGGCACCACCTGGCGAAGGAGCAGGAGGGCCCGGCTCGACCTCGGCCTCGGCAGAGGTGGACCCGTCTCCGGGCGACCTGGCGAGGGAGCAAGGGCCGCCAACTTCGACCGAGGTGGACCCCTCCTCTCTCTCTCTGAAAAAAAAAACCACGTGGTACTGACCACGTCCGGCAGGACCTGAGACGCGCGCCATGTCAGCGTAGTAGCCATATCACTAATGTAATAAATTGGCTTATGTGATTCATTATAGTCCTTTCTGACCGACATAGAACTAATTGCTTTGTCTGATGCAGCCAGATAAAGATACAAATCTTTCCCTTCTTAAGGTTTAGACAATATGATCGGATTCATCAAATACTTTTTAAGTTCTTCAAATGCTGACTGACAATCGTCCAACTAATTAAACTCCTTGGTTTGCCGTAAAGCTTTGAAGAAAGGCAAAAATTTCTCAGCTGAACGAGAAATAAATCGGCTTAACGAAGTGATTCGTCCAGTTAACTATTGAATTTCTTTTTTATTAGCTGGAGGCCTCATATCCAAGATGGCTTGGATTTTCTCTGGGTTAGCTTCAATCCCTTATTTCGTAACCATGAAGTCTAAAAATTTTCCAGAAGTTACACCAAAAATACATTTGGTCGGATTTAACTTCATCTAATTTCGCCATAAAATATCAAAAGCTATTTGCAAATCTTTAATATGATCATCTGACTGATTGCTCTTAACAATTATATCATCTACATATACTTCCATAGTATTTCCGATTTGATCCTCAAAGATTTTATTTACTAATCTCTAATAAGTAGCTCCGGTATTTTTGAGACCAAATGGCATCACCCTGTAACAATATATCCCTCGATCTGTGATGAAAGATGTTTTTTCTTCATCTTCTGGGCTCATCCGTATCTGATTATATCTAGAAAAAGCATCCATAAAACTTAAGAATTTATGCCCGGCCGTTGCATCAACTAATTGATCAATTTTAGGCAAAGGAAAACTATCTTTTGGACATGCCTTGTTAAGATCAGTATAATCTATGCATAGCCTCCATTTTTCATTAGCTTTTTTGACTATTACTACATTGGCAAGCCAGTCAGGATAGTGAACCCCCTTAATAAACCCAGCACATCAAGCAATTTGGTCACTTCTTCGTTGATAACTTTTTATCTTTCTGGGACAAAATTTGCTTCTTTTGTCGGACAGGCCGACTAAGCGAATCAACCTTGAGCTCATGCATAATCACTTCAGTAGGAATTTCCAACATATCGGCAGCCACCCATGCAAATATATCAGTATTTTTTTGCAAAAAATCAATCAACATTTTCCTTTGGTCTTCAATAAGTAGACTTCCAATCTGAATTATTTTAGTAGGATCATCTTTTGTCAAAGGAACATGAATAGTCCTTTCTATGGATATATTGACTCCCTCGGTCGGATCACGTGGATCCATTTATTTGGAGGTGGGTTTGTTGATTGGTTGATTTTGGATTGTCAAACATTGACGAGCCATTTGTTGATTTTCCCTTACTTCTCCAATCTCATTCTGAGTTGGAAATTTCATCAAAAAATGATATGTCAATACAACAGCTTGGAATTTATTCAGAGCAGGTCTTCCCAAAATAGCAATATAAGTAGAAGGGATCCGAACAACCATAAAAGTAAGAAGGTAAGTCCTTTGCTTCGGTGCTGTTCCGAGAGTTACGGGGAGTGTGATTTCTCCCTCTACTCCTACAAAATTTTCACCAAACCCGATTAATGGCACATGAATTCTTCGTAGCTTATTAGTTGGCAAATTCATCTTAACAAATGCATCATAAAGTAAGACCTCAGTGGAACTTCCATTATCAACCAAAATTCTATGTACATCATAGTTCGCAATTATTACGGCAATCACTACAGGATCATTATGAGGCGTCTGAATGCCTTGCAGGTCTTCATCAGAAAAAATAACACTTCCTCGAAGCCTTTTGGGACTCTGATCATCTTTAAAACATGCATGACAAATCATTCTGACCAATCCATCAGTCGGTTGTTGGTTTGGGAGCTCCGTCCCATCAGTGATCATCCTTGGAACTGCTAGCCTTGGCACCACTCTTCAATCCGGTCGGTTTTGATTTTGATGTCGGACATACCTGCCCAAATAACCTCGCTTGATCAAATCTTCAATTTTTCTCTTAGTGGATGTATTATTCCGTTGTATGCCCATGATCACGATGATACCGACAGTATTTGGCTTTATTTCGCATAGCTGGTGGAGCTCTCATTGGCCTTGGTTTTTGAAAAAAATTTTCTTTCTCAATTTCCATCAAAATCTTTTCTCTCAGGAGAGTTAGAGGGGTATAAGCGTCAAACCGATTGACATAGTTCCTATCGACCAAATTCCTTGGTCTCTGACCTTGCTGTTGGATTGATCGGACTCTAGGTGGTCGGAATTCATCTTCCTTGGCATTCTTCTTTCTTAGCAACAATTTTCTCTACTTGTTACCAGTTCAAAGCTTGTTCTTCGGCCTGAGAGTACTCTTGAGCACGGGTCAGTAATTCAGAATAATTGGCCGAAAATTTCTTATCCAAGAAAAATGTGAATCTTTTTTCATAGCAGACATCGCCACGTATTCATTGAGATCCGGAATCTCTAATATGGTAGAATTGAACTCTTGATGTAATCTCTCAAAGACTCTCCTTCTGACTGCTGGATAAAAAATAAGCTATCATAATTTCTGGACACTTTCTTGTTGTCCTGAAGTGAGAGATGAACAACTTCTCTAGCTGACTGAAAGAATGAATGGTATTCGGCTGTAGACTTGAATACCACATTCTTGCTGATTTCTTTAAGGTCATAGGGAAGGCAAGATAGTGGAGTGCATCCGATGCTCTTTGGATTAATAGATGGGCTTTAAAGCTGCCCAAATGATCCAAAGGGTCAGACGATCCATCGTACAACTCAATTTGTGGAACCTTGAAGTGATGTTGAATTCTCTCCTCCATGATTTTCTTGGAAAAAGGAGGCAAGATGTCGTAGTTTGGTGTTGTATCCTCTGTTTTCCTTTGTTCAATAGCCCTGGCAATCTGCATTTCTAACTTCTTGAATTTTTCATCAAAATCATTTGTTCTTGCAAGATGTTGAACTTGAGTACTGTCAGGAGTGATTTTCTAGATGACGTCGAACGAGACCGTGGACGCTTCCCCTTATTTCGCTTCTTGGTGTGAGGGTGAGATTGGTGATGATGCTTTGAAGGGGACTATTGATTTGAAGAACATTGATAAGATGTGTGTCTTCTCGGACTAAGATATTTACTTACCTAAAGGGAAGGTTGCCGGCTAATTCTTGATGTAGCAGGTCACAACGATTCCCTCACAGCAATTCTTGGAGGTTTTGCATCGCTATAGTAAGTGCTTCTACTTTATTTAACAGAGTATTCAACTTTTCTTGATCCATGTATCCAATAGGAGGAGCTTCCACCCTTCCGTCAAGAACAGGATCATTCTTCTTTGAGAGATGGGGAATGTCCTCCACAGGTAGATCTCTTTTCCTAGTCTTCACCATGCTTCCTTCCAGATTATTGAAACTCTTTTGCTGAGTTCCCCTTCTTGGCGTGCCAATCTGTTATGTCCAAATAAATTACAACAAGCTTGAATTAAAATAGAAGTAGGTCTAGCTGATGTGATTTAACTCTCAGTCATCATCTCACAGGATCTAGGTATTGTGGTAGCTTCCAAGCTTGTTAATGGAGTCTGGACTAGAACAGATATGATCTGAAGGAAGGCTAAGCAAAGAATGGCCAAAAGATCTCCCCCTCATTATGATCAGGGGTATTTATAGGCCATAAACCCAACCGTTTATAACTGGCGTCCAACTGTTAAGCGGTTAATCTAAGATAGAGGCACGTGCAGCAAAAGATCATCCATAGTTGATCAGCTCCTTTTATTATATCAAATGATCTCTGCTTTACTTGAAATATTAATAAGCTTTACCTTTCCTAAAGAATCTTATACTTGCTGAGCGTTAATCACTTTACGTCTCATGGATATTGATCATACTTGTGCCTGTTGGGCATTGATCGGCTTTATGCCTCATGGACGATCGGCTTTACGCATCATGGGTGTTAATCAAATTTGTGCTTATTGGGCATTGATCAAATTTGTGCTTATTGGGCATTGATCGGCTTTATGCCTTATAGGCGTGATCAGCTTTACGCGTCATGGGCGTTGATTAAATTTGTGCCTATTGGGCATTGATCGGCTTTACGCCTCATGGACGTTGATCATACTTATGCCTGTTGGGCATTGATCAAATTTGTGCCTATTGGGCATTGATCGACTTTACGCCTCATGGGCGTTGATTGGCTTTACGCGTCATGGACGTTGATTAAATTTGTGCCTATTAGACATTGATCGGCTTTACACCTCATGGACATTGATCATACTTGTGTTTGTTGGGTATTGATTGGCTTTACGTCTCATGGGCATTGATCAGCCTTGTGCCTGTTGGGCATTGATCAGCTAGATTCAAATCTTCGGCAAGTGAGTATAGACAGACCAAACAGAGTAAACTTGTCGTATCCCAACAAAACCCAACAACCAGCCACTCTATTCTGGTTGTTCATGCTCTGCGAGATGATTCCAACAGCCAACTGCTCCCACACGAATCCTGTGGATCATTCCAAATCCAAATGTGTAGCCATCGAACTTCATCACCAAATCCCATATCTCCCTTTGTTTAGCCTCCAATCCCTTTGCCTGATCCGTATCAAGCTCGAACAACCCTTGCTCCGCAAATTTGGTGACCAATCTGCTCATTGTGATCACTCTTCCCTGTTTTGCATCGACCTGTTCCGGCTTCTCCAGTGACCCAACGTTGCATTCCAACCTGCTTCTACGTCGAGCTCTAGTAGCAAATCCCATCTATTTCCCACTTGTTCCTTGCCGAACTCCTTTCCAACCACAGAAGTTTGTTCGCCCAATCTATGGACCGTGGAGAGCTGTTTAAAAACTTCATTTCTCACATGAAAAATCGAGTAGAAACCCATTCTCTAGACCATAATGTGTCTTTCCCTTCTCCTCTGGTGCATGGATAAAGCTTGTTTTTTTTTATTTTGATTAACAAAAGGAGAAGGAGGGATAAATTCTGATGTAGCTATCCCAACTGGACCCCAACCCCGTCAGACTATATTTGATTTGGGCAACAATTTTTTTGCATACCCTTCCCACTACCAGTGAGTACGTCAGCTTGATACCACTAAGACACCGGAGCAGTGCACTCTCTTGCCATCTAGCCACCCCGATCACTCGCCCTAGAAAAATTTCTGTATTTAATCGAGTCACCCGCGAGGATCATGCCTCAAATCCATGACCGATGGGAGGTGAGGGCTAAGCCTCTACCAACCGAGCTACCGCCTTAGCGATCATGGATAAAGCTTTTGTTCACATTTTTTTCTTGTGGTCCAAGGTCAGGGCTCATGGACCATAGTTAATAGTTTCCATGAGCCATGCCATCTTTTCGTAGACCTGGTCCATAATAGACCAACTAATTAAAAACTTGTTTTGGAAATATTTAAACTTATTTTGAGCCCAATTAGACTGGTTGGAACTAGATTTGAGCCTTCTCAGACAGGTCGCTCTACACCACCATTGCCTACCGGCCTGACCAGAGTTCGGTCAAAGTCTGACAGGTCGCTCCATAGCATTATCTCCTCAAATAGGTCACTTTAAAGCATCATTGCCTATCCACTTGACTAAAAGTCTATCGAAGTCTGACATGTTGCTCCATAGCATCATCTCTTTAAACATGCCGCTTCATAGCGCTGCTTCATGAATAGTTTGCCTTACGACATTGCTATCCATTCACCTGACTAGAAACTAGGTGAACTCGAGGTATACCACTTCATGGCATCATCTTCTGATAGCTGGGTAAGTAGCTAGTTAATGCCGAACACATAATTATGTGGATCAATACTTAAATGGTTCCTGCATGGCACTACTTTATCCTCTGTAGGCTGGGTGCCAGCCGAGATGCTCTACCACCTCATGCTGATCCTTTGCAATGGCATGAAAGAAAAAAGAAAGGAAAAAGGAATAAAGAATGAAATAAATAAATAAAGGGAGAGATATGAGACAAGGCTTGATGGAGAAAATAAGCTTATTTTATTTCTTTCTCAGGGTTTTGCAAAATGGTAAGTTCCTCTGACATGCTGGAGTCTTTACAATACTGGCTCTAAAATAAAATAAGAGAAAAATAGAGGAAAAAGAAAGACCAACTATCAGAATCGGGGACTGAAGTCATGCTAGACTTGATGGCCTCTAAAGCAGCATTGATGATCTCCTCCATCTCGGCCATCACCTACATGATGGTCTCCAGCACTAAAGTAGGTCATCCTATCGATCCTTCGAGCCCAGTCCTCCGGTCACCCCTATAGCAACGTCTAGTTGGAGCTCCTCGGGGGACACGATGGTGGCTTCAGCTTTAGGGGTTCCCTCAGCTTCGACTGCCTTAACTCCATCTTCTACGGCTTCTCCTTCCTTTGCCATTTCGGGCTCATTGGCCTTGATTTCACTCAGGTCTAGAAGGTGGAAGGCCTTGTGACCTTCCTCTTGTATTTCTCAAAGCCCTTCTAGTAGGCATCATAGGCAGTTTTATTGACCTCATCCTCAAAGTTGGCAAATTTCTTGTAGTCCTCTATTACTCTAGCCACCTCTTCCTTGGCCGCCCTTGCCACCACCTCAGCAGCCATCACCTTGCTGGTCCAACTCTTAAAGTTTCTACTCAATCTCGAGATTCGGGATAGTTGGGGCCTCTGATTGCTTAGAAGATTGTTGGCCCAAGGTTGAATCATACCCTGACCAAGGGCTTTAGGATCGTTGCCTCTTTGGCTCTGGGCTTTAGGATAAGCTTGGTAGGCTTGCCTCCTTTTTAGATCATTGGGAGGGGCCTATGATTGTGTCGGTGGTGGCGGTGCCGCTTGTGCTGCCGGATCATGTGGCCATATTGTAGGAGACAACATGACAATCGATTGCACCACAAGTTATGGGGCCACGAGTGATGCTATAGAAGGAGGTTGTACTACAAGAAGTGGCACGCGAGGGTGGCTTGAATAGCTTGAAAGGCTATCACCAAGTTCTAGACCTACTGAAAGAGCAGAATAAACTACTTTGCGCTAACTACTTTGTCTATAGAGATGGAGAGGCCCCTACCGGTGTTGGCAAGGCCTAGTTGTCGGCTTGGTTCTTCATTGGCTAGGAGGTGGTGGTGTTAGTACAACAGGATAACTTTTTGTGTGGCATTGTTAGCTTGTCTTTAGTTAGCTTCTTAAAATAGTATTAGGCTCTTCCTTTATTCTGTTGGTGCTGAAATCCATTAGGCACGAAAGATACCAGAGTTGGTAGTGCAGAAAATTCTTGATAGATAGAATCTGCAAAAAGTCCTGGCTGAAAGGTGTTTCGGCATGAGCCCTTTGATACTCAAGTTAGATCTTTGGCATAACAGTATGAGGAGCACAGGATGGAATTTTTTGTTTACCTTGGGAGCTCCTAGGGGGTCCCTCTTTATAAGCATAAGACAAGGATATTTCCAAAATGAAAAAGATCTTAATGAGAAGTGACATGGCTTATCATGTAGGCTATTAGGGATCTTCTATCTGTAGAGAATGTCCATTCCTTTTAATGTGAACCTTTATCTTTATATAGAATTGGCCATGTATCTTAATGATGATGTTGACCACTGCATGGATCTAGACATGCTTGTCTTAATTGCGAAAATATGGTGATGATTAGTAATCATGAGACATGATATAACCTTTTAACCATATAATCAAGAACATAGAAATGGATGCCGGTCGTGTTAGTCTTCAAAGGATCCAAGCCGGAATATTGTCTAAGGACCTACTTGTTACAATATTCAAGGATCAGGAGTCGATCTGAGTGCTTCTATTGAAGCCAAGGAATGGTTGACTAGAAGAAGCTTGATTGGATTGTCCTAGATAAAACGAATACACGTCGATAGCCTTTTGACTATATGATGAGAAGGCATCGATCGTTGCTAAGGCTTGATCAGGCAGAGGCAATCGATGGGCGGTGCCTGATAGAGGCTAGTTTGTAGAGATGTCATTTTCCATAATAAGAGGTTGGTCGAACAATGGGGCTACCCATATATCAAGTATGCGATCGAGACATATCTAGGAATATTGGAGTCAAAATACCGATCATTGACCAAGGGTCATATTTAAAGAATTGTCCGTATGTACATGTTGATAGCTTTCAGAAGATCAGATGATGGAAAAGCACTAGCCAAAATCGAGGCTTGCTTGATGAGGGTACTCGGCAGTTGATGCTTAAATGGACTCGATCGGCTGAGAAAGAAACTAACTTATCCAATAAGAGATCGGTTAAGTGATGGAACCAAGCATGCACTGATCATGTTGACTTGTCTGATAACATTAGAGCCAGGAAGAAGTCCTCTTCCAATCAAGATCCTAATTTGATGAATGATCGGTGGAAGCATATTAGGACTGTCTAACCAGTATGTTGGGTTGCTTGATAGCATTGGGGTTGGAAGTCTATCAGTCAAGGACCTAATCTAATGAATGGTTTGCGGGCATGTAACGGAGCCGTCCGACTAAGCTTGTTGACTTGGATTTCATGTCTTTGGTCTAAACTGGATTTCCCTTATCACTAGCTATTTCAATAGCCATGTCTAGAGAGAGGAGATGGGCATGGAAATGACAGTGATAGGATGATGGTTATATCGAATGCATGATCCCTTGGGTCACGCAAGTTATGTATTGGTTATAGTTTTGAGTCCCCAGCATTACTGCTTCCAAGTCTCAAACATTAGTGTTGCTGGGTTTTCTCGTTGCCTTGCCAACACCCTGTTAAACTATTAAAGGAAATGTTAAGAATCATATGAGATGGCTTAATCGCCGAGACAATACTAAGCCGTACTCTGTGCTCTCTCCTGGATTTAATTGAAAAATGGTGATCTCAATCTAAAAAAGTTCTGGGTTTGATCAACTAACGAGAACTATCTAGGAACGTTCTTGATTGTCTAGTTTTGCATTTGGGATTGATAAGAAGTTCCTCGTGTTTGGCAGGAAACTTGGGAAAGACGGCGTTATGCGATGAGGCTGGGTTGTGACTTCGAAGATTTTACAGGAAATGGTAGTGGAAAAAGAGCGACGAGGACCGCAGCGCATCGTGGTGCAGGGCGCATCACACCCGTCTGATTATCGGATGCCATCAGCGCTCCTGAGTTCTTTCTCCCCGGTTTCCGGAGAAGGATTCGTTTTGAGTATTTTTAAGATTTTCAGCATTCTTCGTTCAACATGGCCCGCTATCGCGGCTGGCTAGCGTGTAACTCTTGATCTCGAGTTGCCGTTAGCTCGAGGGTTCGAGCCTCGAGCAAGCCGCCAAAACTTTCGGGAATAAAAGAGCAATGAGGACAACGGCGCAACCTGTGATGCCAGGGCGCATCACGACCGTCTGATTTATTTGACGAAAAACAGCGCTACTGAGCTCTTCCATTTTTTTTTCATTTGAGCAGGAGGAATAGTTTTAGGACCCGGAATGTTTTTATTAGTATTTACGTCTTTCCTCTCCACCTTTTTTTTTTTTTCCCGTTTTAACTGTTGCTTTGCCGCACTAGTCAACAGATATTTTAGCTCGACATCAATAGGATTCCCACTTTCAGATGTCAATGTAGTATCTCATCGCTATTATTTCCTCTTTAGAAATTTGCAGTATTAGACTTTATTTGGTTGCTAATTATTGCCGCCGTTTCCTCCTGGACCGGGATCGGTGGACGCTAGAGAGCTTCTCGATCGATCAACCTGTAAAAAAATTTCTGGATGCCGAAGGAACTCCGGTGGGAAACACTCCGATGCTTAAGTTAGAGGAGGGCTGGAGCAACAGAACGGGAGGAAGCTCGGAAGGAAAGTATGCAATGGGAAAGAAACGTTATCCTTCACGGAGGTCCCCCGGGCATCTTTATAGGTACGAAGTACTGCCAAATTCTGTTGGGGAGCAGGCTGGAAAAATCCGAATATGCTTCCAGGAGAACAGGCGTGGCGACGAGATCGTGGGTGGCGGCATGCCAGGTATGTCAGAGTAGTGGCCATGCGCTGGAGTTTGTTATAACAGAATGTCAGAACTGTCGGAGAGGAAAGGTTCCTGCAAACCTCGGACGATCTCTTCAGCAGTAGATCAGCTGGCTCCCCAGGAGCCGACCGTGACGATAAAAAAGGCCGTCGCACGGACGGTGGGGGCGCCTATTAGCCCTCAAAGCCTCCGGGTTGGCTCTTTGGAAAAGCCGACCAGAAAGTCGGACTCCGCACGGTGACCAGCCGATCGGACGCTGGGAGCCGATCGACCAGGGACTAGCCGAATGGGCGCACCATTAATCTTAATATTCATGGATGAATACATGCACGAAAATTGCACCAGGAAATTAAAACAAGCACTCACGTAGAAATTAAAGTACGATTGCAGCATATTCTCCCGAATGCATCCCGGTGTTCCTTCGCTCTTAAAGCTTATAACTACATTTATCATCCACCTGCTTGATTTGTTAATTGTTTGATCTGCATCAAAAGTGGATCACCTGAACTCATCATGAATTTTTTGACAGCTCATTTTAAAATTACCTTCTGGTTGGCTACTTCTTGTGTGTTAACACAATCATTCCATAGCTCTCGACCAATACAACTGCTAGATATACACTCCAATATCATAACCGCTAAATGCACACTTAGCACGATACGTAACGGTGGGGCCAACATGAAGGAAAACATAAGAACTGGCATTTAACTTGTTTGAAGTCCTAAACATAATTTGTTCTTTAACATATCAGAATAATACTGATTATTAAAATGCTTAATCTAGAGTTCTCGACCACTTTTGGCCATTCCCTGAGAGAAAGAGTATTATATAATAAATGAATGTTACGATCACCAACTTTATTACTGTACTATATACGCTGCATTTTTCATTTATTCCTGGTTAAAAATTATGCCAAGTGGTTTTTTTTTTTTTAATAAAGCAAAAAGATAGAAGGATAAATTCCGGTATAGCTATCCTCGCAGGCCCCATCTTACCAGGTAATGTTCGATTCGAAACGCTCAGATTTTTACAGTCTCTTCCCACCTAATGGTGAGTAGCTCAATCTAGGTTCTAAGAAATTTCTGGATTTAATCGAGTCATCCACGAGATCAAGTCTCGAACCTATAAGATGATGATAGTAAGATAAGATCTCTACCAACTAGACACCGTCTTAGCGGTAATTATGCCAAGTAGTTGATACACCTTCTGGCAATACAAGAATCATGAAAAAACAGTAGAGTTTCAAAAAAATATTAACGACCATCAAAAAAAACAGGCTACCATGAACCAATCTATTATTAGGCTAGTACAATCATAAGTCAGACTACATAGATATCATTCATATGATTGACAGACTCCGTATCACTAGGCAAAAACAAGCATGGAATCACTTGCTACTTTGTGTATCAGTGTTATTGTCATAAAACCGGACACTAGCAGTACAACCAGCTCGTATGTAAATAAAAAGAATACACTATCAATTATTTGTAAACACTCATATGTCTTGCATTCTTAACTGTTCTAGCCGACAACGAGCTCCAAAATGGAGTGCTTAATTTTATCCAACTTACAACGATAAATGCCAACCACCAGCAAACTCGATCTCGGTTATACATCATTTTTTCCCAGCGGTGATTCCCTCACCTGTGTCATAGAATATAAAGTAGCACTTTGTTGAGCACTTGATATTTTTTTTTTTTAGTAAACCTAGCAACAGAACAAACAGATGCTGCCGAAAGGAATATGTAGCTTTACTAGTTTGCCACTTTCATCACGCCATAGGGTTCTCAACAACAACAGTCTGGGTCTCGAGGAGAAGGCTTAATCACAAGACAAATAGAAATTTAGCACAAAGCTACAAAGAGTTAACAATTGCTACCACCTACCGAATATAAGCAGGAAACAAAAAGAAAACGAAGATAAGTATATTGGAATTTATCCATTTAAGCCCGTCTGCAAGTGATCCACACCGACACATATCAGAATTTGTTTTACTCATTTTCAATGACTGGACCTTGATTAAAGATAATCTTCTAAAATTATAAGAATATAATAGATGGTTATGTGTTATAGCTAAACTCTGCATAACTATATGAATAATATTCATCTTAGTCTATGTGACTGATTTAAATATTATTTTTAATGGATGAGGCATATTATAAATAGGACACTCCCTGCGAACTTTGTCTCATTCAAGAGCTTGTGGGGTTTTCTTTATTGAGAATTTTTGAATTGGGTTTGAAAAATTAAGCTTGCTGCTCATGAATGATGTAAAGTACATCTAGCCAGTTTTTGATTGATTGTAGGTTGATATTAGAGATTGTGCAGGGTGATTCTAAAGATTATGAACGGCGTCAATGTTTTTTCTTTAAGTTTTACTGTCCCAAAAGTTCTAATAAAATGAATATAGGGATGAAATGGTGACTGGCTGTAAATTTATTAGGCCTGTGTGCTGCTGGGATTGGAACTCTCATATTACTTGCCTGTAGCAAAAAGGGGAAGGGAGAAAGGGGAACATGAACCCATAAGATTCTTCTGTAAAATTGACAAAAGATGTCATGAGATATTTGGGGAAAAAAAAAAAAAAAAAGAGAACCATATGAAGATATCAACAAACTCCGTTGTTTGTAACATAATACCATATGGTACAGTTGACTGACGGTGCTCCATAAGGATACATTAGAGTTGTACGATACGAGACACGGTTCACATGAGCAACATGATTTGCTGCATATTATACATGAGCAAAGCATATTTAGAACGCAACATTACAAGTAGACTCCTTTTTTTTTCAATTTTTCCAGGCCAAAAACATCATGAACTAAATTTTTGACGGAACTGAAATGATCACAATGCGGCTCTGGGATGGGAAAGAAAAACCTTCAACAATAGCAATGGCCCACAGCGGCGGTGAATGGCAAGAAATGATGATGATGGGTAGCATGCAAGTAGGGCTGGCAATGGACCGATCCAAAAACTATATTTTAAAAATTTTGGATCGAATCCGGGCATCCCTTTGATCCAAAAATTAAATTGACTATATTTTACAGCCCGAAGATTAGTCCGATATGCTTAAAATTTGATCCAAAGCTTGAACCAATTTCAGACCGGCCCAAAGTTTATTGAGCTGGCCCAGCCCAGTTCCAGATAATGGGCTTTGGACCGGCCCATTTCCAACCCTACATGCAAGGAAGATGGCCAACTGTAGTTAAAGAAGGCCGATGGCTGTACAAAGTGGAAGCCTCATCTCTGATCTCATCACATGTACAAAAAAGAAGAAGAAGAAGAAGAAGAAGAAGAAAGAAGAAGAAAGATAAAAAAAGAGAGAGGAGAAGTAGAGTACCCACAACCCAAGATAATGGGAATTTCTCACTTCATTGAAAATTCCTTGTTCATTACAAGGTGCCCCGGGCCCCGACATGCCGGGCAGCCCAGGTCAAGGACGAAAGAAAAGAAAAACAAAAATGAATCTACCCTACTTAGGCGGCTCCCCACCAGGGCTCCTACCTGCGAGGCGTCATTCCAAGGGTCCTAGGACGTGCAGCTCCGGCTTTAGCAACCGTCGCCAGCGAAGAAGATTCAAAAGCATCCGCCGACTCCTCTGCGTCACCCAATTCCGGGGCCAGCTCCGTCTAGAAGCAGTGGGGTATACAAGGAAAGGTGGTCCTTTTAGAAACGTACCCTGGACCATAGAGTGCAGGTACATGAAACCTTTAAAAAAGGAGTCCGATGCCATTTCATGAAACTCGGCGGCAAACTCCACTGAGGCCCTGTACCTCGCCACAGCCTCTTCAGTCCCCTTCCTTGCCTTGACAACTTGCTCCTTTTCTGCCTCTTCCGATTTGGCCGATCCCATCCGATCCTGCGCTCAGCAGCGCGTCCGCCAGCTCCTCGTCGCCGCCGATGCCATCTCCTTCGCCGGCCACTCCTCCGCAGACCATTAGCATGGCCTGGAGGGATAGAGCACGCCCCTTCTGCCCGGCCGCCTCAGCGTTGAACTCTGTCAGCCTCCTCTCGGTGGCCATGAGCTCCTCAGCTTTCTTCCTCGACCGGCTTCGCTCCTGGTCGAGGTTCTCCTGGAGCTCCTTCGAGCGCCTCTCGGCACTAGCAAGTTCTTTTCGAAGCTCCTCATTCTTCAGGCCAAACTCTCGAGAGGTGTCGGACTTCTTCTTTAGCTCGGTCCTCAAGGCCTCGACCTCCACTGCTCGTTGTTGGTCGTTCTTCAGCTAGTTCTAGCAGCAGTCTTTGATCAGGAGGGTCTCGTCGCCGATCTGCACCAAGCCAGACATCATCAAAAAAAAAAGAGAGAGAGAGAGAGAGAAAAGAAATCAAGGAGGCGAAATCACTTGCCGAAAAGAGTAGGGGGAAGATGCTACTGATCGCATCCCCCAGCACCTTTTCGGCCATCTCCCGCCGGTCGCATGATTGGATAGAAAAATCCATCATGCGCTCGGCCAGCTTCCGGTCCCGGAGCAGCGAGACGTTGGGCGCCAGTCTGAAGGGGACCCGACGGTAGTCCCTCTCCCTCCTGCTCGCCCCCGGGGTGGAATCGCCTGCTCCACCATCATAAGGGACCTCGGGGCAGGATGGGAGCTCGGTGCCCCTTCAAGCGGCACCCCGATGCCGGCTCTGCTCCTCCTCGTGCCTCCTCCCCCTCGATGACAACGAGCTCCGGGGGACGAGGAGACATGATGGCGATGGCTGCAGCCATGGCCCTGGCCCGGACAACCACCTCAGGCTCTGAGGCAGGGGCTGGCTATCATCGCCTCGACTGCTCCAGCATAGGCCCAGCAGCCCTCTAACCCGATTCCGGCACCATGGTGACCTCCCTCTTTCCTTGTGCGGGGGTGGCCTTGGTCTCCCTCCTACTCGGCTCGATCGGCGTGATGGGAACGGTCGCTGACGCGCCCTCATCGTGAGCCCTTTTCGAGGAGGACTCTTCTGCCAATCCCGATGGAGGCCTCTTCCTGGTAATCGAAAGCAAGTCGTCCACCGAGAACTTCATACCTGCACATGGAGGATGCAATGTCAGTTCTGAATTTGGAGAAACAAAATAAGAGGAGAAAAGAGAAGGACTCGAGCCGAACTCACCCAACTCTCTCGTTGGGTCGACCTCGGCATCGGCAAGGTTCTGCTCTGACAACAAAACCTTGAGGGAACGAATCTGGGTAGTACGGAGCTGCTTGTAGACATCCAAGTTAGTTGCTTCGACCGTAAATTTTCGGTTAGGAGATCGATCTGGGTCACTCCACACCTAGTCGATCCCCTCGACAGTAGCAAGGAAAAATTTGCTCTTCCATCCTTTGATGGAAGAGGGGATTACAAATTTGATGCCCTTTGGGTGAGAAGAGATTGACCACCAACCGTCCTCGGTAGGGTGGCGCTTCAGAGTGAAAATGGCTCTGAACAAGGAAAAACGGGCGACGATCTTGTGGAAATGGCAGTATACTATGAAGCAGAAGATAGTCCTTATGATGTTCGGGATGAGTTGAGCAGGGACCAGATGATAGTTGCTCAACACCAACAAAAAGAAAGGGTGGAAAGGAAAACAGAGTCCTCTTGAGAAGGTCTCCTCATAAAAGACGATCCGGCCCAGGCTATTGAAAGTAACCCGATCCCCGGGTTGAGGGATCAAGAGCCGGACGGAATGAGGGATGCCATAAACATCCCGGATGGTTCCCAGTTCCTCAATCGAGATTGTCGAAGCAATCTCGTCGGGACCTGTGGACCAAGCAGGGTTAGAGGCGGGTTTGGCTAGAGGAGGAGCGGGGATGGATCTAGGTTCCCTAATAACTATGCCACCAGGGGGACGCCACCTACTAAACTCGAAGTGCACCTCTTCCCCCTCCTCATCAGAAGAAGAAGACGGCGGTCCCGGCCTAGAGGGCCCAGCCTCACCCTAGTTGGTTGTGGGACAGAAGTTCGGTCTGAAGCGAGACATGGGATAGAAGGTGAAAGAAAGAAGTAGAAGGTAGATGAGGGTCCGAGGAAAAACCCATCCCTAAAAGGTAGATCCTACTCAACTGGGATGGGGAGGAAGGAGACTAACCTGAACTTTGGGAGACAGAAATGGCCGGGGGGATGAAAGGAGAACCTCGGTACGATGGTGGGCATGCAGGATTTGAAAGAAGGTGTATTTTGGGAAAGACTACTTTTCCTTTCGAAATGATTGGTGCCTGACCATACTGTTACAAATCCCCACCATCGGATCCATGCCAAGTGTCATCGATCGGCAAGGCTAGCATCTAGCTTCGACTGCGACCGTTCTAAATTCTGTGCCCGTAATAACTGCTCCTCGGACGTGCCCCGTAATAACTGCTCCTCGGACGTGCCCACGTAGGCTGAAGAAACCGTTTCCCGAAGTACCGTCGATCGCGGCCATCATTATGCTGGATTCTCACCTTTCCACGTCAGCAATGCATTTACTCCCTTCGCCCCGAACGCCCCGCGCCAACGGGACTCGGGAGTGGGGGGCAAATGATGTGGCAAGAAGCTGACATGTAATTCCTATCAGACGCCATGGTGGACGCTCCACCTCGTCCTTCTTGGCTCGGCCGAGCTCCCCCAGAATGACGAGGTGGCCCATCGAAGCCGAGTTCCATCCTCCGCCAGGTCGGCACCCGCGAGCCCGGGATGCCTAGGCCAGAGCCGAGCGACCTCCCTCATCGAATTGAGCCCCTCTGAGGCTGAGTCCCCTGGACTAGAGTCGAGCTCAGCCCTCCTCCGGTAAGTTGAGCCCCTTAGAGGTCGAGGCCCCCGGGCCAGAGTCGAGCCCCTTTGGTCCGGAGTCGAGCTCAGTCCTCCTCCTCCAGAGTGGAGCCTTTCTGAGACCTAGCCCCTCAAAGCTGAGTCCCAGCTTTCCAGTTTGGCGACCACCTCGGACAATGCCACCAGCCACCCATGGGGCGAAGCCACCCTCCCAAGGCGCCGGCGGACCACCCGAGGACCATGAGGAGGCACCCTTCAAATCACAATAGCTGCTCGCGGCTGCCGCTTACACCAGAAGAGGAAGAAGCCCCATGACCAAGGTGCCAAGCCCTCCACCAACCACCTGCACCATCCGAAAGAGGAAGTCAACTAGAAGATTCGAATCCCGGGGGCGGCGGCCTCCCGATCGAGGACCTGCCAAGTTTTCCAGAATGGAGCGACCGGAAGGAATGTCAGAGTACATAGCAGGTTTCCCTATCATGAATCGGGAAAGACATTCCGTCAATGGCACGGAATACCGCCGCACATGCCTGCTGACACAGGGGAGATCCCGAGGTAGACAACCACCTGGATTCAAAAGAGCCACCGGCACCTCGGGGGGGAGGTAACAAACAAAACGAACGAAAAACGAACACTCAAGCGAGTAAGAGGGGCGAGGTCACACCGGAGAGTCACCTCCGATTCACCTCGGCCACCACCCTCTCCAGCACACTCGCATTCTACTAACACCACATTCACTCCTCCTCGCATGGAGTTCATCTCGGGGGCTCAACCAAGAGGATCTGTTTTCTTGGATCATCACTGACTTGACCGTCGGAGTGGCCCCGCTGGAATCCCCGTCCCGGATCTCTAACCCTTGTTTTGTCGGTCCCGACGAGCAGACCAGCCCCGAAGAAGACGAGGGGCGATCCGACGTCGACAGTAGCTACGGGCCACGACGATCTTGGCGGCAACAACTGGTAATTAATATACATCCTAATTAAAGAAACTTGAATTTAAGGAAAGAGCTACCTACTAAAAAAAGAAAGAGAAAAAAATCAAGCAGTGTGAAAGCTACCTTAAATTTAGGGAAAGAGCTACTTGTCTAAAATAAAAGTACAAAAGATAGAGTATATGTGGATTGCCCTAAGCTTAGTAATCGGGTCTTTGCACCTAAATCAAGTATGAAGGTTTGCATCAAATGGTAAAAGAAAGGCCAAGATACTTAGCACTTCAAAAAAAAATCAAATAGTGTAAAAGGTACGTTAGTTCATGAGCTTAATTTGGGGTGTATAGAAATTAAAATAGATGATAAACGAAAAATCATTTATCCTTTACAAGCTAGTACCCAAATATTAAGTTAGTTTTTATAAACACAAGTGTTGTAGATCTTTAGATGAATTCTAAAAAATTTTTTGATTATACTGACTGCGAAATTTACTTTCGAAACTTAATTCTTAGTGATACTACGAGATCTTTTTACTTTCAATCCTAGATTTATTTTTATAAAGGAAGTTTTTAATGGCACATGGTTATAATTTAATATTAATATGTTTATTGCATTGCTAATGAACTAGCATTGAGTAAGTTATGGGGTGTGATAAGTTATATATTTATACATTTATTTTAAGTATTCTAAGTAATTAATGGTGATAATATCTTTTAAAAACCTAATTTAAAATTAATTTGGACTTTCTTGCAAATTAAATATATTTTAAAATGATTTAAAAAATATAAAATTAGTGCATATTTATGAAAAATAGGTGTTGAATTGATTGATCAATATAAGCACCAAGATGATTTCACACATATTACATTTTTAATTAAAAATTTATTCTATACTTTTTTTCTTTGGTAGATAAATCGGTGGAGATGTCTAAAATTTTAGAATCGTGGAGATCGGCAGAGTTATTAATTTAAAAGTTCACCAACTTAAAGAGCTCAATATACAAATCGAAAGGATGCAAATTGGAGCTAGATCGAAGCTTAAACGAGCTCAAAATCAACTAAAAATTAGATTAACATAGATTTTAGAGCAACCAGTTCACCATGGATCGGTCGCTTGGTGTACAGGGACTCTCCATGGACTAGTGCAATCTTCCTCAGCCCGACATCTCCTCCTTTCCATGCCATAGCCTAACATCGCTGACACCCTGATCCAAGCCACCAGTCACCGACCATCCCTACCATAGCCTAACATCGCTGACACCCTGATCCAAGCCACCAATCATTGACCATCCCTCCCATCATCACCGATCATCTTCCCCAAACACCACCGACCATCCTCCCAATGCCTGTCCATAGCCGACAGTGCCATCTTCTTCCTTTGGTCCAATCCACTGCCCCCTTCCCGAGTGTCACCTTCATCCTCGCTGTCCTAGGCCATCACCATCGCTTGCCATTGCTCCTCACTGGCCATTGCTGCCCTCTATCCAAGACTGCCGGCCATCTTCCTTGTCTTCCTCAATCCGGTCGATTCCCAATGCCCTTGCTATCTTCCCCATCATCGATTGGCCATCTTCGTGCGAGCAGAAGTTGGGCACCGGTGATCTCCCAATGTCGCTATCCAACGACCAGGAGTGATCAGCGCCTTGATCCAACAATGCCAGTTGTTGCCACATGAAGAAGGAATGCAAAGTGAGATTTCAACCTAATCTACGATGATCCAAGGGCCCATATCCATCCAGTGACTTGATCCAATGGCCTGAATGGACTCCAACCCTTTTGAGCCTGTTGATACACATGATTCGCATGATCCGAGCATGATTAATCTGACTTGATGAAGCTTGATTTGCATGATTTTGGTATGATTTCAATTGCCAAAAATCCCAAAATAATTCTAGGAGTTCCACTAGGAGTCTAATCTCTAGTCTTATACTGATTCAGCCTTCACCAACCTCTATTTAAAGGATCCCTAAGCTACAAGAGAAATCCATCTATAAGAGAGGGGTACTATACAAGTAGAGGGCTTAGCTTTGGATTGAAAGTTGGCATTTAAAAGTGTGGTTTCTTAGAGAAGAAGCTCTATCTCCTACTTAATCTTGACACCTATACCAATCTCCAGATCAAGATCCAAAGAAGAAGAAAAGGAAGCCCAGTTTGCTCTACGAAGTACGAAGGAAGAAGGAGAGGTGATATCAATCAACTTCTCGATGAGGCTATGCCAATCGACTTTCAAATTTTTGTTACTACTTTTATTAGTTTATTTAGTTGTTATTCCTTATCCTTAGATTTTATTTTTAATTCATGCAATATTTATCCTCTTTAAATTATTGTTCTTTATTTTTATTGCGAGTAGATGCTAAGATCTGATTAGCAGATTGAACATACCCAATTTTATTTTTTTCTTTATTTTTTTATAAGTAGATGCTAAGATCTGATTATCAGATCGAATATATCCAGTTTTATTTTTTTCATACTTTTAATATTTATTTCCCTGACTTCAAATTTCTTTTCTTTTCTTTTCTTTTCTGAAATCAAAGTTTTTAAATTATTAAAAGCACTACCTTCTCCGTTGATTCGACCTGACTCGCTATTTACTATGTAATTTTAATTTATTTAGAAGTCAGATAATTAAACTGATAATCATGGTATCATAACGACAATATCGCAACCTTTCACTAAGGCACACATCTAACAAGGGCTTGACCTAATCTAATTGGGCTCGCATTGTCTCCTTAATTTAGGTTTCTTATTAGATTGGGCTTGATCTAATCTCATTGGACTTATTTTTCCTTAATTTGATGCCCTGTTAAATTGGATTTGACCCAATTAGATTGGGCTTGAAGGGGCACCAAGAGTTGATGCCACTTGGGTCCCTCTTGTGGATAAGAATGAGGAAGCGCCAAGTGTTGGCACCCCCTCTACTTTTCAAGTTATTTTTCTTCACATGAAGATGAGGGCTAGGAGGTGCCATTTTTGGAAAGGATGGGGGGCTTGCCCTCTTTTGAATTTGAATGGGAGATAGAGAGAGGGCTTATTCCCCCTTTCTAGATAAGCTCCAAGGGTGCGTGTGTCCATTTTTTGTTACGAAAAAGAAAGAGGGTGCGCGCTTCCTTTTTGGATAAGATCCAAGGGGGTGTGCACCCCCTTTCTTGTTACAAAAAAAATGCATAGAGGAAGAGAAAGAGGGTGTGCACCCTCTTTGAATTTTTAATTCAAAGAGAGGCTATTCCCCAGGTGGTTTACAGTATTTTCTATGCATAAAGAAAGCAAAGAAACACTTCTTGAAAAGGGGTTTTCCTAATAATGAAAAATAGTTTTCATTTCTACATGAAATCCCTTCTCATTCTCCCTTCTATGTTTTCTCTATCTCTCCTCTGTTTCCATGCCTAAGTGTTGGGCTATTCTATCCAAGCACTCAAACTAGTTGGGTGATGATTCTGTAAAGGGAAATCCAAGAAAAAGCTATGGTCAACTATTGATCCAGCATCGAAGACCAGATTAATAATAGATCAAGGAGCCTCTGATCATTCTTAGTGAAGAAGGATCAAATCTAGAGAAAGCATCCAAGATTAAACTTGAGTGGATACTTGTAGAGGCCGGATAAGTGTGCTGTTCAATAAAGAATCTTAAACTACGATCATCAGATAGTCGAGATCGGCTACCTATGCAAAGGTGATGATAAGATCATCCTCTCCAAATTTTACTTCTTGCTTTAGATCTATTATCCAACGATCTGACATAGATTAAGATGAGATCTTAACCGAATCACATGCTAGATTAAGATCAATTTTTTTTTTAAATTTCACTGCACCTAGATTTGGATGATCAGGCATGCGATCATTCCTATAATGAAATAGGGTAAGAGAGGGCCAAACCTCAGCCAAAAAATGGATGACCAAAAATCTTAATACAAGTCTAAGAGAATTTGGAATAAGGGTGTAAAAAGAAATATTATAGTACTTAAGCCGATCAAAGAGAAAAGGTGATGCGGGATAAATTATGATAAATTAAATTACTGATTTTAATCTTAATTATAGGGATTAACAAAGATTAATTTTTTTAAAGATTTTTAGTTTAAAAGACTCAAAGGAGACAATTAAAAAAACTATGCAACTAGTTAACAACCCACAAAGTAAATCTAACAAAGTAAACTAGAAAAATAGTATTTGGTGGCTGAGAAACCACCATAAACTAGGGTCTACTTATCAAAGAATCAGAAATCAAAAAGGAGGGATGGGTTTTAAGATTTACCAATGAGGAATTATAACCCTCTAGAGTAGATCTGATTGGACTCTCAAGGATCTTGTGGCAAGACTTCAAAATCTCAATCTTCGGGCTCCAATCCTTTGCGATGTCGATTCCAAGGCAAGAACACCCTGACTTTGGATCCTTGATCATCTGCAATCACTCAACAAATAAAATTACTCAGTTAGGAAGTAGTAATGGAAAGAAGAAGATGGAAAAAGTGGAAGGGAAGAGATGGAGGTGGGTAGCTAGGGTTTCTTGGTGGTTGGATATGTAGGGCCTCACATCCCGCGATGCTCCGAAGAACAAAGGAAGGGCCTCACACTCCGCGATGCACATAGCAAAGAAAATTTTAACAGAATGTCAGCTTTATTTCATATATGTGGAATTAATAATACAAGAGGGATTGATGAGGTATTTATAGACCATCAACCAAAAGTGTAAGGGTTACAAAGACTAGTATTGTTTTTTCTTAGGCAACAACTTCTTGAATCCTTGTTTCTGATGTCTTGGACTCCTACCTTTGGACTGATCTGGAGCTTCCTTCAAAGTGGGCGACAACAAGAGATCCTCATCCCATTTGGGCGCCAAGATGAGGATAGGTGATGTGTAATGATGAGTGGCCAAGATGGGATCTTGAGTGACCATGAGAGGTGGACTCTAGAGTCTAGATGATGTGGGCTCCTACAAGATAGTAGACTCTCCAGTTTGGATAGAAGAAAACTCAAGAGTTCTTGTAGGATTCTTGAGTTCTTGAAACTTGAGCAGCTTGGAACTTGATTGACTAAAATACTTGAAGTAGAAAACCATCGAATCTCCTTCACTTTGGATGATCAAATAAGCTTGAAACTCCTTGGAAGTTGGCGTCAAAGAGAGGATGGAAAGCTTGGTCGACTCCTTTTAATTTGGCTTGAATTATTTGAGGGAGATGGTGCTAACTTGAAGACTCCTTCTCATTTACTCATCATAAAAATAAGGGGCGCTAAAACACTTGAATTTATTTAGCCGACCAAGAGTGTGACATGGCAGGTGTGGTGTTATCTCGATGAAGTGGCAAGTGATGTCCAAACAAGTCATGTGATGTTGTCCAAAATCTTTAAAAGGTGGCGCCAAGAAGTAGTTGTCATATGACAAGTGACTTGGACTAGCACATGGAGTCACATGGCTTGTCTTGAGCTAGCACATGGAGTCACATAGGCTTTGACTTGGATCCCCTCTTGTATTATAGGACTCAATTAATAATTACAAGACTCAACCAACTAATTAATTAAAGCCCAACATGATTAAATTGATCAAAAGGCATAACCAATAAAATAAAATGGCTTAAGCTGGTGATATGGCAAGATCGCTGAGGTGGAGCATGCATCAGTGCTAGCTGGAGGCCAAGCAGTGCCGCGTAATGTTCTTTTCCGAGCTCTCCTACCAGGTGGCTCGACCAGTGGATGCGCCCATCTCGATCCGAGCTCGGTACCTCTACCCCTTCGCCAAGTGTCAACCCAGGCGGGGTCCACCTCGGCCGAAGTGGGCCTGCCTCTGCTCCTTCGCCAGGTGGTGCCCACAGATAGACCCACCATGGTCGAAGTCAAGCTTGGTACCTCTGCTCCTTCGCCAGGTGGTGCCTCCAGATGGGTCTACCTCGGCCAAAGTCGAGCTTGCCTCTGTCCCTTCATCAGGTGTCGACCCAGGCAGGGTCCACCTCGGTCGAAGTGGGCTTGCCTCTGCTCCTTCGCCAGGTGGCACCCCCTGATGGGTCCACCTTGCCGAAGTCGAGCTTGGCACCTCTGCTCCTTCGCCAGGTGACGCCCCCAGATGGGTCCACCTCGATCGAAGTCGAGCTTGCCTCTGCTCCTTTGCCAGGTGTTGACCCAGGCGGGGTCCACCTCGGTCGAAGTGGGCCTGCCTCAGCTCCTTCGCTAGGTGGCACCCCCTAATGGGTCCACCTCGCCAAAGTCGAGCTTGGCAGTTTTGCTACTTCGTCAGGTGGCGCCCCCTAATGGATCCACCTCGGTCGAAGTCAAGCTTGTCTCTACCCCTTCGCCAGGTATCAATCCAGGTGGGCTCCACCTCGGTCGAAGTAGGCCTGCCTCTGCTCCTTCGTCAGGTGGCACCCCCTGATGGGTCCACCTCGTCGAAGTCGAGCCTAGCACCTCTGCTCCTTCACCAGGTGGCACCCCTAAATGGGTCCATCTCGGCCTAAGTCGAGCTTGCCTCTATCCCTTTGCCATATGTCGACCCAGGTGGGGTCCATCTTGGTCAAAGTGGGCCTACCTCTGCTCCTTCGCCAGGTGGCACCCCCTAATGGGTCCACCTCGTCGAAGTCGAGCCTGGCACCTCTGCTCCTTCACCAGGTGGCGCCCCCAGATGGGTCCACCTCAACCGAAGTCGAGCTTGCCTCTGCCCCTTCGCCAGGTGTCGACCCAAGCAGGGTCCACCTCGGTCGAAGTAAGCCTGCCTCTACTCCTTCGCCAGGTGGCACCCCCTGATGGGTCCACCTCGCTGAAGTTGAGCATGGCATTTCTGCTCCTTCGCCAGGTGGCGCCCCCAGATGTGTCCACCTCGATCGAAGTCGAGCTTGCCTTTGCCCCTTCGCCAGGTGTCGACTCAGGCGGGATCCACCTCTGCCGAAGTGGGCCTGTCTCTGCTCCTTCGCCAGGTGGCACCCCCTGATGGCTGAGAGTGCTGCTGAGGATGACGCGCACAGTGCGACACATCCAATACGGCTTTCCCAGATCTATAACGGTGCATGGAACCTCGTTTGCACCAGTTTAGGAGGGAGACCTCGATCAAGGTATCAGATCCGGTGGCCAGTGACCTGGAACCCCCTGAAGGGGAGGGCCACGGTCAATGCCTCGAACCCAAGGGCACCTACACACGGATCAAGGTCCCGCCTAGCTTCCCTTTTCGTGACTGCATGGCAGATGAGACGGGCTTGCCACTTAACTCCCAACCATAAGGGGAGACCACCTCGAGAGAATGGCCAGCAAGTGCCGTTGACCTTCAAGGCCTCCCCAGAGGGAGAGAATCGAGGCACCGAAGCACCCGATGATATCAAAAAGGTACCAGCGAGCGGGGAGAAGCAATCAAGAGGGTAAACGCATGAAAGGAGAGAACAGGGGACTTTAAGACAAAAGCTCCGAAGGAACTCGCAGGAGCGAGCCTGGTTGCAAGAACCGGAGTGCTAACCCCTCTCATTCTTGCTCACTCTTACTCATCTCCTCATCAAAGACTCCTCTAAGCACGGAGTCCTAGCGGGGATCTGCCTTGGTAGATCTATTCTACTTTGCCACTCTCTAACTTGATTGTCGGAGTGCCCCCGCCAGAACCCCCGACCCAGGTCTCTAACCTTATTTTGCAGGTCCGGGATTGCCAGGATTCCGTAGCATGGGGGATCGAGGTCCGGCACCAACTCACAGCTACAGGCCACAGCGGTAAGGTCGGTAACAGCTAGTAAAAAGGGCTTGGCCCAAATAGGGTTTGACACAACCTGATAAATAGGATTTATATACAAACCCTAATTGGTAAAATGGCTAACTAACACTGGACCATTTATGACCCAATTGACATTGGGGTTTTTTTATAGTCTCAATTTTGGATACAGGGGTTTTTACAGGGACTCAATTTTAGGATTTAGGGCTAAACCCATCTAAGCTAAAATAATAAAAATTTAGGATAACTATTTATAAGTGGGTTTGGGCTTAGGGCTTCACTCATAGGTGATCCAAAGGGATGTGGGTGTAACCTGACATTTTCTTCTGGCCCTAGTGTCCGTGCCAATTCTCCCCGGATGGGAGGAACTCGACCTTGTCGAGTATGGGTCAACCTTGCTGTTATAGTACTCTAGTAAATCTGGGTCAATCCTTTACAAGTCTTCTCCGGTGATCCAAGAATCATCAGTTTTGAGTCATCCTTGTCAATGAACTAGATATCACTGGTAGTCTTTGCCCCGAGTAGCGATAATCTTGTCGTCTAAGATCCGCTCGATCCTGTCTCTCCGGGCTGGTAGTATGGCAGGTGGACACACATGGGTTGGCTCACTCTCAAGGATTGGATCAGGCCCAAAAGGCTCACTAGGAATCAACGTTGGCTCCCTATACTCGATAAGGTCTGAAACGTTGAAAGTAGGACTAATACCTAGTTCATGTGGTAACTCAAGCACGTAGGCATTAGATCCCATTTTCCTAACTACTTTGTATAGTCCACTACTACGGGCATGTAACTTCTTCATGGTTCCAAGTGGAAATCGTTCAGGTCGTAGCCTGACCATGACAAAGTCTCCTTCATTAAATTCTTTGAGTCTTTCTCTTGTGTTAGCCATATGTTTATAAGATTCACTACAAAAAAACTGAGCTACACCCACGTAGAAAATATGTAGATAAAAGCTTAACAAACATGGATATATGTCCACATCCACATTGGTACACACGTTTGGTTAAACGTCAGTATGTCCGACGTGGCTATAGCTTATATCTACATTTTTTTTTTTCATGTGTGTAGACATGCTTTACCCACATAATATCTAACGTAAGTAAGATTATATACATGGATATAAATCTAGTCTATACCCTCCTTTATAAAATGTGGATAATTAAATACAAACAAATTAGAAATATGAATAATTAAATATATACGAATTAAAAATGTGGGTAATTAAATATAAACGAATTAGAATTCATTGGAATTAATAAAGTGTAGGTATAAATGAATCTATACTATCAATAATAAAATGTAGGTATATAATTAAATATAGTCATGCTCAATCTAATTTCAAAATATGGAAAACCTGTAATAAAAAATAAAAATAGAAAGGTATAAAATAACTATAAACAAGATAATTTTCATCATTATATTAAATATAGTTTAACATACATAGTGATAGTCTTACAAAAATATTGTCTCAACAACTTTATTAATTTCATCAAAATCTAAAGAACAACAATCAAACTATAGTACTAATTTCAAAAGAAAGTAAATACTAAAACTCAAAATATATCATAAAACAAGTTCCAACTATTTTGCTACACCATAAAGAGAATAAAGATATATAAAGTAAACTTTGTAAAATCTCCATTTCTTCCTTAACACCTTCCATTATATCACCAGAATATGCAAAAACAAAGGAATCATATAAATATACATCATTTCAGAGATAGTACAAATCATTATTAAACCAATAATGTATATGGATACATACATAATCTTTCCATCAAATAATGTGAGTGCCCACAACATGTTTCATTAAAGATCGACTTTTGTCCTTTACAAGCAATAGAGCATCGCGCTCAATTGCATAAAAAATAGAAACCTTACAAAACACATCTTCCAAATTTTTGCCCATCAACATCTTGTCTTTATTTTCAGAAATAAATATTCCTTTGCCTACTTCTTTCTGTGAGATATCCAATAAAATTACTTCTTCACCCTGCAAGTACTGATTTCATATAATATAATGAATAAGTCCTGATGATCACCACTTAATAACATTAAACCATTCTATTTAAATCTATAAATTCATTAAAATAAATTTCACTTACAATTTTAGATGATTCAAGAATGGGTAATATGTTCACTTGAGATGAGTTTAGTTCAACTATATCACCATTCTAGAAATAATAGAGAGTTAGCCAACTTTCTTAAAAAATATTAAATTAAAAGTATTGCATAAAATAATGATATCATAAATACCTCTAGATTATGTTTGCTACTAACAGATGATATTTTATCTATTTTTGGTGAATGATCATCAGCTTCTTTCATGTTGGCAAGACCCTGTTAATAAATAAGTACAATAATATGTTAAATTCATTAATCAAATAGCAAGTAGAATGAATGATCATCAGGTTTTTCCATGATAGTTTTATTTTTTCAAAAAAATCAAAACAATTATGAAAATAAAGATTAAGTTATCCAATCTTATTCATATAGAAATAAAAAAAGAATTATAAATTTAACTAAAGTACTCACCGAAACTGTTGAACCATAAATATTTGTTACTTGAACTTGGAGAGTTCCAACTTGACCTGCCAAGTCATTAACCATTTTACGCAAACTCTCATTTTCTTTTTTTAAGACTTCATTTGTTGCTTTAGAGCCCCACAATTTACTGGGAGTTGGTCCTATCCTTAAGCAAGAGATCATGTTTGGTCTTTCTTTGCCAAACTGTTTAGAAAATACTTCATCCCCTTCTGCATCTTTAAACATTTTCTTTTGATTTTAGTAAACATGTATGTATTAATTATAAGAAATAAATATTATAATAAAAAATAAGAGAGACTTATAATTTAATTGACTAATAATGGATACTTACAACTAGTCTAGTAGCAGCATCATTTACATGTTTACCATAGTACTAGTGTTCATCCACATGTCGGGATGGCTCAATTTTTTTCCTATCCTTTTGAACTGAGTATATAAAATAAGAAAAATTAGTTGAACATAATATATATATTTATCAGAGCAAGCATTTAAAAAAAATTGGATGTGTTTCATATATAGGTGATTGATTTGCACGAAGCTCCTTGTTCTTGCACAATGGGGATACTTGTACTTCTTCTTGCAGTCAATGTTGATATCTGCCCTTTTCTGTCATTATTCCATATATACCAAAATTTAAAACTGACATTAACTATTATAAAAATTGATCTCAAGCAACAAAAAATAATAATTTCTGTATACCTACTATTGTAAAGTAGACCAACCATCTATAGCTTCCTTCCATTGAGCCTCTAGGACATTCCTAGGTACTTCACCTTATTTTTTCAAATTTTTATTATAATTTCTTATTAAATACTTTTTTCTTAAATGGTACTTCATTCTTCTCCATTTTCCTGTCAAAGTCTTTATTGCAAAATTATAATGCTCATCTCCTACATCATACTTTTTCTGAAATAAAAAAATATTATTAATACATCATAAAAATAAGTGCCAAGTCATAGATGAAATAGAAATCAATATCACCTTCATGTATTTTCAAAGTTCAAGTTTAGTGATCTTAGATATCTTTGTCCAATCATTCACACTAACTGGTAGCTGCTCATAAAATTTTGTTCGACTAGTCAAAAAGCTCATAAATGATTGCCCACCATCCCCAATTGGCTGTCCATACTCATTCCACTCTACATGAATCATCTTATCATAATCCATCATATGCACATCTTTCATTTGTGTCTCACTATGATACTTTTTAGGAGGTGGCTCATCAGGTTGGGATATCTCTTCCTCTTTTAAGACAATACCAGTATCATCTTTATGTACAATACTTTGCTCATCAATGACATGCCTAGTTGCACTCCTTTTTGCACATCCAACAGAATCTAAACCAGCCAAAAAGGAATCTAACTCCGTCATTGTAAACCAGTGATCATTAAGCTGAATAAATAAAAATCAATAAATAATTTTAGAATGTATATAAAAATTTGGTAAGAAGTTAAGAGGATTAGAATACACAAAAGAAGGAATCTTGTTTGGAGAGATAATTATAGAAGCATCTTGCATAAAACGATGGATATAATATGAAATAAAGTATCCACAATCATTTTCATTTGGTTGCATTGATACTTGTTATTATTGAAATATAAGCAAAAAGATTAATGACTATTATGCTCTATGTTTCATGTAAATAAATTATTTTGCTTCAAAAATATAACATAACTACCTTTGGGGCTATCAGTGGCATATTCCATATTGCTTTTGCATCTTTTAACTTCTTTTCACAATCATATATATCAAAAACTAGGCTGCAAATAGAGAAATAGAAATAATCTAAATATATTAATATGAATCGACTATGAAAACCAAAGTTAAAAATAGAAATCATATTTATTTGATTACCGTCTTATTTCAGCTTCATATCTATCACAACTATTATTTGGAAGAGAATCCAATAGCAACATGTAGGGTGGATTGGTTGAAGTAAAGCTCTCACCAAAGTTACAAAAAATCATGACAAGCCAATGATCCCTAATGTTAGAAAAAAATAAGTACACAACCTCCTATACAATATTTGATAAATTGAAAATAACTAAACCTAATAACCCACCAAATGCAAATAAAAAGGATAAGACATTTCTTTTCAAAGACTTCTTTGTTCTTTATCCACTTTGAAACTTTTTTTTTGATGGCTTACTCACATATAAGTTAAACAATAAGCAATCAAAACAATGAAATCATGATTGTCTCTCTGAACTTAGCTTACTCCATATATACCTAGAAATAATAAAAATAAGCATGTAAAAAAAGTAAATATTTAAAGACTATTAGAAACTAAGCATACATCCATCCTTGATATATTAAATGTAAGAACATCAAGAATTAAAATCGTACTCACCCCATATAAGTAGGAAAGCAACTAGTTGTCAACCTCTTTCATTTTGAATTATTTTCTAGTTCAAGTAACATTCCCTCATTTAATTGTTTATCTTCAGCACCACTATCTTGTATCTCTTCAAGGTCAACCACTTTATGATCATTGTCCATTATTGGTTTAGAATCATGTACTTCACAATAAGTAAATCTTGTTCTCGGTCTATCCTGAGCACTTCAATTACCAGATTTTTCTTTCTAGCCCTACAAAAAAAATTAAAATAGTCATCATTTTTGTTTATATAATAAATATCAGATTAAGATAAGAACTAGATCACTTACATAGACTTTCAGTTGAGGTAACAAATATATTTGTAACAACACCTATAATTAAAAGGAATGATATTAGTACAGTAAAACCAAGCAATAAATAGAAACATTATTTATATATACATCAAAATATGTAAGAAATATTAAAATAAATAACAAATACCATTCAACATAACCAAACAATATTTTCAATATAGTTAACAAAAAAAAGTACGAACACCATTCAATATATAGTTAAGAAAATAAGAACTAATACAACTAAACATAATCAAACAAGTCTTCCATACATAGTTAACAAATATTCAAGGAAATACATTATTTATATATGGATATATATGCATGGATAACTATGTTACAATCTCAATTCCTTGAATATCATCTCTTTCCCATGTTACATTCTCATCATCTACATCGATCTCATTGTCATAATTGGTAGCATGGAGATCTATTTGTTGCTCAAATTTTAAGCCTTCATCAGCATCATTGAAGTCCTCGTTCATATCAAAGTAATCCCTTGGCTTTGTCTTTCTAACTACATGCCATCTACTTTCTTTTGGATTTTTATATACCATACTTGCTCCACTTGATTAGCTATTACAAAAGGCTCTGAAGTACGCAATTTATAATTAAAATTTACTAGTGACAAGTCCCCGTCTTGTTTGACACCTCGATTAATATCCATCCATTCATATTTAAAGAGCAAAAATTTTATCTCATCATAATAATTTAACTCGATAATCTCGTCCAAGACTCCATAATAGGTCATATTAGTATGTATTGGATTATTATCTCTTGTACTAGAGAAGTTTGCTATTTTAGCTGACATCACAATGCCACTATTTTGAGTTTTCCTTCCCTGCTCAGCGCTCCTTGTATGAAATCTAAATCCATTAATTAAACATCCATTGTATTTGTTGACTATATGAACTGGATATTTTGTTAGACAATGAATAATAGCTGGTAGATCTTTTTTTCCTTGATCTTGTAATCCCTGAACCTATAAAAAAGATATTATATTATTTAATTAGTAATCATACACCTTTTTTCATAAGACAAAAATTAAGAAAATAATAATGCATTACATACATGTCTATGAAACCATTGTGGAAACTTGCTCATACGAATAGTTTCAATATCCTTTTTTGATGAACGAGGTCGTTCTCTTTGGATCAACTCGAAGTGCATCCTTAACATAGAAAATAATATTATGTAAGTTTTGTAGTAACAACTACAAATTTCACAATATAATGAAATTAAAAAAAATACTTTTTACTTACCATGCATATGACTGAACCTCCTCTTGATTGAATAATATATATCGATGAGCTTGATCCAACTCCACATTATCCATCTTACAAGAACTCCCAGCACCTAAAGGTCGACCTATGTTAATGCACATCTATCCCAAAGTATCAACTTCGGTACAATCATCATTTCTTCCACGTCTATCTAGCCATGTCTCAACATCATCATCTAAGAATCTTGATACAAAGGCCACTATTTTCGTAGCCAAATAACTAATTGCAATTGAACCTTCTGGTTGTACTTTATTACGCACATATGATTTCAATTTCGTCAAGAACCTATCATCATGACCACTAAATTTTACTAGTCTACAATACATAAAAAATAAAAAATGCAATAAACTAAAAACACATCAAATTCAAAACATACCTTTCAATTGGATACATCCATCGATAATTAACTGGACTAGCAAGTTGAGCTTTATATGGCAAATGAACAAGCAAGTGAACCATCACATCAAAGAAACTAGGAGGGAACAACATCTCCATATGATATAAGAGAACTGAAATCCTTTGATCAAGTAAAAAAAAATTATTTGCTGAAGAAGTCTTTGAGTACAATTGCAAGAAAAACTTGCTCAATTCAGTGACTATCCACTTAACTTCCTTGCTTTTTATAAACCGGATTGCTATTAGAAGTAGTTGTTGCATAATTACATGACAGTCATGACTTTTTAGCCCCCATATCTTGCCATGAACTGGGTCAACATGCCTAGAGATGTTAGCTGCATACCCATCAGGAACCTTCACATCTTTAAGAACTTGGCACATGTTTTCCTTCTCCTTTTTACTTAATGTAAAGCGAGCTGGCTGCAACAAGATCTTTTTCGGACCTACAAATTTGGGATGAAGAGATGGTGTATATTTAATTCTACTAAGTCTTGTCGAGCTTTCAAGCCATCCTTACTTTTACCATCAATTTCCAATAATGTTTCAATCAAACTATCAAAGACATTCTTCTCAATGTGCATTACATCAAGGTTATGCCGAACATGTAATAACTTCCAATATGGCAAATCAAAAAAGATACTCTTCTTGTTCAATGCCAGGTATTTATCTTTTTCAACATTATTAGGCTCTTCTATAGTATTTCTCTTCTTTAATTTCTTTTGCTTTGGTGCTCTCTTCAAATTCTTGCATGACTTCCTTTTTCTTTTTTTCAAATTTTTAGAAGTTTCTGAGATAAAAGTAAGACCCTCTAGTTGCTGGAACACATCACTAGCAGAAGGCAGAGTAGGTGCATCTCTCATATCTTCTTCCTTATCAAAAAATCTTGACTTTATTCGTCGAAATTTATGGTCCTTGTCCAATCACCATCTATGACCAGCATAATAATGTTTCCTACATGAATGTAACCAATCAGAATATGTATATTTATTACATTGTGGACATGCTAATTATCCTTTTGTGCTACAACTTGACAAGTATCCGTATGCAGGAAAATCATTTATGGTCCATAATAATGCAGCATGCATGTTGAACCTCTCGCGTCTCAAAGCATCATATATGTCAACCCCATTTCATAAAATATTTAATTCATGAATGAGAGGTTGTAAGTAAACATCAATATTGTTACCAGGTCCACGTAGACCTAGTATAAGTAAGGATAGGAATATATTAGGCCATTTCATACACTCCCATGGTGGCAAATTATAAGGCTACAAAATAACCGGCCAAATGCTATAGCTTACACTCATATTACCAATAGGATTAAACCCATCGCTTGCCAAGCCAAGACGAACATTTCGAGAGTCAAATCCAAAATCATTAATGACCTCAAGAGATTTCCAACAAGATGAATCAGCTGGATGTCTCAAGATACCATCTACTTTTCGCTCTTCTTTATGCCACCTCATTTTTGTAGCCAATTCAGAACACAAGTATATCCTCTGAAATCTTGGAATTAATGAAAAGTAACGAAGGATCTTTTTAGACTTTCTTTTTCCTTTATGGCCATAACAACTTTCTTTTTCAATCCATCTATCCTCTCTACAATTTGGACAACTTGTACGATCTTTATTCTCCTCCCCCCAATACAAAATGTAATCATTCGGACATACATCTATCTTTTCATAACTATAACCTAATGCGGCAACAATCTTTTTAACTTCATTATAAGAATTTGGATGTGCATTGCCATCTGGAAGAAGGGGTTTATACAACGGCATCATCAAATCAAAAGCCTTTTGGGACATTCTAGTCATGCACTTAATGTTGAATATACGGAGAACAAAAGAAAGTTTCTTAAAACTCTTACAACCTTCAAATAATAATTTTTGTGTATCTTCAAGCAACTTCTTTAATCTATTTAAAAATTCATCTCCATTTGCTAGACCAGTATCACCATATTCAAATTCCTTGTCATCATCAGCTGCATCTGGTATCATTTTATGTATGCCATCATCCTTAGTGCAATCTCCACTTGTGCTATTTATATTAGAAGAAATACTATGAGATGAAATACCAGAACACAATTTCCAAAGTCTCTTATCTTTAATAACTCCATTAAAAGCTAAATATACTCTAATTATATCTTTGTCATGGATCAGACCACAAACACACTATAGACAAGGATACTTAAATGTATCTCTTCCCAGTCTCCAACATGCATACTTGATAAATTCATTAACTCCCTTCAAGTACTCTACCATTCCCCTAAAAAGAAAAATATTGAGAAAAATGAGAATCTAAGTATTATATATATACAAATTCTAGTCTTAGAAATCAATCTTCGATACCTTGGTAGATTTAACCAGCTCCAATCTATATCGATATATATATATATATGTATCTAAAATAAACATAAAAAAATAAAAATAAGTAAAGGATACTGAGATAATTTTTTTTTTTGAAAGGCTAACATACAATGATCACTAACAATAAGCGAGCATACCTTGAGCTGCGCTCCTCTGCTTGGCGATAACAAAGTAAGGAGGACGAAGGTCTCAAATTTGTATTCAAAAGCTTTTTGATGGAGATTGGACTCGAGTGAGTAGTCGAACAACCTCACATAGTAGATAATTTCAACATAACCAAATAACCTTTCCAATATAGTTAACAAAAAAGTACGAATACCATTCGATATATAGTTAAAAAAATAATAACTAATACCATTCAACATAACCAAATAAGTGGATAATAGGAGGATGGGAGGTTATTCCAAGAACCTCCTGGGGTTTAGAACAGAAGGAAAATGAAAGGCCCTATTTTTTCACATGCCTCTTGTCTAATAAAGCCCTATTCAATCCACAATAAAAAGAATAAAGAGAACTCATAATGGGGGAAGGAATAAAGAGGAAAACTAATAATAAATAGCAGCATCTACAACAAAAGAACTAGTCACAACCACACAATAAATTCCAAAAAAAAAAGGCGCACGCCTGGAAGTGAATCGAACCCATAGTTGGGGTATGATTAACAAATAATAAGCCAACTTATAGCTACAGTAGACTCGACAAGAAAAAACTTTTTTTTGACCAATACTCGATAAGAAAAAATAACCGTACATTGTGATGAAAACATAATACTATGAACCGTATTAAAACTCAGCAACAAATACACAAGAAGTCGCATGCTTGATTCCTGATCTAATAAACAAAAAGAACATGCTGAACAAAATAGAAGATAATCTACAACCACATGATAAATCAACAAGCAATTGACCATAATCCTAGACAAAAGCATGGTAATTTAAAACATACACAAGAATTCCTCCAAAAATCCTAAAAATTTGCATGCATTGAGTTCAAACCCAAAAAGAAAAAAAATCAAAATCATTAAGAAAACCTAAAAGCAAAATCTTGTGAGAATTTTCACTGAATGCAGTGAAATAAACAAGAAAAATGAAAAATTCGATGGGAAGAAATCCGTACAACATCGGCCAACGACCAAGAATGAGTGGAAGAAGCGACTAAAGACCTTCAATGCTTTGCCAGACCACGAGAATGATGCAGTGATTGAGTGGAAGACGATCACCAGGGAGAGGATCGGGGGAGGATTGAATGGGGAAGGGGTTTCTGAGAGAGAGATCGAAGGGGACGGGAGTGGGAGGAGGGGGTTTACTTTGAGGCGAACCAGGGTTTTCGAGTGGGAGGCGGAGGGATCATCCTGTCTCTAATCGTTCCTCTCACTCTTTCTCTCGCCAGTCCAACAAGGGGTTTCTGAGAGAGAGATCGAAGGGGACAGGAGTGGGAGGAGGTGGTTTATTTCGACACAAACAAGGGTTTTCGAGTGGGAGGCGGTGGGATCCTACCAAATCTAACCATTCCTTTCACTCTTTCTCTGGCTAGTCTGATCGTGCCATCGAGAGATCCAGTTCATGAGCGGTGGGACTGCCAGCTCAACCGGATCTTTCAAAATGGGGTGTTAACAAAGCCATGTACCTTAACGAGACCTTCCGGCTTAAGCTACGTAGACAAGTATCTCAGGTACCTTCTTTCCATGTTCTATATAAAATAACATGACTATCTTACTTTGAAGATAAAATTTTTAAATTAAAAATAAATCTAAATTTAATGAATGATAGATACCATTTTTTTTAGTTTATATATCATGTCTTCATTAGAGATGTAAATGAATCAGATCGGACCAGATCATGAGTGACCCCAGTCCGACTCAATTTTTTGATCGGGTTCTAATATTAGATCCAAACCCAATCTATTAGAAAATCAAGTCGAGTCGAGTCGGGTCCACTATCAAAATTTCAATCCAATAGATCATTCGGATTAGATCAGGTTCATAAATAATCCGATTTTAATTAAAAAAATTGGATTAAGATGTGATCTGGATAAAATATAGGCAACTATATTTTAATTATTACATAGCTAATTATTATTAACTATAAAATAGATAACAAATAATATTATTTGTAAAATAAATTAAGATATAAAAATAACTATAACTCTATCTCTATATTAAAAATAAGTTCCATACAAGTTTTAAAATATAATTTAAAGGTCCAAATAGATATGATCCTAATAGTATTAGTATGTTTGAGTCGAGTCAGGTTGGGTCGGGTTAGGTCCAAATTCAGTAAACCCATACCCGATCCAAAAAATAGAATGGGCCTATTTGAGGATCTGATTCGATTCCACGGGTCCCTAAAAATGGAGATGGCCCAAATATTACAAAATCAATGGGTCCTATGAATATATATATATATATATTTAACCATTGCTTGGATGATTGAATTATAAAATAAAAGAACAATAAAAAATGGCTAATCGTATAAAAAAACCCACCACATATTTTTATTTAAATATATATTATATTATATTTTTAGTCGAGTCTTGGGTCTGGATATTAAATATCCAGATCCAATCCATTTATGTTAGAGTTAGTCGGATCCGAGTTTGGAACAGCTCTAGACCTGGAATCAATATTAATTTTTTTGGACACTCTTTTTTTGGCATACCAACTATCCATTATATTTGATTTACTCACATTTAATAGTTAAAATGTAAGTTACAAATTGATTATAGCATTTTCACATTTGCCAAACGTGGATATATATAACCCTTTTTTAGAATTTGAATTTTTACTCACATATGTATTTTACGTGTCTACAAAGCGTGGATGTATGTGACTTTTTTTGTAGTGATCATTAATCTTTTTACTTATTTTTTTATGCAACTCTATAACATGCTCAGCATATGACTTAGCAGATTCTGAGATGCGTTCATGCATGGATAAAAGAATGAGATCTAGAGATTTTCTAGACTTGTACCAATGAACAATTTCAAAAGGACCTTTTTCGGTAGACCTATTAACTGAGCTATTGTATATAAATTCAGTCCTAGATAGTAATAGATCCCAATTGGCGGTATGCTCTCCAACTAAACTTCTCAACAAGTTTCCTAGACTACGGTTCACAACCTCAGTCTAGCCATCAGTTTGAGGGTGATAAGAAGTAGAAAATTTAAGTTTTGTCCCTAACAAATGCCAGATTGTTTTCCAGAAATAACTGGTGAGTCGTACGTCTTTGTCAGATACTATGGTCTTAGGTAAACCATATAGTATAACTACTTCATTCAGAAATAACTTGACTACCTTAGAAGCATCATAGGTTTGGAAACATGGTAGAAAATATGCCATCTTTGAAAACCTATCAACCACAACAAAGATTGAATCATGTTTCCTAATGGTTTTAGGTAATCCAAGAACAAAGTCCATGCTAAGATCTTGCCATGGACAATCCGGTATAGGAAGTGGGGTGTATAAGCCAGTGTTCTGCTTTTACTATTTGGCAACAGCACAAGTTCGATATCTAGCTACTATTTGAGTAACATTCCTTTTAAGGTTCAGCCAATAAAATTGATCTTCTAGTGCTAAAATTATCTTATTTCTATCGAAATGTCCAGCTAAATCTCCTACATGTGTTTCCCAAATCAAAAAGTCTCTAAATAAAGTATTAGGAATACATAGCTTACTTTTCCTAAAAAGATAACCATCTTGAATAGTGTACTCACTATATGAGCTAGATGGTCCTTGTTTATCTACCTTATAGATTTCACCAAAGTTCGAACAATTTTCATATTCATCCTTTAATTTCTCAAATCCGACTACTCTAGTACTGACACAATTCAAGAGCATAAATCTTCTACTAAGCGCATCAACAACTTTATTATTAGTACCCGATTGGTGTCTCAAAATAAAAGTATAGGCCTGTATATGTTCAACCCATTTTCCATGCCTAGAATTTAACTTTTTTTGCGAGTTAAGGAATCTAAGAGCTTCATGATCAGAATAAAGTATAAACTCTTGCAGTAGCAAATAGTATCTCCAATACCTAAGTGCTTGAACCACCACATATAATTCCTTATCATAAGTCAAATATTTCAATTTAGCATCATTTAATTTCTCACTAAAGATAGCAATTGGGTGATTCTCCTGACTCAAGACTCCTCCAATTCCTACCCCTGAGGCATCACAAGCAACCTCAAAAAATTTTGAAAAATCTGGTAACCTCAGAATTGGGGCTTAGGTTATCTTATCCTTAATTTCTTGGAAAGCCCTATTGGCATCTTTAGACCATTCAAAAGCTCCTTTCCTCAAACAATCAGTTATTGGTGCAACAATTGTACTAAACCCTCGAATAAATCTCCTATAGAAGGTAGCTAAACCATGAAAACTTCGAACATCATGCACATTCTTAGGTATAGGCCACTTTACTATAGATTTTATCTTCTCGGGATCCGTAGATACTCCTTCAGCAGTCACTATAAAACCTAGAAAAATAATCCTCGAAATCATAAAACTACATTTCTTCAAATTTACATAAAGATTATCTCCTCTAAGAACTTGACATACTTGCTAAAGATGGTCTAAGTGATCATTCTTATTTTTACTATATATGAGGATGTCATCAAAATATATCACTACAAATTTTCCAATAAAAGATTTTAGAACTTGAGTCATTATCCTCATAAAAGTACAAGTACATTCGATAAGCCAAAAGGTATCACTAACCATTCGTACAAGCCATCCTTAGTCTTAAATGCAGTCTTCCATTCATCCTCGGGCCTAATTCTAACCTGATGGTAGCCACTTTTAAGATCTATCTTTGAAAATATGGTAGCACCGGCCATCATGTCTAACATGTCATCAAGTCGGGTATTGGAAACCAATACTTCACTGTAATCTTATTGATGGCTCTACTATCGATACACATTCTCCAAGTGCCATCCTTCTTGGAAGTCAAGAGAGCTGGAATGGCATAAGGACTTAAGCTTTCTCTGATAAATCCTTTCCTAAGAAGATCCTCAACTTGCCTCTGTAATTCTTTATGTTCTGTAGGGTTCATCCTACAGTAGGGCAGATTCAGCAAGGTAGCTCCTGGGACTAAGTCTATCGCGTGTTGTATGTCCCTTAATGGAGGTGTTGCCGATCTCGCCACCGCGCCCGTGCTTCGGAACCGCCGATCCTACTAGACCGCCTCGCTCCTAGGGCCTCCTGGCTGGACCGAACCTGCAAGGCAAGGTCAGAAGACCCTGATCGAGGATTCCAGTGAGGGAGCTCCGATGATCAAGTCAGTAGACGGCGAGAGGGAACAGACTCTCTGGAATGGTGGTGCGGGCACCAGACTCAGAAGAAGACTTCAGGGCTCTATCTGGATCTCTGATTGACATTGCCCGAAGAATTAGGATTTTCTGGTTTTGTAATAAGGGTTGACTTGGTCAACTCAATTTTAGTTTGAGTCTGTATTTCCCTGCAATTTAAATTTTGTTGAGTCATGTTGACTCAATACAAGTCCTAGTAGTGGTCTAGGTCTTCTCCAAGGTGCCACATTTTCTCCTAGGACCAAGCAAGTGGGCGCCACACTCCCAGCCACACGCCAGAGTCCAGGAGGCGCCACATCTCCATCCAGTGTGCCTTGGTCCCCACACCACAAGAAAGCAGGTCCCTTCTTTCATGCACCACTTGGGGGAGAAACCCATCAAGATACCTCAATCCAAGGAGGAGCCAACTTCTTTCCAGATAAACCCAAGCCAGGATGGCAAGAAATTTTCTTGAAGAGAGGATCAAGGAGGTGCCCCACAATGTTCCATAAAAATCCAAGTTATAAAAGGGAAGAGAGCATGTCTTGGGGAGAAAATCAAGGAGGCACCCAAAAGTTTCCTAAAGTGCCAAAGCCATGAAAGGAAGAAGCCTAAACTTGTGGAGCAAGACTAGGAGGTGTCCAAAAGAGCCAAATCATGAAGGGAAAATCCTTGATTCATGGAGAGATACTAGGAGACACCCCTATAACCTGCCATTTGGAGCTGATTTTCAAGTTTTCTTGGAGTTTTTGGGCTGCCCACTCATGGAAGGAGTCTTGGGAAGAGAATTTGATGCCTAAAGTGTGGGTTAGTCCTATTAGTCCCACATGGAAAGTGTATGAAATCTTATTTCTTTGTTATGTCTATATATTCAACTCTATGTAACTCTTGAAAAAATTAGATGAATGAAGCCAATTATTTTTGAGCAAACTTTGTGTTTTCTCTCTTCCACACTTGCATCCAGGTGTTGAGCTCTGTGAGGGAGTAAATCCGGGTTCCCTAGGAACCTTGAGGAGGTGTGAGATCTCCAAAACCCAAACCCTAGGTTAGCCACTCCACTCCCAAACCCTAGCCGCCATCACCCTTCTCTTTCCACCAAGCCCTAGTCTATTCCACTTCTCACGGCCACCCTCTCCAAGTCCAGGCCGACCACCAGCATCCAGCTCCAGTCCAGATACTTCAGATCTACAGCAGTTCTAAGAGGAAGTCAGATCGGCCTTCAGGAAAATCCTGATTTCAGCAACTTCAGCTTTTAAGTTCTTCAACCTGGTAAATCTTTTCTTGAGTATCTGAAATCCATCACTTGTTCCTCTTCTTTCCCAGATCGTGAGTCTAGGAGAAGCCGACCAAACCACAAGACCAGTATTGAAGGATCCATTGCGAAGATAGACGACTCCGAGGATCCCACAATCTGCTCGAGAGAGTTCTTCCACCAAAATCCTGAGAAGATCACTGTCTGGTTAGTAAACCATCTCTCCTCTCTATTTCTGTTCTGTTGAAAGTTCAGAGCGAAACCCTAGGTCTGGGAGTTTCTCAACCCCCAGTGATCCGTTACTTCTGAACTACTCTGATAATTTAGTTTCATCTAAATTGTGCTTTCAATCCTTACCTAGTTTCCTTCAACTTAGTTTAGCTTTACTTTGAGTCAAAGCCAATTTCTGAAATATAAACAAAAAAAATAAGATAAAAAAAAAGAAATTAGTCCTAAATTTACTTCCGCATACGCTTCTTTGTTCTTTGTTCTGCATCATTTTTGGTATCAGAGCTTCCGTTCTGCATCAATTTTGGTATCAGAGCCCTGTCTAGGGTTTCTGTTTTGATTGTTTGTTTGAGTCTCTCTCTTTTTACTTTGCCTGCTCGAAGTAGACTCCCCAGGACGTCCGGTCCTAGGAACGAAGCGAGGTGCAAACCTCCTCTTCCCATTCCACGGGGTGTTCCTAGGGCGTGTAGGGGATCCGTTGGGTTACAACTTCGTAGCAGGAATTGTAAACGGGGAAGTACTCTATTTTCAGCCCGTAATTACCCTGTTGCAGGAATTATTTCTCATTGTAGATAACTCCAAATTCAGTGATTTTTATTTTTCTGAAACTAGTATAATTGAAGCTATTTTTCATAATTTTCCTGTGATTTATTAGTTTCCGTGGAATTTCTGAGAATTAAATTATTGTAACTCTGTTTTTGTGTTCTGCAATCCAATTATTCTTGAGTGTTCATCTCTTAATTCATCTTAAGGGCATTTGAGCATCTAAGATAAGGGGAGGAGTTGATAACCTCTCCTTAGCCCAAAACCACCACCCACTCATTCGACCCTAAGCCTTTAATCTTAAAATTAATTAGACCTAATTTGCCCTAGTGGGCTAGGGACATCAACAAGTCGGGTCAAGGCTAGTGTTGAGTCAGTTTGTCTGGTTACTCTGTGTGTCCTTTGTACTCAGTATCTAGAATGGTGGTTCAGGGATTCCATCCCGAAGGGCTTGTGTGCTGGTCCGCCTACCTGGCCAATCTCTGATTGGTGTCTAGGATTGGCATCTAGGGACCTAACACTCCCCTTACACCTGCCTGGCTGAGTCCTGAGTTACTACAGGCTAGCTTGCCACTCTGATTGGGCACTAGTTTGGGCTCTAGGTCTAGTTAGCCCGTAGTCGATTCAGTTGAGTCTCATTTTGTGTGCTTGCTTGCATCGTCATGTCCACCCGGAACGGAGTACCCTACCAACCAGGTCAAACCCAACCTGATTTAGAGGCCATGGTTAGAGCTCTTACTGAAAGTATGAACAAATTGAGCCAGGATTTGACTGCTACTGTTACCCAGTGTAAAGAACAGGTCCATGAAAATTTTTCCCAGTTTAGGGGTCGAGTTCAAGTACTTGAGAAACGTAGGCATCAAAATTGGACTCCTGATCCAAAATTTAATAGGCCCCAACCTCACCCATGCCAGGAACCTAGGAGGACCTTATACCGTGATCCCGAGCATAACCTTAGGAAGCCTAACCATGATATCTATAGTGTGGATCGTGTCTATGAGAGGTCCTTACAATATTCTAGACCAGTCACTCAACAACCCAAGTCTTCTAGATCAAACCATTTAGATCCACACACATGCCCAAGTAAGGTCTCTACTAGCTTGAAACCCAGTGTGACCCAGGTTCCTATATCTCAAGAATGTTTGTTTTGTGGAGAAAGATGCCATAAATCTAGTTAGTGCCCATGCATAGGACTGGCTTGTGCACAGCTAAGTGGTAAGAATCCTAAGGATGACATTAATGAGGGAGAACCCAAGCCTACCAATGAGGAAGAATGGTTAGGTATGACAAGCCTAGAATCAGTTGACCCGATTACCACTGACCCGAAACCCATTGAAGATGGCATCGAGGAAGTATATGATGCTGGCTTGAGTCTAGTTGATGAATATGAGGGGGAAGAACTTGAAGAATGTGACATTGATACTATTGGTTCCTTACCTGAGGAGACCTTGGAAAACAACCAACTGGTAGGACCTAGTTCAGAAATTCAAGAGATTTGTGAGAACCAGGTTCCTTTAGTCAAATACCCACAGGAAGAACTCATAGTGTTAGCCCGAGCTATTAGTTCGTACCCTCTAATGACAGTCATTCCCCAAGTACCAATTGAAGATCTTTGCACTGAACTGTTTAAGTTTGCCCACCCTATGGTAGATCCTCTCCTTAGGATGACTGAATCAAGCCTCTTACAATTGGACCTTGTCCCATGCTCAGCCACTAAGGTCTCTCCCATAATCTCAGTTGGACATCCTTTTCTTGAGCGGATTGATTCACCCAGTCCTGTAGAAGTCCTCCTTATGACCCCAGACCCCTTCCTTCGCAAGACTGACCTACCCTTCTATAGAGTATACCTTTCCTCACCCATAGGTCAAATTTCAAGTCTTGAGGTCATCATCCATAGGCCCTTCCATGAATCATTCTCTAATCCATTTCTTGAGAAAGTGGATCATTATTTGCTTAGAGAACAAACCTTAACTGTTGCAATCACATGTCCTAGGCTACTCCCCGAACCATCTCTTGATCCATTCCTGGGAGCAGCAAACTTTTTCTTTCGTAAGGATGACCAGTTGACATTCATAGATCACCATTCAAACCTTCAAGTCACCACCTTTAGCCAGCAGGTAATTCGAGACTCCACCTCATATTTCCTCCCTTTCTCTAGGACTTCCAATGCTTCTTATACCATCCAAGTATACTTTGTCAAAGTCTTTAGAGTGAATCACGTGTCATAATCTATTAGGTTTGCCACCTACTTCTGGAAGACCTTATGGCACCTACTAGGCACCCATGATAAGTTTTCATGCTCTGCATGCCATCCTCCGACCCAAGGTCAAACCTAGAGAGCCGTAGTTTGTTAGGTTTAGACCTAGGGTTCCTTTGAATAAAGTCCATTCTTTAGGAATGCATCGTCAGTCGAGTTTAGGACATTGTCTCAGATTTTGATTGAGTGAGAATACCAGGAATTGGGATTTGTATTTACCCAGGGCTAAATTTACATATAATGTTTCGATCAATAGGTCTATAGGCTAGAGTCCCTTTGAAATTCATGCCAAAATAAATTTAAGTAATGAAACTTATAAGAAGTTGGCTGATTCTCAAAGGCGAGTCAAAACTTTTGTTGAGGGAGACTATGTAATGATTAGGTTAAGGCCTGAACGGTTTCCTCCTGGAACTGTTAGAAAGTTACATGCTAGAGGAGCTGGACCATTTAGAGTGGTGAAGAGAGTAGGGTCCAATGCCTATGTGCTCGAGTTGCCTTCAGAACTAGGCATTAGCTCCACTTTCAACATTACAGACCTAGTAGAGTATAGAGAGCCAGCTGTGATTCCCAGTGAGCCTTTTTGAGCCTAATCCTGCTCTTGAGAGTGAACCCAACCCTGTGTGTCCACCAACAAACTGGCCTGTGAGAAAAGAGCAGATTGAAAAGATCCTGGATGATCAGGTTATCTCTACTCGTAATCGAGGATACCAAAGATACCTAGTCCGCTAGCAAGGAAGGCCAGATTCTGATAACTCTTGGATCTCCCGAGAAGAATTACAAGAATTGGACCCAGACCTCTTGGAGAGATACCAGAGCCAGCTTGATCCATACTCGACAGGGTCGAGTTCCTCCCACCCCGGGAGAATTGGTGCGGGCACCAGACTCAGAAGAAGACTTCAGGGCTCCATCTGGATCTCTGATTGACATTGCCCGAAGAATTAGGGTTTTCTGGTTTTGTAATAAGGGTTGACTTGGTCAACTCAATTTTAGTTTGAGTCTGTATTTCCCTGCAATTTAAATTTTGTTGAGTCATGTTGACTCAATACAAGTCCTAGTAGTGGTCTAGGTCTTCTCCAAGGTGCCACATTTTCTCCCAGGACCAAGCAAGTGGGCGCCACACTCCCAGCCACACGCCAGAGTCCAGGAGGCACCACATCTCCATCCAGTGTACCTTGGTCCCCACACCACAAGAAAGCAGGTCCCTTCTTTCATGCGCCACTTGGGGGAGAAATCCATCAAGATACCTCAATCCAAGGAGGAGCCAACTTCTTTCCAGATAAACCCAAGCCAGGATGGCAAGAATTTTTCTTGAAGAGAGGATCAAGGAGGTGCCCCACAATGTTCCATAAAAACCCAAGTTATAAAAGGGAAGAGAGCATGTCTTGGGGAGAAAATCAAGGAGGCACCCAAAAGTTTCCTAAAGTGCCAAAGCCATGAAAGGAAGAAGCCTAAACTTGTGGAGCAAGACTAGGAGGTGTCCAAAAGAGCCAAACCATGAAGGAAAAATCCTTGATTCATGGAGAGATACTAGGAGACACCCCCATGACCTGCCATTTGGAGCTGATTTTCAAGTTTTCTTGGAGTTTTTGGGCTGCCCACTCATGGAAGGAGTCTTGGGAAGAGAATTTGATGCCTAAAGTGTGGGTTAGTCCTATTAGTCCCACATGGGAAGTGTATGAAATTTTATTTCTTTGTTATGTCTATATATTCAACTCTATGTAACTCTTGAAAAAATCAGATGAATGAAGCCAACTATTTTTTAGCAAACTTTGTGTTTTCTCACTTCCGCACTTGCATCCAGGTGTTGAGCTCCGTGAGGGAGTAAATCCGGGTTTCCCAGGAACCTTGAGGAGGTGTGAGATCTCCAAAACCCAAACCCTAGGTTAGCCACTCCACTCCCAAACCCTAGCCACCATCACCCTTCTCTTTCCACCAAGCCCTAGTCTATTTGGTGGGGACATGCAAGATGAGAATGCAACTATGCAACCCTAAAGGAGATTAGCAAAGATTAACTTAGCAATTTCTTATTTGCATATGATTAGTTCAGCATATAGTATCAAAGGAGGTCTAATAAAGAGAACTCGAACGATCAAACGTAAACCTAATTAATAAGACTATCAAAATAACAAAGAAATAGGAATAAGATTCGAACCACACAAGTTAAGCTAGGCAAATTTAATATTTCAGACCTAATCGATACTAGAACATACCTAGCATTAATCTTTCAAGTAGATCAAGATCACTCATGAAGAGACCTCCCAAATGACAAGACCATACTACAAATTGAGGGCCCTTCTTGTTTTCTGGATTATGGCAAATAATTCCTTCCTCTTGAGTTCGGAATCCCGGAGAACCCTACAACAAAGAAACCTTGAGATTAGGAACTTGGTAAAATACGTTAGTCATGAAATGGAGAAACTAAAGAAGAGTCGAGGAAGCAGTGTTGAAGAATAATCTTGGCGCCATGGTAGATCACTTGAAATGGATTTGGCCGGCCTCCTTGTGATGGTCTTCTTGATCAACCTTAGATATTGAAGAGCTAGCTTGAGATTGGAGAAGAAGAAGAGTGTCTTAGGCGTTGGAGATGGAGGAGGAGAAAGTAGGGTTGGCGTGGGATAGGGAGAGGAATTTAGAACTACCACTTAGGCACATAGAACTCACATAGAAGAAAACTTTTATTTTTTCTTTTCCATCCTTTCTTTACAAGAAGACTAAGAGTCTTTTATAGACTATTAAGCCATTTTGAATTCAAACTACACCAAATATCATGGAGAAAAATTTGTGGAGAAAAATATGGGGCATCCCATGAGTAGTGGAGGAAGTTGTGGAGGAGGTTGTAGCTAATTCAAATTCAAATTCCCCTTTTCTTCTCTTGGGTGGCAACCTTGGATGGTGAGGTGGCATGTGTGATGTGGCAGCAACCTTGGATGGTGAGGTGGTATGTGTGATGTGGCAGCAACCTTGGATGATGAGGTGGCATGTGGTCCCCACTTGAGGTGGCTTTGGTCTTGCTTTGGAGTATAAGTCTTGAGTCTTCTTTAGTCTTCAAATGTGGTTTGGTTTGATTCTTCATGGAGGTTTGGTTTGATTCTTGACTCATTTGGACCCAACTCTCAAATACAAGATTAATCAGGCTGGACTAGTTCCAACATAAAATTGAAATGGACTCGAATTACATAATTATTTGGACTCAAAATTAAAGAAAGAAAAAAAATTACAGGACTTTCTTTTACTCATCCAACCATAAGGACTCGGATTTGACTTGAATTGGTTGGAGTCTCTTCCTGATTCTGGTGCCCACACCACTATTCCACTTCTCACGGCCACCCTCTCCAAGTCCAGGCTGGCCACCAGCATCCAGCTCCAGTCCAGATACTTCAGATCTACAGCAGTTCTAAGAGGAAGTCAGATCGGCCTCCAGGAGAATCCTGATTTCAGCAACTTCAGCTTTCAAGTTCTTCAACCTGGTAAATCTTTTCTTGAGTATCTGAAATCCATCACTTGTTCCTCTTCTTTCCCAGATCTTGAGTCCAGGAGAAGCCGACCAAACCACAAGACCAGTATTGGAGGATCCATTGCGAAGATAGCCGACTCCGAGGATCCCACAATCTGCTCGAGAGAATTCTTCCACCAAAATCCTGAGAAGATCACTGTCTGGTTAGTAAACCATCTCTCCTCTCTATTTCTGTTCTGTTGAAAGTTCAGAGCGAAACCCTAGGTCTGGGAGTTTCTCAACCCCCAGCGATCCGTTACTTCTGAACTACTCTGATAATTTAGTTTCATCTAAATTGTGCTTTCAATCCTTACCTAGTTTCCTTCAACTTAGTTTAGCTTTACTTTGAGTCAAAGCCAATTTCTGAAATATAAACAAAAAAAATAAGATAAAAAAAAAGAAATTAGTCCTAAATTTACTTCCGCATACGCTTCTTTGTTCTTTGTTCTGCATCATTTTTGGTATCAGAGCTTCCGTTCTGCATCAGACGGGCCCCCGAAGGAGTCCCAGACTCAGAGAATGTGCTAGCACGAAAGGTGCCAAAGAGACCAGAAACCTGACTGGGTTCCTTTGCCGAGCTCACGCCGAGCGATCCCCTCTTGGGACCTTGGATCTTGCTCTTGAAGCGGAGTTTTTCAGCCTTTGTTTCTTACTTGTCTTACTTACCTTGTCGTCTCTTCTCTCCTTCCTTTTATTTCCTCCCGTTGCCTGCTCGTTTTTTGCTCCCGGGAGGCTCCCTTGTCGCTCTCGTCTCCTTCCCTCCGTCCCTTTCTCTTTCCCCTTCTGGTTTAGAGGGCTAGATGGCTTTCCGACCTCGTTTGCCGAGCCTAGCGGGGAAAGAGTAAGGGAGGGGGGCGCTGGCCAAGCTGCCGACCAGACCTCGGGCCCAGCGTGAGCGCTCTCTTTCCCAGGCGCCGGCGCTGTTCGTCATTGGGTCCTGTTTTGTCAGAGCCGCGTCTCTCGACTGTGGAACCTATCGGGTCGACGTAAGTGATGTTTCGCGTGCCGCCGCCATCCGTACGGGATGCCTTTCTCGGGGTGCGGCACGCATGGCTCGAGGGTCAACCTCGAATCCCGCGCCTCCGCTCATCGGGACCTTCTCTATACGAGCTGGCCGACCTCGGCCGAGGTGGACCCCTCCTGGGTGGACACCTAGCGGGGCGGCAGAAGGACGTTCGGCTTCGGCCGAGGTGGTCTCGTCTCCGGGCGCCACCTGGCGAAGGAAAGAAGGGGCCCGGCTCGACCTCGGCCGAGGTGGGACCGTCTCAGGGTGCCACCTGGCGAGGGAGAGGGGGAGCGGCCGACCTCGGCCGAGGTGGACCCCTCCTGGGTGGACACCTGGTGGGGCGGCAGAAGGACGCTCGACTTCGACCGAGGTGGTCCCGTCTCCGGGGGCCACCTGGCGAAGGAGCGAAGGGGCCCGGCTTGACCTCGGCCGAGGTGGGACCGTCTCACGGTGCCACCTGGCGAGGGAGCGGGGGAGCAGCCGACCTCGGCCGAGGTGGACCCCTCCTGGGTGGACACCTGGTGGGGTGGCAGAAGGATGCTCGGCTTCGGCCGAGGTAGTCCCGTCTCCGGGGGCCACCTGGTGAAGGAGCGAAGGGGCCCGGCTCGACCTCGGTCGAGGTGGGACCGTCTCAAGGTGACACCTGGCGAGGGAGCGGGGGAGCAGCCGACCTCGACCGAGGTGGACCCCTCCTGGGTGGACACCTGGCGGAGCGGCAGGAGGTCCCGGGCCGAGCTCGACTTCGGCCAGGGCGGCAACGTCTCAGGGTGCCACCTGGCGAAGCGGCCGGGGAGCCCGGGCCGAGCTCGACTTCGGACGTGTGGGAGCCGCAGCTGACTTGGCCGAAAAACCTCCACGTGGCTCGAATCATACCCGACAGAATCTGAGACCGGCCATGTTATCATTACAGCCGTAACAGTTGCCCCCCAACCCAACGTTCCGTTGGGGTATCGTGGAATGGAACGTTGGGATTAAATGCGGATATGACGTGGGGAGGCGAAGATCTTGCATCATAATTGCCATGATCCTCGTCGCCATTTCTCGGTGCGCCCGAATCCCTATAGGAGGCCGCCACGCGTCGCCTATTCGCCCGCAATAAATGCGTCGCCTCGAAGTAGAGGCCATTTCCCTGCTAACGAGGCATCGGTGTCGGGCGTGCATCCACGCGGCGATCATCCGCTGGCCCGTTTCTCCCTCTTCAGGGCTCTGTTCACCCTGAAGAGGTACTCCACTGACGACGGCTGGTGGTACATTTCGCCCCGGCCCAGGTATCTCCGGTTCGACCTCCCTTCTTCCATCAAGGGGTGAAAGAACCGGTTCTTTTTTGCTTCGGTCGAGGACGTCGACTGGGCCTGGAGTGAACCGGATCGGTCCCCGAACCGGAACTCCCAGGTCGAGTCGGCGGACCAAGAGGCCTACTCCCAGCTCCTGAGCGATGTGGTCCCAGCGCTCGAGGTTCTGCTCTCGGAGCAGAACTTGTTCGAGGCGGGGATCAGTCCCATCAGAGAGCCGGGTGAGACTCAGTCTTCCTCTTACTTTTGCATTCTTCCTCTCTTTTAGCCGAGCAGACTGACTTTTTTTGTGTTGCAGGCATGAAATTCTCGTTGGAGAACCTTCTGGAGGGCGCGGCCCAGAGGGACGCCACCGAGGTGGACGAGCCCGCGGCGAATAGGGCTCGCACCGAGGTGAGCCAAGAGGTTGTGCCGGTGCCTGTGCCCAGTCCGGTGGTTGCAGCTCCCCCGCCCAGGCCGCCTCGGGCCGGGGCTACTGATGCTCCAGCCGTCAGACCTGGCGGTGCTGCCGACGAGAGGGGTCCGCCGTCCGCAGTTCCGCCCCGCACTGGCCCCATCATTATCGCAGAGCCGACGGTGCCGCCCGCGACTTCAGCCGCTCCGTCGATGGTGGTTCCTCCTGGGAGGTCAGTCACCGTCGTAGCCGACCTGACGGCTCCGCCGCCGGTGATCACCAACCGGTGTTCTGTAATCCGTGACAAGGGGCTCGCGGAGAAGGTGATGGAGTATGCCTCCACCTCCCGGGACCGCCGATCTCGAGGCGGCCGGGACTACGCCGATGCCTTGCTCGGGATCCTCCCGCAGCTCTTCACGGTGAGTCCGAACTCAGAATTTTCTGTCCTTTGTGACTTCGGTTAGCCTTTCTACTAACCCATTCTTCTTGCTGTGCAGATTGGGACCGACGTGCTCCTGCTGAAGAATTTCCTTGCAGGGTACGCGAAGAAGGATGCCAAGAAGGAGGAGAAGCTCGGCAAGCTCGCAGCCGACATCAAAGACCTCATGGAGAAGGGGGTCGAGCTGCGAGGGAGCAACCAGGCCCTCCAGGTGGACCTGGCATGCGCCGAGGAGCGCGTCAAGGACCTGGAGTCCTCTCTGTCCGAGGAGAGGATCTCCCACCAGCGCTGCGCAGAGGAGGATGCGGTTGAGAGGGCTCACCTCCAGGCCCATTCTCAGTGGCTGGAGCGTCAGCTGGAGGAGGCCAGGCGGGAGGCAAGTGCGGTAAAAAAGCGGAGCACCTACGTCAATGGGCTCCTGGAAGCCGCGAAGCGGGAGGCGCAGGAAGTCGTCCCGAGGTTCCGGACCTCCGACGAGTACGTCTCGGAGGTCCGGGAGGCCGCTGTGGACTCCTTCTTGAAGGGGTTCCAAGTGTGCCGGGAGAAAGTGGGGTCTTTCTACCCCGAGCTCGATCTCAGTGGGGTGGCGCTCGGGGGCAGAAGACAAGGACCCGCCAGCGGGACTTCCGGCACGGTGGGCGATGCAGCAGCGGCCCCAGCAGGCGACGCGGCCGTAGCTCCGGAGCGGTCCTCCGAGCCAATAGCCATCGATGGCGAAGACTTGGAGCGCGCGACTCAGACTGAGGACCCAGCCACCGCGCAGAACTGAGCCGCAGATGTCTCCCTTTTGTTGTCCTTTCTTCTTTCTTCTTCTTTTTTTTTTTGGGGGACTCCCGGCCTGTCGAGACTCCCTTGTTGTAATCCTTTTCTTAAATCAATGAAGATCTAGCTTTGACAAGTTTCGACCTCGCCTTCCTCTTTCACCTTTTCTTCTCTTTCTTCTTCTTTTTTTTTTTTTTTTTTTTTGAGATGTTGGTGTGGAGTGCCGAGACGAGGGTAGACCTGCTCCGGGTTGAGTCCGCGGGTGGACCTGGTCCCATCCAGCATTCAGATCAAAGTTTGGAGCATTCCGGACTGGATGGCAGTAGAGTAGGCCTTGCGCGGGCCCTCCTTTGGGCTTACCTTCGTGATCACGTGGGTGAACTAGGTTCCGCCCCGCCCTCCAGACCGAAGTCCGGGACTTCCGGACTAAACTCCGGGGCCGCAGGCTTTGTTCAAGCCTTGCACGGCTTGCCGAGCGGTTCTCCGTGCTCGCATGGGCGAACTGGGTTCTGCCCTGCCTTCCAGACCGAAGTCCGGGACTTCCATACTGAACCCCGGGACCGTAGGCTTTTTCAAGCCTTGCGCGGCTTGCCAAGCGGTTCTCCGTGCTCGTATGGGCGAACTGTGTTCTGCCTCACCTTCCAGACCGAAGTCCGGGACTTCCGGACTGAACCCCGGGGCCACAGGCTTTTTCAAGCCTTACGCGGCTTGCCGAGCTGTTCTCCGTGTTCGCGTGGGCGAACTGGATTCTGCCCCGCCTTCCAGACCGAAGTTCGGGACTTCCGGACTGAACCCCGGGGTCGCAGGCTTTTTCAAGCCTTGCGCGGCTTGTCAAGCTGTTCTCCGTGCTCGCGTGGGCGAACTGGGTTCTGCCCCGCCTTCCAGACCGAAGTCCGGGACTTCCGGACTGAACCCCGGGGCCGCAGGCTTTTTCAAGCCTTGCGCGGCTTGCCGAGCTGTTCTCCATGCTCGCGTGGGCGAACTGGGTTCTGCCCCGCCTTCCAGACTGAAGTCCGGGACTTCTCGCTTTCTTGGGTCTTCAGCCACAGTCGTATTTGTCGAACCCAGAGCTATGCTCCCGTTTCCCTACGAGGTGAGAAAGAGTGTTTGAAGCAAAGAAACTTTATTGCATGAGTTGGGGGAACCTTACATCATTGATAATACATCCTTAGGTTCGAGGCGTTCCACGTCCGAGGGAACCTGGACCCTCCCAATTCTTCCAAATAGTAGGCCCCGTGAGGGAGGGCTTCCACTACCCTGTACGGGCCTTCCCAGTTCGGGGAGAGCTTTCCGCACTCTCGCGGCTGAGAAGCTTTGGCGCGCCGGAGCACCAGATCTCCGGGATGAAAGGACTTCGGCCGCACCCGGGAGTTGTAATACCTGGCCACTCGCTGCCTATATGCCGCCATCCGGACTCGGGCCTTGTCCCTTATCTCTTCGAGAAGGTCTAGGTTGAGCATCATTCTGGCGGGGTTTTCTGCCTCGTCGTATTGTTCCACACGTAGTGTGGGTAAACTGAGCTCAATCGGAGTAACCACCTCGGCTCCAAAGACGAGGTTGAATGGGGTCTCGTCGGTCGCCATCCTCGGGGTGGTGTGGTAGGCCCAGAGGATGCTGGGGAGCTCCTCCGCCCACCTGCCCTTGGCCTGGTCCAGCCGCGTGCGGAGGCCCTGCAAAATAGTCATGTTCGTGACCTCGGCTTCTCCATTGGTCTGAGGGTGTGCCACCGAGATAAAGCGATGATGGATGCCGAGGTCACTGCAGAACTCTTCAAACTCGCGGCAGTCGAACTGACACCCATTATCGGTGATCACGGTATGGGGGAGGCCGAAGCGGTAGATGATTGACTTCCAGAAGAACTTGGCGACGTTTGCTTCGGTGATCCATGCCAAGGGTTCGGCCTTGACCCACTTCGTGAAGTAGTCGATGGCCACAATCAGGAATTTCCGTTGTCCAGACGCCGGTGGGAATGGTCCTAGAAGGTCCATTCCCTATTGGGCGAATGGCCACGGAGCTGAAAGCTGGGAGATTGGAGTGGAGGGCTGCCGTTGCACCACGGCATGCCGCTGGCACCGATCACACCTCTTCACAAAATTGGTGGCATCCTCCTTCATTGTCTCCCAAAAGTAGCCTTGATGGAGGGCCTTGTAGGCTAGCGTTCTGGCCCCCACATGGTTCCCACAGATGCCCTCATGAATCTCCTGGAGCACGAGTGTGGCATCCGCGGGTCCCAGGCACTTCAGAAGGGGTAGGAATAGGACCTTCGATACAGTTGCCCGTCCATCAGAACGAACCGCATGGCCTTCTTTCTGATAAGGCGGGCCGCTGCACGGTCCTCTGGCAGGGTACCGCTAGTGATGTACTCGACGTACTTGTCCATCCAGCTAGGCTCACGGCTGACTTGATGGACCTCTACGGGGACCTCGTAGCTTGGGGCCTTGAGGCGCTCCACATGAGCGCGGCCCAGCATTGAGTCCGGCAAGGTCGCCAGCCGGGAAAGAGTGTTCGCATGGGCATTTTCCCCGCGGGGGATGTGGAAGATGTTGAAGCACCGAAACCCGGCCGTGCCCGTTTTGACCAGCTCCAAATACTTCGCCATCTGAGGGTCGTGCGCGGCGTATTCTCCAGAGACCTGTCCCACCACCAGCTGGGAGTCGGTGAAGGCTTTGAGGTTAGCCACGCCCAGTTCGCGGGAGACCTCAGCCCGGCGAGGAGCACCTCATATTCCGCCTGATTGTTGGTTGCGACGAACTGGAAACGGAGCGCGCATTCGGCGACGATCCCACCGCTGTTGGCGAGAATGACTCCGGCTTCGCTCCCGCCGGAGTTCGAGGCTCCATCCACATGAAGGATCCACGCATCCTCTCTGGGCTCCTCGGGGCCCGTTTTCAGCTGCTGGTGCGAGGAGTCCTCCTCGGGCTCCTTGCCTAGGCCCGTGCATTCGACCAAGAAGTCGGCCAGTACTTGCGCTTTCATGGCCGACCTCGGCCTGTATGTGATGTCGAACTCGCTGAGCTTCAGCGCCCACTTCGCCAATCGCCCCGATGTGTTGGGTCGGCTGAGCACTACTTTCAGCGGCTGATCCGTCAGGACGGCAATGGGATGCGCTTGGAAATAGGGCCTGAGACACTGAGCAGACACTATTAACTTAAAAACAAGCTTCTCGGGCCGGGAATACCTGAGCTCCGCATCGCGGAGAAGTTTGCTGGTATAGTACACCGGCCGCTGGACTCCTTGATCGTTGGTTTGAACTAGGACCGAACTGACGACCTCCGGGGTGACCGCCAGGTAGAGGATGAGCTCCTCTCCCTCCTCGAGCCTGGAAAGCAGTGGGGGTGACGCGAGCGTCTTCTTCAATTCTTCGAAGGCCTCCTGGCACTCCTCGGTCCAGGCGAAGTCGTTCATTTTCCTTAGCACCTTGAAGAAGGGTCGGCAGCGGTCGACCAATCTGGAGATGAACCGACTTAGGGCCGCTACCCGACCGGTGAGTTGCTGCACTTGCTTCTTGGAGGTGGGCTGCTCCATGTCCAGGATGGCCTGGACCTTCTCCGGGTTGGCTTCAATCCCTCTCTGGGTTACCATGAATCCCAGGAACTTCCCGGCGGAGATGCCGAAGGCGCACTTCACCGGGTTCAGCTTCATCTGATGACGTCAGAGGTTGCCGAAGGTCTCCGCCAGGTCAGCCACGTGGTCTGAATGGGGCTTGCTCATCACCAGCATATCATCCACGTACACCTGCATGTTGCGGCCGATCTGGTCTTTGAAGATTCTGTTGACCAGATGCTGGTACGTGGCCCCAGCGTTCTTGAGGCCAAACGACATCATCCTGTAATAGAAAGTTCCGCGGTCGGTGATGAAGGCGGTGTGCTCTTCGTCCTCCGGGTTCATTCGGATCTGGTTGTAGTCGGAGAAGGCGTCCATGAAGGACAGGAGGCGGTGCCCCGAGGTGGTGTCGACCAACTGGTCAATCTTCGAAAGGGGGAAGCTGTCCTTCGGGCAAGCTCGGTTGAGGTCGGTGTAGTCTACACAGATCATCCACTTACCATTGCTTTTCTTCACCATGACCAAATTTGCCAGCCAGCTGGGATACTGGACTTCCCGCACAAAGCCGGTGGCGAGGAGTTTCTCCACTTCCTCGTTGATGGCCCTCTGCCTCTCCACAGCGAAGCTCCTCTTCTTCTGGCGGACCAATCGGCAGCTTGGGTCCACGTTCAGCCTGTGCGTAATGACCTCGTGGGGAATGCCCGGCATGTCGGCCGCTGACCAGGCAACACGTCCGCGTTCATGCGGAGGAACTCCAGCAGGCGGGTCCGCTCTTCTTCTGGGAGCTGCGCTCCAACCTGCACTGTCTTCAGTGGGTCCGAATCGAGGGGATAAGTCGATAGGCGCTCTACGAGCCCTCCCCTGGGCTCCTTCTCCCTCAGGTCGAGGTCGTCGACGTCGGGGACGAGCTCAGCGCCCCGGGCGCCCGGGACTGCCTGGAGGCAGTGCGGGACCGGCTGGGTCGTCTCCCTCATTACCCCGAGTCCGGAGGCCGTAGGGAATTGCACCAACAACCACTTCGTGGAAATCATGGCGTCTAGTTGGTTGAGCCCGGGACGCCCGAGGATCGCATTGTAAGGCAAAGAGAGCTTGACGATGGTAAACGTCATCAGGACGGTCGTCTGCCGAGGTGGGGATCCAGCGGTGACCAGGAGAGTGATCTCCCCCTCGACCCCCACCGAGTCCCCGGTAAAGCCTACTAGGGGGTGTGCACCGGCCTCAGTTGATCATGGGACAAATTCATCCGAGAGAAAGCATCATACAAAAGCACGTCAACCGAGCTTCCACTATCTACCATAATCTGGTATACAGGATGCTTCGCGATGGTCATCTCGACCACCACGGCATCATTGTTTACATTTTCACTTTCATTCCCCTTCTCAGAAGGGGGTACATTCTCCGGGTTCCCAACCTCCCGGGCTCTCTTTGCCGCTCGCCCGACCCCAAGTGAGATCATGCCCATCGGCTTCTCCGTCAGGCGGTTGTCGATTGCAGGAACCGGGGATAAGGCCGCGAGCGGTTGTCCCTCCACCGGGACCTCATCCCTGATGAACTTCCTGAGGTAGCCCCTTTTGATCAACTCCTAGATCTCCCACTTCAGGTTGCGACACTCCTCTGTGTCATGGCCGTGCTCGCGGTGGAACTGGCAGTACTTTGATTTATCCCGGGTACCTCTTGGGTTCTGAGGAGGAGGTCGGCGGAGGTAGTGCTCGCCCTCAATTTCCATGAGGATCTTTGTTCGGGGAGCGAGGAGAGGGGTGAACCTTCGCTCCGGAGTGGCCTCGCCCTTTAACCTCAGATTCGGGCGAGGGTCGGTAGACGGTCCGGGCTTCCGAGCTCCTGAAATGTCCCTCGGGGATGGCTTCTTCAGAGTCTTCCCGTCTAGCTCTCGGCGGGTGCGATTGGCCTCCTCCGCTCGGATGTACTTGTGGGCGCGGAGGAGGAGCTCGGAGTACATCCTGGGGGGCTTTTTGTCCAGGGAGTAGGTCAGGCGGGACATCTTGAGCCCGCGCTTCAAAGCCAGCATGGCGACGGGCTCGTCCAGGCTGTAGATTTCCAGGGCTGCGGTCTTGAACTGGGTGATGTAGTCCCGGAGCAGCTCCTGGTCCTGCTGGCGGATGGAGAAGAGGCTATCCACCTCTCTTGGCACCTTCCGACAAGCATCGAAGTGCGCCACAAACTTTCCTTCCAACTGGTGGAAGGAGCAAATAGATCCGGGCTCGAGGCGGGTGAACCAGACTCGAGCTGCCTTCCGGAGGGTAGCGAGGAAGGCGATGCACAAAAGGGCGTCCGTGGCCCCCTGGACCCTCATGAGAGCCTTGTAGCTCTCCAAATGGTCCAGAGGGTCGGTGGTCCCATCGTAGGGATCCACCTGCGGCATGCAGAACTGGCTTGGAATCGACTCCGCCTGGATTTCTTCATAGAAGGGGGGATGGGAGTCGTAGCTCGTCGGGTCCGCCGATGAGTTCTGCAGGTCGGCAAATCAGCGGGCGAACTCCGCCAACTTGCGCTCGTGCTCCTCCAGGCGCCTCTCGGCCTGGCGCCTGATGGCCTCATCGGTGGAATCTTCCACCGAGGCCGCTGGTGAAGGGGCGCCGATCGGTCTTGGCGCAAGGTCACGCCTCGGTGTCGCTTGCTGCGGTGCACCGTCTCGGCTTCATCGGCCGGGGATCGACTCTCGTGATCCGCCGAACCGGAGTAGTTTCTTTTCGCGGGAGTTCGATGGCTCCCGCGGGGGTTGGAGACTGCCCGCGATTGGGACGGCCTGCCTTGAATGGAGCGCAGGCTCCCACGCGGCCCCGCGGCCCGAGCTGCGGGGGTCCATGGCTGAGGCTGCATGGCCAGGGAGCGCTGCTGGTGTTGTAGCTGCCGGACCGCCGAGGTCAAGGTCTGCAACTGTTGGATGACGGCCGTAAGAGGTCCGTCCGCCGAGGTCGGCTGTGGTGGAAGAGGAGGGGGAGCCGGGAGCTCCCTCTCTGGGCTATGGGCCCCTTGAGGGGAGGGAACCTCCCCCACACGGCTGGTGGACGCCTCGCGCCCACGAGTGACCTCCATTATCGGAGAGCGCTTTGCCTGCAGAAAGCTAGCTCCCACTAGGGGTGTTGTCCTGCTCCCCTACCTGGTGCGCCAATCTGTTACCGATCTCGCCGCCGTGCCCGTGCTTCGGAACCACCGATCCTACTAGACCGCCTCGCTCTTGGGGCCTCCTGGCTGGACCGAACCTGCAAGGCAAGGTCAGAAGACCCTGGGCGGGGATTCCGACGAGGGAGCTCCGACGATCAAGTCAGTAGACGGCGAGAGGGAACAGACTCTCTTGGACGAGCCCCCGAAGGAGTCCCAGACTCAGAGAATGTGCTAGCACGAAAGGTGCCAAAGAGACCAGAAACCCGGCTGGGTTCCTTTGCCAAGCTCACGCCGAGCGATCCCCTCTTGGGACCTTGGATCTTGCTCTTGAAGTGGAGTTTTCCAGCCTCTGTTTCTTACTTGTCTCACTTACCTTGTCGTCTCTTCTCTCCTTCCTTTTATTTCCTCCCGTTGCCTGCTCGTTTTTTGCTCCCGGGAGGCTCCCTTGTCGCTCTCGTCTCCTTCCCTCCGTCCCTTTCTCTTTCCCCTTCTGGTTCAGAGGGCCAGACGGCTTTCCGGCCTCATTTGTCGAGCCTAGCGGGGAAAGAGTAAGGGAGGGGGGCGCTGGCCAGGCTGCCGACCAGACCTCGGGCCCAGCGTGAGCGCTCTCCTTCCCAGGCACCGGTGCTATCCGTCATTGGGTCCTGTTTTGTCAGAGACGCGTCTCTTGACTGCGGAACCTGTTGGGCCGACGTAAGTGATGTTTCGCGTGCCACCGCCATCCGTACGGGGTGCCTTTCTCGGGGTGCGGCATGCACGGCTCGAGGGTCAACCTCGAAGCCCGCACCTCCGCTCTTCGAGACCTTCTCTGTATGAGCTGGCCGACCTCGGCCGAGGTGGACACCTCCTGGGTGGATACCTGGCGGGGTGGCAGAAGGACGTTCGGCTTCGGCCGAGATGGTCCCATCTCCGGGCGTCACCTGGTGAAGGAGAGAAGGAGCCCGGCTCGACCTCGGCCGAGGTGGGACTGTCTCAGGGTGCCACCTGGCGAGGGAGAGGGGGAGCGGCCGACCTCGGTCGAGGTGGACCCCTCCTGGGTGGACACCTGGCGGGGCTGCAGAAGGACGCTCGGCTTCGGCCGAGGTGGTCCCGTCTCCGGGGGCCACCTGGCGAAGGAGCGAAGGGGCCCGGCTCGACCTCAGCCGAGGTGGGACCGTCTCAGGGTGCCACCTGGCGAGGTAGCGGGGGAGCAGCCGACCTCGACCGAGGTGGATCCCTCCTGGGTGGACACCTGGCAGGGCGGCAGAAGGACGCTCGGCTTCGACCGAGGTAGTCCCGTCTCTGGGGCCACCTGGCGAAGGAGCAAAGGGGCCCGGCTCGACCTCGACCGAGGTGGGACCGTCTCAGGGTGCCACCTGATGAGTGAGCGGGGGAGCAGCCGACCTCGATCGAGGTGGACCCCTCTTGGGTGGACACCTGGCGGAGCGGCAGGAGGGCCCGGGCTGAGCTCGACTTCGGCCAAGGCGGTAACGTCTCAGGGTGCCACCTGGCGAAGCGGCCAGGGAGCTCGGGCCGAGCTCGACTTCGGACGTGTGGGAGCCGCAGCTGACTTGGCCGAAAAACCTCCACATGGCTCGAATCATACCCGACGGAATCTGAGACCGGCCACGTCATCATTACGGCCGTAACAGGAGGTAAACAATCAGGGAGGTCTTCTGGGATCATATCCTTGAACTCCTTAAGAAACTCTAAAATCTTCTTAGGATATTTTTTTTGTGGTTCATCATGAACTTCTTTAGCAGTCAGCATCCAGACTGTTGAACCTTCAAAAATTTCATGCTCTAATTTCTTAGCAGTAATTAGGTTCAATCATGGTTCTTTCTCTCTCAAATGACTAGACCCTCTTTTGGTATTATCTTTAGATGGGGTCGAGTTGATCACTATTTTCTTTTCAAGGTGTTTAAATGAACATGAGTTAGTTTGGCCAAAGAGGATAGCATCATGATCATATAACCATGGTCTACCTAATATAATGCTACTAATCCCCATTAGAATCACATCATACCATACCTTCTCTTGGTAGGATTGAATTTGGACTGGGACCTAGCATTGTAATCTAATGGGAATAGACATCGCAACAATCCAGGATACCTTATATGGGCTAAGATGTGGTACTGTGGGTAAGCCTAAGCTCTTAACAGTATTGGTAGATATGGTGTTCACACAACTTCCACTATCTATAATGAAATTTCATACTTTGTCTCCTAGCTTAATGAAGGTCTGTATTATATTCGTTCTGCGCTAGTCCTCATTTTTCTTAGTCTGAGATAGAATATACCTAACTATACCTAGTAGATCAGATGACTCTATAGGCTCTTCATCACCTTCATATTCTTCTACCAAATCTTTCTCAGCTTCATAGATTTTTTCTTCAAATTCTTCAACATTTTCTAAATTCTCGTCTTCACACTCACTTATATGTAAAGCTCATACTGGGCATTCAGCAGCAAAATGACCTGTTTTACGATACCTAAAATATAGTGTATTTGGGTTTCTATCTCTTTAAACTATGGGTGCCTTTCCTTTGTCTTCCCTATGAGCTAGTTGGGAGGTAGGATTAGGTCGGCTATTTAGGAATCGATTCATGCTAGGCCTATTTCCAGGGGCATTAAACCTACTAGGCTCAGATTGGCAAATAATAGGTTTTCTTTGAAATTGTTCACAATCCCTAGCAATCTAGTAGGCTTGGTCTAAGTCATTAACTTCCCTAAAAAATAATTCCCTCTGGATATCCTCATTTAAGCCATCTCTAAACCTCGATAAGGTAACAGCTTCTGATTCGACTACACTACACCTCATAATGAACTTGTCAAATTTGGCTATGTAGTCAGCCACAGATTTATTACCTTGAGTGAGCTTTTGCCATTGATCTAACAATTTTTGCTCGTATGAGAATGGTAGATATTTTTCCCTAAGCTTTATCTTCATCGCTCACCATGTGTCTATAGGTAAATCACCTCTTTGTCGGTTCAGTCGCTTTACATTTTTCCAGTACAGTTTAGCTTATCAAACTAGCCTAAGCTTAGCAAATTTAAATTTTCTCTCCTCCGACATTTCGTACCATTCAAAGTACTGGTCCATATCACTCTTCGAATCTGTATAAACCTTAGGATCTAAACTTCACTCAAATGTGGGTGCATCTAGTCAAATACTCCTAAGGATCCTTTCTCCTAGTCATTTACATCAGGGGTGTGGTGCCTAGAAATTGGGTTAGGAGTAACTTCCCTATGTTGGGCTCTTGGACCCGGGGAAGTAGGTTCTTTATATTGACCTCTTGGATGTGGGGGAGTGAGTTGGGCTCGTGGAATTGGGGAAATGGGTCTAGGCATCTCAGAGCTTTGACCTAGGGGAGTGGGTCTAGGTGTTTCAGGGTCTGAACGAGTCGCATGGGATTCCTCAAGGTTACCTAGTCTCTCTTCCATTTGGTCAAACCTTGTAGTAAGATGTCTAAATTGCTCAGTTATAATTCTCATCAAATTCTCCATATTAGGGTCTATGGGTGGATTAGGTTGGGTTTGGGTAGGCTGATAGGGTGTGCCTGACCTAGTTGCCATTCAATGCAAACACACAAAACTCGAGCTAGGGTTTCCTAAACCTAGAGCTCAAGTAGAATGGGTCAGCTCAAATTACAGCCAATTCAGTAATTATCCTGTCCACTGGCCAGGTAAGAGGTAGGGTCGTGGGAGGCTCCCCATACTCTCGTAGGGTCCTAATTAAAAACTATGAAATCACTTAGGGCATTTGCCTCTGGACCTCTAGCCTTAGACACCAGATTCAAGTGATAATCAAGGATTGGGTGCACTAGCTTTCACATAGTACTTGGAACCTGACCTGTTGGTGTCCCTAAATTGCTTTAGGTTTCTAATTAATTTTAATTAGGGTTAGGTTCGATATAAAGGTGGTGGTTGTGTGGTGCAGGGCGATTGTCAAACGCCTGCAGCGACCAAAACCCTGACTCTGCGAGAACGGGTTCTAGGAATTCTTGGATGCTAGGATCGAGCAAGATGGGGAAGATCCTTTGAAACCTGCAACGATCAAGCACTGGAGGGGCCGCGTGATTCCTCACATTGCCAACCCTCTACCGAATTTTTAATCCGGGTCTTCACAATTGGAAGGGACGAACGATGGGTTTCTCACCGTGAGTCACTGTTTCTTTTTTTTTTTTTAATCAGGAACTAGGAACGGAAGAAAGTGATTCCTCATGGAATCGTCTTCTCCCAACCGGGCTTTTGGCCTGGTGTGCGCAAGGGGGAAAACAAGGTGGCTGGCGGCCTTCCACGGAATCACCCACCAATAAACACCGTGCAATTGTTTTTTTCAAAACAAAGAAACGCTCACTGCCTTCCACGGAATCACCCAAACACAAAGACAACAGCATGTCCCCCAAAAAATTCTCCAAAACAAAACAAGTCCAAAACAAAGCTCACCGTGTAATTGTTATTCCCAAACAAAAAAAAAACAATCAACACCTTTTCTTTTCCTTGGTTCAATTTTTAAGAAACAATACAAGGTATTAATGACCCCCACGTGACTACAAGGGAGGGAAAAAAAACTAAACTCTAATGTAAACAAATCCAAACGCTGACTCTTGCATGAAATTCTTCAAACAGATTTTTTTTTTTATAAAAAAAATCAAGAGATCATGCCACTAATAAAATTATAATAATAATAATAAGACTAAAGACTCCGGTGTTTTTCCGGATCCGAAATTTCACGGACACAATTAGTGTATTGGGCCTTCGGCCCAATTCCCAATTAATTATTTTCATCCCAAAAACGGGTCAAATTTGAAACTCGCTTCCCTTGAAGGCGTCTGAACCTGCGCACGTTTCCTGCTGGCGAGGCTGGCACCGCCAAATCGTTATGGACCGGAAGCTGAACCGAAACGTCTGGGTTGGGCTTCGCCGAACTATCACCAGGCTGTCCTGATATATGAGTCAGCTGATCAGGTTCAATATTCATCTCGATGTCTGCATCACTCTCCCCTTCCTCTGAAAAGCTTGTCCTCAAGCTTGAATTATCACCTGCATAAGAGGTTAGATGTCGAATATTGAATACATCAGAAATAAGGACATCGTCTGGTAATTCAACTCGGTAGGCATTGTCACTAAATTTCTCCAACACCTGACAATGACCAATTTTCTTTGGTTTGAGTTTGGTGTAGGCCCCCTGTGGATATTGTTCTCTTGGCAAGAAGACCCATACCAAATCACCAACCTCAAAAGTCTGCTGTCGACGTGTCTGATCAGCCGTAGCCTTATGCTTGGCATAATTTTGCTCTAGATTGGCTTTAACAGTTACGTGCACCTCACGTAGATCAGTTACTCGATCTTCTATCTTCTTACTTGATTTGTTTGGCACATCAACAGGTAAAATATCAAGTGGTCCTCTTAGCAGAAATCCATACAATACTTGAAAGGGTGCAAAACCAGTAGAATGGTTCACCGAAGAATTGAACTCAAACTCAATCTTTGGCAAACATACATCCCAGTTTTTAAATTCTTGAACATTGGCTCTCAACAAGTTACCAAGACTTCGGTTGATAGTCTCAATTTGCCTATCGGTCTGAGGATGATAGGGACTACTGAATTTTAATTTTGTACCCAACTTTTTCCATAATTCATGCCAGAAATGCCCCATAAACTTGCTATCTCGGTCCGAAACTATCGACGATGGTAACCCATAATGTCGAACAACTGTAGAAAAATAAAGATCAGCTACTTTCGACGCATCAAATATCGTTTTGCATGGCAAGAAACAAGCCATCTTGCTGAACCGATCTACGACTACCATAATTGAATCTAGACCTCTCACTGTCCGTGGTAAACCTACAACAAAATCCATAGATACCTCTCGCCATGGCTCATCTGGAATCGGTAAAGGGGTATATAAACCTTGATTTGTATCTGATCCTTTGGATTCCTGACACAAACGGCATCTCTTCACAAAGGTTTTGACATCTCGGTCAAGCCCAGGCCAATAAAACCGTTGACGAATTAACCATGCAGTTTTGTCTCTTCCAAAATGTCCATGATTATGCAGCTCCTGAATAATCAATACACGCAGTGAAGTGTTAGGAATACAGAGACAATTACCACGGAACAAATATCCATCATGTAGGACGAAGTCAGATCGACCTCCAGCTTCCAATTCAGTCACAATGCTCTGGAAATGCTTATCTGCTAGGATATCATCCTTCATGCTTTCAAACCCAAGGGTATATACTTGCATGGCACCAATCAATAAACTCCGTCTACTTAAAGCATCTGCCACTTTATTCAAAGTGCCTGACTTATGCTTGATGCTGAAAGTATACTCCTGTAGAGTACTTACCCATTTTACATGTCTGGAGCTCAACTTATGCTATCCCTGTTGAAATTTTAATGCTTGATGATCTGAGTACAGCACAAATTCTCGCTGGATCAAGTAATGTCGCCAATGTTGCAATGACCTTACAATGGCGTATAGCTCCAAATCATAAACCGAATACAATAGTTTGGCACCTCCAAGCTTCTCACTGTAGAAAGCAACGGGTCTCCCATCTTGGCTGAGTACTGTGCCAATCCCAGTCTTCGAAGCATCACAATCCACTTCGAACACCTTGTCAAAATCTGGAAGAACCAACAGTGGTGCTTGGGTCAACTTGACTTTCATTTCACCAAATGCTGCTTGAGTAGTGTCATTCCATCCAAACTGATTTAATTTCAACAAGTCTGTTAAGGGTGCAGCAATCTCACTATACCTCTTCACAAACCTTCTGTAAAAACCCGCAAGACCCAAAAAGGATCTCAATTCAGTTAAAGTTGTAGGTGCTGGCCAGTCCACTATCGCTCATACCTTACTTTCATCTGGAAGAATTTCATCACCAGTAACAACATATCCCAGAAAAATTAATTTCTCTACCATCTAAATACACTTCTCTGGGTTAGCAAAAAGCTGATTTTCACGTAATACTGTTAGAACTTGTGAGACATGCTCAACATGCTCTTGTGCTGTCTTACTGTATATCAATATATCATCAAAGTATGCAACAAAAAAGAACTAAGGAATGGACACAAAACCTGGTTCATTACTCGCATGAACGTACTAGGAGCATTAGATAGCCCGAATGGCATCACCAACCATTCATACAGGCCTTCCTTTATCTTGAAGGCTGTCTTCCATTCATCACCTGGCTTCATTCTGATCTGATGGTACCCACTTTTCAAATCAATCTTAGTAAAGAACACGGCACCACTCAACTGATCTAGCATATCATACAGCCTCAGTATTGGAAATCTATACTTCACAGTAATTTTGTTTATTGCCTGGCTGTCAACACACATACGCCATGAACCATCCTTTTTCGGCACCAAAAGTGTTGGTACCGCACACGGGCTAATGCTTTCCCGTACAAAGCCTTTGTCTAAAAGATCTTGAACCTGTCTCTTCAACTCCTCATGCTGCTGCGGGGTCATTCGATAATGAGCTTTATTCGGCAACACAGAACTCGGAATCAGATCAATCTCATGCTGAATATCTCGAAGTGGTGGCAAACCTGTAGGAAGCTCACTCCGTACAACATCCCGAAATTCCTCCAAAACTGACTCCAACTCCTGAGGAAGATCATGTAGCTCCTGTTCCCCATTCTGGCCAAACTCCTCTGGCTTACTAATCAGGGCAAAACAGAAATCTTCTCCCTCTAAACTCGCCTCAAACTCCCTGCTTGGCAAACAAATTATTACCTTATGTTCAGCCATGTCCTGTAGCAGTTTCAAGATCACTTTTCTCCCATCTGGTCGCAGCATATAAGTATGAGTGTAACCATTATACACTGCTTTATTATCAAACTGCCAAGGTCGTCCCAAAATGATGTGTGTCGCATCCATCGGTACAACATCAGCTACTATTGACGTCTCAAGTTAAGGACCAAAAGACAAGGCCAACCTACATCGTCGACTGACCTGAATATCTGCATCCCGATTCACCCAGCCGAGCTTGTATGGTTGAGGATGGGGCTTTGTCATCAACCCCAATTTCTTCACAACTTCCTCAACAATCACATTCTCCCAACTTCCAGAATCAATAATTACCTTGAAAGTTTTACCAGCTACAGTGCACTTTGTTGAGAAAATATCGTGCCGACGCCAATTTCCACCAGCTCTTGGTGCAAGACACATCCTCCTAATAATAAGACTCTCTCCCTGGATGTGGTCTGGGTCAATCACATACATCTCATCCTCGAACTCTTCATCCTCAGGAAATTCAACTTCCTGCTCCTCCTCCATAAGTAACTGGGTACGCGCCTTGGGGCACTCATTGGCATAATGTCCTAAGTCATGACACCGATGACAGCGAATATTGGCTCGATTGCTGCCCACCCTCTGCTGGGTACCTGAAGCCCCACTCGGCACTATAGGTCTCGGAGGAATTGTCGAAGTTTGTTGCCTCACCACAGGAGGTGCACTCCTACTACCAGAACTCTGCCCCGAAAACTGACCAAATAATTTTCCTCTACTCTGGAACCCTCTATTCCGCATCAGGCTCCGCTCCACTGCTTGCGCCCGCATGTGCGCATACCAACACTGTCAATCCGATGCAGAGCCAACGCATCTTGGATCGGGAATCGCAGTCCAAGCAAATACATGGCTACCAACCTCGGTTCTGACTCCATCAATCGGTTTCGAGCCACCAGTCGGTAGAACTCTGTAGTATAATCTTCCACGCTTCGATTTCCTTATGTTAAACCATGTAATTTAGAATAAATGACCTGTTCATGGTTCGGAGGAAGGAACTCCCGATTCATCTCCTGCTTCAAGGTTGCCCATGATGCAATTGGTGGCCTCCCATCCATATACCTCCGGTAGTGCTGTGCATGCCACCAAGCCGCTGCTCAATCTCGGAATCGGATTGTGATAAGCGGCACTTGCTTGTCCAAAGGCACTTCTTTCAACCGGAAAACATCATCAACCTACAGGGTCCAATCCACATACTCATCAGGATTCAAACCACCTCTGAACTCCGGTATTTCAATCCGAAACCCGGACTCCCAACGAGTCTGATTGTCATGCATAGGCGGCGGTCCGAAATCCCTGGGAAGCACTGCATCACGTCGCGGTTGCTGCCCTCTTTGCAATGGTGGAGGATCTTCAATATTCTGGAAAGGGTCGGCATCACCTTCTCGATGTTCATCAGGTACATTACGATCTTGATGAGGTATAGCACGATCTTGCACCTCCAACCGTGCCATCATTGCTTGCAAAACAACCATCATCTGCTGTTGGGTCTCCACAACATCACGAAGAGAAGGCTCCCCGTTGTTCCGCTCCATGGTTACCGGCAGAATTTTTTTTTTTTTTTTAAATCAAGAACGGATCAAGGACAGATCAAGAATGGATCAAGGCTCTAATCAAGAACGGATCAAGGCTCTGATACCAAGCTGGTGCAGGGCGATTATCAAACGCCTGCAGCGACCAAAACCCTGACTCTGCGAGAACGGGTTCTGGGAATTCTTGGATGCTAGGATTGAGCAAGATGGGAAAGATCCTTTGAAACCTGCAACGATCAAGTGCTGGAGGGGCCGCGTGATTCCTCACGTTGCCAGCCCTCTACCGGATTTTTAATCCGGGTCTTCACAATTGGAAGGGACGAACGATGGGTTTCTCACCGTGAGTCCCTGTTTCTTTTTTTTTTTTTTTAATCAAGAACTAGGAACGGAAGAAAGAGATTCCTCACGGAATCGTCTTCTCCCAACCGGGCTTTTGGCCTGGTGTGCGCAAGGGGGAAAACAAGGTGGCTGGCGGCCTTCCACGGAATCACCCACCAATAAACACCGTGCAATTATTTTTTTTCAAAACAAAGAAACGCTCGCTGCCTTCCACGGAATCACCCAAACACAAAAGACAACAGCACGTCCCCCAAAAAATTCTCCAAAACAAAACAAGTCCAAAACAAAGCTCACCGTGTAATTGTTATTCCCAAACAAAAAAAAACAATCAACACCTTTTCTTTTCCTTGGTTCGGTTTTTAAGAAACAATACAAGGTATTAATGACCCCCACGTGACTACAAGGGAGGGGAAAAAAAACTAAACTCTAATGTAAACAAATCCAAACGCTGACTCTTGCATGAAATTCTTCAAACGGATTTTTTTTTTTTTATAAAAAAAAATCAAGAGATCACGCCACTAATAAAATTATAATAATAATAATAAGACTAAAGACTCCGATGTTTTCCCGGATCCGAAATTTCACGGACGTAATTAGTGTATTGGGCCTTCGGCCCAATTCCCAATTAATTATTTTCATCCCAAAAACGGGTCAGATTTGAAACTTGCTTTCCTTGAAGGCGTCTGGACCTGCGCACGTTTCCTGCTGGCGAGGTTGGCGCTGCCAAATCGTTATGGGCCGGAAGCTGAACTGAAACGTCTGGGTTGGGCTTCGCCGAACTATCACCAGGCTGTCCTGATATATGAGTCAGCTGATCAGGTTCAATATTCATCTCGATGTCCGCATCATTGTGGGCCTAGGATAGGTGACGAGATCATGTCCTGATCTGAGATGGTCAAGTGCCCTTAAGATTGGGTTACTGGATGATGCAATCACATGATATGAAACCCTAATATGCAATGAAGCTAAAATAATTAAAAATGATAGAAAATAATAAAAAATCTAAATATTAAATTTCAGATTTGATTAATTTTAGATTTCTGATCTCAGGATATCACATCCGGCCGTAGCTCATTACTCCCATGGGCCATAACATTATACTTACATATACCCGCTCAGGAGGCATGATTTCCTTCCACCAGAAAAAATAAATAAAAATTCTTTTTCTGATTTTTTTTGAGATTAAATAGAGGATTAATAGAGGATTATCAAAAAATTAATTACTAATTTTTCTGAATTTTTTTTAGATAGATTTTATGTAGTTTTAATTTCAGCCTAGTTCTAGGTATGCAGAAATCTCAGAACTATAAGTTAAACCTTAGTTTAACCTTCACTCTGATACCAAAAATGATGTGGAACAAATTATGATAAATTTAATTACTAATTTTAATCTTAATTATAGAGATTAACAAAGATTAATTTTTTTTTTAGATTTTCAGTTTAAAAGACTCAAAGGAGATAATTAAAGAAACTATGCAACTAGTTAACAACCCGCAAAGTAAATCTAACAAAGTAAACTAGAAAAATAGTATTTGGTGGCTGAGAGACCACCGTAAACTAGGGTCTACTTATCAAAGAATCGGAAATCAAAAAGGAGGGATGGGTTTTAAGATTTACCAACGAAGAAATATAACCCTCTGGAGTAAATCTGGTTGGACTCTCAAGGATCTTGTGGCAGGACTTCAAAATCTCGATTTTCGGGCTCCGATCTTTTGCGATTCCACGGCAAGAACACCCTGACGTTGAATCTTTGATCACCTCCAATCACTCAACAAATAAAATTACTCAGTTAGGAAGTAGTAATGGAAAGAAGAAGATGGAAAAAGTGGAAGGGAAGGGATGGAGGTGGGTAGCTAGGGTTTCTTGGTGGCTGGATATATAGGGCTTCACACCCCGCGATGCTTCGAAGAACAAAGGAAGGGCCTCACACTCCGCGATGCACACAGCAAAGAAAATCTTAACAGAATGTCAACTTTATTTCATATATGTGGAATTAATAATACAAGAGGGGTTGATGGGGTATTTATAGACCATCAACCAAAAGTGTAAGGATTACAAAGACTAGTATTGTTTTTCCTTAGGCAACAACTTCTTGAATCCTTGCTTTTGATGTCTTGGACTCCTATCTTTGGATTGATCTGGAGCTTTCTTCAAAGTGGGCGACAACAAGATATCCTCATCCCATTTGGGCACCAAGATAACGATAGGTGATGTGTAATGATGAGAGGCCAAGATGAGATCTTGAGTGACCATGAGAGGTGGACTCTGGAGTCTGGATGATGTGGGCTCCTGCAGGATAGTGGACTCTCCAATTTGGATAGAAGAAAACTAAAGTAGCCATCTAGCAATGACACCTGGTGTCCGGATATGTTGAAGGTTATGGAACAACATGAACATGTCGAATATGGAAAATCATTGAACTTATTCCTTGAACCTCCTAATGCTCCAGATGGCATAAGGTTAAACTACCTAACCCTAAGCAGTCAATCTGAATATGTCTCAAAGAATCCCTGCAACTCCTTACAAGGAATGTCCTGGCCAAGCTCTTTCTTAATTGAGGCATATATAGCATTCAATCCAAATCATTCGGAGAGGTCAATCCTATTTCGATCCTACTACCGCTACACAAGTACTTGACTAGACCCAGCAACCTTCCATCACCGGATTAGAAATCCGGGTAGTCCGGCACCTAAGCACAGTGAGTTGCTTGCAAGCTGCCATTGTGATCTCAAGTCAAAGGAATAATTCAAGTCCACATTCTAATGTAAGATTCCTCTTCGGTAGCAAGAGAATCTCGTATGAGAGTCACATTCAGTGAAGTGTCAAACACAACACCCGATGTCACACCAGTATCTCCATGCTACTTGGTTAAGAGGACAACCAATAGATATGACATCAACGACCTACTCTCAATACACTATCATCCCAAAATAATGTATCCTTTGGTTGTGAACTAATTTATGAACTACATGATGCATCCTCTCTACATCGCATACAAGGTAGCTCAAAGGACATCATCACAAAAGAGTTCAAATTAAGGAAAATGCACCTATGATGAATAACCAAAAGATAACTTTTATTTATATCAAAATTCATATATAAATAGTGCAACCGTCTACAGCCTAGACGATTGGCTTTGGGATACAATTCCCAACAACTCCCACTTGGACTAAAGCCAATCAGAACAGAATCGCATTCCCATTTTCCAATTACAATATTTAAACTCTTGAATTCTGACTGCTTTAATAAAGGGGTCGGCCATATTTTCTTTCCCATCGATCTTCTGAAGATCGATGTCCCCTCGTGCCATAATCTCTTGCACGATGTGGTAGCGACGCAGAATGTACTTGGTGCACTGATGGGACTTTGGCTCTTTGGCTTGAGCTATGGCTCCAGTGCTGTCACAAAATACTGAAACAAGGCCATCTAAGGAGGGTGCCACTCCCAGCTCGCTTAGAAACTTTCGTAGCCACACAGCTTCCTTCGTTGTATCTGATGTTGCAATGTATTTTGCTTCGCAAACTGAGTTCGCCATGGTATGTTACTTGGAACTTTTCCAGTAGATGGCTCCTCCATTGAGGGTAAATACAAAGCCCGACATACTTTTACTATCATCTCTATCTAACTGAAAACTTGAATCGGTATAATCGACAAGTTTTAAGTCAGGCTCTCCATAGATAAGCCATTGGTCTTTAGTATTTCTCAAATACTTTAGGATGGTATTTACCACCTTCCAATACGCTTCACCTGGGTCAGACTAGTATCTGCTCACTACTCCTAGTGAGTATGCCATGTCTGGTCTAGTACATGTCATTGCATACATAATAAATCCCACTGCCGAAGCATATGAGACTTTACTCATACATTCTCTCTCCTCAGGAGTTGATGCACAATCCTTTTTAGAGAAAGTAATTCCATGGCCTATTGGAAGATAGCCTTTATTGAAATTTTTCATGCTGAATCGTTTCAGCACGGTATCAATGTACATTGACTAGGACAATCCCAGAAGCCTCTTCGATCTATCTCTATAGATCTTTATACCCAGTATGAATGAGGCTTCACCCAAGTCTTTCATAGAGAATTGAGATGAAAGCCAGACCTTTATTCCTTGTAATGCTGGAACATCATTTCCAATTAGGAGAATGTCATCCACATACAATACAAGGAATATAACCACAAAACCATTAGCCCACTTATAAATACAAGGTTCTTCTCCATTCTTAACAAAGCCATACGACTTGATACACTTATCAAATCGCATGTTCCAACTCCGAGATGCCTGCTTCAGTCCATAGATGGACCTTTGAAGTTTGCAAATCTTTGACTCATCTATGGATGTGAACCCTTCAGGTTGTATCATATACACTTTCTCTTCCAGCTCACAATTTAGGAAGGCTGTTCAGACATCCATTTACCAAATTTCATAGTCGAAGTATATGACTAAATCAAGCATAATACAAATAGATTTGAGCATTGCCACAAGGAAGAATGTCTCGTCATAGTCAATACCATAATGCTGACGATATCTCTTGACAACCAGATATGATTTGTATGTCTCCACCCTTCCGTCTGTGCCCCATTTTCTTTTGAAAATCCATCTACACCTAATGGGTTTTATCCTTTTAGGTGGATCAACTAATGTCCACATATTATTGATCTCCATGGACTCCATTTCGAATTTCATGGCTTCTAGCCACTTATCAGAGTCGGACATTTGTAGAGCATCCATATAGGTGATCGGATCCTCATTATTTTCATCAAGTTCAATAGGATCTCCATCCTGGACCAAGAAACTGTAGTATCTGTTCGGTTGACATGGTACTCTACCGGATCTCCTTAATGGGTGCTTAATGGGCTCCGGATTTGAATTAGTCAAATCAAGTTCTGAGGTGTCTCCTAAATGTGTCGGTACTTCTACCTGTTGAACTTCACTATGTTCAATCTTAGTAGCTACAGTTCCTTTACTAAGAACTCCTTTTCCAAAAAGATAGCCCTAAGACTAACAAATAGTTTTTGTTCATCAGGCAGGTAAAAGAAATACACTTTACATTCTTTCGGATACCCAACGAATAGGCACCTATCAGACCTAGGTCCTAGTTTATCAGTCTACAAATGCTTAACATATACTGGACACCCCCAGACCCTAAGGTGTGAGAGCACCGATTTCTGTTTAGACCACATCTCATATAGAGTCCTGTCTACAGACTTACTAGGAGACCTATTAAGAAGATAACAAGCAGACTCCAGGGCATAACCCCAGAAAGAGATAGGCAGAGTAGCAAATCCCATCATGGACCAGACCATGTCCAATAAAGTCCTATTCCTCCTTTTGGACACACCATTCAGTTGGGGTGTCCCCGGAGGTGTCCATTGAGAGAGAATCCCATTCTCTTGAAGATAAGTTAGAAACTCACTAGAAAGATATTCGCCTCATCGATCAGATCAAAGAGTATTTATACTCTTTCCAGTTTGCTTTTCAACTTCATTATGATATTTTTTGAACATTTCAAACGACTCAGACTTATATCTCATAAGATAGACATAGCCGAACCTAGATAGGTCGTCTGTAAAAGTAATGAAATAATTATACCTACCCAGCACTGACATTCATAGGTCCACATACATCTGTATATACTAGACTTAGAATTTCTTTGGCCCTTATACCTTTTCTAGAAAAAGATGATTTGGTCATTTTTCCAAGTAAACAAGATTTACAAGTAGGTAATGATTCAAATTCATTTACCTCTAAGAGACCTTCTTATCTTAACCTGTTTATCCTATTCTTGTTTATATGACCTAGCCTATAGTGCCAGAGATAAGCATCGCTGACATTATCCATTCTAGGGCGTTGCTAGCTGTGTACATTACACTCATAGGCTGTGATAGCAAATAAATACCATTTACCAGATTTCCACTCATTACAACTGAACCATTCAAAGTAATGTTGCAAACATTTCTCTTTATTGAAAGTTCAAAACATTCATTGGCTAACAAGCCTACAGAGACAATGTTTACAAGAAATGTAGGACAATAATGACAGTCATGTAAAATGACTTTACAAGATTCAAAAACAAGAGAGAAATCTCTTAACGCCATAACTGGAACTCGACTTCCATCTCCAACGTTCAGATACCTTTCCCCATCCTCGAACCTCCTACTAATTCGAAGTCCCTACAATTTGTTGCAAATGTGATAAGGACTCCCAATATCAAGTACCCAATTAGTAGTATCATAAAAAGAATAGGTACAGGGATTTATCATATAAATACCTTGAACAGCAACATCTTGTTGCTTCCTCTTCTTCGACATGTTTGGGTCAAGGGATGCAATATACAGAGGACAATTCCTCTTTCAGTGACCCTGCTTCTTACAGTCAAAGCACTCTGCCCGACTCCGATCTACCTTTTTCTTCCCAGCCTGACTATGCCCACCAACACTCTATACCTTTTTGGTCTTTTTCTTGTTATCTTTCTTCCCCTTCCCAAGGGGATGACACACTATCCTATTTCCTCCGACCAAGTACACTAACCCCTTATTAAGATTGTGGTCCTTCTCATAGTTCTGTAGCAACCCCAACAAACTGTGGTATTTCACTACAAGCCTATGCATCCGGAAGTGATCAAGGAAACCAAGGTAAGAACGGGGCAGAGAATTCAAAATAGCATCCTTTCCTAGTTGTTCATGCAAGGGACATCCGAGTTTGGCCAGGCGTTCAAATAACTTGGTCATGTACAATACATGATCAGTTACTGATGCCCTATCTCGCATATGAGCATTACAGATGGCACAGGAAGCCCTGTACTGCTCTACATCATCATGCGTGCTGAAGGATTCCCGTAACTTTTGCAAGATTTTCTCTGGTTGGGCCTCCTCAAATTTGCGACTGAACTCATCATTCATAGCCGCCAGCATAATGCAACGTATAGTAGTTCTATCAGAAACCCACTTTTGATAAGTATCCTTGATAGATGTATGAGCATTAGCTACGGGGACCTCAGGTGCCGGATCCGATACAACATACATGATCCTTTCATACTCTAAGACAATATTGAGCCTTCGATACCAATTATCGAAGTTTGGGCCAGAAGGTTTTTCATTATCAAGTAATGAGCGAAGGGACAAGTTGGCTGACATTTTTCTAAAAAGAAAACCATAAGATGAATTAGTATATAAATTTCAATTTTAATCCTAAAGACATGGACTTTAATCTAAAGGTCCTCCAACATATTTTATTCAGATTAGTATCCTCTACCTCCAATCCGAGGAATTACACTTAATTCCTTAGTGGGTACTAGAATCTTAAAGGTACCACATGAGCCCGACTTTGGCCGGCTCACCCACGTGAACCTAAAGGTAGGTTCAATTAACCAATTGCTTCTTCCAAGGAATTTCTAGTATTTCAAATTTTGTCCCAAGAACACTTCAATCGACCTTTGGGCTTCCTGCTAAAGAAGGTCCTGGTTAGGTTCAACTATTAACATGACTAAATTCAATGCTTTTAACTAATGAATGATCAAGCCCGACTTTGGCTGGCTTACTTGACCACCGTCAAGAGAGTTGCACTGAGCCATCATATTATGAATGACAATTCCAATAGCCAGATGACCACCCATACTTTGGTACTGCCGATGATCACCCAACTAAAGGATACATTACCAATCCAACTTAATGGGAGGCTAAGACTCAGTTATCCCTATAGCTTCATCTTTTTAAGGATCTAATAATTTAGAGGATTTAAAAAATATGACATACAAAGAATACATGGACCATGATCAAGAATCCTCCTACTAACTTGTAGAAGGTCCATGAACAGCTTGGTCCATGGGCACCTAAAATCAGACAAATCTAATTAACCATAGGTGATATGGGTTAATCCAATTCAGTGAACTTCTCATGAGTCAATTCCAGTTAGCCGTATCGGTCAGGTAAGCACGGTCAAGGAATGAGTTGTGGCATTAACCATCTTTCCTTAGACACTAGCTATAAAGGAGCTAGCCAGGTAAGAGGTACCCTCATAACCATAGACCACAAGGCTGCTTGCCTAGACATCAATTCGGTTCACCTTCCTCAACCAGATTAGACTTAAAGAACCAGATCAATCACTGAACCACAATAGATCTTTTTAGATATTTAGATCACACTTTCAACTATTAGAAACTATAAAGAAATGAAACCTAATTCAACTTTTGATTATTTTCTTATCTCTAATTAATCCAATTCATCTAAACATAGGTCTAACCCAAATAAGGATCTATTCCTAGCCCATCCCATTTAACCCATGATTTATGAATCATGACTTAAAATTAGAATTATATCTTAAATCTTAAAATTATACATCTTAATTCTTAATTAAGTGCATCACACTATTTGAAACATTTTCAAAAATGAAATGAAACAATTTTACAAAAGTTTGAAGCTTAAAATTAGTATTTTATAATTTTCTGGTCGAGTCAGCTCTTCCATAACACACATTTATGGTCGAGTCGGCTCTTCTGTCAGCTCTTCTGCTCGAGCCGACTCTTCCAGAACATAGATTTCTGGTCGAGTCAGCTCTATTGCTCGAGCCGACTCTTCAGTCGGCTCTTCAGTTAGCTCTTCTGGTAAAGCCAGCTCTTCAGTCAGCTCTTCTGAACGAGCCAGCTCTTCCAGAACACAGTTTTTTCAAACTTCAAACATTTTCACTTGAACTTTTCAAAGTTTTAGATCAAACTTCTTTTAGATCTTATCTAAACATAATTATGATCTATAAATCAAAGATTAAAATAATTTTAATTTATTAAATTTCTTCTTTATAAGATCATGATGCATCGGCACCCCTATATACAATAGGAGAACCCCTTGGAATGGAAAGAGATGGTCTTTAAACCATACTTCTCTCCTATAATCAGACGGCCATGGAGAATCCACCTTATTCTGAGTACTACGTGATGGAAATCAAACCGATTTCATAAAAAAAATATATTAAACTAGATGCATGCACAACCTGGCTCTGATATCATTGAAAGAAACTATTCCTAGGGGCGTAACATGTGTTTCGAAACTTTTCTAAGAGCATGCAGCAGCAGAAAGCGATAAAACCATTTTATCTTAAGATGTTAATCTAATTAACACAAGGCCCTACCAGGATTAAGATGCATCTAGAGTAATGTAAAAGTGAAACCATGCAACCAAAGTATAAAATATGAAACTATTCATATAACTATACAATGATGCGACATAGACAATTATGTCATACATAAAATAAGCACATACCTTGGTGATGTTCACCGGGAGGAACCAGAAGTTGCAGAAATGCCCACCTTTCAATCATGATTCCAGGGATGCCATTGACCTGTGGAAAAAAAATCCAGCTCTGCAAGCAGCACTCGTATACCGCCTCTACGGGTGGTTCACACCATGTAGTGCAATTCCTTCTCCTTCTTTCGAGGTGCTAACCTCTCTGAAAATGATATCGGCAGCGATGGACTGGATCTTCAACTTCTTGAAGTCGCGATCACTGCAGCAATGCTGGAACAAAAACTTTTGAGAACTTTTTCCAACACTCTATACCAAACCTTCAATAGAAGGTATGTACTCAGAGATCCTGCCAAAACTCAATCAACCTTGTGATCTAATCTCTCAATATCTAAGAGATCTTAGAAGATCTCCAACCCAAGGAATGGAGAGAGACTCAACCTCAGAACAGGTGGAACAACAAATCTGATCTACCATCCAAGAATAATCTGCCCAGCAAAATAAATAGCCCCCAAAACTATTAAGAGGACTAATGAAAGATTAATGAGTAGTTTTGGGATCTCTTGAGATTCCAGGGAGGTTAGAAGTTCCTTGGAATTCAGCAATAGCAATAATTAAAACTCGAAACTTCCAGCATTATATCTCATAACAATTACAGCATTTAATGAAGGGTTTTCGAATTTCAGCAGTTCGTCAGACGAGTCGACTCAACCATTCGAGTCGACTCAGCTCGAGTCGACTCATTCAAGAAGAGTCGGCTCGAACAGAAGTTTGACAACACCTTGTCAAACGAGTCTGAAACGATTTTCAATCGTTCGCTTGCCAACAAAGCAAGAAGAAATCCTTGGTGTGCGACCCCATAGGTTCAAACACTAAATCAGTAGTACGGGAACATTTCCAGTACCATCCAAAGTCACCATCTAGCAATGATACCCGGCGTCCGGATAGGTTAAAGGTTGCAGAGCAACATAAACCTATCGAATATGGAAAAGCATTGAACTTATTTCTTGAACCTCCTGATACACCAGATGGCATAAGGTTAAACTACCCAATCCTAAGCAGTCCATCTAAATATGTCTTGAAGAATCCCTGCAACTCCTTACAAGGAATGCCATAGCCAAGGTCTTTCTCAATTAAGGCATATAAAGTATTCAATCCAAATCATTCGGAGAGGTCAATCCTATCTCGATCCTTCTATCGCTATACAAGTACTTGACTGTACTCAGCAACCTTCCATCACCGGATTAGAAATCCGGGTAGTCCGGCACCTAAGCATAGTGAGTTGCTTGCAAGCTGCCATAGTGATCTCAAGTCAAAGGAATAATTCAAGTCCACATTCTAATGTAAGACTCCTCTTAGGTAGCAAGAGAATCTCGCATGAGAGTCACATTCAGTGAAGTGTCAAACACAACACCTGATGTCATACCAGCATCTCCATGCTGCTTGGTTAAGAGGATAACCAAAAGATATGACATCAACGACCTACTCTCAATACACTATCATCCCGAAATAGCATATCCTTTGATTGCAAACTAATTTATGAACTACATGATGCATCATCTTTACATCGTATACAAGGTAGCTTAAAGGACATTATCATAAAAGAGTTCAAATTAAGGAAAATGCATCTGTGATGAACAGCCAAAAGATAACTTTTATTTATATCAAAATTCATATACAAATAGCACAACCGTCTACAGCCCAGACGATTGGCTTTGGGACATAATTCCCAATACCTGGTGTTCGCACCAAAAGGAGAATAGGAAATCTTGACCCGACCTCGAATTACTCCATATACACCCCAAGCCTACCATATGTGGGTTATTTACCCGTGTGTTAGAGTTGGGGAGTTCCAAATCGAACTCAAAAATTCTATATAGAACTGTGATCTCAACCAAGTTATATGCAATCAGTACTGATTGGTATGTATTGGGCCCGGAGGTCTATAGTCTAGTGCATCCCTTCATTGAAACCTTGGGGCCCTTTGGCCTCATTTTTTTGGGATCCCCTTTTGATGGCAACTTCCCTCTCCCAGAACCCACCATCACTAAAAAAGAACAAAGAGGCTAGAAGAGAAGGCTAAAAGACCCTCCGAGAATGGGAAGGAGGTAGAAGTAGTCGAGGATAACAAGAGACCCCCCCGAACATCGACAATCAGAGTGAAAGAGCAAGAGAGCAGGGGAGAGCAAGGGAGGAGAGAAAGAGGATGGAAACATGTTGGGTGGCCCAGCTCATACGCTCGAGGTGCGGGGGTCTGGGCCCGCGGAATGTGGGTGCCACTGTTAAGGTGAGGATGGTGACACGTCAACAGCCCTTGGGTGGTGCTGCAGTGCTCGTCCCCAGGCAGGAGCCAGCTCGGTGATAGTACGTTGGGTTGGTGCTGTGGTGCTCGGTGGGGGGTCGACTCGTGCACCCCGGGGTTGCTGCATTGCCTGCTTTAAGAGAGATAAACCACCACTTCTAAATAGGGACGTTCCTTTTGGATAGTTGGTTGGGGCGTGATCCTACAGTTGGTATCAGAGCCGAGGTTACAGGTTCGAGTCCCCGCAGGCAGAATTCTCAAGGAATTTTTCACTGGGGGAGATTGTTGGGTGGGCCAGTTCACACCCTCGAGGTGTGGGGGTCTGGGTCCACAGAATGTGGGTGCCACTGTTAAGGTGAGGCTGGTGCCACGTCAACACCTCTTGGGTGGTGCTGCGATGCTGGTCCCCAGGCGGGAGCCGACTTGGTGATAGTACGCTGGGTTGGTGCTGCGATGCTCGGTGAGGGGTCGGCTTGTGCATTCCGGGGTTGCTGCGCCACCTGCTTTTAAGAGAGATAAACTACCACTTCTAAATAGGGACGCTCCTTTTGGATAGTTGGTTGCGGTGTTGATCCTACAGAACACCAACAACCAAAGCGGGGGGTGATAGAAGGACACTCTAACAAAAAAGATCCAAGAAAATAAAAACATAACTAAAAGATCAAAGTAGTGGAAGAAATCACCTTTTATAACCAAAAAAAGGAGATTTCAAAATCCTAAACCATTCTAGGCTATGTTGTGCACCACGTGGGCTCTCCCTATTGGTTCACTGCAGTCATTGGTTGGCAAGATTAAATGCAACTTGACAATCGAAGCATCCACCAGATTAAATCAGGTTCCATAATTGCTTTTATCCATTTAGATCTATCTTAAAAGCCATATGCAACCCTTCAATTAAAATGGCCCTTCATATCCCTAGCATCTTTTTGGATTAGTACTCCCATAATCTGATCAAAGCGTGGACTAGGGAGTAAGGGATATCTATTGAGAGAAATTGTGCTTGGGCCCAGGGATATAAAGTCTAACTCGATGGGCCTGGCTAGTCAACCTAGCTATATAGTCCCTGGTCGCTCGTCACCAACGATATGAAGTCCAAGTCAATAAACCTGATCACGTAGCCCAACGTTTACCTTTCGACCACTCATTGGATTGAGGCCTTGATCGAAGACTACCCTTTGACTTCAGCATTATTGATAAATGATATACTAATGGGCAGCCTGGGCACACATCTGCCGACCACTCATTGATAGGGATCTTGATCAGAAGAAGACTCCCCCTTTGCTCTAATGTTATTAGGAAGGACACATGATCATCGCTAGTCGGTCCCCCCACTCAACTGACCCCTCATCAAGAAGTTGGTATTTTTCCCCAACCGACCAAGTCTAGTTGAGTACTAGACTGCCAAATGCCCTCCCATAAGCAAGCCTAGTATTGACTATGTTTCCGAGTATGGCTCCACCATACAATGGGTATACGAGCAATACCCCTATCCTCCATCCTTGTTAGGAAAATTGATACCACCTCTGATCAACCGATCTAGCCAAATGCTAAACTACTGAGTACCCTCATCCAAGCAAGCCTCGATAATGGCAGGCACTTATTAATTGGCCCTGAAAGCTATCAACATGCACTCGTCACCATACATCATATTCGACCCTGATAGGCTGGCAATTCCTTCTTCGCTCCGATTTGCTTGGGCATAGCTCGATCATGCGCTCGGTGCATGAGGGGCACTATGTCCAACCATCCATTATCTCACTAGAAAAAATAATATCTCGACCAGCTAGACCTGGTCAAGTGCCATCTGCCACCGCTTTCATCCAACCCAATCCTAGCAATGACCAGCCCCTCATCATTCAGATGATTGAAAAGCAATTGATGCATCTTACCTTAGATTAGGGCCACTCGATCAAGAGCCCCTCTAGTCACCAAGCCTCAGATTCATAAAATGCTCGGACTAACCCCTAGTCCTAGAAATAATGAGCAAATCCTTATACGATATGCCCACTCGGACCCATTGAAGGACAATACAACCGATGCTCATTTTTGCATCCTTGATTATATGGTCAAAAGGTCATATCACATATCATGATACCAAATCATTGCCATTCTCTTCGTATTAAGAAGAGCGTGCTTAGACCTAAGTAGTAGTCAATTTCATCACATTAAAAAACATGATAAATTCTATACAAAAAAGATAAGGTTTTAATTAAATGGAATGGACATCCCTTGCAATAGAAACTTCTAACAGTCTGCTGATAAGCCCCTTCACTTGTCACCGAATCTGTCAAGATTCTCATCATTCTGAAAATGCCCTTGTCCTTCACCTATAAAATGAGATCCCTTGAATTCCCAAGATACATGAAAAGAATTTCTATCCTTGCTCCTCATACTGTTGTCATGCCAAAAAACTAACTTGAGCATCGGAGGGCCCATGCCGAAATACCTTCTAGTCAGATTTTTGCAGGTTCTACCTTCTGAAGACTTTCCTACACCACCAGCTCCATCATCTCTAGTGCCTTGATAGATTCAACACCAATACTTGTCATGTCTTTCTATGCAAGTGAGCCACAAAATTTTCAAGAAGCAAGTAATGATAGTGTATGGCTCAAAGCAATGACTCAGAGATAGCTTCTATTGAAAAGAACCACGCATGAGAGCTTGTGAATCTTCCTAAAAGAAAAGATGCCATCAAACTCAAATGGATCTACAAAATAAAATACAAAGAAGATGGTTCCATCACAAAACATAAAGCTCGCTTGATCGCAAAGGATGAACTCAGTAGCTAGGCATATTTTAATTGAAATATTTGCACTGCTGGTTCGTATGGATATCATCAGGATAGTTCTTGCATTACCAGCTCAGATAGAGTTTCTGACTATCAGCTTGATATAAATTAGCATTTTTAAATAAAAAGCTTGAAAAGAAGTTATGTTGAACAGCCAGAAGGCTATGTATAAAAAAATCATAACAAAGTCTATCGATTTCAAAAGGCATTATATAATTTAAAGCAAGTCCCTCGTGTATGGAATAGCAAGATTGACAATATTTTCACCAAAATGATTTTAAAATCCAAGTGAGCCATCACTATATGTCAAAAAGAAGAAAGTACATAAGATTCTTGATTATTTGTTTATATATTAATGAACTTATTTTACTAGCACCAATACCATCATGGTAAAAGATTTAAAAAGGCAATGATGGAGTATGAAATAACTGATCTTAGTCTCATAAAGAATTTTCTTATCATTCAAGTCAAGCAATCAAAAGGAAAGATGTATATCACAAGAAAATATATTGAAAACTTGTTGAAAATGTTTTAGATGCTTATTGCAAGCTTGCAAGAACTCCAATGTCTAAGAATGAAAAGTTTCAGTATATGATGGTGCTCAAAAGATTGATGCTACAGTTTCTAGAAGTCTAGTTTTTTCAATTATTTATTTAATAATAAAGACCAATATTATTTTCCTGTTATTGTATTATCCAAGTTTATGATTCAACCAAGCAAGCTTCATTATGCAGTGGCTAAGCACTACTTACAAGGCATAAAAGCTTGTTTGATATATGAAAAGGAATATTTACAAGCTTGTTGGATATTCAAACAGTGATTGTATAGGCTCTCTTGGCGACCGAAAAGTACTTCAAGTCATGTTTTTTGTTTAGGAACAAAAGTCATATCTTGGTCTTCAAAGAAGTAAAAAATCATGGCACTTTTATCTATCGAGGTTGAGTATATTTCAGTAATTGATGCAGCATGCGAAATAGTTTGGCTCAAGAGAATTTTCTTGTTTGCAACGTAGTGACAAAGTTCAACAATTATTCGATGTAATATATGTTTCACCATTGCCATGACAAAGAATCCATATTTAATAATATAACAAAATACATCAATATCCATTATCATTCATCATCCAAGACTTGGTCGAGAAAGGAAAATTCAGGTAGAGTTTGTGAATACAAATGAGCAGCTGGTTGATGTCTTCACGAAATCATGTTCAATGATCGAAAATTTTCAAAGCAAGTATATATTATAAAATATCAAATTAAGAAGGTTGTTAATTATCATTAATAGTAGCAAGTTCAAGAGTCACGTGACTCTAGTATTTAATATTATAGAGATCAAAGAGTCATCTTAAAAAAAACTAAGAGTTATTGAAAATTTAAGGATCACTTTTATATTCACGAGGGATAGCCTAAGAGTTATCTTTATATCTATAAATAGATAAACTAGAATCTCAGGCAAGGCAGTCATTAGAAGTTTTTTATATTAATCCACTATTCATAAACAAAAATTTCCATGTTTACTATAAAAAAAGTCCTATTTCTTGCATCATATTCCTATAATTTTTCTTGCACCCAATACAAACATGTTAATGGTATTGTGAGTGGCCTACATTCAACTAATACTGATGAATGCAGTTTGATAACTGAGTAGCATGAATCCCACAGCATTTTAGTTTTCACTGACTAGCGCATAAATCTGCTGTAATTTGAAGATATATACAGAGAGCATAGATGAGGATCATAGTTAGTAATACTAAATCCAGGCATGGTTTAAAACTGAAGACATGTTGATGGTAGTAATAAATATCAAAATCGCTTTAAAGATATGGAAAGACTGGGAGTTAAGAACATTGGATTTTTTCGCTTCTGTGGCATCAATCAAGGACCGGTAAATTAATTAATACTCGAAAATGAAGGGAACACGTGCGTCCATTTCAGGTTTGTTCTGCGAAACCCAGCAAGGAATAGACCTCACATCACCGACATGTAGATTCTAGCGTCAGAAAACCAACCAGTCAAACCTTCTGGAAATGATTGAAAAGTTTTTTTTTTAAAAAAAAAATAAAGAAAAGAAAAGTACTATAGGTTTGGACTGACAAATTTGTTATAGAAAATGATTTATTAGTTTTGATGAAGTTTGGATACTCTCAACTAGAACAAGGATTGGAATGCGTATGAAAAGTTTACAAAATTTAATATATTTTATCCTGCTACTTGCCCTTTACCTTTCTTCCTCCAACTAAATGTCTAAAAATTCAACTCTGCGGTATAAGGTGTAAGCAAAGAAGCCCTTAAGAAGGTCACAAATTATTTTTGGTCAAAAAAATCTCGGACTTTGCTTTCCCTTCACTATCTCATCTCGAGGTATTGTCATTCTCCCGTCTAATTCACCCACGACCCACACTCTTACCATGGCACTAAAGTTTCCGCGTAATCTGAGAAGATTGAGTAGATTTTCTTTGAGGATCTGTCTATATCAAAATACGGGATAATCCAATGATTCCTAAAAATAATATTTATCTAAAAATATAATAACACAAACTATTGTGTTTGGTTGTTGGAAAATTTATTTATAAAAATGATATTAAAAAAATACTATTTTCGTTGGACGTGATTGTAATAGGACTAATTTATAAATATATTCATAAATATAAAATAATTTTTTAATATCATGATAGTATTGGCATCTCTAATCAATTTTTATATAATCACTAATAATCACATAATCCTTATATAATACCATCTATATCTTAATTTTTTATTTATAAATTGCTTGTTGTTAAATTAATTTAGGAAGGCATCAAAAAATTTCTATAATTATATATATTTTTTATTGGAGATATTTTTGATATGAATTGCCGCTATTAAAAAAATTTATCAAATATCAATCATTGATGATATTTGTTTTACTTTCTGTTTTTGAAAAATAAAAAATCTATCAATTTTTTATATCCCATGTGATACATCACAACATGATAAACATAATATTTGTATTAGTAGAATTTTTTTTTTTGTATTTTCTCTTGTTTCCACTTTTTATACCAAATATAGTAATTTAGTATAAAATTATTTTTTTATACAATATTATCCTCAATCAATTGCATTTTAAGATACCCCGTTTCTTCCTTTTGCTGTTTCTCTAGCATACACAAAAGAGGAGGCCACTGACGGTTGGATGTGACTCGAAGAGGGAGTTATCAATGGCGGAGATGAAGATGGATTGATATATTATCCAGCCTTCTACGTGATACACCACAAAGCATGATAGACTGCATGGCAAGTATATCCCATGTGAACAGACTTGGATAATAGGAAGAGAAATAGGGATAGAGCCGCTCAATCCTAGAGATGGCAATAGATTGGGTTTGACCAGGAGAATAACTATCTAAATCCAAATCTGAAATATTCAATAAATTATTCGAATCCGACCAAATACTATCAAGATTGAATTTTTTTATCCATATCCATCTCAATCGGATATCGGATAATTTGGGTTTACCCGGTCTGAATCCAATTGAGTCATATTAAATATTTTTTCATTTTTATCAACTTTAAAATCATCTATCATTTTATAAATTATACATATATTAAACAAATAAAACTCAACTATATTTTTAGTTCAACGGCACTTAATTTCATATTCAATCAAAATAAAATTTAAATTATCTAAAACAAACAAATTCAACAAGGTTTAGTTCGATACTTCTAAAGTAAATAAAGACATAAATATAATTTAAAAGTACATCTAACTCTAAGTTTCAAGTTGTAAAAAAATGTAAAGAATAATTCACGATTAATCTTTAGTTACGACATCATTCTTCACCCGATTCGAGAGGAGAAGAGTCGAAGAAGGGAGCTGGAGCTTGCAAAGATAGAGAATTAAAGTGAGTTGAATGGAATCGGTGAAACAATCGAGAGATTAACGGAGATTAATTAAGGATTAGCTAATTACAAATTATAATTTTTTTTAAAAAAATAATGATCAGGGTAAAGGATTTAAGTATTTTAAAATTTAATAACTAATAATAATAATTAATAAAATATATTTAATATAATATATATTAATTATATATATTTAAATATTAAAATAATTTGGGTCGGGTTCGGGTCGGGTGCATATCTATCCAGTCCTGGTCTAAATTCAAAGTTAAACATTCAGGTCTTGCCCAAACCAGGTCCAAACCCAGTCAAAGCGTTTGACTATCCATTTCAATCGGGTTGGATATCTATGGATCTGGATTTTGTTGTCATCCATATTCATTCCTCGATCATGGGTACATGGATCGGAAAGGGTTGGATTCGAACTCTTTGGAGACACGAAAATGACTCAATTTCAGCACCCAGACTTTGACGCCGCTCAAACCCCGACAGGTTTACCATCCATATGTTGCCTTAAGATACATTCCATCAATTCAAATGCAAAATAAATAAATACTTCAATACATATTCTACTTTATTAGTAAATAAAGGGTTGCTTGCCCTCTCATTTCATTAAAAAAATAAAAAAATGTAAAATAAATACTAACGGATGTGCTTCCCATACTGAGTAGGAATTGTTGAGGAGATAAGAATCTCAAAGATCGATGTACGTTGGTGATAACATAATCCTAAAAACACGGATGATAGACATTTGAAAGGTGATTTCCCATATTTTCTGAAAGTAGAGATAATTGAACCTTCAGCTTTTCTGGCTGCTAGAATTTTCAACCATTTTGATTTGCTTGTTAAATCAAAGAAGAGGGAGGAAGAAAGAAGATAAAGAGACAGGAGAAGGGGGGAGGGTAGGGAAGGGAAGGAACGAGGGGTAGTGGCAGCGATAATCAGTGCCGGATAATATTTATCGAGATCCATTTCATATCAAAATCTTTCTGCGCATTAATAAAAATTTGAGTATATAATAAAGGGGGAGGGTAGGGTTGGGAAGTGGGAAGGGGAGGAATGAGGGGTAGTGGCAGCGATAATCAGTGCCGGATAATATTTATCGAGATCCATTTTCATATCTAAATCTTTCCGAGCATTAATAAAAATTTAGTATATAATAATTAAATATCTATATTCATATCTATTTTCATCAAAGGAAAGTAAGGTTGGATAGACAACTATCCGATCCGTATCCCAATATCCAATTATATTTGTATCTTTATTTGATTTTATATAAAATTCATTAACTTTAAGAAAATATATAACTACATTAACATGTTATTAATTGATTTATCATCAACTTAGTAATATTCTTGATTATACGGTCATAAATTTAATTTTTCAACTTATATCCATACTTCCAATATCTGATTTAATCAATATCCATTTAAAACAAATATGGATATAAATTATTGCATCCAACTAATATCCATATCTGTATTTATACTCACGAGAAAAAATAAATATAGAGATGGATACTGGTATCTGATCATTTGATTTGAGCTTGAGTGATGATCGAAGGTCACTATGGGGGTTGCATGGCCATCATAGAGAGGAGGACTGGGGGAGAGAAAGGGGTTAGGATTATAGCTTGGATATTTTAGTCATTTGATTTTTTAAATCCATAGATTTTATCTCATTTTAAATAACTCAACAAATTTGGCCATGTTAATCACCTAACTCCAAATAACTTGCTATGCGAACATTAATGCAAGTTTTGTGCTAAATTGGAAAGTCGGCGGTGGACATTAAAATAACTTGAAAAATATAGAATTGATATTATATTAATTGAAGATCTAGAAAAATATTTGTAAATCGAGATAAAATATAGAAAATTGTTTACTTTTTATTTAATTATCCAAATTTTATCCCTATTATATCAATACTCTAGATATCTAATTTATATTAATATTTATTTAAATAAATATAGATATATTTTTTATATTCAAATAATATCTATATCGGTATCTATATTTATATATATTTAATAAAATAAAAATAGAAAAATATTAATATCCAATCCGCATCTAATTTCAATCTAGCACTATATTGAGAAAATGATATTTTTATATGATGCCTTTTGGCTCCACAGATCTTGGCTTTCTATTGCCGTGCCTCAGGCGCCCTGGGGACCAGTTTTGAATAACCTTTTTTTTATGGCCAATGAGCGGGCGTTCTGTCACTGGTCGCTTTCCCGAACTTTTTGTCTTTTTTGGTAAATGTCTTTTCTGTTTTTAATATTTGAATTTGAGATTTGAATGTCTTGATCAAGTAACTTTTTACGGTTCATTTCACGCGATGGTGGAAGCCTCGCAGTGCATCCGTGCAATATTGGGCGTAACATGGGACAGCATTGAACGTTCTCGTCTTGCTTGATGTCTCTCCGATGACGTGGATTTTCACTGATAACAGCTTTGCTTGTTTCCCCTATGATCTTCGTGGTCCTGGTTGCTGGTTATCTGCGGTATTCTAAATCTTGCAAGTTGCTGATCAGGGATGCAGCGTTGGATAGTCCTACTGTACTTTTATGGTTATCAGAAGTAATGCCCGCTGATATTCGTTTGGATATTTTCTATTTAGATAAAAAAAAATAAAAAAAATAAAAAAAAAGGGTGACCAGCATAGTTATCCATCCGAGTGTAGTAATAAGAATTTTCATTTTATTAAAAATTATTCGATATATGATGATAACAAAACTAATTCAATCCTTTATCATCACATATTTTAAGTAAAATGGATGACGATAGTTGCCTCTCATGACAGTTTGGTTGCTATTATTTTTGCAACGGAATTCCTAGTAGTTGATCTGCCAGACTGCCTCCTAAGTTTTCTATTAATGGTGCCTTTAATTTTCAAATCACCAGTCCTGCCATCAGCAGGGTCTCGTCTACTGTTATTGGCCTTACATAATGGTTTTCGTGAGGCTTTGAGTGTAATAGATTTCTTTTTTTCTTTTTGTGCCCTAAAAAGGATAGGAGGTTAAACTTGGTATAGCTATCTCCATAAGTCCCCATCCAGCTAGATAATGTCTGGAAAATCCTGATTTTTCACTCACTCAATTGTCACGGGTCTCAAGAAATAATTTCTGAATTAATCGAGTTACTCACGGATCCCTTCTTGAATCCAATACTTATTAGTAGTGAGGTAAACCTCTACCAACCAAGCTACCACGCGATCTTCTTTTGTTCAGATTTTTTTTTAATAAAATAAATGAGAGGGGGGATAAATCCTGGCGTAGCTATCCCTTACCGGCCCTAATCCCGCAAGACCATGTTCGATTCTAGCTACAATTTTTTCGTGTGCTCTCTCCATCACTGGTGAGTACGTCAGCCTGACACCACTAAGACACTGGAGTAGTGCGCTCTCTCACTACCTCGATCACGTGCTCGAGAAAATACCTGGATTTAATCGAGTCATCCACGGGATCATATCTCGAACCCGTGATTGATGAAAAACAAGTTTAAATCTCTACCAACCAGGCTACCGTCTTAACGATAAGCCTTTTGTTTCATGTTGTGTATCACAGCCGACATTACCGTGCTGTCTTGTACTAATTTTCTTTTAAAAAATGCATGAAGCTCACAGGAATGGAAAATTTGATTGGTGTGGTGCACGGGTGATGTGCTGAGCTGGTGTAGTATCCAGTTGCAACCATGCTGCATGATTATAATATTGAAGAACAAAAAAGGGGGAAAAAAAAAAACACTGGCAACGAAATTGTGGTTATCCCTCTTACCGAGTTAAAAGATAATATAAAATGGTGTTACAAAAGAATGCTGTCCTCACCATTCTCCCCCGCCTCCTCACCATTCTCCCCCTTCTCGTCACCTTTGTTTTATTTATTTATTTATTTATTATTTTTTTGTAATAAAAAGATAGGAAGGTTTAAATCCAGCATAGCAATCCTACACGAGGGCACAAAGAAAAAAACACTAATCTCTCACTAAAATCAACTGCTCCAAGAAATAATGATCCGAACCAGCCAAGTTACCATTTTAGCAGTTCTCGTCACCATTTGCTCATCTCCATTTCTCTTCTATTCTGCCTCTCTCTCTCTCTCTCTCCAACAAGTAGTAGTCATGGACGATAGCCAAATATCAATTCCTGCCCATATAAACATCGAAGGACAAACACGTCTGGCACAATCCACTGGCGGAACCATTAACTCTTCCCTCGTACCCCATCCGAAGACGGTGCAAACGGCCCAATTCATGCTACGAAATTACTGATAGGATGGCTCGCTCAGTTGGCAATTGCAGGGGGTAGCGCCTTTCAAACTGCGAGCGCTCTCCCAAAGCCTTTCTTCATGACCTATGTTTCATTATTTCTGGTGCTGGCTGCGCTCGATCTCGCGCTTCTGGTGCTTCTCTGTAAGGGTGCATGTTGGGCAATCCTTGACAAAACTCTCCAAGTGGAATGCCGTGGTAATGATGGTTCTGGCCTTGCTATATAATATATTGCCCCTCAGCCTCAAAGCTTACGTGGCCTTCGAAAATTATTGATGGTTTGGTTGTTCAGTTTCCATATATAGTGCAAGTCTGGCCTCTATTGTCTGCTATACTTTACTCGTATAATCAGCAAATCTTGTTGTAACGCCATCTTGAAGTGGTGATTGTAAATCTTGGTTTAAATACTCTCTCTCTCGTTCTATATCTATCTCTCCCTTTCTCGTTCTTTCTTTCTCTCAATTAAATTGTTACAGCACAAGATGGGGGCAGATCTCAACTTCTGTTGGGATTCGGAGAGCATGGATAATCTCAAATGTTTAATGCTATTGCCTCATTCAATGAGTCTATTTTAAGATCAATATCTAAAAATTTAGGGTTTGAAACAAATGGGCCTCCTAGACTCCCATTGCACCAGAGAAGTAGACAAAAAGAACGCTGAATCAATCTCCCATGGGTTCGTGGTGCGGGTGGGGGGACGGGTGCAACGTGGAGCTCTCCAACAGCCAAGTGATAGCAGCATGCAGCGGCGACGGCGTGACCAGAGGAAACCCGGTGGCCAGTGATCACCACCCTTCGCTACACCAGCACCTCGATTTCCTCTGAGCCGTGCAGTTATCGTTTGCTCCGTGAAAACCCCCCATGAAGACCGCTCCCACGAAGCCCCCACCCACGCGCAACCGGTGGCGCGGGCACCACTCGGCCCGGCCCAGCACGCAGCGCGGGCACGCACGCGCGGCCCAGGCCCACGCGCAGCGCGCGGGGGCTCGCCCAGTGGCTTGCGGTGCCTCCCTTGGGACATTTCCCCGGTTTTCCCGTGCGGTTCTCCTTGATTTCTCACGGTGTACGCACGGTCCACGCGATTTATCGCGTTCTGGACTGTCCGATCGGTCGATCGGATGGCTGAGATTAATCCGAACTTGATTAGGCTTGATCTGTTATCTTGCTGGATTTTGGCACGATCTGAGTCTTTGTTTTTTGATCTGACGGCTTGGGAGTGTTTTTTTATTTTCTGGACTCGTTTTAGGTCAGTTTTGGATGCCATTTCAGATGGTTATTTAACCACAGAGAGCCTGCGGTCTTTGATCTACAGAGAGAGAAAAAATCCAGAGAGATTTCTTCTTCGATCCAGGTACCAAGAAAAGCTAGAGGCCTGGTATTTGGAATTTTTCTCGTGCTTCTTTCATCCTCTTTTGTTTATTTATTATGTCTTTTGGTTTTAATCTAGCATTTGTTATCTGGATATTTGTATTCCTTTTGTACCTAGATTTGTGTCAGATTATAGTGTATTTTTGCTGAACCATGTAAATCTCTCTTTTGATTTGATATCTGCCTATGTTGTGATTGGTTAATTGCCTAAGTGAGTAAACATGAATTATTTGGAGCCTAAACTGGTTTAATCCGCTGCGCACATCTCAATAATTGGTATCAGAGCAAAGGGATGGCATCTGACGGGCAACCAAGTTCTTCTCCGGCTCCTGAGACGGTTATTTTTCATTCCACTACCTCTAGGCATGAGGTAGCGATATTTGATGGCACAAGTGATTTTGCACTATGGAAGGTGAAAATAAAATATATATTGGTAAAGGAGGGCGTTGCAACAGCTCTCAAAGGAATGGATGCAATTCCAATGATATAGAGGCTGAAAAAGAGGAGATGAATGGGAGAGCACTTGGGACTCTATTTTCGAGATTGAGTGATAAAGTCCTCCACAATGTAGTGGAACTTGATACAGCTAAAGGTGTATAGAAAAAATTGGATACTTTGTATATGGTAAAATCTCTCACTAATAGATTGTATTTGAGGGGCAAGATTCACACATTTCGTATGGTGGAAGGGATCTCACTCAAGGATCAGTTGGATGATTATAATAAGCTCCTGCTTGATTTGGCAAATATGGTGTTAATGTTGATGAGGAAGACAAGGCTTTGATCCTGATTTATTTTTTGCCTAAGTCCTATGAAAACATTACTACTACCATGCTCTATGGAAGAGAGACTATAAGTCTCAATGAGGTTGAAGCCACTTTGTTATCCAATGAGTTTAGGTTGAAAGTACATTTAGAGCATCAGGCTCCAAATCCGGTACAAGGACTTACTGTCAGAGATAGAGATGAGCAAAGAACAGTTGGACAAGGTAGAAATAAGTCCAAGACTAGATCAAAGTCTAGGTCTAAAAAATTTGGTATTTGTCATTACTGCAAGAAGCCAGGCCACTGAAAAATGAGTGTAGACTTCTACAATCCAAGAAAGTGAAGGAACAGAAAAAAAAAGGAACAATCTCAGATTCGGCATCAATAGTAGTTTCTTCTGCAGATCATAGTAGTGTTGCATATGATGCAGTATTTACAGCTGCATGCAGTATCAGTCAGCCTGATACCTGGATCGTGGATCTGGAGCATCTTTTCACATGATACCCCATAAAGAATGGTTTACTTCTTTTAGATCCTATAATGGAGGTTCTGTTCTTCTTGGGGATGACGCCATCTGTAAAGTGGAAGGAATTGGTACAGTTCAGTTCAAATCTCATGCAAATACTGTGGTAACTTTGGATGATGTCAGATATATTTTCCAATTAAAAAGAAATCTTCTCTCGTAAATACTCTTGATATTGCAGGTTTTGAAGGCAGATGAGGTAGAGGATTATTACAATTAGTAAATGTGCATTGACTTTGTTAGAGAGTAAATTGAGTGACACTCTTTATTATTTGGATGACACTACAGTGGTTGGTGAGGCTTCTTCAGCACATTCCTCTATTGTTCAATTGACACAATTATGGCATCAAAGATTGGCCACATGTCAGATAAAGATTTACATGAGCTGAGCAGACGTGGTCTATTAGGAGGTCAAAAAGTTGGTGCACTTAGATTCTATGAGCATTGCATATTTGGAAAACAACACGAGTCAGCTTTACTATAGACGTGCACAGGACAATAGGTATATTGGATTACATATATTCTGACCTATGGGAACCTACCCCAGTTACATCCAAGGGTAGATCTAGGTATTTGCTCTCTTTGATTGATGACTATTCCCGTAAAGTCTGGATTTATACTATTAAAAAAAAAGTGATGTGTTTAACATTTTAAAGGATGGAAGGCTATGGTCGAGAGGCAAACTGAGAGGAAGGTGAAAACCTTCCGGACTGACAATGGATTGGAATTCTGTTCTACAGAGTTTAATGACTTTTGCAAGTCAGAGGGCATTGTCAGGCATAGGACCACAGTGTATACTCCTCAGCAAAATGGTGTTGCGGAATGCATGAATCGCACACTATTGGAAAGAGTCAGATTTATGCTGTCAAGTTCTGGATTGAGTAGAGACTTCTGGACAGATGCTGCACATACAGCCTGCTTTATTATAAATCGATCTCCACGCATCTGCATTGAATATGAAGACTCCGAATAAATGTGGATAGAAGACCTGTAGACTATTCAGTTCTTAGAGTATTTGGGTGTTCAGCATATGCACATGTCAAAGATGGAAAGCTGAATCCCAGGGCTAAGAAATGCATATTTCTTGGATATGCATATGGGGTGAAGGGCTACAGATTATGGTGCACAGAGCCTGGATCCTAGGATTTTTTAGTCAGTAGGGATGTGACTTTTGATGAGTCACCCACTCTTTCACGATTTATAGCCAAGTTCTTCACCGGGAGATCATGTTCAGAATCAGCAGGATATGACTGTTGTTGATATTGATCAGATTATTAGATCACAGCAGTTGCAGTCTATAGGTGATATTCAAAATGAACAGCATCAGCAGACAGATCCAGAGTTACAGATTCAGGAGGGTTATTGTACGTGATCAAGTTCAAGATGATAGTATTGCCACTCGAAGAACCATGCATATATCAGAGCAACTCAAAGGTATGGTTTTGAGGATTCTGCCTGTGCTGAATTAGTATATTATGCTCTGAATACTGCAGACACTATAGGTGATGAGCTGACCACATTTCAAGAAGCAATTCGTAGTTCACAGGCTGTGCAATGGACCATGGCTATGGTAGAAGAGCTTCAGTCTTTGGAAAAGAATCAGACTTGGAAATTAGTCAGATTATCTAAGGGCAAGAAGAAAATTGGCTGCAAATGGATTTTCAAGAAAAAGGAAGGACCTATCCCTCAAGATTTGAAATATAAGGCAAGGTTGGTGGCTAAGAGTTACAGTCAATGAAAGGTATTGATTACAAGGAGGTATTTTCTCATGTAGTTAAACACTCTTCTATTCATGTGTTCCTTGCTTTAGTTACTTCTCAGAAGGAGTTAGAATAGCTGGATGTCAAGACAGCTTTCTACATGGTGACTTGGAGGAGCAGATTTATATATAACAGTCACCTGGTTTTGAGGCTCAGGATAGAGAAGATCATGTATGCTTGCTCAAAAGGTCTTTGTATGGTTTGAAGCAGTCTCCAAGACAATGGTACCGCAAATTTGATAAGTTTATAGTTGACCATGAATTTGATAGATTTCTATATGATAGTTGCATGTATCATCAGCAGCTTTCAGACGGGTCCTTTTATTATTTGTTATTATATGTTGATGACATGATGATTGCAGCCAGGGATATGTCAGTCATCCAGAAGCTGAAAGCTGAACTTAGTACTGCATTGAGATGACCTTGGACCGGCAAAGAAGATACTTGGGATGGAGATCATTCGTGACAAGCAATTATGTAGACTATTTGTTACTCAGTACAGTTATATTATGAAAGTCTTGGAAAATTTTGTATGTCTACAACTAAGCCATCACTACGTCCTTTGCCATTCGCTTTCGTTTATCTGCCAGGGATTCTCCTCAGACTGATGATGAGGAGGAGGATTGTTATTGTTTGCTCTCGTAAAAACCCAGCCACGAAGACCGCTCCCACGAAGCCCCCGACCCATGCGCAACCCGCGATGCGGGCGGGCGCTCGGCCAAGCCTAGCATGCAGGCGTGCGCGTGGGCACGCGCGTGCGGCCCAGGCCCATGCGCAGCTTGCGGGCGTGCACGTGGGCTCGGCCAGCAGCTTGCGGTGCCCCCCTTGGGCGTTTTTCTCGGTTTTCCCGTGCGGTTCTCCTTGGTTTCTCGCAATGTACACGCGGTCCATGCGATTTCTCGCATTCTGGACTATTCGATCGGTCGATCGGATGGCTGAGATTAATCTGAGCTTGATTAGGCTTGATCTGAGGGTATCTTGCATGGATTTTGGCATGATCTGAGCCTTTGTTCTTTGATCTGATAGCTTGGGAGTGTTTTGGATTTTTTGGACTCATTTTTGGTCTATTTTGGATGCCATTTCAGATGGTTATTTAACCACAGAGAGCCTGCGGTCTTTGATCCAGAGAAAGAGAGAAAAAATCCAGAGAAATTTCAGAGAGATTTTTTCTTCGATCCAGGCACCAGGAAAAGCTAGAGGCCTGGTATTTGAATTTTTCTCGTGCTTCTTTCATCATCTTTTTTTTATTTATTATGTCTCTTTGTTTTTAATCTGGTATCTGTTATCTGGATATTTTTATTCCTTTTGTACCTAGATTTGGGTCAGATTATAGTGGATTACTCCTTTCCTCTTGGTGGATGTAGGCAATATTTTGCCGAACCACATAAATCTCGTCTTCTTTTGATTTGATATCTGTCTGTGTTGTGATTGGTTAATTACCTAAGTGAGTAAATAGGAATTATTTGGAGGCCTAAACTGGTTTAATCCGCTGCGTACATCCCAACAGTGCCCTAGGACGTTGTCTCCACCATTCACTGGAGCCTATCTTCTGAGGTCTGATCTCGCCGGCAACACCGTGACCAGAGGGAAACCGGCATACAGTGATGGCCCTTCAATCCTGTTACATGCGAAGGGGGCACCATCACCTTTTTTTTTTTATTAAAATATAAGGTTTGTTCTTATTAATTTCAAAGTTATATATATTTTAGTTTTGTTGTATGTTGGTTTATATTTGGATTTATCATGTGGTTTATATATTGACATGAGAATCTTTGTAGGATGCAGTAGTCTTGTATATAAGAAATTTTATATATTAAAAGAAAGATGGGCAATCCTAAGTAAAATTCTTCTCTAATTTTTCATCTTATCTTCTATCCTAATCTTCTCCCAAATTTCATCAAGTTGGTAAACAAAGACAACAGGTTTCCTCTAAACCATACACTACGCCCCATTATCTCCACCATATTAAAATTAATGCTTTGTATATTTTTGTATTAAAATCCTCTCTCTCTCTTGTTATGTTTTATCAATGTAGTGTGGGTTGCATGTATACCACATGGATGGCTATTATGTAGTGTTGGATTGCATGTATGCACATGGATAGCTATTATGTAGTCCTCTTAGGAGCCAAGAAAAGAGGGCTATTATGAAAAAAAAACAAAAATATAATTGAAAAGCTTCTCCTTCCATCATATTTGATCATCCATTTTTTTCTTCCTTTGTGCTTTTGCTTCTAAATATATGTTTATGAGCTGAAATCACTCCTAACAAATTGGTATCAGAGCAAGGAGATCGTTGTAGCTGGGTTTGAGTTAGATTTGTGAGAAAACAAGTCTCAATCAAGAAGATCTTCGAGGCAACTTCAAATCCCATGAGTATGAGCATCCCAACAACCCTCTAGCCTATCTTTGATGGTGAAAATTATGAGATTTTTGGAGCATCAAGAGAAAACACTCTTTATTTCACAGAGATTTGGGATTTGGTGGAGAATGAATATGAGGAACCCAACTCATCAACAACCCTAACCAATGCACAAGAGATCAATTGAAGGAGTACAGGAAAATGATGCAAAAGCCCTCTTCTTCATCCAACAACCATGTCCGATAAAATCTTTCCAAGGATTATTGGGGCAAGCAAGCAAAGAAAGCTTGGGCATTCTTCAAGAAGAATTCCAGGCAACATCAAGTACGAACCATTAAGCTTTTATCTCTTAGAAAGGAATTAGAGAATATAAAAATGAAGGAAAAAGAACCATGAAAGATACTTTTTCAAAATCATGGAGATAGTTAATCAAATGAAATTAAATGGTGAAAAGATCACCGATCAAAAATTTATGAAAGATTATGATTAGTTTGTCTCAAAAATATGATGCTATTGTTGCCGCTATTGAGAGATCAAAAGATCTCTCTTCATTAAGTGTACATGAGTTGATGGTTTCATTTGAATCACATGCGCAAAGATTGAATAGGCATAATGAAAAATCTCTTGAAAGTGCCTTTCAATCTACGATTAATATTTTTCTCCAAAGAGACCATCTACTCATGAGCAACCATAATTTGAATCCTCATCTAGAGGTGGAAGGCAAGAGAGGAAGAGGAAGAAATTTCAAGAGGAAGAGGAAGAAATAATTTTCAAAGAAGAAACAATAATGATAATAATCAAAATAAATATAAAATGTAAAGATCTTCTCATGTTGAAAATGATTGTTGGTTTAAAGGCAAATCTCAATATTTTGTATGCAAGAAATTTGGCCATGTTCAAAAGGATTGTAGGTACAAAGCCAATGAGCAAGCAAATTATTTCCGAAGAGAAAGAAGGTGAAAAACAAAGTACATTCGAGCATGTCAAAGGCATTCAAGCAAGAAAATGTGTATGGTACCTTGATAGTGGATATAGCAACCATATGACCTGGCGACCAAGAATTCATTTTTATCAATATTGATGCTTCTTCTACATCGCAAGTTAAGATGGGAAATGGAACACTTTTTCAGCCAAGGGCAAAGGTACTAGTGCTATTGATACAAAGAAGGGAAGGAAATTCATTCATGATATTCTTCTTGTTCCAGATTTAGAGCAATCTCTTCTAAGTGTTGGCCAATTGATTGAGCATGGGCACATCGTTCACTTTGAAGAAAACCTATGTAAAATATGACAAGATGAGAAGAGCAACTTATGACAACTATCAAGATGGAAAAAAAAAGAAATTTTTCTCTCATTCTCCAATATGTAAAGAATATGGCACTCAAGATGGAAGTTAATGATAAATCATGGTTCTGGCATAAAAGATATGGGCATTTGAATTTTGAAAGTTGAGAAGTCTCCAACAAAAAATATGGTGTATGGTCCTATCGACAATACAAGAAAAGAAAGATATGTGTGAAGGTTTTGCACTCGGGAAACACACCCAAAGTATTTCCAAAGGAGAAAGTATGGAGAGCCAAGCACCATTAGAACTTGTTCATACCGAGTGTGTGCGGGCTTATAAAGACTCCTCATGCTAGAAATGTCTACTTCATTATCTATCATTAATGATTATTCAAGAATGACATGGGTCTACTTTATGAGGCACAGTCCGAGGTATTCTCTATTTTCAAGAAGTTCAAAAATTTGTTGAAAGGCAAAGTGGGAACTACATCAAATGTCTAGAAGTGATCGAGGTGTGAGTATAATTTAAAAGAATTTGAAAAGTTTTGTGAAGATATTGGCTTGCATATATAATTGATCGTTAGCTATACCTGGAACAAAATGGAGTGCCGAAAGAAAGAATCGCATAATTGTTGAAATGGCAAGATCTATGCTCAAAGATAAAGGCCTTCCAAACTCCTTTTGGCAGAAAGAAGCATCTTACAATGGTCTACTTATTGAATACATGTCCAACAAAGCAATTCAAGATAAACACCATTTGAGACTTGGTCTGGTAGAGAGCCATCGGTTAAGCATCTCAAGGTTTTTGGTTGTATTTGTTATACACTAATCCCAAAAGAGAAGAGCACAAGCTTGATGAAACAAGTGAAAAATGCATCTTGTTGGCTATAGCTCCCAATCAAAGGTTTATAGACTCTTAGCTTGAAAGCAAACAGGTGGTGATTAGTAGAGATGTTCTTTTCAATGAAAAAGCATCATGGGATTGGAAAGAGAAGAAAGTCCAAGAAAAAGTTGTCACCATTCATGAAGAGACTCAAGATGCTCAAAATGAAGAAGATTTGATGAAGAATCACCACATGTCTCTCCAAGTACAAGTCCATCTCCAAGTTCGAGCTCACCAGCAAGTACAAGTTCATCTCGAAGCTCTATTCCAAAAAGGAGAAGTCTTAGTGATATTTATGCTACATGCAACTTTGTATGGTTAACCGGAATGCCTTGAAGAAGCAATGAAAGAAGAAGCTTGCAGGAAAGTAATGAAAGAAAAATGAAGTGTTAAAAAAAAATAAAACTTGGGAGTTAGTTGATAAACCAAAAGAGAAAGAAGTCATCGGCTTGAAGTAGATCTATAAGATAAAGTTTAATCCTGATGGTTCCATTCAAAGACATAAAGCAGATTGGTGGCCAAGGATACTCACAACTAGAAGGACTAGATTATCAAGAAACCTTTGCACCGTTTGCTTGCTTGATACAATTAGAACACTCATTGCTTGGCGCACATAAAAGGTCATTTGTACCAATTAGATATGAAGTCAGCCTTTTTGAATGGAATATTGAAAGAAGATTTATGTAGAGCAACTTCAAGGTTCATCATCAAAGATCATGAGAAGAAAGTGTACAAGTTAAAGAAAGCTTTGTATGGATTAAAACAAGCTCCCCGAGCTTGTATAGTCAATTGATACCTATTTCAATGAGAAAGGATTTCAAGAAGCCCAAGTGAGTCAACTTTATACATCAAAAGGCAAGTAACACCGGTATTCTCATTGTCTCTCTTTATGTTGATGATTGATATATACCGGTAGTGATGAAAGAATGATTTATGAATTTAAAAATGACATGATGAAAAGATATGAAATGAATGAAAATTTCTCAAAGAAGATGGAAGTGAAGATGCAAATGCAACTTTATAAAGAAGTTTGGTTGGAAGTCTATATAATCTCACTACTACAAGGCCGGACATCATGTATGCTACAAGTTTGTTGTATCGTTTTATGCATCAACCCAGTAAACTTCATTTTAGGGCAGCGAAAAAGAATTTTGAGATACATTCAGGCACCAAAAATTTTGGCATTATTTATATAGAGAAGTAAATACAAAGCTGAAATTGTTTGGATTTTGGATAGTGATTGGGCTGAAATCTAGATGATATGGGAAGCACATCGGGTTATGCTTTTACCTTTGGATCTGGCATATGTTCTTGGGCATCAAAAAAGCAAGAAACCGTGGCATTATCCTTACGGAAGTGAAATTGTTTCAGCTACATTGGGCCTCAAAGCAAGCAATTTGGATGAGAGAATTTTAGAAGATATTGGTGAGAAGCAGAGGAAGCCACTATATTATTTGTGACAACAAATCAGCCATTCCTATGACAAAAATCCCATATATCATAGCCGAACAAAGCACATCAAAATCAAGTATCATTTTATCCATGAAGGTGTAGAAGAAGGAGAATTCAAGTGAAGTATGTGAAGACTCTAGATCAGTGGCAGACATATTTAACAGGCACTTCTCAAGAAAAATTTTTTGTATTTTAGAGAACTCATGGGTGTTTAAGAACAAAGCATTAAGGGGAGTATTAAAAATTAATACTTTGTTTATTTTGTATTAAACTCTCTCCTCTCTCTTGTATGTTTTGTCAATGTAGTGTGGTTGCATGTATGCTACATAGTGGCTATTATATAGTGTTAGGTTGCAATATAGTTGTGGGGTTGCATGTATGCCACATGGATGGCTATTATGTATGTTAGGTTGCAGAATGTTACATGGATAGCTATATGTAGTCTCAAAAACTAAGAAAAGAGGGCTGCTATGAAAAAAAAAAAACATAAAATACAATTAAGAAGCTTCCCCTTCCATCATCTTTGCTCGTCTATTTTTTTCTTTCCTTTGTTCTTTCACTTCCAAATATATGTTTTTGACTTAAATCACTCCCAACACGCCATTCACTCATGCACCAGTCTCGACATCCCCTCTCCAGAAGCCGGCGGCCACCGAACAACCTTCACTCCAGTTAGCTGGAAGGAGGCACCAGTGGCTGAGCCGTGCCGTAGTGTACCACTGCTTCCACATCCACCTATGCCCTAGCTTCCGCTGTCCTGGCTCCCGGGAGATGACATGACCGGAGGGATCCGGCGGCCAGTGACCACCCTACACTCCACCACACCTCGATATCCTCTGAGCCGTGCCCTAGGGACATGTTGTCTCCACCATCCACGGGAGCCGGCCACTAGCTTCTAGGTCCGCTTTCCCTGAGACGGCGTGATCACCAGAGGGAAACCGGCATACGGTGATGGCCCTTCACTCCGGTTAGAGAGGAGGCACCAGCGCACAGTTTTTCCTCTAAACGGTGCGGTGCCTCGCGGTGTACCGCAGACGACGCGCACCCCCATTTCCATGCGATGGTGGAACCTGTACGTGACATTGCAGTACATCGGCGTAATGGGACCGTATCGAACGTGCTCGTCTTGCTCGATGGCTCTCCTGATGACGTGGGTTTTTCATTGATAACAGATTTACTTGTTTCCCCTATGATCTTGCCCTGGTTGCTGGTTATCTCTGGTATTCTAAATCTTGCAAGTTGCTGATCAAGGATGCAGCGTTGGATGGTCCTACAGTTGTGAGTATCAGAAGTAATGCCCGCTGATATTCTCATGACGTGCAGTTCGGTTGTCGTTGCTTCTGCTGTGGATTTCCGCTGATATTCTGATCGTACATGCAGTTCGGTTGCCGTTGTTACTGCTGTAGAGTTTCAAGATGATCTGCCTCCCAGATTTCTTTTAGCAGGGTCCTCTTGGTCAAGCAGAATGTTTTCGTGAGGCTTTCAGTGCAGTGGGTTTCTTTTACTTCTTTGGTTCGGCTGTGGTCCATGATGTCTCAGATCTAAGCGTTTTGGTCTTGCTGTGTTTTCCGGGATGCAGGTATATCTCTATTTTTTTTTTTTTTTTTTGTAATCCCGTATATAATTCGTTTTTAGGTAAAGAGGAGACAGAGAAGGCTGCCGCCTGTGATGCAGGTATACAACCGATATGGACGTGTTGCCTTGATAAATTTTCTTTCACTAAGACGGATGATGTGCTGATCTGGTGTACTATCCACCATCCATTTGCAACTTTGCTGCATGATTATAAAATTGAAGGAAAAAAGAAAAAAAAAAAAAAACATTATCAACGGAATTGTGGTGGTCTTCTTAACGCGTTAACTTAACAAACAATAAAAAATGGTGTTATTAATCCAGTGACCCCGCCACCCCGCCCGTGACCCCGCCACCCCGCCATTCTCCCCCCTTTTTCGTTACCAGCACCAAAAGGTATCACCTCACCACCTTCTCTTCTCCGGTTCTCTCTCTCTCCCCGTTCCCTCCACCTAATTAGAACTCATGGAAGGCATCCAAATATCAATTCCTGTACAGATAAACATCGAAGGACAAACAGATCTGAACAATCCATTGGAGGAACCACTAACTCTTCCCCTCATACCCCATCGGAAGACGGTGGAAACGGCCCAAATCATGCCATGAAATTACTGATAGCGGGGCTCACCGAGTTGGCAATTGCAGGGGGTAGCACCTTTCAAACTGCAGCAAGCGCTCTCCGAAAGCCTTTCTCCAGGACCTATGTTTCATTATTTCTGGTGCTGGCTGCGCTCGATCTCGCGCTTCTGGTGCTGCTCTGTAAGGGTGGTGGGCAATCCTTGAAAAAGTTCTCCAAGTGGTATGCCGTGGTAGTGATGGTTCTGGCCCTGCTATTGCCCCTCAGCCTCAAAGCATGTGTGGCCTTCGAAAATTAGTGATGGTTTGGTTGTTTAGTTTCCATATATAGTGCAAGTCTGGCCTCTATTGTCTGCAATACTTTCCTCGTATAATAAGCAAATCTTGTTGTAACGCCATGGAGTCATGGACAATTATATGTTTATGAAGCTGTTCTTGAAGTGGTAATTATAAATCTTGGTTTAAGCACACACTCCCTCTCCTCTCTTTCTCTCTCTAGATCTCATTAAATTGTTACGGCACAAGATAGGGGAGATCTCATCTTCTGTTGGGATTCAGAGAGCCTGGATAATCCCACATGTTTAATGCTATTATCTCATTCAATGAGTTTTTTTTAAGATCGATAACTAAAATTAGGGTTTGAAACAAAGGGGCCTCCCAGACTCTCATTGCACCAGAGAAGTAGACAAAACGAATGCTGAATCAATCTCCCATGGGGTCGGGATGCGGGTGGGGGAGGGTGCAACGTGTGAGCTCTCAAACAGCCAAGTGATAACAGCAAGCAGCAGCGGCGACGGCGTGGCCAGAGGAACCCGGCGGCCAGTGACAACCATTCACCATCACCTCGATTTCCTCTGAGCCGTGCCCTAGGACATGGTTGTCTCCACCATCCACTGGAGTCCATGTCCGCTCTCCCCGGCGACGGCGTGACCAGAGGGAAAACGGCATACGGTGACGGCCCATCACTCCGGTTACATGCGAACGGGGCACCAGCCCCTCGTTTTCCTCTAAACCGTGCCCTATTCTCCATTATACCCAACATTAATTCACTCGTGCCCTCAAAGACCCGATGCCGCTCCATCTCTATGTCAGCGCGCCCCCCGCACCACCCCCCCGGGGGCCCCGATGCCATCACCATCGGAGCTCCTTCGGCTCCTCGCGGAGGTTCTAGTCATCGATGAAAAGCGGCAGCAGATCTGGTGGAGTTCCGGAGGCCCCGATTCCGAATGGCCGGGTTGCGGCTGCTGCTCCGCCCCCACCATCCACATCGCCATGACCGTGGACGCGACCTACCATCGAGGCTTCCTTGCCGGCGTCCTTTCCGTCCTCCAGCACGCCTCGTGCTCGGAGAACATCACCTTCCACTTCCCCCAGCAGCTCCACCGAGCCATGGTCGCCACCTTCCCTAATTGCTCGTCACCCTACGACTCTCCAACCTCCTCCGCTTCGCCACCTCGACCAGTACGCCGGCGTCGGCCGCACCTGGAAACGAGGCTATCCTCCTCCATGGACCCCAGGCGCCAGCGAGACGAGCCCCGACCTCCTCGAGTTTGACATCTACGACCTCGACCCTCCGCTGCCTCCAACTCCCACCGCGCGCTGTCCCCTCCAACTCCCACCTCCGCAGCCTCCTCGTCTCCACTACCCCTAAATCCTACCTCCAACTCCCACCTCCGCCTCCTACTTCCGCCGTCCCCCCCCCAACTCCCACCTCCGTCCCCTCCAACGCCCACCTCCGTCGCCTCCTCGTCTCCACTGCCCCCTGGTCCCACCTCCGCCACCTCCTCCCAACTCCCACTTTCGCCGTCCCCTCCCTCCAACTCCCACCGCCCTCCTCTCCAACTCCCACCTCCGCCCCCCCTCTTCGTCCCCATTGCACCCAAGTACCACCTCCAACTCCCACCTCCGCCGCCTCCTCCAACTCCCACCTCCGTCCCCCTCCAACTTCGAACTCCGTCGGCAAAGAGGGTGCCCATGCCCGAGCGCTTCGCTTCGTCGGCCTCCTTCCTTGGCTCCTGTGAGGGGGAGGCGCCGTCCCTTCCCACCTCTCTTCAAGGTTCCTTCTTGTCCTCGACCGCGCCCGGCTGCAGATCCACGACGACGCCGAGCGCGGACGACTCCGACATCGTCGCCGCGTATTCTTCCTCCGTGAGTCGCTGACAGGAGCCTCCCCCCCCCCCCCCCCCCCCCCCCGCCATCCTCTTGGGCCCTTGCTTTTGAGTTCCCCAAAATCCCCGCTAGCGGTACGTCTTCATGTCATTGAATAGGTGAAGGGACGTGGGCCACATTCGGACAACGCCCAATCGTACTAACCATCTCTACTTTCATCCTCATCTTTCCATCTCTTCTAAATTACATACTACATATTTTCTAATAAATTACCGGGTGGATGGTCCTTCCGTTATCATATCGAAGAAAAACATAGTCTTATCGTTTCATATGTAGATGGACTCACATATTATCCAACCTTATGCATGATATAACACAAAATATGATGACAAGTACACCCCAAATTTGAATGATGGATACAGGAGCGAGTCACTCAATCGCTCAATCATGGGCATCATGCGATCCATGGATCGAGGAGGATTCAACCTTATGATGACAACATATCAGATATAGATTGAATTAGCCAATATTTATATATGCCTCGCAATTTAAAATTTTGTATCCACGCTTAACTCATACCTATTCGAGTTGGGCTGAGTTAAGTAAGCATGCAGTTCGGTCAAATAAATAAAAAAAGATCGAATTTAATTGGATAAGGAGCTCATCATATAAATATTATAAATTAATTATAAAGTTTTAAAGGAGGACTTGAATTAAGAATATATTGGATGGAGTTCGAAATGAGTTATATCATTATCCATATCCAATTAAAATATATTTTAATTTTTTTGCTAGAACCCGTATCTTTTCTGGATTCTAATTTGGTCAGATCAAACCTATCCTATTTAAATCAGCTACCCGATAAACCGGCTCAAATTATCATTTCTAATTCAGTTCGAATTCTTTGAATATATGGAAATGGCTTTGGTTTTAGCACCTAGGGCATTATTAACACTCAATACCTGACAAAGTTTACCATTTTTTTTTATCTAAAAAAAAAAAAAGAGATACATTCCATTTATTCATATGTAAAGTAAAAAAAATTGGAGACCATACAACTTTGCATCTATTTTATAAAATTATTGGAACATGATACATTTTTTATTGATTTTAATATTTTATTTATTTATCAAGAAGCTAATAGTGTTACTAACTGAACGGTATCGTATGTATGTGGCTAATCCTACTGGATATTCATATTTTGGATATCTCGTATAGAGCTTTATTTTCTATATTTTTTAATATTTTATTTCAGATTTTCATAAATATATTTTTTCAGATTTTTTATAAAAATATGAAAAAATAAATACCAAAAAAAATACCAACGGGATACTTCCTGCACTGAGCACGATTTGCTGAGGAGATAAAATCTCATTGATGCGCAATTTTAAGAGGTATGTTGTGGATCAGCCTAATCGTAAAAACTGATAACAGACGATTGAAGGGTGATTTACAATATTTCTGAAAGTAGAGATAAATGAAGCTTCAGATAAATGAACCTTCAGCTCTGTTTATCTTTTAGATTTTTCTACATTTGCTTCTTGTTAGGATTATTAACAGTCATTTGGTGTTACTGTTTAGCGAAGCAGAAGGTGATGTTTACCCCAAAAAAAAAAAAAAAAAAATGCAGGAGGTGATGTAGCATGATATGCACGAAGAAACTAACGATTTTTTTTTTATAAGTAAAAGATATGAAAGGATAAATCCTGATGTAATTATCATGTAGCTTTCATCCCGTAAGATAATGTTTAATTCATAATGCTTAGATTTTCGGTCTTTTTTTTATCTAAAGATGAGTAGATCAATCTGGCATCACTAAATACTGGCTAATAGAACGAAGATAAAAAAAAAAAATCATGACTTCTCATTCATATAATTAATTATCATAAATTTTTAAAAAAATTATATTTAATTGAATGTTGATGATACCATATCTATGATCGGCTAATAATGAAATAAGACGCTGTCAACCCGGCTATATCTTGCCCGTGAAGAAATTGAGTTAAGGTTGCCTCCGAGCTGGTGGCTTGAACGTGCACGCGCGAAATCTTTTTGGCGGCGTCAACCTGGCTACCTGAGGGGCCCCCCACGTCGTCTATATAACTATTGGAAGCCTGAGGCCTGAGGGGCCCCGCACGCCGTCTATATAATTATTGGAAAGGTTACAATATTTTTGTCTTGCATCGTTGGCAGTCTACAAATTTCTTGGCAAGGCAAGTAGGCTATCGGGCAAGATGCCCACGTCCAGCCATGACTTTGGACGCCACGTAAACCATGACTAGTTTACCATCCATGTTGCCCTAAGATACATTCAAAATTAAAAATGGATATCTTTTAAGGATTTGTTTAGATACCTGGTAAAACGGTAGCGGGATACTTTCTAGACTGGAGTGGGAATTCATGTTGAGGGCATGTAATCTCATTGGCGGGCAGTTTTGATGGATCGATGTACGTTGGCGTGCCTAATCCTAAAAACACTGATGGTACACAATTGAAAGGTGATTTACCGTATTTCTGAAAGTAGAGCTACTTGAACCTTCAGCTCCGGCCTGTGATCTTTTAGATTTTTCTATCATTTTGATTTGCTTCTTGTTAGGAACTTAAGGATTATCAACAGGAATTTGGTGTTACTGATTAGTACAATAAAGGGACATGGAACATTATTTCAAAAAAAGGGATGCTTCGTAGAGCCAGCCATTTTCTTTCTTGGTTGTAACATTTTAGCGTGTATCTAGAAAGGAAATTAAGCTTCTGAAAGAGGGATGTGGTCTGCCATCTTTCTTTCTTTTCTTTATTTTTTTTAAATAAAAAAATAGAAAGATAAATTTGGCATAGCTATCCCGCAGATCCTTCGATTTAAAGTACTAGATTTTCGCAGTCTTTTTTCATCTAACCCGACACCATGAAAATATCAGGTGCCTACTGGTAAGAACAGAAAAAATAATAATAATAATCTCTCACTCATCCAACAGTCACATATCGGTCCCTGAATTTAATCAAATTTTATTGATCGTGAGGCAAGATTCTAATATATTGGACTACCGTCTTAGTATATATATATATATATATTGATTTAGCATTTTGCCGTGTCCAGGCGAAAAGGCGTGGTCGGCCACTTTCTCCCTTGGCTGCAGCATTTTGGCATGTTTTTCGTGTTCTTCATGAAGTTATGATTCTTCGTGAAGTTATGATCCAAGGCCATTTCTCTTTGTATTGTTGTTAACTTGGATGCAGTCATCTTACCAGATTCCATTTCAATGACGTAATTTTGTTTGGATTCACATGCATACGTGATTTCGTGGTCATTTCCTTACCAGATTCCATTTCAATGACGTAATTTTGTTTGGATTCACATGCATACGTGATTTCGCGGTCATTTCCTTCGCTTCACTGAAGACTTGAAGTAGTCCTAGGCAAAAGAAGGGCTTTTTTTTTTTTTTTCGAGCAATAGTCTTAAGATCGAGAGTCCGCTTGGCGGTCGGAGTGTCTTGGTAACCATGCCATCTTCTCCGAATTTTTCAAATGAGTTCGAGGATTTTGAGGTGCTTTCTATGTCCTTGCTTGGTTCATGGTGGAGCTGGGAGAGGAGGGGAAGGCTTCTGGCTCGGAAGGCAAAGGGGAGGCCGGTCGTACGTGGCGGACATGGTGCAGGGCCGCCGCGAGCACCGGAATGACATCTTATAAGCTTTCGGAGGCGGAGATGGAGAGGCTGCAACTCAGCTTCTCCAAAGTTCTCGTTATGCCGCAGTCGATCATTGATGAAGCGATGACTAAGTGGGAGGGCCTTGCGATCACCTTCCGCAGTCTGGGGCACCGGGTTCAAATCGTCCGGCTGGCGAAGGAGGTCCGGCAGTGGTTGCAGATGACAGTGGATCCAGAAATATTTCCGGTGGGGAGGACCACTTCGTGGTTTGGCTGCCCTCAAAGGATGATAGCAGGTGAGTGCTCCGAGCGGGGCCGTGGTACGTCGCCGGCCAGCTCATGGCTCTGGAGCCGTGGCAGTCCGATTTTAACCCGGCAAGAAGCCCCGTCAACCGCACTGTAGCGTGGATGAGGCTGCCTCATCTACCTCTTGAATATTGGGAGCCTTCGGCGATAATGGCTATCGTGGAGAGGCAGGTAAGCTTCTATCTCTGGACAACTTTACTGACCTCATGAGGAAAATCGGATTTACGAGGGTCCGAATGGAGCTTGATGCTTCAAAACCTCTATTGCCTGGAGTCCTCATTCAAGGAAGAAACTCTGTTTTTTGGCAGCAGTTTGTTTATGAAAGTATCCCATCGGTTTGCTTCCATTGTGGCAGAATCGGCCACTTTGTTAATGGCTGCCTATTCAAGGAGGAGCAAGGGTCTCCGGCTGCCAACAACCCAGGGCTGAGCCCAGGGAATTTCATGGATGATTCGGGGTCCCTGAACTTGGATGTTCCGGGGTTCAAAACCATGCAGGAAGGGGAGCTACTTACCTTCGGGCCTTGGCTTATGACTTCGAGGGTGTGCCCTGCACGCTCGGGGGGGGGGGGGGGGTCTCCCGCAGGGCTGCCACCTTGCCGGACCGAGGTAAGGCGTCGGTGTCATCCCCTGATCCTCCATCTTCTTCCCCTTCGAGATCATCTCCTGCTCGCCATTCTTCCACTCCTACATCTTCTCTTGACTCCGAAGGATGGCAAAAGCCATCTAAGGTGGTGAGGAGGAAGTCATCGACGGCACTCGACTCAGGCATTTCGGAGGGTGGCAGGATTTTGAAGGAGGCCGGAGCAAGCTTCTTCGAGGCATTGGTAGACACCATGCAGTTCCTTCCGCCGGAGGAAGCTCAACGGGATCATGGTATGGTCGATTATGGTACGGTGTCGCTCAAGCACTGCAGAAGCAGATCCAGATTTTCTTCACCATCATCCTTGAAGTCTTTCACGGATCCAAAGGTTAAGGTATGCTCCTTAGCCTCTGTGAATGTTTCTAAGGGTGCATCTCTGGGAGTTAAAAGTACTGCTGTTCTTCCACTGTCGTCGGGGTCTTTCGAGACAAGGAACCGGGAGAGGAAGAGGGAGTGGCATAGGGTAGAGGCTAAGGCCAGGAGAGAGGAGGTTGGCCAGCTAGGGGAGGGCTCTGGGGAGCGAGCTGGAGCACTGGTGAGGGGGATCCCACTGGCTGTCTGGAGGAGGGGTCTGGTTTGGTGCTTCCGGAAGCTGGGGAGGGAGGGGGGTCTGAGGAGGTGGGGGCATTCTGTGGGGGAGATTGCTCTTTCGGAGCGAGCCCGACCTGTGGGTGGGGGTTCGGGATCTAGGGGAGTGAGTCTGGAGAAGCCGGTGGCTGGGGCTAGTGGGGATAAGGAGGTCTGTGAAGGGCTCTTGCTGCATGGTGATACCAGTGGAGTGCAGGTCCAGGGGGGTACTGGGAAGCTCCTGTGGTTGAAGGAGCTTGCTAGGAAGCTGGCAGCTGGAGTGCCGGGTTCATCAGGCGAGGATAAAAAATCGAGCATGGGTTCTCTGGTGAAGGCTGGTGGGAAGGATTTTGAAAAAAGAGCTTCTGATGCTTCATGTAAGGCTGCCATACCGTTGAAGAGTGATTTGTCCTCGGAACTCGGGGGGCATTCCAATGTTTGTGATAGGGTCAAGATGGCCCTGGGGATCACTGGAGAAACAAATGGAGGAGAACGACTGGTCAACATCCTAGTCATACAATCCACTGTAATCACAGGAAGGGAGGTCGGACAGGGGTCCGAGCCTCATCTCTGATCCTTGTATCTATGAAACTTTTTGTTTGGAATGTAAGGGGGGGGCGAAAAAACCCTCCTTTTTATCTACCTATCACAGATATTTGCAGGTTCATCATCCTCAGATTTGTATTTTGCTCGAGACTAGGATTGCTGGTCCTAGTCTTCAAGGTCTCTGGCGACGCCTTCCTAGGGATTGGGGGTTCTATTCTGTACCTTCTCAGGGGTGGGCCGGGGGCATTATTGTTAGTTGGGACTCTACGGCTGCAAGGATAGAGGTTTTCCACAGATATTCTCAGCTTGTGACCATTGTTGTGTCTAAACCTGACCATCCTTCCTGGCTTTTCTGTGACGTATATGCAAGTACGTCTTACCGAGAAAGGAGAGTGGTATGGGAGGAAGTTTCTGTGTTAATTAATCAGGGGATCCCTACTGTTGTGGCTGGGGATTTCAACACTATTGAAAGGAAAGAAGACAAGCATGGTGGTAGACCTTTTATCCCGGATACTAGTACCAAGGATTTTCCAGCTTTATCCAGGAGAATGGGCTGATTGATTTAGGCTTTCAGGGTCCTCACCACACTTGGTGCAACAATAGTTGGCCAGGCGAGGGTCTGGCCAGACGAGAGTCTGGGAGAGGCTGGATAGATACTTTGCTATGCCATCCTGGCTTTCACTATTCCGGATCACACTATTCACCATCTAAGCAGGATTGCTTCTGATCATGCTCCCATTCTCCTGTCTATGACTGCCCTATTCATAGACCCCGACCTTTCAGATTTGAGAAATTCTGGCTATCTTATCCAAAGGCTAAGGAGTTAGCTAGGAAGGTCTGGCGTATGCCTGTCCGGGGGGATGTGGCTTACAAGATCTCAAGGAGATTGGTGCTTCTGAAGAGACGCCTCCTTTGATGGAATAGGGTGGAGGTTGGTAATCTTATGAATCAGATCAAGACCGTCGAAGCCTCTATTCATGATTTGCAAATCAAGGAGGAAACCTAAGGCCAATTATCTAATGATGATCTAAATGTCCTTCGGAATTCTCTTGCCACTCATCATACCCTTCTTCAGAATCAGGAAGTCCTCTGGAGACAAAAATCTATGGTTTAATGGCTGAGAGAAGAGGACCGGAATACCCGATTTTTTCATCATGCTACTGTAATTAGGAGACATACCAACACTATCCGAGCTATTTATTCTGACCAGGAGGGCTGGATCGAGGACGATGTTGACATCCGGAGGCAATTCCTTCACTATTTCATAGCCAGGTGGACTGTTCATAATCCTACTTATCCTTTTATTTCTCCTGATCCTCCTCAGATCTTTGTTTCTGCTCTCTAGAATTATGATCTCTTGAATCAGGTCACTGAGGACGAGGTTAAATCCACTCTGTGGTCCATGGCAGAGGACAAAGCCCCTGTCCCGAATGGTTTCCCACCCTTCAGATTTCGGTCCTTCTGGGAGATTCTGAGGGCTGACATGGTTGTGGTTGTTTAGCTCTTCTTTAATATGGCTACTATGCATCCCAATTAGAAGAAGACCTATATTGCCCTCATACCGAAGTGACGGGACCCATCTTTGCCTTCACATTTTCTGCCCTTCAGTCTCTGCAATACTCTTTACAAAGTTTGTGCTAAATTATTGGCAAACAGAATGAGACTGATTCTCCCAAAGCTGATTAACCCTGAACAAGGAGCTTTCATAGGAGGCCGCAACATTACTGATAATATCCTTATAGCCCAGGAATTTATGAATGATCTTCATCGGGCTTCTCAGTGCTATAGCATGATGGCTATCAAGCTTGATATGGAGAGGGCCTATGACTGTGTTGATTGGACCTTTCTTAGTAAATCTTTGGAGGACTTTGGTTTTCACCCGTCCTGGATATCAAAAATTATGGCTTGCATTATTTCTCCGGCTTTCTCTATCTTGATTAATGGATCCCCTACGGAATTCTTTCAATCGTTCCACGGCCTCCGATAAGGTTGTCCTCTGTCCCCTTATTTATTTATCATTTATGCTGACTTCCTATCCAGATCTCTTTCGGCGACAGTGCGAGATTCTTAGGTCCATCCTTATATTATGGCGCCTGGAGCATCCCCGATTTCTCATCTCCTTTTTGCAGATGATTGTCTTTTACTTGGTCGGGCCTCTCTGCCTAATGCTAGGGGACTCAGAAGAGTCGTCGAGCACTACTGTTATGCATATGGCTAGAGGGTTAATTTCCATAAATCTGGAATTTACTTCATTCCCAATATTGCTCCTACTCTTCGGTGCAGGATCTGGACCGTTCGATCAATCGATTGGATGGCTGAGATGGATCCGACCTCTTTGGGCTTGATCTGGCACTGTTTTTTGGCTCGATCTGGACTCTTGATCTCAGATCCGATGGCCCGAGATGTTTCATGAGAGTTTAGGGACTTCTGAGACGAGGTTTCGATTATTTTCGAGCTCTTTATATCAAGAGACAGCAGAGAGCCACCGTAGAGTACCTGCAGTGCCACAGAGAGCGCGACAGAAGCCCTGAAGACCTTTTCAAGAGAGAAAAAGGCAGAGAAAGTGAGAGAGAAAATTATAGGGAGGCAAGAGATCTTCCACCAAAAATTATTTCTGGGTGAGAGATATTTGTAGAGTATTTTTTGTTTTCTTCTTTTCTTCCTCCTGTTCGAGGGCTGGGGTGAGCATTCTGTAAAACTTCCTATAAATCTTTTTTATAGTGGGATTTGTTCTTGTGCGGCCATGGACGTAGGAGCAGGAGTCTCCAATCCACGTAATCCCATGTGTTGTGCTTGGTGCAGTGATTTATTTTACCAGGTTTTCCTTTCTTTTCTATGAATTTCGTATTCCACTGCGATCCGTTCTGCAATAACTGGTATCAGAGCACCAGATTTCAGTGGAAGCAATGGCAGGAGATGAAGAAAAAGTTAAGATCGATAGGTTTGATGGTAAGGACTTCAGCTTCTGGAAGATGTAGATAGAGGATTATTTGTATCAGAAAAAACTTTATCAACCATTGTTGGATATAAAACCTGTCGATATGTGGCAAAATGATTGGGATTTGCTGGACCACCAGACTTTGAGAGTTATTCGACTGATGTTGGCCAAAAATGTCGCGTTCAACGTCCTGGAGGAGACGACAGCAGGTTTGATGAAGGCTCTGTGTGACGTGTATGAGAAGCCTTCTGCCTCCAACAAAGTTTATCTTATGCGTCATCTGTTTAATCTCAAGATGAGCGAAGGTGCATCTATCATGGATCACATCAATGAGTTCAATTTGATTACCAGTCAATTAAGTTCTGTCGATATCAGTTTTGAGGATGAAGTCCGTGTTTTGATCTTCTTATCATTTTTGCCCGAGAGCCGGGGTGCAACTGTGACAGCTGTTAGCAGTTCCTACGGATCAAATAAGTTAAAATTTGAAGAGGTCTGGAATCTGATTCTCGGTGAAGATATCAGGAGAAAAGAAGCTAGTGGGAGCCCTAGATCTTCCTTGACGATTCAAGTAGGCAGAGGGAGGACTGCACAGTGTAGCAACAACCACGAGAAATCCAAATCCAAACAGAGGAGCCAGTCAAGACCCAGGGGTGATTGCTGTTGGCATTGTGGTAAGAAGGGGCACACCAGGAAAAAATTGCTGGGCAAGGAAGAACAAAGCACAAAAGGAAGAGTCAGTCAATGCAGCGATTGAGAATACTGAAGAGGCTTTGTTTCTCAGTGCGGACCGTCCGATGGAGTCATAGATCCTAGACTCCGATGCTTCATTTCACTCTACCTTATAGATGGAATGCATGAGAAATTATATAGCTAGTAATTTCGAAAGGTTTATCTGGCAGATGATGAGCCTTTGGACATCGTAAGGAGAGGTGATGTTCATATCAAGATGCCGAATCAGTCAGTATGGAAGCGAAGAATGTCAGACATGTCCCTAATTTAAAAAGGAACTTGATCTCAGTCGGGCAATTGGACTCAGAAGGCTATGTCATAACTTTTGTTGGCGGTTCTTGGAAGATCGCCAAGAGTACTATGGTGATAGCATGTGGAAGCAAGTTGGGCACCCTCTACATGACTATTAACATGAAAGATGCAGTGGCTTTGGCACAGGCAGACTCGGAGTTGTGGCACTACCATCTGGGTCATATGGGGCAAAAAGGATGCAAGTATTACAAAAGAAGGGCAAGCTAGCTAGTCTGAACAGATGACATGTAGTTCTACGAGCATTGTGTTGTTGAGAAGCAGAAAAGAGTCAGCTTCATCAAGACAAGCAGAGCACCAAGATCAAAAAAGCTGGAGCTAGTTTACACTGATGTGTGGCGTCCCTCTCCAGTGGCATCCCTTGGAGGCTCAAAGTATTATGTGACATTTATTGACTATTCCACTAGGAAGGTATGGGTTTATTTTCTGCAGAATAAATCTAATATGTTTGATACTTTCAGGAAGTAGAAAAGCTTGGTGGAAAATGAGTCTGGACAGAAAATCAAGTATCTAAGGTCAGATAATGGAGGCAAGTACAATAGTACTGAGTTCAAGGAGTTCTGCACAGCTAATGGGATCAAGATAGAGAAAACTATCCCGAGTATGCCACAACAAAACGGATAGTTGAGCGCATGAACCGTACCCTGAATGAGAGAGCGAGGAGCATGAGGCTCCATGCTGGATTGCCCAAGATGTTTTGGGCTGAGACAGTTAGCATTGCTGCCTACCTGATTAATAGAGGTCCCTCCGTCCCTCTTGATTGTAAGATCCTTGAAGAAGAGTGGACGGGTAAATTAGCAAACTTATCTCACTTGAAGGTCTTCGGCTATGTCTTCTATGTGCACGTCAATGCTGAGAAGAGAGACAAGCTATATACAAAGTTGAAGAAGTACTTCTTCATTGGTTATAGCACTGATGATTTTGGTTACAAGCTCTGGAGCGAGAAAGACAGGAAAATCATCAGGAGCAAGGACGTGGTGTTCAATGAGAGAAGCTTGTACAAGGACCAAGGTGTTCCAAATAGAGCAGAAGAGGCAGACAAAGAGAGAGCAAGTATAGTTAAAAGAGATCACTGAGGAGGACATTGCCGAGAGAGCAAGAGTTCCTGAGCCTGAGCTAGTGACACCTCAATTGAGAAGATCTGCAAGGACCCTGAAACCATGTGTAAGGTACTCACCCTCGTTACATTACTTGCCGTTGACAGATGGAGGGGAGCCAGAGTGCTTTGATGAAGCCATGGAGAGCAAAGATTCGATCAAGTAGGAGCTGGCGATGAAGGATGAGATGTAGTCCTTGATAAAGAACAAGACGTGGGAGCTCAGTACACTACCGGATGGAAAGAAAGCACTGCATAACAAATGGGTCTACAAGGTCAAAGAAAAACATGATGGCAATAAGAGGTACAAGACAAGGCTGGTCATGAAAGGATTCCAACAGAAGGGTATAGATTATACCGAGATTTTTTCTCCTGTTGTCAAGCTCTCTATGATTCAAGTTGTTCTGAGCATTGTAGCTACGGAGGACTTATACCTAGAGCAACTGGATGTTACTACTGCCTTGCACGGTAAGATAGATGAAGATATTTTATGTAGCAACCTATTGGCTTCGAGGTCCCTGATAAAGAAGATCAAGTATGCAAGCTGAGGAAAAGCTTGTATGGTTTAAAGCAAGCCCCTAGGTTATGGTACAAGAAGTTTGATGGATTCATGATCAATAATGGTTTTGCTAGATGCCAAGAGGATCATTGCTGTTATTTCAAGATACTCGAAGACAGTTTCATGATATTACTCTTGTATGTTGATGATATATTGATTGCTAGGCCAGACATGCAAGAGATTAAAAGATGGAAGCAAAAGTTGTCTAGAGAATTTGCAATGAAGAACATGGGCACAGCAAAGCAGATACTTGGATTGAGGATCGAAAGAGATAGAGTGATGGGCATACTGAAGTTGATTCAGAGCAGTTATATTGAAAAGGTGTTGAACATATTTAACATGTCAGATTCAAAGTCGGTGAAGACACCTTTGGCTGCACATTTCAAGCTTTTGAAAAAATAGTCACCCAAGGTTGATGATTAGCTGAAGACAATGGCCAGGGTTTCGTATGCTTCAGCGGTTGGTAGCTTGATATATACAATGGTTTGCACGAGGCCGGACATTGCACATGCAGTGGGAGCTGTGAGCAGGTATATGGCAAATCCGGGCAAGCAATACTGGGAAGCTGCCAAGTGAATCCTGCAATATCTTAAAGGTACAAAGGATGTCGGCCTATGCTACAGGAGGGGCAGTTTGACTTTACAGGGATATGTGGATGCAGACCTGGGTGGCGATACCGACATGAGGAGGAGCATGACTGGGTATGTGTATAGCATTGACGGGATAGCAATGAGCTGGATCTCGTAACTGCAGAAGATCATGGCGCTTTCCACCACCGAGGCAGAGTATGTGATAATTACTGAAGCTAGCAAGGAGATGATATGACTGCAAAATTTGTTGAAAGAGCTTGGTAGAGAGCAGAGCTGTATTGTACTATTCTGTGACAGTCAGAGTGCTATTCATCTGGCGAAGAATCCGATGTTCCATGCGAGAATGAAGCATATACAACTGAGGTATCATTTCATCAGGGTATTGCTTGAAGATGGATGTCTGTCACTGGAGAAAATTCAGAGCTTAAAGAATCTAGCTTATATGCTGACAAAGATGGTCACTGCAGATAAATTGGGGTTGTATATGGCCTCAATTGGCCTCTGGAGCTAATTGATTGGAGGCGCCACACAAGATACTAACTTTTATTTTGGAAGTTTTGTTTTGTTTTTTAGATGGATGTTGGTATGGTGTCTAAGTCTCCAAGTGGGAGAGTTGTTGAGGCATGGAGCATTATCCAGCAGCCCAGCCCAAAAACTAAGCCCAGAAACCAAAAAAAAAAAAGACCGAACGGCCAGATTGGGCCAGGCCCGGCTCGACCCACGTGCATGGCCTAGGCACGTGCGGGCGGGCATAGTGGCCCAGGCCCACGCGACGGTGCGCGCGGCCGCGCGAGCGCGCGGTGTGCGACCTAGGCCCACGTGACGTGCGAGCGGGCATGCGCGGGCTCGGCCCAGGCGGGTGCGGCATTCGCTGAGGGCATTTTTTCATGTTCCCACTGGTTTCCCGTACCGTTTCTCACGGTCTACGATGGTCCACGGCATTTCTTGTAGATCTGGATCGTCCGATCGATTGATCGGCTGGCTAAGATGGATCCGACCTGTTTGGGCTTGATCTAGCGTTGTTTTTTGGCATGATCTGACTCTTGGTCTTAGATCCAACGGCCTGAGATGTTTTCTGAGAGTTTAGGAACTTCTGAGACGAGGTTTTGGTTGTTTTTCAGGCTCTTTATATCAAGAGATAGCAGAGAGCCGCCGTAGAGTACCTGCAGAGACATAGAGAGCGATAGAAGCCCTGAAGACCTCATCTAAGAGAAAAAAGGGTACAGAAAGTGAGGGAGAAAGAGAAAAAATTGTAGGGAGGCAAGAGATTTTTCACCAAAAATTATTTTCGGATGAGAGATATTTTTGGAGTATTTTTTGTTTTCTTTTTTTCTTCTTCTGTTCGAGAGCTGGGGTGAGCATCCTGTGAAACTTATTGTAAATCTTTTCTATAGTGGAGATTTATTCTTATATGGCCGTGGACGTAGGAGCATGAGTCTCCAAACCACGTAATCTCCTCTATTATACTTGGTGCAGTGATTTATTTTGATAAGTTTTTCTTTTTTTTCATGAATTTCATATTCTACTGCAATCCGTTCCAAACAACAGAAGAATAATATATAGCAAAACCACCGAGGAAGAAAGCTGCTTCAGATACACTTCAAAATTGAACGTAAAATGCTGAGAGCTTCCCCAAGTTTCAGAGAACACAGTTTTCAACAAATAGCGATAACAACTAGAGAAGAAGATTGTAAACAAATTGTTGAATTCAAGAAAGTTTTCCAAGACCTGGATATATGAACAAGATAGAGGGGCACAGGGTGTGCCAATCTTTTTTAAACCAAATAGCCTCACGTTGGAGAGGCATTGGGAATTTTCCAATAAAATCTCGGTTGATAATTGTGGTTATTCAGCATTTTTCCAACTGAATAATTCCTTAAAATAACTGATTGAAGCCTCATATTTGTAATAGAAAGCAAATAGTTCGGAGCTTCTGAACCTAGGAAGAATGACATTAAACCATGTCTGGAATCACTATCACCATCCGGGAGGAACTTTTAACATCCAAATTGATCCCCAGTAGCATCAATTATTTCTTCCCTAGAAAGATTTATTTCTGATGAGTTTGCAGTTGCGTAAGTACCTAAGCACTCATAACTTATGCGTGCTCATTAAATTCCTAGAATTCGATTTTAATTAACACTGGAATAGAAAACTCCCCAATGAAATGAATCATGAGATGCACTCCTGTAGCTTACATGAATTGATGAAACGAACCAGAAACAGGGTATGCATGCAACATCATAGGAGCACACTTGGTCAATAGTCAATTTCATCAAAACAGAATCCCCATCATTGATCAATATTATCCTATAAAAGTATATTAGACTCAATTTCCTTGGATATTTAAATGAAATCACAACCCCAATAAAGTGTGGCCAAGAAATAACAAAGTAATATTGTTCTGAATATCTTGGACCTATTATATAGAACAGAGGCATTAAAAGAAAAAAAAAGGGAAAAGGAAATACATGTGAACTTTCCTATAAAATGACAGTAAGGCACAAAATGTTATATAATTCAAAAAGTTAGGCAATAAATGGGTCCAAGCAAAAATGATTGACATTCCAAAAATAAGAAAGTTGAAATGGATATGGGATAAAACTAGGATGCTCAAATGAAAAACAAATATATCAATGGAGGCATGTAAACAGCACCCATTGGTAAAAAGTGGTGGGCAACCCATTCAAATCGTATGAATATGCTTGGAAGAAAGATTCAAGAAAGAATTTAGAAGAGGGGGCGATAACACTAGCAAACAGCTGTAATAGGAACAAACAGCAAATCAGGATCTGAACAGCTGAGACATAAGATAACTAGAAGACAAGGCTTGATGGCCATGGTAATGATAGCATATCACTAATAGGCTAAAATAAAGAATATATTATCTAGATAATTCCAATTTTCAAATACTTCTTCGGCATGATCATAATTGTGATTAAGTCGTCAAAAGTGAAGCATGATGCCCAGGTGAGCAGTTAAATGGACATGCAGGTAAATCTTATTAAAAAGTTAAAACTATTAAAAACTCAAATATATAAATATAACCAGAAATTAAGGCTGCAATTGGAAGTTTGTTTATTTCAAAATCGTCATTTTATCCTTTTTCATAAATTTGAAATTTTAAAATTTTAAAATTGAGAATCTTCAGGTGTCTCTAGCTGTTAATAGAAGAATTATAAAAATTGAAAAAAACTGAACATAGCAAAGAAGCAAAAACCCTGAATTTAAATAATTCTACTTAAAATTTTGAAATGAGGTCCTTCTGCAGTTTTAGAGCACAATCAAGCACCTCCGCATTGCAACATGTTGTCAGCTCTTCTCTGGACCAAGGATCCGACCGACCCACTTGAGGCCGACCGACCCGCTCGAGGTCCTGCCGACCCTCTCGAGATCCTGCCGACTCATTTGGGCCAACCGACCCTTAGAGGTCCTGTTGACTTACTCGAGATCATGCCGATCCACTCGAGGTCCGACTGACCTGTTTCAGCCGGGCCCATACTAATCAAAAGGCTTCAGAAGCCCCTTCCAGCTGGTACCAGAATTCTGTTACAACAGATTCCACGACATAGTCACGTCCTGGTGCCACCTGACCACCACCCTGATTCTCCAAGGGGCAGATCGGATATTTCTAGTCTAGCCCCTAACAGAATCTGGCAGTGTTCCGTGCCTATATAAGGTAAATGGGGGACTCCGAGCGGTAAGGGCACTTCTCCTTCTCTACGTGCAATCTCCTTTTGATTCCTCCATTCTGTTGCTCTAAGGCTCTCACTGACTTAGTCATCGAAGTGTCCCTTGCCGAAACACCACTGGCCCGTGAGACTTCTTTGCAGGAACCGGGAGAGGCGCGCTCCAGCCAGGCCGAGAGAACCTGGTTCGGGAGTTTCAATAGCAACAGATTGGTGCTAGAGGAAGGGCTTGAACTTTTGTTCTTGTTTCCCTTATCTAAAAGGAGGAATCGCTGCTAAGATGATGGCGAAGAGAAGAGCTCAAAACACCTTCAATAGGAGAGGCTACTCCTAGTCAAGATCGGGAGAATCTCCCAGGGAGAATGATGCCGCCAAGCCTACCATTACTTTGGGACAGTAGCAGTTCCAGGCTCTTCTGAACTGCATTGATACTCTTGTCACTGCGATCCAAAACCTCCAAGATGTAGCCAATGATAGATAGCAGCCACACGCGGTGTCCCAAACTGGCCATCAACCTGCTGCTGAGGGCTTGAGGAAGTCGACGGCAAGGAGTGCCTCAACTCCGCTCCCACGCAACCCCCGGAGCCCGAAGGTCACAAAGGGCTCATGCCAACAGAAAGAAAGTGAGGCCCACCTCACACTCCTCTGCGGACTCGGTCCTTGACGATGATAGTGCTGACGAGGACCCGAGGGACTACACCAACAAGCTCCAGTGCATGAGGAGCAGATTGCTAAGTTGGTCGACCGGCAAAAGGGAGAAGGGGGGCGCAGGTGTACGACTCTCGACCACCATTCTCCACCAGAATCATGGGGAAAGCTATCCCCCGTCACTTCAAGATACCTCAGGTGGATGCCTATGATGGCACCACCGATCCATTGGATCATTTGGGCACTTACAAGATCCATATATGATATAGGATGCTTCTAATGCCCTCCACTGCATTGCCTTTTCTGTGACACTCAGGAAGGCAGCTCGGATGTGGTTCTCTGCCATCCGACCAAGTACGATCCATTCCTTATCCCAGCTAGAAAATTTTCTTTTATCCCATTTCAGGACTTGCAGCCGGATGCCGAGGAACACGGACTGCCTCTTTCTCGTATAATAGAAGGAAGGAGAAACCCTCCAGGATTACATGGCCCGATTCAATTCGGTGGCCATAAAGGTTCCAGACCTCAATGAACATGTAGCTATGTCGACCTTCAAGAGGGGGCTGCGATCGTCCAGGCTCACTTTCTCGTTGGACGAAAAATTTTCAACGAGCAACTTCGAACTGCTGGCCTGGGTACAAAAATATGTCCTGGTAGAAGAACAAACGGCAAGCCGATGTCAGGTTGAAGGGAGATCGGCTCCCAAGAAGAGGAGCGACAAGGCTCCCGAAGTTCGACCTCCCAGGATGGCACCAACTCGGTCCGATGCTGCAGCCCTAAGCCGAAGGACTTCCCTAGGAGGTTCGAGACTTACACACCTTTCTCCCTTCCAAGGGAGAAAATCCTTATGAAAATAGAGAAGGAGACCTTCCTGCAGAGGCCTCGCCCAATGAGGAGCCCCTCTACATCAAGGAGCAAGGACAAGTACTGCCGGTTCCATCGTGACCATGGGCACAGCATAGAAGACTACCTCCAGTTGAAAGATGCGATCGAAGATCTGATAAGGCGAGGCTACATGCACAAGTATGTCCGATCCCAGAGGAATCAGGTTGAAACTTTCACTGCCAGAGATCCCTCGGAGGAAATAGAGCTGTCCAACCAGTGCCCCATCGATGAAAATGTTGGCATGCTCCACTGTCGGTCCGACTGGGGATAAGAAGGTCAGGACATCTCGAAGAGGCCTCGGAGTTCTAATATAATCAGCTTCTCCGACGAAGACCTCCTAAAGTCTCAGATCTTTGGGAATGATCCTGTTGTTGTATCGGCAATAATTGCCAACTATGATGTAAGGAGAATCCTCATTGATAATGAAAGCTCCACTAAGATTTTACTTTATGATACTTTTGTCAGAATGAACCAGCCTAGAACCAGGCTGCAAGAATCTCCAATGCCGTTGACAGGGTTCGGGGGGAACTCTGTCGGCATAGAAGGAGAAATAACTCTGCCCGTGATAATTAGGTCAGAGCCTTATCAAAAGACCCTCCCTATCAGTTTTGTGGTCGTACGCACAACATCGGCTTACAATGTCATATTGGGCCGACCGGCCCTTAACAAATTCTGAGCTATTGTGTCTACCTATCACTTGTTGGTGAAATTTCTGACTCGAAATGGGGTCGGAGTGATGAGGGGGGGTCGTAGGATGGCCAGGCAATGTTCAACCATTCAAGATAGGCAATCAGAAGACTATTCCATCTTGGAACAGCGTGATCCCAGGGCCAAAGCTGACAGCTGTGGACAATCGATCGAGAGGATTCTATTCGTACCCCTCTGGGAGGACGATCCCACTAGGGTCCTGCAGATTGGAAGCACACTCAGCGAAGAAGCTAAGTTGGAGTTGGTTAGTTTCTTACTGGACAATGCCGATGTCTTCGCCTGGTTGGCGTTGAACATGCCAGGCATTCCATTAGAGGTCATAACACACCAGCTCAAGGTGGACCCAACTTACAAACATGTCCGATAGAAGAAGAAGAGCTTCACCCCCGAGAGACAGAGGGCGATTGATGAGGAGGTCAAGAAGCTTTCCGAAGCAGAGAAGCCCACTACCCCGACTGGTTGGCGAATGTCATGATGGTGAGGAAAGCTAACAAAAAGTGAGGATATGTGTGGACTACACTGACCTCAATAAAGCTTACCCGAAGGATAGCTTTCCCGTACCAAAGATCGATCAATTGGTGGATGCCACTGCCGATCATCAACTCCTAAGCTTCATGGACGCCTTCTCTGGGTAAAACCAAATCAGCATGCACCCGGAGGATGAGGAGAAGATAGCCTTCATAACTGATAAGGGCTGTACTGCTAAATGATGCCCTTGGCCTAAAGAACGCTGGAGCCACCTTTCAGAGGCTGATCAATAGGGTCTTTAAAGAGTAGCCGGGAAGGAACATGGAGGTGTACGTTGATGACATAATAGTCAAAAGCATCTGAAGAGCCGACCACATCAAGGATATGAAGTAGTCCTTCGATGTCCTGAGGTGCCATTGGATGAAGTTGAACCCAGCCAAATGCACCTTTGGGTGACCTCCAAAAAATTCATCAGCTTTCTGGTTACACAGTGAGGAATTGAGGTCAACCCTGACAAGATTAAAGCTGTCATCGACATGGGGCACCTAACTAGCAAGAAGCAGTGCAGAGAGACAGAGCGGACTACGATAGCCTCCCTTAGTCGCTTTATTTCTAGATCAACCGAAAAGTGCCTTCCTTTTTCAAAACTCTACAGCAGTCCGATCGCTTCTAGTGGACCAATGAGTGTCGGTCGACCTTTCGAAGCACTGAAGGCATATCTGCAGACTTCTCCCTTACTTGCTAAGCCTGTGGAGGGAGAGCCCCTGTACCTGTATCTGTCGGTGTTAGATGAGGTAGTGAGCTCTGTCTTCATCCGAATAGGAGAGAATAATCAGCAAAGGCCTGTCTACTACATCAACAAAGTACTCCATGACGCCAAAACTAGGTATCCCAAGATGCAAAAGCTTGCTTACTCCTGATCATAGAAACCAAGCGACTACGACCTTACTTTCAAGCGCATTCGATCATCGTGTTGACTAATCAACCTCTAAAAGCGATCCTCAAAAGCCCCGACATCTCGGTCGGCTTGCCAAGTGGGTTGTTAAGCTTGGTGAATTTGACATCTCTTTCTAGCCCAGTTAGTTATGAAGGCTCAAGTGATCGCTGACTTAATAGCACAGAGTGTACCTGGAGATAGGAAACATTTCCATAAATAATCGACACACTTGAGGATGACATTATCGAAGAATCAGAACCCGCCTGGACACTCCATGTGGACAGAACATCTAACCTTGCTGGTTGCGGAGTAGGCCTAATCCTGGCTGACCCTGACGACAGAGCCTGGAGTATGCCCTGCATTTCGCATTCCAGGTATCAAACAACCAGGCGGAATATGAAGCCCTCCTTGCAGGACTAAGGATAGCCGACGAGTTGGGTATCAATCAGATCAGGGCTTTCTCTGATTTTAACTGGTCGTAAACCAGGTGAAGGGCGAATTCGAGACGAGAGATCTGATCCTGGCAAATACTTGGACAAGGTATAAAGCCTCGTGACTCAACTTAAATTTTTTAAGATTTTTCATATACCTTAAATGCAGAATTCTTGGGCAGATGCCTTGTCTCAGTTGGCACTGCTGTCACCAACTCCTCTAATCGGGCCTTCGTGGAGTACCTGCAATGCCCAAGCATTGATAAAGAGATTACTGGAATCCATTAAGTAGAATGAAAAGCCTCTTGGATGGACCCCATCCTTGCGTTCCTCATTGAAGGAACCCTACCGGAAGATAAGATTGAAGCTAAGCATGTGCGCTGGACTGTCTCAAAGTATGTTGTCCTCGATGGAACTCTCTATAAATGGTCATTCATGCAACTATTCTCAAATGCCTGGGGCCGTCGGATCTAATTACACACTCAGAGAGGTGCATGAGGGCATATGTGGCGATCACCTGGGAGGTAGGTCATTGGCTTACAAAATTATCCGACAGGGCTACTATTGGCCGACCATCCAGAAGGATGCATCAGATTTTATCAAAAAGTACGATGCATGCCAGAGATACTCCAACATTCAAAGACGATAGTCAGCTAACCCTGCTGACCACCCCCTAGCCATTCGCACAATGGGGAATGAACATCCTGGGGCTGTTCCCGCCAGCATCCAGACAATGGAAGTTCTTGATCATGCCATCGACTACTTCACCAGATGGGTGAAAGCTGAGCTGCTGGCACAAATCATAGAAACCAAGGTGGAAAACTTCATCCGGAACTACATTATCTTTCGGTTTGGCATACCACAGGTAATCATCATCGATAATGGAAGATAGTTCGATAATCCAAAATTTTGGGACTTCTGCCAGCAGTACCATATTTTCCAACGACTAACTTCAGTCGGACATCCCCAATCCAATGAAGAAGCTGAAATCACCAATCGGACGATCCTGCATGGGTTGAAGACCCGACTAACGGTGCTCTAGGCAGAAAAACTTATTCAGTGCTCTGGGCTTATCGGACTACCTCCTGGACAGCGACTGGAGAAACTCCATTCAATCTCACTTATGGGAGTGAGGCAGTCATACCGGTGGAAGTCTTCTTGCAATCCTTCCGAATTGATCATTTTTCCAAACCAGCCAATTCGAGCGAAGAAGGATTGACCTCGACTTGCTCAAAGAAACCAGACTCCAAGAGGAACAGAAGATGGCAACACACCGCCAAAGGATGGCCAAATATTACAACTCTCGAGTCAAGGCTCGAAATTTCCAGGTCGGAGACTTGGTTCTGCAGAGGACAGAGATATCCAGGCAGACTAAACAAGAAAAGCTCTCCCCAACTAGGAAGGCCCTATCGAGAGATTGAAATGATCCAAGCCGGAACTTACAGACTTGAGCATCTGGACGGACAACAAATGATGCATCCTTGGAATGTAGATAACCTTTGCAAATATTTCAATAAAGGCCATAATTCATTCTATTCAAAAGTCTGACCCCGTTTGGCGAAGACACTAGGGCAGCCCACCAAAAGTCTGACCTCGTTCGACAAAAGCTCTGGGGCAACCCACCAAAAGTCCAACCCTGTTCGGCAAAGGCTATAGGACAACCCACTCAAAAGTCCGACCCTGTTCAGCAAAGGCTCTAGGGCAGCCCATTCAAAAGTCTAACCTCGTTCGGTAAAGGCTTTAGGGCAGCCCACTCAAAAGTCCGACCCTGATCGACAAAGGTTTTAGGGCGGTCTATTCAAAAGTTCGACCTTGTTCGGCAAAGGCTCTAGGGCAGCCCACCAAAAGTCCGACCCCAATTCGGCAAAAGCTCTAAGGCAGCCCACCAAAAGTCCGACCCATTCGGCAAAGGCTCTAGGGCAGCCCACTCAAGGTTCGACCTCGTTCGACAATGACTCTAGGACAGCCCACTCAAAAGTCTGACCTCGTTCGGCAAAGGTTCTAGGGCAGTCCACCAAAAGTCTGACCCTGTTTGGCAAAGGCTAAGGCAGCCCACTTAAAAGTCCGACCCTGTTCGACAAAGGCTCTTGGGCAGCCCATTCAAAAGTCTGATCCCATTCGATAAAGGCTCTAGGGCAATCACCACCAAAGTCCAACCCCGTTCGGCAAAGACTCTAGGGTAGCCCACTCAAAAGTCCGACCCCGTTCGACCAAATCCTCTAGGGCACCCACTCAAAAGTCTGACCCCGTTCGGCAGGTCTCTAGGGCAGCCTACCTCAAAAGTTCAACCTCGTTTGAGCAAAGACTCTAGGGTAGCCCCACCATATATTAACCTTGTTCGGCAAAGGCTCTAAGGCTCCCACTCAAAAGTCTGACCTGTTTCAGCAAAGACTCTAGGGTAGCCCATTCAAAAGTCCGACTCCATTCGGCAAAGGCTCTAGGGTAGCCTATTCAAAAGTCCGACCCTCGCTCGACAAAGCTCTAGGGCAACCCACCACTCAAAGTCTGAACCCCTTTCGGTAAGGCTTTAGGGAAGCCCACCAAAAGTCAACCCCATTCGGCCAAAGGCTCTAAGACAGCCCACTCAAAAGTCCGACCTCACTTGGCAAAAGGCTCTAGGGTAGTCCACTCAAAAGTCTGATTCCGCTCGGCGGCAGGCTATAGTGTAGCTCACTAAAAGTCTGACCTGGATCGAAAAATTCTACTTGATGTCCCTGAATACTTGAGGGATTTTCCTATAAATGGTCAAGTTCAAATTTTTTTAGGAATATTTCTGAAGAGATGAGTTCGGACTAAACCAACCACTCGACACTTAGAAATGTTTCTAAAAAGGAATGAGTTCAGACCAGGTCGACCGCTTCACATTCAAAAAGCATACACTGGAGACACTTATCAGAAGAATAATTCATTTTATTCCTTGACAAAAGATTCTTGCAAAAGCGGGCAGACTTTTACAAATATTCTTAAGTCTGGCCCTGTGGGTACATAGGGGGATTGACTGGGGGAACTTTAGCTTCAGCCTCCTCGCCATGTCCGAAGTCCTGACCGAAGCATCTGTCAGTCCCACGTTAGCAACAGCTTGGGCATCGGCTCCGATGTCGGTAGGGCCCCCTGCCTCTCCTACGGCGCAGTAACTTGGGCGTCGGCTTCGATGTTGTCGGGCCCCCCACCTTTCCTATGACGGAAGCAGCTTGGGCATCGGCCCCGATGTTGGTCGGGCCCGCTTCTCCTTCTGCCAGCGGTGCCAGTGTAAGGCTAACAGGTCAAGCTCCGGGAAGGCCTCGGCTACCTTCTTCAGGCAGTCATCGTAGCCATAGTCGTAGCTTACCGCTCTGGCTTCCTCCATCTTCTCCTCGAAGCTGGCGGAAGCCTTGTACTCTACCATGACACTACTGGTCTGCTTTGCCGCCTGCTCTTTGGCCTCCTTCAGTAAGGCCATGTATTTTGTCGACACAGATTGGTGGGCTCGAGAGTTCCTCTCGACGTCGGTAGACCGCTTCTCCTCACTCAACCGACAAACTAAGGAGCTCACCCTCTCTTCTTCTTCTTCTTCTTCTTCTTCAACTAGCCTCCAGGTCAACCAGTTGGACCTGTAGGTCTTCTGCCTGCTTCTTCAGAGATTCGACTTTGGCCCGACTGGCTGATATCCTTTCCTCCACAGCCTTTCGCAATTCCTCTATCGTCTCTTTGGCCGCCTCCGAACCCTCGACCTTCTTGATCGAGGCCTTTGCTGCAAAAGCATCTTGCCGAGACCCTCGTCCATTAAAAGATCTTATGGAGAAGCTGCAAACAACAAAACATGTTAGTCACATAAAGGGAACGAGGAGAAGAGGATATAAGTTGGAGGGCTAATGCACTTGCCCTCATTAGGTTGAGGTAGGAGCTCTTTGCTACCTCGTTCAGATTCCATCGACTTGACTCTTCCCAGTCGGCTTCCATGATCGCCCCTTTGAATAAACCTTGGCCTGCTTGGCATTGTGGAGAGTGCGCCAACATTGAAAGGTTTCATAGCTGACTTCACCGGCCTCCGCTCCTTCGGCTACCCCCCTTCCCCTTGTCTGCTGGGTGAACTGCCTCTATCGGCTTAGCTGGTGACGGGACTGAGGCTATCGCCACTTCGACCTGCCTAGATGGCACTTGCTTCGATCGGGCGGCCAACCCCTTAGCAATGGGCAAAGGTCTTGGACTTTTTGGTGCCAACCTCTCCGATAGAGGCACATCATCCCCTTCAGAGTCCAACGCCACTATAATTGCGGGCTGCTCCTCCACCCGCTGTTTCTTTGCCTTGTCCGCAGTTTGCTTCACGGACTGGCGGCTCTCTTCCTTGCCGCCTGCTCTGCTACCTTTGCTTAAATAAAGTAAAACAATTTTAATTTATCACGTAAAAAATTTATAACAAATTTAAAATTTAAATTCACTTTTTCAGCATTTTTTACAGCCAAGTGACGACACTTCAAGAGCAAGTGTCGACTCAAGGCCTGAGACAAGGAACAAAAAATAGAACAATATGTTTTCTGGCATGCCTCAAGTGTCAACACTTTAAGGGTCAAATGTTGACACTTCAGGCTCAAGTGTGACACTCACTTATACACTCTGGATAAGTGTCGACTCTAGCCTGACTCAAAACAAAAACAAAAACCAGATCTCAGGAAATTTTTTCATGAGCCGACACTTCAAAGACCAAGTGTCGACTCACAGCTTGAGACAACAAAAAACAGTGATTTCGAATCCGATGTTTCTCCAAACATACAATCAAAATCGATCAATAAAAACTTTTAGATCTTATCTAAAGTCGTTTTATGATCATGTCATTAGATTAAAATTTTTTTAACCTACAATTACTTTCTTCTTATTTTCTTTTTCATGAGCCTATCACAGTGGCACCCCTACACACCATAGGAGACCCCATTGAATGGAAAGAGAGGGGCTTGCAGCCCTACTTCTCTCCTATGACCGGACGGCTTGGTGAAGCACTCAATCCAAGTACTTAAGAAGAAAGGAGAAGTTATAAGCATGCTAGCATCATTATACTACAAATGAACCTATTGCTCTGATACCATTGAAGGTGAAAAATACCTACACCTAGCATACATTATACAAGAAACAGGGCAGAGAATATGTATTTTAAAATATTTTAAGACATGCATAGCGGAAGGCTAAGTAGATAGATCTAAACCATCTACCGATCTGCCCGTAACAGGTCTAGTATAATAACCTAGCATGCATATAAACATCAAAAACAACACAAATATAAAGGTCATATCTCTATACTCAGCGAGTGCTGGAGAGAAGCTGTGAAGAGCTATGAAGAGGAGGGGGGTGCTCGAGCCACACACGCGTCTGGTCTCTACAGGATGTCCACACCTGAGCTCGACTCTGATCAACCCCTCGGAGTGCTAGCTTTTCGGATCCTTGGCCAATCTTCAACTTCCAAGAAGACAAGGATGAGTGCAGGAACCCTTCCCAACACCTAACTCCCAAGACCTAGCTAGAGTGCTAGGTAGCTCACACCCAATCCCAAAATTTCTGACACTTCTCAATCCTCTTCTCCCAAAAAAAAAAAAAAAAACTTTTTGCTGTTGTTGTCTAACCCCAGTAGCCACCATAATTTCCCACATTTCTAGGGGCAGCAGGGAGCTGGAGAAGAAGGAAGGAGGAGAGATGAGAGGAGAGAATGGGAGAGAGAATCAAGGTCATTCCAAATGGGTCCAACCCAAAAAGGAAGGTATGACCTTCATACCATAAAACCTTGGAGCCAAACTGGTTTGAATTCGAAATTCAAACCAGATCAAACCTGCCCAAAAATCCTCCATGAAATCCTCTCAGATTTTTGCTCATCACAAGAAGTGTCGACACTCGAAAATTACAAAGTGTCGACACTTCATCAAGTATCGACACCAGCAAAAATCCAAGTGTCGACACTTAAAACAAAGTCAACCATATTGACTTCAGGTGATGGCAAACGATTCTCAATCATTGATTAGCCCAAAAGATCAGATAGAAATCCACCATGGTGTGTGATCCCATAAGTTTAAATACTAAATAGGTAGCATGGAACATTTTCAGTACTAGTCAAAGTCCTTATCTAGCAATGATACCCGACGTCTTGATAGGTCGAAGATGCAGAGCACCTCACAAGAACCTTTGGCATATGGTTGCCGCATAATTCATCCCTTTGACCTTACAATGCTCAGGATGATCTAGGATTAGACTGCCAACCTAAAATGGTTTATCCAGATCATGTCTCAACCTCACAAGTTCTGTGACTCCTCACAAGAACTACCTTGGCCAAGGTTTTGTTGAATTGAGATATAGTGAGCCATTCACTCCAAACTATTGGAGAGGTCAATTCCATCTTGATCCACCACCACTCCATAAGTACTTGACTATACCCAGAAACCTTCCGTCACTGGATTAGAAATCCAGATAGTCCGGTACCAAAGTATAGTGAGTTTTTTGCAAGCTACCATTGTGACCTCAGCTCTGAGGGACACATATATCCATATCCCTTCGCAAGCAACCCTTTGGCAGAAGGGAGCTCGGTAGATGGTCACGTTCAGTGAAATGTCATATACTTTACTTGTATGTCACACCAGTGTCTCCACACTCCTTGGTTAAGAGGACAACCAACAAATGTGACATACAACAACCTATACTTGAACATCGTCATCCTATAACAATGTATCATTTGGTTGTGAACCAGTTTAAGAACTACTTGATATATCTTCTCTATATCAAACAATGTAGTTCTAAGGACTCCATCATACAAGAGTTTATTACAGGAAAATGTAAAATAATGGATAGCCAAAAATAAATAACTTTTATTTATTATTAAAAACTCATATACAAATACAAAATAGTACAACTGTCTATAGCCTAGACGATTGGCTTTGGGACACAATTCTCAACAACTCTCACTTGGACTAAAGCCAATCAGTACAGAATCTCATTTCCATTTTCCTTTTACAACAGTCAAACTCTTGAACTCCGACGGCTTTAATGAAGGGTCCAGCTAGGTTCTCCTTTCCATCGATCTTCAGAAGGTCAATGTCACCTCGTTCCATGATCTCTCGTACAAGGTGATAGCGTCGCGGAATACACTTTGTGCGATGATGAAACTTCGGCTCTTTGGCTTGAGCAATGGCTCCAGTGTTGTCACAGTACACTGGAATAGGACCATCCAGGGAAGGTGCCACTCCCAGCTCACCAAGGAACTTTCATAACCACACAGCTTCCTTCGCCGCATCAGATGTTGCAAGTACTCTGCTTCGCATACTGAGTCCGCACAGTAGGCTGCTTGGGATTTTTCCAGCAAACAGCTCCTCCGTTCAGGGTAAAGACAAAACCTGACGCACTCTTGCTATCATCTTTATCTTACTAGAAACTGGAGTCAGTATACCCCACAAGTTTCAAGTCAGATTCTCCATTGGTCTTTAGTATTTCGTAAATACTTAAGGATGATTTTTACCACTTTCCAATGAACTTCACCTGGGTCAGACTGGTATTTGCTCACTACACCTAGTGAGTATGCCACGTTTGGTCTAGTACATGTCATGGCGTACATGATAGAACCCACTACCGAAGTATATGGAATTCTACTCATACGCTCTCTTTCCTTAGGAGTTGTCACACAATTCCTTTTGGAGAGATCAATTCCAGCACCTATCGGGAGATAGCCCTTCTTGGAATTTTCCATGCTGAACCGTTTCAGCATGGTGTCGATGTACGTAGATTGGGACAGTCCCAGAAGCCTCTTAAATTTATCTTTATAGATCTTCATACCTAGTATGTAAGAGCTTCACCCAAGTCCTTCATAGAGAACTGAGATGATAACCAGACCTTTATTCCTTGCAATGCTGCGATGTCATTCCTGATTAAAAGATTGTCATCCACATACAGCACAAAATACAATCACAGAACCATTAGCCCATTTGTAAATACAAGGCTCTTTTCCATTTCTAACGAAGCCATACGACTTGATACACTTATCAAATCGCATATTCCAACTCCTTGATGCTTACTTCAGTCCATAGATAGACTTTTGAAGCTTGTACACCTTTGACTCGTTTGTGGATGTGAACCCTTCAGGTTGTATCATATATACCTCCTCTTCCAGCTCACCATTCAGGAAGGCTGTTCGGACATCCATTTGCTAGATTTCATAATCAAAGTGCACCGCTAAAGCAAGCATAATTCGAATGAATTTGAGCATTGCCACAGGAGAGAAGTCTTGTCATAGTCAATACCATAATGTTGATGATATCCCTTGGCAACCAGACGGGCTTTATAGATCTCCACCTGTTCGTCTGCGCCCCTTTTCCTTTTGAAAATTCATTTGCACTCAATGGGTTTTATCCTTTCAGGTGGATCACCAATGTCCATACATTGTTGATCTCCAAGGACTCCTTTTCGGATTTCATGGCTCCTAGCCATGACTCAGAGTCGGACCTCTGCAATGCATCCATATAGGTGATCGGATCCTCATTGTTCAAATCGAGTTCAATGGGATCACCGTCCCGGACCAAGAAACCATAGTATCTATCCGATCGGCTCAGTACTTTACCAGATCTCCTTAATGGTTCTGGAGTGGGCTCTGGGTGTGATCTAATCACAGACGGTTCTATGTGGTCGCTTAAATGTGTTGGTTCTTCTACTTGTTGAACTTTACTAAGTTCAATCTTAGCCGTTATAGTTCCTTCACCAAGGAACTCCTTTTCTAAAAAGACTGCCCTAAGACCGACGAACAACTTTTGTTCCTTAGCTAAGTAGAAGTAATACCCCTTAGACTCTTTCGGATACCCAACAAATAAGCATCGATCAGACCTGGGTCCAAGTTTGTCCGTTTCCAAATGTTTTACATAAGTCGGGCACCCCCAGACCTGAAGGTGTGAAAGTGTCATGTCCAGTCCACATCTCATATGGTGTTTTACTAACGGACTTACTTGGATCCCTATTCAGAATGTAACAGGCTGATTCTAAAGCATATCCCTAAAGGATACCGGCAGAAAAGCAAAGCCCATCATGGATCGAACCATGTCTAACAGGGTTCGATTCCTCCTCTTAGACACTCCATTTAACTAGGGTGTCCTTGGAGGCATCCACTGAGAGAGAATCCCATTCTCTTCAAGATATGTCAGAAACTCATCGAAAAGGTATTCACCACCTCGATCAGATCGAAGAGTTTTGATTCACTTTCAGATTATTTTTCTACTTCACTACGATATCGTTTGAACATTTCAAACGACTCAAACTTATGTCTCATCAAGAAGACATAACCGAACCTCGAAAGGTCGTCTGTGAAAGTAATGAAATAAATGTAACCACCCCTGGCACTAACATTCATGGGTCTGCATACATCAGTATGCACCAGACTCAGAATTTCTTTGGCTCGTTCACCTTTTCCAGTAAAAAGTGACTTAGTCATTTTTCCAAGAAGACAGGACTCACAGGTTGGAAGTGAACTATCTTCACTAAAATCGAGGAGACCCTCGATTTTCAACCTGTTTATCCTGTTCCTGTTTATATGACCTAACCTACAATGCCATAGGTATGCATCGCTGACATTATCTATCCTAGGGTGTTTGCTAGACATGTACATTATACTAACAGGTCGCGACTGTACATAAATACCATCACGCATTTGTCTATTCAAAACAACAGAACCATTCAAAATGATTTTGCAAATGTCATTCTTTATAATAGTTCATAACCATACATGGCTAATGGGCCTACAGAAATGACATTCAAAATGAAGGACAAAAATGACATTCATTCAAAATGACAGTACAGGACTTGAAAACTAGTTTAAGGACTCCTAACGCTAGAACTGGAACTCGGCTTCCATTTCCCATGTTCAAGAATCTCTCGCCGTTCTCGAATCTTCTACTAACTTGAAGTCCCTGCAAAGAATTACAAATGTGAATTGGACTTCCTATATCCAATACCCAGTTAGTAGTATCGCAAACAGAGAAACTACAAGGTTTATCATATAATATTTTGTCCAGGACCATCCTGCAGCTTTCTTTTCTTGGACCTGTTCGGATCAAAGGATGCAATGTAAAGAGGACAGTTCCCTCTCCAGTCCCCTGCTTCTTGCAGAAGAAGCACTCTACACAACTCTGATCATCCTTCACTTTCTTGGCCTGACTGGGCCCAGAAGCACTAAACACCTTTTTTCCTTTATTATTTTTCTTCTTCCCTTTCTTAAAGGGATGATGCCCTCTCGAGGAACCTCCCACTAGATTCACCACACCTTTATTCAACTAGTGGTCTTTCTTAAAAGTCTACAGCAACCCCAACAGACCATGGTAGTTAACTGCAGGCTTATTCATTCTATAATGATCGAGAAAGTTTAGATAAGAGGAGGGGAGAGAATTCAAGATCGCATCTTTCCCAAGCTGTTCATGCAAGGGACAGCTGAGCTTGCCCAGGCTCAATCATCTCGATCATGTACAATACAGGATCAATGATCGAGGCTCCATCATGCATCCACACGTTGTAGATAGCACAGGAGATCCTGTACCTCTTAACATCGTCTGGTATCCCGATAGACTCCTTCAACTTTTGAAGGATTTTTTCTGGCTGGGCTTCCTCGAACTTGTGACTGAACTCATCATTCATCGTAGCCAACATGATGCATCAGATAGTGGTCTTGTCAGAGAGCCACTTCTGATAATTGTCTCTGATCGAACCCCGAGCATTGGCAGCAGGGATCTCAGGTGTCAAATCCGATATCACATATAGGATCCATCGTACTCCAGGACAATCCTGAGCCTTCGATACCAGCTATCAAAGTTGGGTCCATTGAGCTTCTCATTGTCGAGAAGAGACCAGAGTGACAGGTTGGAAGACATCTGAAAGGAAAACCAAAACTAATTAGTGTATATGAATAATTAACCTAAAGACATAGACTTAAGTCTAAAGGTCCCTCCCATTATTTTGCATAGATTGGTAGTCTCTACCTCCAATCCAAAGAATTACTATAATTCCTTAGCGGGTACTAGAGTCCAATAGATAACACATGAGTCCACTTTGGCCGGCCCACCCATGCATGTCTAAAGGTAGGTTCTTTAATCAATTACTTCTTCAGGTAACCTCTAATAATTAGGTTTTGCCCCAAGGAGCACTTCAATCGGCCTTCGGGCCTCCTATTAAAGGTCCTGGTTAGGTCCAACCATTAACATGACAAAATTCAAAGCTTCTAACTAACGAATAGTCAAGCCCGACTTTGGCCAGCCCACCTGACCACCATTAAGAGTGTCGCATTGAGCCATCATATTAGGAATAGCAATTCCAATAGCCCGATGAACACCCGATCTTTGGATCTGCCAATGAACACTGAACTAATGGACACATTACTATCCCACTTAATGGGAGGTATCTCTATAACTTTGTCCTTTTAAGGACCTAATAATTTAGAGGGTTTAATTTTATATGACAGATGAAGAGAAGAGAAGACATGGTCAACCTCCCACTGACCACATCAGTAATCTAGGAGGGTTAGACAAAACAAATCATCCATGGGCACCTAAAATCAGTCAAGACTGATTAACCTTGGGTGACAAGGGTTACACGAGTCAATGACCTATCTAATCAATCATGATCGACCATATTGGCCAGGTAAGTGAGATCATGGGATGGGTTCCGCCATTAACCGTCTTGCCTATATACCAATAGAGTTAGCCAAGTAAGAGGTAGCCCCAAAGAACCATGATCACAATGCCAAACTTATCTCGACACCAATCGATTCATCAGACTCGATTAGACTAGCCTAAAGACTCAGGCTTTCCACTGAGCCACAAATTAGATCCATTTAGATATGGACTAATCAATCTAACTATTAGATAGATCTAGAGAAGAAATCCTAACTCAACTTTTGATTAGATTAGTTCTCTAATATGTCCAATGAATCTAAACTTAGGTCTAACCCAATCAAGGACCTAATAGAAGCTAATCCATGACCCTTAAGGCTTATTGAAATGACTTAAGATCTTTGAATCACATTCCTAGAGTTCTTAGTCATCTTATTCAAAATTTAAGTTCAATGGCCTTAAATAAATTAAAACAATTTTAATTTATCATGTAAAACAATTTTACAACAAATTCAAAATTTAAATTCACTATTTTCAGCATTTTCTGCAGCCAGGTGTCGACACTTCAAGAGCAAGTGCGACTCAAGGCCTGAGACAAAGAACAAAAACAGAATAACATGTTTTCTGCATGCCTCAAGTGTCGACACTTTAAAGGTCAAGTGTTAACACTTCAGGCTCAAGTGTCGACACTTCAGGGACAAGTGTCGACACTCCAGCCTGTCTCAGAACAAAAATAGAAACCAGATCTCAGGAAATTTTTCTATGAGCCGACACTTCAAAGACCAAGTGTCGACTCACAGCCTAAGACAACGAAAAACAGTGATTTCAAATATGATGTTTCTCCAAATATATAATCAAAATCGATCAATAAAAACTTTTAGATCTTATCTAAAGTCATTTTATGATCATGTCATTAGATTAAAACATTTTTAACCTACAAATTATTTCTTTTCTTATTTTCTTTTTCATGAGCCTATCATAGTGGCACCCCTACATGCCATAGGAGATCCCATTGAATGGAAAGAGAGGGTCTTGTAGCCCTACTTCTCTTCTATGACTGGACGGCCTGGTGAAGCACTCAATCCAAGTACTTAAGAAGAAAGGAGAAGTTATAAGCATGCTAGCATCATTATACTACAAAATGAACCTATTGCTCTGATACCATTGAAGGTGAAAAATACCTACACCTAGCATACATTATACAAGAAACAGGGCAGAGAATATGTATTTTAAAATATTTTTAAGACATGCATAGGGAAGGCTAAGTAGATAGATCTAAACCATCTACCGATCTGCCCGTAACAGGATCTAGTATAATAACCTAGCATGCATATAAACATCAAAAACAACACAAATATAAAGGTCATACCTCTATACCTCAGTGAGTGCTGGAGAGAAGCTGTGAAGAGCTGTGAAGAGGAGGAGGGCGCTCGAGCCACACACGAGTCTGGCCTCTACAAGATGTCCACACCTGGGCTCGACTCTGATCAACTCCCTCGGAGTGCTAGCTCTTCTGGATTCTTGGCCAATCTTCAACTTCCAGAAGATAAGGATGAGTGCAGGAACCCCTTCCCAACACCTCACTCCCTAGCTAGAGTTCTAGGTAGCACACACCCAATCACAAAACCTTTCACACTTCTCAATCCTCTTCTCCCCCCCCCAAAAAAAAACTCTTTTGCTGTTGTTGTCTAACCCTAGCAGCCACCACAATGTCCTACATTTATAGGGGCAAAGGGAGAGGGAGAGGGGAAGGAAGGAGGAGAGATGAGAGGAGAGAATGGGGGAGAGGATCAAGGTCATTCCAAATGGGTCTAACCCAAAGAGGAAGGTATGACCTTCATACCATAAAACCTTGGAGCCATAACTGGTTTGAACTCGAAATTCAAAGTAGGTCAAACCTGTCCAAAAATCCTCCACGAAATCCTCCTAGATTTTTGCTCATCATAGGAAGTGTCGACCTCGAAAATTGCCAAGTATCGACACTTCACCAAGTATCACACCTGCAAAAATTCAAGTATTGACACTTGAAGCAAAGTCAACCATATTGACTTCAGGTGATGGCAAACGATTCTCAATCGTTGATTAGCCCAAAAGATCAGATAGAAATCCTCTATAGTGTATGACCCCATAGGTTCGAACACTAAATCGGTAGCACTAGAACATTTCCAGTACCAGTCAAAGTCCTCATCTAGCAATGATACCCGACGTCCAGATAGGTCGAAGATGCAGAGCACCTCACAAGAACCTCTGGCATATAGTTGCCGCATAATTCATTCCTTTGACCTTACAATGCTCAGGATGACTTAGGGTTAGACTGCCAACCCTAAAATGGTTTATCCAGATCATGTCTCAACCTCACAAGTTCTATGACTCCTCACAAGAACTACCCTGGCCAAGGTTTTGCTGAATTGAGATATAATGAGCTATTCACTCCAAACTATTTGGAGAGGTCAATTCCATCTTGATCCACCACCGCTCCATAAGTACTTGACTATACCCAGAAACCTTCCATCACTAGATTAGAAATCCAGATAGTCTGGCACCAAAGTATAGTGAGTTGCTTGCAAGCTACCATGGTGACCTCAGGTCTAAGGGACACATATACCCATATCCCTTCGCAAGCAATCCTTTGGCAGAAGGGAGCTCCGTAGATGGTCACATTCAGTGAAATGTCATATACTTCACTTGTATGTCACACCAGTGTCTCCACACTCCTTGGTTAAGAGGACAACCAACAAAAATGACATACAACAACCTATACTTGAATATCGTCGTCCTATAACAATGTATCATTTGGTTGTGAACCAGTTTAAGAACTACATGATATATCCTCTCTATATCAAACAATGTAGTTCTAAGGACTCCATCATACAAGAGTTCATTACAGGAAAATATAAAATGATGGACAACCAAAAATAAATAACTTTATTTATTATTAAAAATTCATATACAAATACAAAATAGCACAACCGTCTATAGCCTAGACGATTGGCTTTGGGACATAATTTTCAACAACCCTTCCTTCCCGATTCGAGATAAAGAGATGCAAGGTAGAAGGGATGTTAACTTTTTCTCCCTATGGCTAGAACTCCGGCTACCGGAGGCCATTGCTATGGAGTTGGAAGAAGGGACTAACCTGGGAGTTGATGGTTTCCTAAGGAGATGGTGACGACGAAGGAGGATGTGCTCCATCTCTTCGAATGCAAATGCAGCAGGAAACTCCGTCTAGAGCCTCAGCACCTCCTTTTATAGCCTTGAGAGAGTTGGTTCCTACCGTCCCTCGACCCTCGCGACCCAAGCACCATGCAGTACAACTTCCCATGCGATGGAAGTCGATGCGACACAAGGAACCACGTTCAAGCCACGATCTGCGTGATCGCTAGATCAGTGGTGGAGAGTTCGCCTCCAGTACGCGCCGACCACCCAGATGTCGCCATGTCACTCAATCGCTTCCGAAGCCCGACGGCCAACGGGCCAGGCTGGCCCTTCATCTTTACTCCCCTTTTGCATTAACTGCCACTCCCCTACCTTTAATGCGGGGTCGACACCTGTCCCAGTTGCCAACCTTTAAAGATTGGAAATGACCAGATGCAGCACGTCTGATCAGATCCGCAATCATTTCAAAAATGGCGCATTCAATGCAAGGTTGATGCTCTCACCCTTCGAAGCCACAAGCCCACCTGAAGGCCAAGAGCAGGGGGCAATTGTTATACCTAGTTAGGTCTTCTTTGAACCGACCAAGGATCCAACCGACCCACTTGAGGCCGACCGACCCGCTAGAGGTCCTGCCGATCCACTCGAGGTCCTGCCAACCCACTTGAGGCCACTGACCCGCTAGAGTCCTGCTGACCCACTCAAGGTCCAATTGACCTACTTCTCCGGGCCCATACTATCAGAAGGCTCTAGAAGTCCCTTCCAACTGGTACCATAATTCTGTTACAACAGATCCCATGATATAGCCATGTCCTGGTGCCACTTGGCCATCACCTTGATTCTCCTAGGGCAGATCATATATTTTCAGCCTAGCCCCTAACAAAATATGGTAGTGTTTCCGTGCCTATATAAGGTAAATGGGGGACTCCGAGTGGTAAGGGCACTTTTCCTTCTCCACGTGCAATCTCCTCTTGATTCCTCCATTATGTTGCTCTAAGGCTCCCACTGACTTAGCCATCGAAGTGTCCCTCGCCGGAACACCACTGGCCCGTGAGACCTCTTTGCAGAACCGGGAGAGGCACGCTCTAGCCAGGCCGAGAGAACTCGGTCTGGGAGTTTCAGCATTAATAGATTGGTGCTAGAGGAAGGGCCTGAACCTTCGTTCTTGTTTCGCTTCTCTAAAAGGAGGAATCCGCTGCTAAGACGAGGTGGAAAAACAGAGAGAAAGAAGGGAGGAGGTGGTGGGGATCGATCTCTCATCCTCCGGCTGAATCCCTTCGATCGAAGGGGGTTTTTTGTCTCTAAAACCTCTCCCCTCTTGTAGTGATGGTGAAGAACTACACGATGATGGCTAGAGGCGGAGGGGTGGAGGCTTGGTGCAAAGGTGCAGTTGAGGGCCCAAGACGGCGCTAAGCTCATTGTGGCGGCAATGAAGCAGAACTACATGACAGCGATGGCTTTCCCGATCTTTCCCTGTGTTTTATCGTCTTTAAGAGTCTTAGTGGGAGGCTCGTGTTGGAGCATTCCCGCTCCACGGAATGCCCGAGATCCTCCTTGATGCTGCCATGGAAAAAGGAAACAATCACCAGGAAAGGATGGGGCACGCCATCCACTCCCATCATGGGCAAGCCCCCAGGGGGGCACGCACGAGAAAGAACAAAGAAGATGGGAAAGGAGCTAGGGTTTTTAGAGGAGAAAAGGATCGTGTCTTCTCTTCTTATTTCCCGACGTTCTCATCGTTCTTTATATATAAACAAACTAACCCTAGGTCACAATCGACCTAGCCCTAAAAAACTCTCCCCTTCTTCTGAGTCACTCGAGAAAATCCAAATCTGAGCCCACGTACATCCATGTCTCACTAGTTCTCTCAACCTCAGACTCAATATCCTTGGAACCCTCCAGAAATCCCTGGAATACATCCAGGACCCGCTTGGGACACGCCCCCAAGTCCCAGGAATCACCTCCAGCATCCCTGCCATGGTTTTTTCAAGTCTCTCCAAATCTTGGGAGAACCACGCAAATCCCTACAATCTCACCTTGGGCCCCCAAGCTTTGGCGAACCCGCAATGTCCTCCTGCACAACTTGCTGTAACTACATATCTTGACAGCACCATGCGGATATCCTCGCCTTTGCCAATACTCTTCAACTGCTGAATTTACCTGGAGGCCTTTGGGATGATCACCTCCATAGCTGAAAACCCTCACTTGTATCCTGGCACCACCGATTGTAGCCTTCCTTCTGCATGGCAACTGCATCAGTCTATTCTTGGACTTCCCTGGAGAGAACCCAGTGAACCTGAACCGGCATCCGCTGTGACTGGAGCTCTACTTGACACCATCATCTCAGAGCCACGCAATCTTCGCACACTCTGCTCTACCTGGCTAAGTGCACCCCTGGCACTCGTGCTAGGATATGGTCCTTCCTGCACCTCCTGCTCTGAACTCATGTCAAAACTTGCTTCACCCGTGAAGCCACCAGTCACCGGTGCTCCACCTGAGACTGAAGTCCTCTTAATCCATAGAAGTCAACCCCGAGGCCAGTAACTCAACTCTGCCCTGCTGAGCTTGCACCTGAACCTCGTATCCAGTCGCTGCCACCTCGGACCTTCGCATCACCACGGACCCCTCCGAAACTATTTCAAATACTCTGCATCCCGCAGGAATCTCTGAAACCCAGAGCTCATCCCAACTCCTCTAACCCAGCGACTGACCCAGCAACCATCTTCAATGGCTGCTCCATCATGTCCCAGCCTGTCTCCCGCTGCATGATGTCCCTGATGCTTCCTGAGACCTATCCTCGGTCTCCCTAAGCTGCCAGCCCCATCAGCTCCAGTCTCTGTCCCTAGGCAAAAGCCACCATACCGAGATACTCCCGATTGCCCGATACCTCCAGCACTCGTTGAGACTGTCCCCTGTCTTCCTGAGCTATCCCTAGCACCGCCTCTGCTGATGTACTATGATCTTCCTGAGATATCCATCTCCTGAGACCTACCTCCAACCACACGGGATACCACCCACGTCCAGCTCCATCACGATCAAGGTAGCTAGAGTACTACCGATTGCTCTCCTCCACAGTGACTAAAAGTCTAGTCCACTACCGATGGAGCTAACATTCATGCTCTGAAAGATTTTCGGTATGTATCGCTCCACCTGTGCTGACCCGCAGATCACCCCGACCTGCCACTGCTCCATAGCACAGGACCCTCAGCTCTGCACCACTGTCACGAACTCCTGCACCACCGAACCATCATCTTCAGTGAGATCCGCTCTACCAGTAGATCTCTGCACTGCTCCCGATACCACAAACCTCTGTCCACCAGGAGATCGAAGATGGAACCATCCTACATGTTCTGCCCGCACACATGGCCACTGCATCGCGATCTCCATATATACAACACCTGAGATTTGACTCCATCATTGGATCCATCTTAGCTCAACATGAAGAGCTCAAAAATGGAGTCCAATGACATAGACGGGGCTCAAATTGGAGTTCAATTGAGCCTGGAATCGTCAAAATCCATTAGCACAATTTCATAGCATAGTGACTTGAGATGCTTGATTGGCCGGTCCACCATGAACCGGCCCAATGGTTCACGCATGCCAAGCCCGATCCCCAGCCACCATGGCTGCCGTCCTGGCAGGGACCGTGGACCACAACTCCACCCAGCCACCGCCATCGCCCCCGCCACCGCGCCACACCCCCGCGACTGCCCTGCCACCGTGCAGCGCCTCCGGCGAGTGCCCGTGTACCATCCGCATGTTCGGTGATCACCCGCGCCTGGCACTGCTCCACCAACACCTGCGAGCCCGTGCCGCAATTGTCTCCTTCGCCAAGCCCGAGCAACGGCGAGCTTGCGCTCTCTCGCCGCGCCCGTGATCGGCCCTCGACCTGCGCCGTGTTCGCACCCATGCCCGCGACCGGCAAGCCATGCTGCCCTACACCGCGTGCACTGCGGTGCACTAGTGCCCGGCGCCGCCCTGCACCATGCTCTCACCTGCGAGCTCGCTGCGACGCCTCTGCACCGCTCTGCACCGCGTCCGCACCTGTAGCCGTGCCCTGCACCGTGCCCTGTGATGCGCTGCTCTATGCGTCGCCCGGATCCACGCGTGATCTACTCCTCCAGATCCGCGGGAGGGCAGCGAGCCCTCACCTCCAGATCTCAGGATCTACCAGCATCGTGACATCCCCTTCCCTACATCCTTTACACCATCGCATCAAGGTCTGCTATGATACCAATTGTTGAAGCAAACCCGCTCCACAGAATGCCCAAGATCCTCCTTGATGCCACCATGGCGGAAAGGTAACGCACAATCAGGGATGAGATGGGGCGCGCCATCCGCTCCCGTCATGAAGGCGAGCCCCCATGGGGGACACACACGAGAAAGAACCAAAAAGATGGGAAAGTAGGCTAGGATCTTTAGAGGAGAAAAGGGATCGCGTCTTCTCTTCTTATTTCCCGACGTTCTTGTCGTTCTTTATATATAAAACAAACTAATCTTAGGTCACAACCGACCTAGCCCTAAAAAACTCCCCCCTCTGAGTCACTCGAGAAAACCAAATCCGAGCCATGTACACCCATGTCTCACTAGTTCACTCAACCTCAGACTCAGAGTATCTCTAGAACACCTCCAGAAACCCCTGGAATACATCCAGGACCTGCTTGGGACACGCTCCCAAGTCCCAGGAATCGTCTCCAGCATCCCTGCCATGGTCTCCCAAGTCTCTCCAAAGCTTGGGAGCACCACGCAAATCTCTACAACTCGGTAGCTTTTCTGTATTTTCCATCTTCAAGAGTTTGGGTGGGAGGCTTGGAGCAGTGGCCAACAAACAAGCTTTGATCATGGATGGAAAGTTGTGAATATCATACAATCCATACAATAATGGATCATAATTTACTCAAATACTAATTTAAGAAAAATATAATTAAAATAAAAATAAAAATAAAAAAATTTTAAAAATTTAAGATTAATTTCAATTATTTAAGTTTGTGTTGCTCCATACAATTAGGAACCTTAGAGTACAAATTAATCCTAATATAATAAAATTAAATTATTGAATTCTAATAGAAGAAAAAATTTTCATAAAAGAATTTAATAAAAAAAAAAATTAAATAAATCTTCCTTCTAAATAGAATTAGGATTATGATTTCTCAAGATACTAATACTTTTTTAAAAAATATGTATGAATTTTTCAATTTTCATCAAGTATGTATACAAAGATATGCATACCAGTTTTGCAATGAAGTTCTCTGCCATCATTCTTTGGTTATTTGCAGTTTATCTGTGATTCGTTACCATTCTATAGGATCCAATTTCTGTTTTTGTCCTTAAAATTGTCCTGATTACTCACTGTGGGTTCCAGTATATAGAAAGCTTGGCATAATTAAAAATACCTCAACTTGAAGTCCTGTTCACCCCTCTACTATGGTAGCTTGTATTAGGTGTGTTGTTTAATTGAAGTACTGCATGCAGTATATATCTTTCCTGTTAATTTGATTCTTTGTTTCAAATAAAAAAATTGATGTTTTGAACCATTAGGGATCATCTCAAATGTTCATGTCTTTATTAGGAAAACTCTTTGTCCGGATCATATTTTTGATGTGCTGCCAGATATCAATGCTCCAGAATTGTAGCAAGATAGCTTCATATTTGGATGTTGTGAGATGAACGATTTATTCAGAATCAGACATATGTATCAATGGACAGTTCAGTCTCCCTAAATTCATTATATGTCCTTATTACTGTTCTGGGTACTTTTGGCTATTTATGTTATCGTATTCGTAGCTGGATTTTGATCCCATGTTTCCCAAATTTCATCAATCTCTTGCCTGACACATATACAAATGGGATGTGCCTGATACACATTTATGTGTGGATGGCTGTTTATATTTCCAAATGATGTTTCACAACACATGTATTCTGATGGAAGATACTCCGCGTGGTCTCATGGTTGCTAGTTCTTATTATCATATTATTTCAAAATTTATGAATTCTAATGGGAACTACATTAATATTTTATGTCCTTATGCTTGCCTGTTCATATTCCCAAATGATGTTTCAGAGCTGATAGACATTGATGGTATTATTTCACACATTCAGATGATTGTCTGTTCTTAAACCCAGATGATGTTTTAAGATTGATGAATGCTGATGGGAATGATGTTATAAGGCCTTATATTCGTCTATTCTTACTCCCCATACGATGCTTCAAATTTATGGATTCTCCTGGGAATTACATAATATGTCTTTATGCTTGCCTCCTTGTGTTCCGGGATGATGTTTCAAACTGATGGATGGGGATAGGAATTACTTCACATGTTCTTATGCTCCCCAGTTTTTAATCCTAGATGATGCTTTAAGGTTGTGGGATACCGCTGGGAATGACGTTTCAGAAGATGTTTTTAAATTGATGGACACAGAAAGGAATCATGCTACATCTCCTTATGCCCACCTGTTCATATTCCCACAAGATGTTTCAAAAATAATTATTTCTGATGGGAATTATGTTACTTGGACTCTGCTCTGTTATACAAGGTTTCTTCTTTATCCTATCTTTTATAATCCCATATGATATTCTACTTACTGATGAAAATTTTTCTACAAATTCAAAGCCAAAATACTACAGGACAAACAGGGGGTGTAACTCCTTATTTTCTTCACTACAGGAAGCATGACTCTTTAACATCCTCTTTTGGACTTATTGCCTTCTAAAATTGCACCGGTGGCTCCTTTTACTGTTGTTACCTCATTGAAGTAACATGTCATCTATTTATGTACTCAATTTGTAGCACTCCTATTGATGCAGATCTTCATGGACTAGACGGAATGCTCGGATCGCCGGTTTACCATCTTGGATTCCTACAAAACAAACCCTGGATCGGAATTTTTTTCGTGGGGGACACTCCGATGCCTAAGTCAGTAGAGTTCGAGCAACAGAATGGAGAATTCAAAAAGAGTAAAATGAAAAATAAAAGGATTGAATTGACTTGGTTTAAGATAGCCTTAGGATTTTTTTCTTGGAGATCCCCTCTTACCTCTTTTTATAGGCATTGATCCAACTGAAAATGATTAATGCTTTCTTTTAAATGATTGCTACCAGGGAGGTTACTTAAGATAACCTTCCCTCAGCTAATTGCAGTTATTGTTGGTGGTTATTTCTCTTGGTCTTTTACTGATGCAATGGCTATCAGTTATATGGTTTGTTGGTTATAACAACCAGGTTTGTTCTTGGCGGGCTTACTGGGGCTAAAACCGATGGATAATAAGTCAAAGTGGATTGGCCAATTGCAGGTTGGCCAATTAGTTTGGAGTATATTGATGGCCGACCATGAGTCATATGTTATCGTCGGCCGAAGTGCTGTGCCGACCTGTCCTTATGTCAGATTGGTTTCTAGCTGCGGGGTTAACCGGTCCAGATGGGCCAATTAAATCTCCGTCCGGTTTATCATAACACTTGCCCCCCACTCCTAATTTCAAGATAATTTACTACTTTGAAAGATGGGAGTATTAATTTTTGTCTTCTTCCGGGAAAGAAAAAGATTACTAATGATGGCAAATCCGGGCTTGGCTGGCCATAGCCTTCCTTTTGAGTGTTAGGCTTTGGATAGATGTCAGGCTTCCATTGGCTCCATTGGCATTAGAAGAGTTGGCGCGGATTTAAGGATCTTGTCGACTCTTTTATTTTGGTGCTTAGGCCAACTCTTCGTCGTCAGCTCGGATTGTGAAATGTGGCACCATCATAGACATCCAGTGCTGTACAGAGATTTCATCTTGGCTGTCATTTAGTTTTTCACAGATCAAGGCTGACAGGCTATTTTTCTTCCAATTGAATCGGCTTCTGTCTTTTAGTAGTTCGTACCCACGATCGACGTAGGTGTACATGGCATGATCAAGAGAACTTTACATTATCTGAGGCAGATATCAAAGCCATCGCCGTTGCTTATATAAAGAATTTCTTCCTCTTAGAATGAATCTTTCCGTTCTCAGCTTTTTCGAAGAGGTCTCAATTTCTGCCTCAACTCCAAGTTTTGTTCTTCCAGATATTTCCGTTCTTCTCAAGTTAGAGATCTCTTCCTCTCTTCTCCATGGTAATGTCTTTGAGAGTTCCTGCCATCGGCGGGCTTCTGGCCGGTAGGGGAGAAGGTGACTCCTCCGGCAATGTAGGTTCTTCTAGAAAAAGGAGCATCGAGTTATAACATGAGTCCATTAAGAGTTCTGTGTCTTTCTCTAGGTTAGCTTCTCTATGGGATCGTTCAAAATCCCTGAGATCCTTCCCTTGATGGTCCCCCATCCCGAAAAAAGGGTAAACCATCCTCCTCTTGGCATCATATCGGTGTACGAAATGTGTGGCTTTAGCCCTTGATTTTGATGACTAACAAAACATTGAGTATATATTTTATACTAATATTTCAATTGTAGTTGTGAGTTTCAGGGACAGGCACCTCAATTTTTAATATAAAAGTATCAAAAGCACTCATTTGAAGCTAAGTAATTTTCAGTATATAAGAAGTTTTCTCATCTTGAAAAGCCTCGAAATAGGTCAATCTGGGCTTTATAAAGAAGGTATTGAAGTTTTATTAAAGAACACCTTGAATTTTGAAGGTTGGCACAAAGTTTTTTTTGAGTGGCAGAATCAAGAGTCGACTCATGGCATGCAAGGTATCGACACTTCAGAAGGACTAGTATGCAGAAATCTCTTTGGCACGCCTTGAGTCGACTCACAGAAGTCAAGTGTCAACTCATAAAGAAGTCAGATGCGACTCACAGAAACCAAGTATCGATTCATGGCCTGAGAAAAATGAAGATATAGAACTATGCTATTTTGAGATATTTTTTGTCAAGTATCGACTCAGAAGACTCAAGTGTCGACTCACATGATTCAAGTGTCGACTCATAGCCTGAGAACAGAAAAGAAACATAACCCTGATTTTTTAAAAGTTTATACCTTGAGTCAACTCATGCTGATCCAAGTGTTGACTCATGAAGACTCAAGTATTGACTCATGAACAAACTCAAGTGTCGACTCACGAGTTCTGACAGCATAACGGCTATAATTTCTAAGAGTCAGATTTGAACTCTACAAGCTCCAAATGGCTAGTTTTGCTCCATTAATGGTCTTAAACTGATTTTAAGTTTTTGAAATATTTAAGTCTCACCAAACTCATTCAAGAATAACCAACTCACAAGAGACAAGACATACCTTTAAGAACTTTACTTCAAAGTCAAAAAGAGAGTAAAAGAGAAGATTTCCATTGAAAAAGCTTCCAAGCCTTCAAATCAGCATTCCAAAAGTGGCCTTTGAAGTGATCTAAGGAGAAGACAAGTCAAGCAATCTCAAGAGCCTCAAACCTTCTACTTTCTACTCTATAAGAGAGTTTGCTTTGCTTATTCTTGTCTCTCTAATTTATTTATTATGACTAGTTTTAAAGGTGTTTGAAACTAGGTGTTAGGCCCTTCCAAGCCGTGAATTGAAAATCCAAGTCTAGGTTGGTGACAAAAGGTTGTTGGTGAACCTAAGTGAGAAAACCAACTTTGGATTTAACTTGTGAGCCCTTGAAAACAGTTGGCTGTAATCTAGGTTGATTATAGTAAATTCCCAAGGGTAGCTTGGGGAGTGGATGTAGGTGCTTGGTGTGTATCGAACCACTATTAAACTTTGTGTTTGTATGCGTGTTCTTTTTCTCTTGCATTAGCTGCTTATATTCATTGCATTGCATCTTATTCATTGTATGCTTATTTGCATAGCTTCACAAATACTATAAAGTGCAGCACATATTTGCTTTAATTTTTTTAAAGAAACCCAATTCACCCCTCCTCTTGGGTTGCTATGCTGGATAACAAATGGTATCAGAGCTTGGTACTTAGCATATAGGTCTAACGATCTTGAGTCAAAGATCTAAATGACTGTCCAAATTGGTATTGGAATTGTTGAGGGTCAAGCCTCAAACCGTCCCCCTCTTGTTTAATGGCATGAATTATACATATTGGAAAACATACATACGCATTTACATTCAAGCCATTGATTATAATATTTGGAGGACTATTGTTAAAGGTCCTCATCAGCCTGCTACCTTAATTAATGGTATTCCCACTCCCAAATTGGAAGATGATTGGGATGAGAATGATATTAAGCAAGTTGAGCTTAATGCCAAGGCTATGAATTTACTGTTTTGTGTTTTAGATCCAAGTGAATTCAATAGAATTTCAAAATGTCTCTGCCAAGAAAATACGAGACACACTTGAAGTTATCTATGAGGGTACTCATCAAGTGAAAACTACTAAAGTTAAAATGCTCATTCATATATAAAATATTTAGAATGGAACCATCTGAATCTATTAGTGAAATGTACACTAGATTTACTAATATTGTGAATGGTACGAAAAGTTTAGGTAAAGTTTTCTAATGCTGAATTGGTGAATAAAATTTTCAGGTCACTTCCTTCATCATGGGATCCAAAGGTGACAGTAATTGAAGAAGCTAAGGATGTCAACACTCTACCTCTTGAGCAGCTTCTAGGATCTCTCATGATATATGAGCTATCACTAAAATAAAAGGTTGCGGACAATGACAAAAAGAAGAAGACCATAGCATTTAGTCCACAACCAAGGATGATTCAAGTAATGATTCCGATGAGGAAGATAATGAAGATGAAAGGCTCTCATCTTAAGAAAGTTTAAGAGGTTCATGAGAAAGAAAAAATATAATTTCAAGAAGAAGTCTCAAAAGGAAGAGCCTAGTAAAAAAAAAGAGAAAGAGAAGGAAAGGGATCAACCCATTTGCTTCGAGTTCAAGAAACCCGGCCACTTCAAAATGGACTGCCCCTTACTCAAGAAGAGCAGAAAAAAATTAAGAAAGAGAGCCATGATGGCAACCTAGAGTGAGAGCGAAGACTCGAGTTCGGATGAAGAGCAGCAAGAGATCACAAATTTCTGCTTATGGCTAACGATGATGTGGTAAAATATGAATTTGAAAATGAATTTACTTTCGATGAATTGTAAGATATTTTGATGAATTAGTAGTAGAATATCAAAAATTTAAAATGAAAAACAAAAAGCTAAGAAAGCAAAATTTGGATTTGATTAAAAAAATGATAAATCTTTGATTGAAAATGATTTTTTACTTCAAGAAAATAAAAAGTTAACTGATAAAATTATCTCTTTGGAAAAAGAAAAGGAAGATTTGAAAAAGGATAAATCTTTTACAACAATTGAAAAATTTGCTAAACAAAATAAAGAGCTTTTGCAAGAAAACAAGAAGTACAAAGATGAACTTGAAAAAGTAAAATCTTTTATTGAAAAATTTACTTACAGTTCTGAAAAACTCAACATGCTTTTAAATAATCAAAGAATTATGTTTAACAAAGCTGGATTATGTTTTAGACTACAAAAATAACAAAAATATTTCAAAAATTTTTTTATACCTGCTTCTTCTGCTATTACTTGTTATTCTTGTGACAAAGTAGGACATAAATCATATTTATGTAACAAAACAAGATTGAATAAAGTTAGAAAAGTTTGGTTTTCAAAAGGAACCATATCAACTAACCCTAAAGGATCCAAGATGACTTGGGTACCTAAAGTCTCCACCTGATTTGTTATTGTAGGTGTATCTTGCAATCAACAAAAGAAGATTATGGTACCTCGATAACGGTTGCTCAAGGCACATGACTGGAGATGTGGATCAATTCTCATATCTTGAGTATCAAAATGATAGAAATGTAACCTTCGGTGATAATAGAAAGGGCAAAATTATCGGTATGGTAAAGTCCATATCACCCCCTCTACTTATATAGATAATGTTTTTCTTGTTAATGGCTTAAAGTATAATCTTAGTATTAGCCAGTTTTGTAACAAAGATTTTTAATTTATTTTTGAATCTTCCATGTACATTGTATCTAGTCTTGATGATAATGGCATCAAGTTTATGGTCATAGGCATGGCAATATTTTTTGCATTCATTAAATTTTACAGAAGAGTCTCAAATGAAAAAGGTATTTTAATATTTCTTTACGAAGTGATCATGGTACGAAATTTGAAAATCATGATTTGAAAAGTTTTATAGTAAAAATAGTATTCATCACAACTTTTCTGTACCTAGGACACCTCAACAAAATGGGATGGTAGAAAGAAAAAATAGAACTCTTGAAGAAATGACACATACTATGCTTTGCAAAATGATTTGCCTAGATATTTTGGACGAAAGCCATAAATACACTTGCTATATTTTAAATCATATTTTAATCTGGCCTATTTTAAAGAAATACCTTATGAGCTTTGGAAAAGTAGGAAACCTTCAATAAGTATTTTCATGTTTTTGGATGCCGTTATTTCATTTTAAACAATGGCAAGAACCATCTAATAAGAAAATTTGATGCCAAGTCAGATGAGGATATCTTTTTAGGTTACTCTACATCTAACAAGGCATACAAGGTCTTCAATAGAAAAATACTTCTTATTGAAGAATCCATCCATGTTTTGTTTGATGAGATTGATCAAAAATCTTCTAGAAAAGAAGATATTCTTGATGATGAAATAGGAATTCAAAGAACTGAAAAAGTGAACATCAATGAAGAGCCTTCCAAGGAGCAAGGTGATAATCAAAATAATGAAGGAGAACAAGTACAAGGAGTTGGGACTCATCTACACCTAAGCCATTACCTAAAGAATGGAGGTATGCTCATGGACATTCCAAAGAACTTATAATTGGTGATCCATCAAAGGGATAAGTACTCGTTTCTCATTAAGAAATGTATGTGATTACTTAGCTTTTGTTTCTCAAATAGAACCAAAATCTATTGAAGAAGCTGAAATGATTATAATTAGATAAATTCTATGTAAGATGAACTAAATCAATTTAAAATAAATAATGTTTGAACTTTAGTTGAAAGACCTACTAATGTTTCAATAATTGGTACAAAAGGGGTTTTCAGAAATAAACTTGATGAAAATGGAATAGTTACTAGGAATAAAGCTAGGTTAGTTACCAAAAGATACAATTAAGAGGAAGTGATTGATTTTGATGAAACCTTTGCTCCTGTTGCTAGACTTGAGGCAATTAGACTATTATTAGCATTTGCATGTTTTATGAATTTTAAACTATTTCAAATAGATGTTAAAAGTGCTTTTCTAAATAGATTTATTGAAGAATAAGTTTATGTAGATCAGCCTCCTAGTTTTGAAAATCATGAGTTTTCTAATCATGTTTTTAAACTTCATGAAGCTTTATATGGTTTGAAACAAGCTCCAAAAGCTTGGTATGATAGATTGAGTTCATTTCTGCTTAAAAATGATTTTTCTAGAGAAATGTAGACACTACATTATTTTTAAAAAGGAGAATGATGATCTCTTAGTAGTACAAGTTTATGTCGATGACATTATTTCGGTACTACTAATGAATGTCTTTGTCAAGAGTTTGCAAAGTTATTGTAGGAAGAGTTCGAGATGAGTATGATGGGAGAGCTTAATTTATTTCTCAGACTCCAGATCAAGCAAAACAAAAGAGGAGATCTTCATCAACCAAGCTAAGTATACAAGAAAAATCTTTAAAAAGTTTGGAATGGAGACCACAGACCATTAGGTACACCTATGAGCTCCTCTTGTAAACTTGACAAAGATAAATCAGGTAAGAATGTTGATCAAAAGTTATATAGAGGCATCATTGGTTCATTATTACATTTGACTGCAAGTAGGCCAGATGTAATATTCAGTGTATGCATGTGTGCAAGATATCAGTCTACTCCTAAAGAGTCTCATTTATTGGCTGTTAAATGCATACTTAGATACTTGTCTAGCACTATAGATATTATACTTTGGTACTCTAAAGATTCATCATTTGAATTGATTGCATATTCTAATGTTGATTTTGTTGGGTGTAAACTTGATAGAAAAAGTATAAGTGAAACTTGTCAATTTCTTGAAATTAATTTGATTTCATGGAGTAGCAAGAAATAGAATTCAATTGCTTTATCTACGGCGGAAGCTGAATATATAGCAGCTAGAAGCTATTGTGCTTAAATCCTTTAGATCAAACAACAACTTGAGGATTTTGGCATCAAATTAACAAAGACACCCATAAGATGTGATAATACTAGTGCAATTAGTTTGACCAAAAATCCTGTTTAACACTCAAGAAGCAAACTGTTACGGCCGTAACGATGACGTGGCATGTCTCGGATTTCACTGGGCGTGATTCGAGCCACGTGGAGTTTTTTCGGTGAAATCAGGTGTGGCTCCGCCTCGGCTGAAGTCGAGGTCGGTCCAGGCCTTCCTGCTGCTCCGCCAGGTGTCCACCCAGGAGGGGTCCACCTCGGCCGAAGCGGGCGGCCTCCCTGCTCCCTCGCCAGGTGGCACCCTGAGACAGTCCCACCTCGGCTGAGGTCAAGCCGTGCCCCTCGCTCCTTCGCCAGGTGGCGCCGAAGACGGGACCACCTCGGCCGAAGTCGAGCGCCCCTCTGCAGCTCCGCCAGGTGTCCACCTAGGAGGGGTCCACCTCGGTCGATGCCGGCGGCCTCCCCGCTCCCTCGCCAGGTGGCCCCCCGAGACGGTCCCACCTCGGCCGAGGTCGAGCCGGGCCCCTCGCTCATTCGCTAGGTGGCGCCCGGAGACGGGACCACCTCGGCCAAAGTCGAGCGCCCTTCTGCCGCTCCGCCAGGTGTCCACCCAGGAGGGGCCACCTCGACCGAAGCCGGCGGCCTCCCCGCTCCCTCGCCAGGTGGCACCCTGAGACGGTCCCACCTCGGCCGAGGTCGAGCCGGGCCCCTCGCTCCTTCGCCAGGTGGCGCCCGGAGACGGGACAACCTCGGCCGAAGTCGAGGCGCCCCTCTGCCGCTCCGCCAGGTGTCCACCCAGGAGGGGTCCACCTCGGCCGAAGCCGACGGCCTCCCGCTCCCTCGCTAGGTGGCACCCTGAGACGGTCCCACCTCGGCCGAGGTCAAGCCGGGCCCCTCGCTCCTTCGCCAGGTGGCGCCCGGAGACGGGACCACCTCGGTCGAAGTCGAGCGCCCCTCTGCCGCTCCGCCAGGTGTCCACCCAGGAGGGGTCCACCTCAGTCGAAGCCGGTGGCCTCCCCGCTTCCTCGCCAGGTGGCCCCCTGAGACGGTCCCACCTCGGTCGAGGTCGAGCCGGGCCCCTCGCTCCTTCGCCAGGTGGCGCCCGGAGATAGGACCACCTCGGCCGAAGTCGAGCGCCCCTCTGCCACTTCGCCAGGTGTCCACCCGGGAGGGGTCCACCTCGGCCGAAGCTGGCGGCCTCCCCGCTCCCTCGCTAGGTGGCACCCTGAGACGGTCCCACCTCAGTCGAGGTCGAGTTGGTCCCCTCGCTCCTTTGCCAGGTGGTGCCCGGAGACGGGACCACCTCGACCGAAGTCGAGCACCCCTCTGCCGCTCCGCCAGGTATCCACCCAGGAGGGGTCCACCTCGGTCGAAGCCGGCGGCCTCCCCGCTCCCTCGCCAGGTGGCCCCCTGAGACGGTCCCACCTCGACCGAGGTCGAGCCGGGCCCCTCGCTCCTTCAAGGTGGCGCCTGGAGACGGGACCATCTCGACCGAAGTCGAGCACCCCTCTGCCGCTCCACCAGGTGTCCACCCGGGAGGGGTCCACCTCGGTCGAAGCCAGCGGCCTCCTCGCTCCATCACCGGGTGGCACCCTGAGACGGTCCCACCTCGGTCGAGGTCGAGCCGGGCCCCTCGCTCCTTCGCCAGGTGGCGCCGGAGAAGAGACCACCTCGGCCGAAGTCGAGCGCCCCTCTGCCGCTCCGCCAGGTGTCCACCCAGGAGGGGTCCACCTCGGCCAAAGCCGGCGGCCTCCCTGCTCCCTCACCAGGTGGCGCCCTGAGACGGTCCCACCTTGGCCGCGGCAGGCCGACTTGTGCGGAGAAGCTTCCGAGGAGCAGGAGCACGAGCTCCAAGATTGCCCCTCAAGCGCGCGCGCGCACCCCGAGAGTAGCGCTCGTACGGTCGGCAGCGACACGCAAAACATCGCTTACATCGGCTCGACAGGTCCCGTAGTCGAGAGACGAAGTCCTGACAAAACAGGACCTAATAACGGGCTTCGTCGGTGCCTGGAAAGAAGAGCGCTCGTGCTCAGCCCAAGGTCTGGTCGGCGGTCTGACCGGCGCCCCCCTTTTTGCTCTTCCTCGCTAGGCTCAACAAGCAAGGCGGGGAAGCCACCTGGTTCTGTGATCCAAAAGGGGAAAGAGATGGAGGGAAGGGGTTGGAAGCAACGAAGGAGCCTCCCAAGGGCGGCAAACAAAAGAACAGCATGAGGAGTTAAAAGGAAGGGTAGGATAGACGCAAGGTAAGCAAAGAAACAAAAGGCTGAGAGAGGAGATTCCGTTCTAAGAGCAGGATCCAAGATCCCGAGAGGGGACCTTTGGCGTGAGCTCGATGGAGGAACTCGGTCGGATTTCTATCCCTCCTGAAATCTTACTTGCTAGCACAATCTCTAAGTCTGGGACTCCTTCGGGGGCCCGTCTCGGAGATTCTGTTCCCTCTCGCCGCTTACTAACTTGACCGTTGGAGCTCCCTCGCCGGGATCCCGGCCAGGGTTCTGACCTTGCCTTGCAGGTTCGAAGAGCCAGGAGACCCCAGGGACGAGACGGTCCAGTCGGATCGGCGGCTCCGAAGCCACAGCGCGGTGGCGAGATCAACAACACAAACATATTAAAATAAGACATCATTTCATAAGAGATCATGTGCAAAACTATAATGTGATGCTTGAATTGTATGAACTGATAGTCAATTAGCTGATATTTTTACAAACTTATGAGTGAAGAAGATTTTGCATGATTAGGAGAGAGTTATCATCGATCCTTTTGTGTAGAACTCTTTCAAATCTTGTTTTTACTCAAATTTTTATGCTTAAAATCATCTCATTTATGTCTTAAACCCATATCTAGAAACCCTATGATTTTTGAAAATTTTATTGAAATTTTTGTGATTTTTTTTGGATTTTCTGGCTACACTTGATTTTTGGCCAAGTATCGATTCATGCAAGTGTCGACACTTGACCAAAGTATCGAACGAGTGTAGTCGACAATACGACTCACGACAGAAATCTAGATTTTTAGGGCATCATCTATTATTTCGTAGCCACATGTCCCTTGGTTTTCTTCTGCCCTAGTGGTCCCCTAACCTCACTTTGATCCCGGAATAGTGATCTTCCATCATTGTCCTTAATTTTTTTGTAATTTCTTCACTTCCCCTCTTGTTTCGTCCGATTTCTCACTATTTTTTCGAGATTTTTCATGGATTTCAGGTCGATTCTCGTGCATGCCCTCTCTTTTGGTCCGTTCTTGATTTCTTGTATTTAGCCCGTGTTTTTGCTTGATTTATCTGTGTTCATTCTTCCTCAAACCTTTCCTCTCGTTTCGGTCCACTATTTGGCTGATTCTTACTTAGATTCACTCCTCATTGATTTTTCTTCTTGGTCCACACCTCACCCAATCCTCCCTCTCTTTTTTTTGGCCTTCTCCCATTCACTCGTTCCTTTCTTGATCTTTCCCTTGTTGGTGTTATGGGACCCTGCAAACAAGTTGTCTCAAAGAAGAGGTTGAGCCAAGGTTCTACCGAGAGGAGAACCAAGGCTTGGTGTGACCCTGCCAAAGGTCAGCAGTATGAGCAAGAGAGAGTACCCCCCAACGATCCCCTACAGCAGAGAGAGTATCGGGGAAGATCATCGTAGCTGGACACCGTGTAGACTTGGAGTTCTTCGATCGTGAGGGTTTTGGTCTTGGAGAGTTGCTTGGAGCAGCAGGTTTGACCTCCTTCTGCACTATAAAGAAGTACTATCTCCATCTCATCAGGGAATTTTACGGGAGTTTGGCTACTAGTGGACTGATGTGGAGCGTTGTAGTCAGAGGTGTGGAGATTCCAGTGCATGAGAGCATATTGAGCAGAGTTTGGGACATTCCTCGACATGGGATTGCTGCTACGTGTGTCGTTGATAGAGAAGTGGCATTTCAGTGCATATTGGAGAGAGATGATGTACGCAGTGTGACTATTGTCACCGTGAATCAGTTGTCCATCGAGATGTGCCTCCTTCATCACATTATTACGAGGATTCTCCTACCGAAGACTGGTCAATTCGACTTATATGGAGCGGGAGCTCATGTTGATGGTCTGCCTCACACAGAGGACTGCCGTCAACATCCCGCTCTGATGATGAGCCAGATGGGAGAGGCTGCGACTCAGCGTTGTTTCTGTTTACCATACAGGATGGGTCTGACTCATCTTTTAGAGCTTACCATGTTCCTTTGGAGGAGGAGGCCTCCAAGGATATACTTCACATTGATATTGATGACGAGCAATCCTTGCACTGTACGGGATATAGGAGGATTGCTGATAGATAGGTGCGTAGGGAGTTGGTCAGGAGCAAAACGAGGAGGATGAGCTACGAGTAGCAGAGGCAGGACCTTCTAGACCTACAGAGCATCTTTCACCTCCGAGACCTGCACCAGTACCAGCTTCAAGGTCTGAGCTGACCACTCCAGCACTAGTTATCTCTCCAGCTACTGCTCCTCGTGCCACTATAGAGTCTACCTTTGAGAAGGATATCAGACATCAGATTACAGAGGTCAAATTTGAACTCTACAAGCTCCAAACGGCTAGTTTTGCTCTACCAACGGTCTTAAACCAAATTTTGAAAGTTTTTGAAGTATTTAAGTCTCACCAAACTCATTCAAGAATAACCAACTCACAAGAGATAAGACATACCTTGAGAACTTCACTTCAAAGTTAAAAAGAGAGCAAAAGAGAAGATTCCCACTGAAAAAACTTCCAAGCCTTCAAATCAACATTCCAAAAGTGGCCTTTGAAGTGATTCTAAGGAGAAGACAAGTCAAGCAATCATCAAGAGCCTTGAAGCTTCTACTTTCTACTCTATAAGAGAATTTGCTTGTGCTTTACTCTTGTATCTCTGATTTTATTTATTGTGACGTTTCAAGGGTGTTTGAAACTAGGTGTTAGGCCCTTCCGAGCCATGAATTGGAATCTAAGCCTAGGTGGCTTGAAAAAAGGTTGTTGGTGAGCCTAAGTGAGAAAAACAACTTTGGGTTTGACTTGTGAGCCCTTGAAAACAAGTTGGTTGTAATCTAGGTTGATTATAGAAAAATTTCCAAGGGATAGCTTGGGGAGTGGATGTAGGTACTTGGTGTGCACTGAACTACTATAAAACTTTGTGTTTGTATGTATGTTCTTTGCTCTCTTGCATTACCTGCTTATATTCATTGCATTGCATCTTATTCATTGTATGCTCATTTGTATAGCTTCACAAACACTATAAAGTGTAGCAAATTTACTTTAAATTTTTTAAAGAAATCCAATTCACGTCCCCTCTTGGGTTGCTATGCTGGGCAACAGAAGACCACCTGAGGACTGGTCTTCGGTTCTCCTTGCACTCTTTCTTCATCAAAAATTTTAACTTGTATCACATAGTCCCGGCACAATTGACTCCAATAGTATTCAGGTCATTTGTGCCTTCTTAGTCCTCTACCATAATTTGAGTATAGAGCCTAGGACCTCTATGTTCACCTCCATCTTCATGCTGAAGAAGGACTTTCATGGCCAAGGGTGGTGGGTCATCGGCCCACGCCCTGGTCGAAAGTTTGTTACAAGGCTGCCATCTGCTATCCATGGATGGAAGTCTTATTTTTTCTTTTTGTTTTCTGCCTACCCTTGGGATTTCAATACTGAGTGGAGAGAACCACATTTGATTGCCAATGATGGGAGGAAAGTTCTGAAGGCAGATCGGGAGAACTTTGATAAGCTTTCGGGATTCGAGTTCCTTTGATAAAAGAGTTGTTGAGCAAGCATAATTTGCATCTTGCTCAAATCAGTATTTCTTCATCTTTAGGTATATTCCATAATATATGGCTTCTATTTTGTCTTCATTACTTGTCAGCTGACCACCATTTTTTCTTTATTTCATAGGTAAAAGATGAAGTTAGATTTCGAAAAGCTTCGTCAGGCCGCCCGTAAGAGGCCTGCACCAGCTTCTTTAGCAGAGTCAGAGGGCAGGAAGAAAGCTCAGGCTGAAGAGGTTACGAGAAGTACTCTTGCAGTATCAAGGACAACGTTCGATGATGACAATGTCCCACTAATAGAACTCCACTCTAGGGCCGCTACACCAGCTCAGGCTTTAGGGTAGCTGACGCCAACTTCGGCCATGGATGTGTCGTCACCTCAACCTCCACCTCAAGATAAGGGCAAAGCTCCCCAAGTGGAGGGGTCAAGGAGAGACAATCTCCCAGAGGGGGATATAAAGTAGACTTCACAGTCTACTTTGATAGGAGGGGACTAGAGAATCCTGACTTGGCCAAGAAGTTGATTAAGGCCACACTCTCCCGAAAGACTAGGAAGTAACAAAGAACCGTCGGCTGTACCAGATTACTGACTCACTGTACCCTAATATTTTAAAGGTAAGGGATCCACTTCCTTTCACTTCTTCTTTCTTGAACTTACGAAAAATATAATTAACTCGTCTGTTGCCTAATGCAGCTTATCCATGAAGTGACCCTGATAGAGGAAGTCATATCAGGGTTCATGGATCTCGGCAAAAACCTTCATCATGAGCTGGAGATGGTGAAAGCCAAGAAGGAGGTGGCTGAAGAGTTAAGATCAGCCATGGAAGAGAAATTAAATAAGAGTGTCACCACTATTCAATCTTTAGAGGCCGAATGAAAAAGGCTCAAGCCAAGATGGCAGAACAAGAGGCAAAATTAAGGAAGAAAAAGAAGAAGATCCACTCCTTAGAATAGACAGCCAAGGATAGCTAGAGAAAAGCCAAAGAGGCTTTGCAGAAGGTCAACCAAGCTGCCAAGGAGATGGAGTCGGTGAAGGAGCAAGCGTCCTAAATATTGAAGACTACAATAAGTCTTCAAGCTTCAAGGACGAGATGACCAAGGCCAGAGTAGTTAGCTACCTACGGGTTTCAATGACTGCCTTCAAGAGGTTTTCAAGATCCATCCCAGCCTAGATGTCTCGAAGATATAGTTGTATGATGTTGAAGAAGAGCCGTGACACAAGTCGATGTTGAAGAGGTCCCAAGGTAGCCTGATGAGACTCCTATCATGGCTGACTCCAACACTGCTTCAGTTGATGATTGATCATTGTATTTTTTCTTTTCTTTTTTGTAAAGAAACATCAATGTAAAGAAATTTTTGAAAGTGAATGAAAAGATTTCTTTCTTCAACTTGTGTCTTCTATGATGGATTCCTCGATGCTTTAAAGCGTCGGGAAAAACCCTTGGATAAGATTATTTTCGGCATTTTAAAATGTTGAAAATAAAATTATTTCCGATACTATTTAAAGTGTTGGAAATAAAGTTATTATCGATGCTTTAAAGTATGGAGAATAAGTCTGAGATAAAGTTATTTCGATGCTTTAAAGCGTCGGAAATTTTAATTTTTTTTTTTTTTTTAAAAAGATTGTCCCTTACGAGAGCCGCCTGGTTATAAGAAGAGAGAAATTTTTTTTTTTTTTTTTTGGGGGGGGGGGGAATCCGAACCTCTGCTTTCGCATAGGGGAAGAAGCGGTTCATCTACCTGGGTGATGGAAAAGGAGACTATCGTCCCTCACTCGAGCTAAATGAAGAGGACCATGTGATGCCAAGGAAGAACTACCCACTATGGGAGCTCATTAGCAACGATCCACGGGCTCTGAAAGCTGCGATCCATGAATGGAGTGATGCGAAAGAACTCGAGATAGTCCTCCTCCAACTCATCGATGATTCAGTCTCGGCCGATCTCAACAATATAGCCCAATTGCTTCTCAGCTGATTGCAATTTGCAGACTATACCGCTATCCTCGCATGACTCATTACCCAAGCCCTTCCTTTTCCTCACTCCTCCATTCTTAACTTGCTTTTATTTTGAGGGTAAATAGGGTGAAGTGCCTTACTTCAGTTATGTACGAGAATATATGAGAAGAGGTTCCGATGCATCTATTCAATTGCGAGTACAAGATGCTGAAATGCTTGGCCATCATCCTAAACAGAAAGCGACGATAAAACTACTGGAGTTCCCTCCTATTTTCTTGTACTTGGATTCAGTTGAGAAAACACCTCCAACAGCAGATCACTCTTTTTGATTCGAATTTTGCAGCTGCTTTACATTGGTGTGCAGTCCTAACCATTTTCAAAACCGCCTTGTCCTAACTATTTTCAAATGGAATTCTCTAATGCATAATCGAATCCATAACAGTGACAGAAACATGGAAAACGATTATTCTTCAGTTCAAACTATGAAGAAATCATGGAGTTTTGAGTAAAAGCAACATGGAAAACCTTCATTTTCAATCTAACCTCGATGGAACATCATTATGAACATCACAACTTTAATGCTAATTACACGTTGTACAAGTTACCGGTCCTTATATGTGTTAAATAACCTAAAATCTTCTGTTCAACGGTTTCTTTGTAGAATGCAATGTATATTGCTAAAAGGGATCTTAAAAATCCTGATGTTTACCTGTGAATTATGATGGTCTTGTCCCTTATTTTGCGCCGATGTATAGAGGGGAGCTGTGTAGGAGTCTGAAATTTCATTTCCTATGTTTAATCGAGCTATATTAATGTCTGATAAATTTGGTCAAAGTAACCCACGGAAAGACAGGAACAGTTTATTGATTAACTAAATGTAAGGTTATCCTTTTGTTACGGGATGAAAGATTGATTACTCATTGAGGGCTTGCTTTCAGTAGTGTTGATCTCGCCATACGATATCCTAAGCTGTAGTAGTTCCATATTTTTACGATGAATTGTTGATTAGGTGATGCTTGTTGAATCACTAAAATTAATTACTGTTTCACTATTCTTTTAATATTTTTTGTATATTAGCGAGTCCAGGTCGAACCCTAGAGACTGAATATGATAATCAATTTAATAACTAGATGGGAGGTCTTTAATAATTAAGAAATCAACTAACTAATTATGCAAATAAGAAAACTTTATTTAAATTTAGATTTATTTCAGATTCAATTTAAGTTCGATTCAAAGAGTTTTTGCACTAGTTAGCAGATTGATCATCGGTACATAAACATATTATTCTTTCTCTGAATACTTAGCCGATGACTTACCTATGAGCTAGATATTTAATCATCCTTACATTCATTAATTCAAGTCAAGCGCCCAAATTAAATTCTTACCAATGAACCAATGGTATTAAGCAATCATCATGCATTCATTGATAGCATTACATACTAGGATGAAGCTAAGGATGAACAACAATTAGATAAGCATAATTATTTAATTCATTCTATGTTTCTTTTTTAGACAGAATAAAACTGGGATCATAATAATTTTGCCTAAGTACTACTTTAACCAAGTTGCATAACAATACGGATTACGAACTTAGTTTAATATCAATCATGTAGACAATCAATTAATAGGCCTCTTAATCAATTAAACTACACAATAAATCAATAATAAAATTAGGAAACACAGATCTCACAACCATGCTAACATAGCTAGTTGTCCCTTGAATCGAAACAAAAAATTATTCAATCATGGAGAAAGGAAATAACATGAAATTGATTTATTTTCCTTTCCTTGCTGCAAAGATGTCTCTGAAAAATTCCAGTGCTGCTGCTGGTTTTCGGCTACTCTGCACCCACCCTTCTGCAGCAACAATAAATCCTTTTTGTTCTCTTCTCCACCTCCTTCCGATGTTAGGCTACGGGCATTAGCTGAGAAGTTAGATGCGTTGATGCATATGAGATCAGTGTTGGTATTTGTTGGCGTGGAGTCCTTGGATCGGCCGATCGGAGCCGCTGCGTCGTAGGACCGCTCCCTGTTTTCACCTGCAAAATAGGTCCCTTGTTGGAGTTGTTCCGGCGAGGACACTCCGATGCTAAGTCAGTGGCGGATCCAGCCACAGAATGGGGAAGGTGTCGAAAGAGTGGAAGAGAAAAGGCTCTTGAGGATTGTAAGTGTATGTGAGCGAAGATGTTCGCGTACCTCTCGAGCATCCTTTTTACCCTTATTTAAGAAGGCCTCCGGCCTGCGTCCCACTCTTTTTCCGTGATCATGGAGAGCCAATCTCTCCCATGATTGGCGATCGTGGGTTGTCATTGAGCATTTCCGCCAGATCGGAGGTGTGGCTGCAGGAGTTGTGCGCCATGATCATGGCATGATGAGTGCCCATTGTAACCGTTGGTCACAGTTGCTTTTCTGGAATAGATTGTGGTCCAAGCTCCGGATTTCCCTTTGCGTGGGCCGAAACTTGGTATTTCCCCGAGATCGGAGATCATGTCTACCGGGGACCGAAGCACGTGCCTTCGAAAGTCGATGAGTAGTTCGATCTTCGACCGGGGCCGAAGGCGTTACCCGAAGGACTGGCCTCCGGATGTTATGGTCCGGTTGAAGCCTTGGGTTGCCTGCAGTTGGCCTGTTCCTTGCTTGGTCCGAAGTCCGTAGTCCGGAAAACGGGCTTCGACCAGTTGAACCGGAGTTTGGTTTATAGCTGAACCGGGATATCCCAACAGTTGTCCCCCTACTCTCAGTTTTCAAAGCGGAGATCTGCCTCGAGAAGTGAGAGTATTGAGGCCTTGTCATTTTCCTCCTGAGAGACGGTGCAGTGAAATGATTACGGGATCCTTTATTGACTATCCATCATGATCTAGACAGATGGTGGACAGGTGTCCTCTCCGGATTGGAGAAAAGTAGGTGGCCCTGGGGCCATCTTTTCTTTTCCCGCTGCACGATGGTTGAGGCAATCTTTTGGTTGGGATTTGGATGGTTGCGGTGCTGTCCTCCATCCATTGGATGAAGGGTATACCTTATCCTGGCGGTCAGTTGCAGGTGGGTTACCTCCCACGGTAACCTGAGTCAATTTAACCCCGGCGGGGCTCTAGAGATCCCTACTTTTCTTTTGGGAAGGGCGAAGGTCTGGGCAAGGAAGCTTCTTCAATCTCGTCTCATCCTCCACCCAAAGTGTTCTGGACTACCAGTCTATTCCACAGGTAGAATCTTCTTTCTGCTCCCTCATTTCATTTCTTTGTCATGGAAGAGACCGTAGAGAGTCAGGAAAACAGGTTTGGCCCTCGGGGGCCGGAGACATAGCAGGCATGGAGTCGGTTCCCAGCTCGTTTTTTAGGGTAAGGCGGCCCTTCTTTGGGAACGCTACCACATCCCTGAGAGTTTTCCTTCATCCTTCCCGCGACTGAGGAGCGGGTGAACGAACCTCCCCCCGGTATATAGCCGTATACGAAGATCATCTGAAAGCTGGTCTTCGATTTCCCGCACCCCTTATTCACCAAGACTTCCGCCTGTACCAAGTGGTACCAGTGCAGTTGACCCCGAACAGCATCAGGAATATCTGCGGGTTCCTGGTTATGTGCAGCATCGCGAACATAGTTCCTAGGACCATTTGTTCACGACCCTTTTCGTCCTCAAGAGGGATTTCTATAGCAACGGATGGTGGGTGATTGGTCCTATATCAGCCGTAGGTTATCAAGGATATGCCCAGCGCCATCCATGGTGGAAACCCGTTTTTGTTTGTTGTGTTGTCTCTTAATTCATGGGGCTTCGATACGATGTGGAAGAAGCCTCGCCTGACCGCCATGATGGGAAGAAGGTCTTGGTGGCCGATCAGTCGGACTACGACCTCTTGGTCAACTCCGAAGTTGCCCCCATTCGGGAACTGTTGGATGAGAGAAATCTCCACCGGGCGGAAATAGCAGATTCCCCTCATTAGGTATAGCAATAGGAATTTCTGCTCCTCTTTCTCGAATTCATTGTAGTCCAATCGATTGAAGTGAAATCCTTTGCTTGCAGGTGGCGGGATGAAGCCTGGCTTGGGCTGGCTCCGTCAGACTTCGGAGAAGAGGGTGGCGCAGGCCCCTCTTACCAGTCTGCGGTTCGGAAGAAGGCCCGGAGGGATGGTCCCGAAGGGGACCAAACACTTCGTCTTCTGGGGAACTTCAGGGGAAGATGTAATAACTGCAGAAGGGGCTCCGTCAAGACCCCATCCAGTCGAAGCTCCACCGGCGGCTATTTCCCCAGTTCGCACAACGGGAGCCCGCCTCAGGGAGCGGATGTGCCGCCGTTTTGCCCCCTTGTAACTGATAGGGGTGGAGCGCGGCAAGTCGAAGGAGAGTTCGCCTGCGGGGCTTCCTCAGTCGGAGTCCGTTCGGCGAACTTCTCAGAGCTTTTGCCTACGGGGGACTGCTGGTCCTGGCCATAGCCAGCAGGCGCTGAAGGGCACACTTCTGCCTCACAACCTGGCTATTTTCTGGAACCGGAGCCTTCCCAGGGTGTCCGATTCTGCCTTCTCCGTTCTGCAACAGGTATGATCCTGCCACCTCTCTTTGTCTGAAATTGTTCGATTCATGATCCCTCTTTTTGATGTAGTTGGTCTACAACCTCACCTTCATGGAGGAGGGCCTGGGAATATAGACAACCTCATCCATGATCTTAAAGAGGAGCTCCAGACTGCCAGGGCTGCCAAGGAAGTAGCTGAGGAGCTGAAGCAGTCCATGGAGGATCGTCTTGCCTGGATGAATGATGAGGTTCGTGAACTGAAGGGCGAACTGAGAAGTGCTCATGTGACAATGACAGGGCAAGAGGCAGGGTGGAGGAGGAGCAGGAAGCAAGTCGAATCCCTGGAGCAGGCTGCCAGGGAGGACCAGGAGAAAATAGAGAGCCTGACTAAGGCGGTAGAGGAGGCTTCCAGGAGGGCCGAAGAGGCAATCCTGGAGTCCGAAGCTGCTAAGAGGGAGTCTGCATCTTCGAAGAAGCAGGTAGATGATGCCGTGGCGGACTTCAAGATGTCTCTGCAGTTCCAGGCGAAGATCAATGAAGTAACCTTGTACGGCTACCAACACGGCTTCAACAACGGACTCTCCAGGATAAGGAGGCCTTCCCTCATCTCGACCTTTCCAGCATTCTACCTTTCGATATAGCTGGAGAAGAGAGGAAGTGGAGGGGGCCGAAGCCATGGTAGAGACCGAGGAGGTGCCATGTCTGGGGAAGGAGACTGCTACCCCAGTCAAAAATCCAGAGGTGACCCCAACTCTTCCCCCGTTCAGGAGGAAACTCAGGCTGGAGGAGTCCAAGTTGAAGGTTCCCAGTTTCGACCCAGATTGACGAGGTCCTCTCAGAGCAAATTGATAAAGTGCTCCAGTCCTGCGTGTGGAGTCTTTTCCTGCTGATGTTGAGTGACTTGGGTCGCTCTGGGTGTATTTTCTTTTTTTCTTTTTTGTTTTGTTAATGAACTTTGTATGACAGCTTTTCAAATTTGGAATGAATTTTCATTCTTTTGCATATGCCATGTTATGCCTCATGCATAGCTCGAAATGTTTTACCATTTCTTCTTCTGCTTAGTCGAACAGTCATAGCCGAAGGCCGTTCAATCGACAAGAATCGGTTTCACCATTCTCTTTCCTGTTTGGTTGAGTAGTCGTAGCCGAAGGCCGTCCATCGGTGAGGACGAACCCTGGAACGGATCGGAACTCCGTTGCCGAAGACTGTCGCTTTCCTTCGATGTTAAGTTTGTCAGTTGGGACGGACAAGAATTGTTTCTCTGCCAATCAGTGATCAAGGAGATTTGATTGTGATTATTGCTGTCCATGTGGCACGTCGTATTTGTACAGTCATGATTTCTTGTGCCTTGCAAGCCGTCAGGTCTTCTTTTTCCAAAAGGAGCCATTAATGACACTGTCGCACGATGAGGACTTCTCCGAATTCGAAGCGATGGCGGTTGTTGTCCCAGAGATGGCTTCGAGCGACTTTTCTGGTTCTCGAAGCGTCGCCCGGACACATAACGCTTTCTGATGCAGCTAGGAAGGACGTGGGGCACGCCTCCCCACAGTCGGTCGTGGGTGCAGGGTTTCTATAAATAGGATCCCGCCCTCCGCTGTTAAGGCCATCATTTCCATAGGCTTTTTCCCTCCATTAACAATAAGGTTCAGCACTTCTAAGCTCCACCATGCGGCGAAGAGGAGGGCTATCGACTCAAAAAGGAAGCGAAGTCCGGAGTCACCTGGGCCAGGAGACGAAGAGAGGAGCCTCTCGTGGACCGCCTCGAGAAGAAGATCCGCCTCGAGAAGAAGGTCCGCCTGTTGGAGGCCCGTATGAGGGAGGCCTGGGCCTAGGTCATGGTGGCGACCACGGTGACGGAGGAGGCAAGGAAGGAGGCGGCGGATGCCATCACAAACTTCAAAGCTTCTGCTGCCTTCAAGGATGAACTCACCAAGGTAGCTCTGGACTCCTTCCATCAGGGGTTCTAGGAGTGTCGGAGGAAGGCCTCCAAGTTTTTTAACTTGAAGGGCCTGGACAACATCAAGCCCTCTGTTCCCTTCCCTGGCCACGAATTCGATTATGACTCCGATGAGAGGTCGGATTCAGGTTCGGACAGGAACCCCGGGGGCCCTTCGTCATCCCACCAGGTCTCTCTCCGTCGGTGTGGGAAAAATCCGACGGGGAGTTATTGAAAATTTCCCAGATCCTTCTGCTGCTGCTGCCTTTTTTTTTTTTATCTTTCCTTATGAGATTTCTTTTTCTTTTTCATACTCTCTCTTTAGGAGTTTGTTTCTTCCTTTCTTTCTCTTTTTTTTGTGTAAAAATTAAAAAGAATGAAAAATCTTTTCTGTTACCTCTTTCCATGTACTCTTTGCGATGTGTTGCATCATGATTTCTCTGTAATATAGACTCCGTAGACCACTTTCGGTCTACAAGGAAAGAAGTGAGGTCAATTGGACCATTCTGAGAATGTTTGTTGTTGACAGAAAGGATGACAGCGATCCTTTTAGGCACGTGTTTGGTTTTTTGTAGGGTAAGGTGTATACACCGTCCCTGTGCACTTTCTGTCGTGATTAAGGTAGGCTATTCAGGCCCGTCTCGACACGTGTTCGGATTCACTATATGATAGGTTACAAGAACCATCCCTGCACCTTTGATCTTTTTGGTGGCCAGGTTAGACCATCCATTGCTCTCGTCGGGCATACCGATAAGGTGAGTGGATCAGACTCTTCTTTGCGTAGTTGATCGATTTTTTAGATCGGGTCACTCAGGCTGTTGTCGTTCAGTCGATGCAACTAGCCGTTCTGAGTTAAGTAGGGTTGAGAAGCTTTGCACAGGAATTTCAAGAACTCTTTCATTGATAGTATTTGCAAGGTTTTGTACATTCCATGACCGTGATAGGGCCTTCCCTTCCAGGGTCTTGAGTCGATATGTCCCTGGTTGAATGATTTCTTTGACTTGATATGGACCTTCCCAGTTGGGGGAGAGTTTACCCTGTTTCGTTGGCCTGGACACTTTTGCTCTTTGCAATACCATGTCCCCTGTGTGGAAAGTTTGCTGATTCACCCTTGAGTTGTAATACTTGGTGACCTTTTGCTGGTATGCCGCCATCCTTATCTGGGCCTATAGCCTGGTGCTTGATAGCAAATCTAGATCAATCCTTCTACGATCGAAATTCTTAGGCTCTTCATAGTTGTCAATTCTCAGGGATTGTAGAGAGACTTCGATTGGTAGTACGGCTTCGGTACCGTAGGCCAGGTTGAACGGAGATTCGCCGATGGCCGTTCTCAGGGTAGTTCGGTATGCCCAAAGAATGGAGGTCAGTTCTTCGGCCCAAAGCCCTTTGGCGGCGTTCAACCTTGTCTTCAGACCATGGAGGATGGTGCGGTTAGTGACTTCAGCTTCTCCGTTGGATTGTGGGTGAGCAACGGACGTCAGTCGATGTTGGATATGGTACCGAGCACAGAAGTCCTTGAACTTCGGATTGTCGAACTGTCTCCCGTTGTCCGTAATGATGACACGTGGATGTCGAACCTGAATATGATGAAATTTTTTATGAAATTTTTCACCTTGCCTTTTGTGATCTGGGCCAATGGTTCGGTTTCTACCCTCGTAAAATAGTCGATGGCTACTAGGAGAAACTTCCTTTGCCCCGATGCTGGTGGGAATGGGCCAAGAATGTCCATCCCCCACTGGGTAAAAGGCCATGGGGCTGCCAGTTGAGTCAGGTGACTCACGGGTTGCCTCTGTACATTGGCATACCTCTGGCATTGGTCGCACTTCCGCACGAAATCCGTTGAGTCCTTCTAATGGAGGGCCAATAATACTCTGTCGAATGATCTTGTATGCCAGAGATCTGCCTCCCAAGTGATCACCGCATATGCCCTCGTGGACCTCTCTCAAAGCATAATCTGCATCGGTGGGTTCCAAACATTTTAGCAGTGGCTGGAGAACGATCTCTTGTAGAGGGCTTCGTCTAAGATGACATACTGAGATGCCATTAGCGGATCTTCTTAGCCTCTGCCTTATCTTCCGGCAGTTCTCCCTCATTCAGAAATCTGATGATGGGATCCATCCAGCTTGGCTCAGTGTTGATCTGGCGCACCTCTGCAGCCTCTTCGGCTATGCTAGGAGTCTCAAGATGCTCAACAAAGGTGCATCCGAGGGACTCCGGTGTTGTAGTTGCTAGTCGAGACAATGCATCCACCCGGGAGTTCTCTGATCGTGGGCATGGATAATCTCAAAATGTTCCAGTTGGAAAGATAAAGCCCGTACCTTCTCCAGGTATTGCACCATGGTTGGATCTTTGGCTGCATATTCTTTGTTGACTTGATTCACAACCAGTTGGGAATCTGAGAAGGCTCGAAGTTACCGGACTCCTAGATCTTTAGCGATCCGAAGTCCGACAAGTAGGGCTTCATATTTGGCCTGATTATTGGAGGCGTGGAAGGAGAAACGGAGTGCGTACTCTATGGTATGGCCGTCAGGTTCCGCCAACATGAGTCCAGCCCCGCACCCAGTAGCATTGGAAGCTCCGTCCACATGAAGCACCCAAACGGACTTTGTCTCCTTCGAGGCTTATTCTTCTACCGAAGAGGCTTCGTCTTCGGACTTCCAGGTGCACTCAGCCAAAAAATCAAGAGCACTTGGCCTTCATAGCCGCTCGGGGTTGGAAGCTGATATCAAATTCACTCAACTTCATGGCCCACTTGGCTATCCTTCTAGAAGTGTCCGGAGATCAAAGAACGGCCTTGAGAGGTTGATCAGTTAGCACCATGATGGCATGGGCCTGAAAGTATGGCCGTAGTTGCTTTGCTACAATCACTAAGGAGTAGATCAAGCTTCTGCATCCTTGCATATCACGTTTTTGCATCATGTAGGACCTTGCTGATGTAGTAGATCGGCTTATGGGACCCGTCTTATTCCTTCCGGACAAGAACCGAACTTACTGCTTCATCTAAAGCAGAGAGGTATAGGTAGAGGACCTTGCCTTCTTTTGGCTTGGAGAGCAATGGCGGGGCCTCCAAATACTTCTTCAGTTCTGCGAAGGCAATACGACAGTCTTCGGATCATTCGAAGCCCTTTGATTGTCGAGTACCTTGAAGAATGGAAGATATTTCTCGGTTGACCGAGAGATAAATCTGCTTAGGGAGGCAATCCTCCCTGTCAACTGCTAGACTTCCTTTTGCAGGAGGGATGTCTCGTATCTTTCAAGGCTTGAATCTTCTCAGGGTTCGCCTCAATCCCTCGTTTGGTGACAAGGAAGCCTAGGAATTTGCCCGAAGTGATCCCAAGGCACACTTTGCCGGGTTCAGCTTCATATGGTAGCACTGGAGAGCGCTGAATGATTCCTCCAAGTCATGGATGTGATCTCTCCGGTGGAAGCTCTTGACGATCATGTCATCAACATAGGCCTCCATATTTCTCTCCAGTTGCTTTTCGAACACCTTATTGATGAATCTTTGAAATGTCGCTCCGGCGTTCTTGAGGCCGAACAACATCATCTTGTAGCAGTAGAGACCCTTGTCAGTGATGAATGCCGTCTTCTCCTCATCTTGCGGATCCATTCTGATTTGATTGTAGCCGGAGAAGGCATCCATGAAGTTCAGCAACTGGTGGCCGGCTGTCGTGTCGACCAGTTGATCAATCTTTGGAAGAGGGAAGCTATCTTTTGGCAAGCCTTGTTGAGGTCTGTGTAGTCAATGCAGATCCTCCACTTGCCACTAGCTTTCTTCACCATCATCATATTGGCCAACCACTCAGGGAAGCGGGCCTCTCTGATGAACCCTGCTTTGAGGAGCTTGCCAACCTCTTCGTCTACAGCTTGCTGTCTTTGGGGAGCGAAGCTCCTCTTCTTCTGCCGCACTGGCTTGTACCCAGGGATTACTTCCAGCTGATGAGTTATTACTTCGGCAGGAATTCTCGGTATATCCGAAGCCGACCAGGCGAAGACATCAGCGTTGTCCCTGAGGAAACGGATCAACACCGTTCTGGTTTTCTCATCAAGTGCACTCCCGATCTGTACAACACTGGAGGGATCTTCCTCTTTCAAAGGTACCGGGATGGTCTCCTCCATTGGCTCACCAAGATTTGTAGTTTCATCCTTCAGATCCAGCTGATCCGGAGTAGTTGAATCCATGAAATGCCTGTCTTCAATCATCAGACACTATCGTGCCGTCCTCTGGTTTCCTCTAACTTCTCCAACACCATTCCTGGTGGGGAAGCGTACCAAGAGATAGTGAGAGGAGATCACGGTCCGGAACCTATTCAAGGCAGGCCATCCCAGAATAATATTATATGCTGAGGGGATCCGGACTACCGCGAAGTTGATCAGCAATGTCTTTTGTCGAGGTTCGGTGCCGAGGGTTACAGGCAGCACTATTTCCCCCTCGGCATAAACTTGGTTTCCCCCAAAACCAGAGAGCGGTATGGGGGACCTTTATAGTTGATGTCTAGGCAAACACATTTTAGAGAATGCATCGTACATCAAGACATCTGTCGAACTTTCATTATCTACAAGGATCCGCTGTACATCATATTGGCCACTACGACCAAAATTACAAGAGGATTATCATGTGGGAGCCGAACTCCCACGAGGTCGTTGTCGAAGAAGAGGATGGCATTGTTGTCTTTGAGTCGCTTTGGAGCATCGTCCTCATCCCTTCTCCAGTTGGTGGGTCGGTGTATCATCCCTACACCTCCGATGGTGGGCCTTTTGATTTGACAATTCAGCCTCTTCAGGAGGTGGCTGGGAACAGTTGCTTCCGACAAGGGGCCTTGGCAACCGATATACCGCCCTAGGTATCCTCTCTTGATGAGATCCTCAATTGCATCCTTCAGCTGGATGCATTCTTCTGTGTTGTGGCCGTGGTCCCGGTGGAATCGGCAGTATTTGTTCCTGTCCCTGATGGAAGAGGAGGCCTTCATGGGACGGGGCCGTTAGAGATAGTTTTCTTTTTCTATCTCCATGAGGATCTTCTCTCGAGGGAGGTTGAGGGGGGTGTAGGAGTCGAATCTTCCTCCCAATGCTCTGGCCTTGGGAGGATTTCTTCGGTGGTCTGCATATCTGTCGCCGTTGTTATTAGAAGTTTGGGGACCTTGTCCCCTGTTATTCTTCTTCTTTGAAGGGGTTTCCCTTCAATCAATCGTCGATTCGCCACCTGCTCTTCAGCATCGGCGTATTTCTGAGCCCTTGACAGGAGCTCAGCATAGCTTTTAGGGAACTTCTTATCCAGGAAGAAAGTAAGCCTGGAGGTACGAAGCCCCTTCTTCAGTGCTGACATGGCCACATGTTCGTTGAGATCTAGGATCTCAAGCATGGCCACATTAAACCTAGAGATATAATCTCGCAGGATTTCTTCTTCGTTCTGGTGAAGGAGGAACAGTGTGTCCGTATTTCGAGGAGTCTTGCGGCAGGTCCTGAAATGCAAGACAAACAGTTTTTCTAGCTCAGAAAAGGAATCGATGGCACCTGGGCGCAGGCTCGAGTACCACATCCAGGTAGACTTCTTCAAGATAACCAGGAATGCCAAGCAGTACATCGCGTCCGAAGCTCCTTGAATCATCATATGGGCCTTGAAGCTATCCAAATGATCAAGGGAGTCAGTGGTGCCATCGTAGGGCTCCATCTGGGGAACCCTGAAGCATCGAGGGGTGACCTCGGCCATGATACGGTCGGTGTAAGGTGGGCGTAGGTCACCCACAATCAGGTCATCGGGATCCTTAAGATCCTGCATCCTGTGCTCTCGCGCCTTCGCCATCTCTGATTTGATGGCTCTGAACCTCCCGTCATAATCGGGAGTCTGCTTCGGCACTCTCTCCATAGAAGTGGGTCTCCGAGGAGGGTGAGGGAGTTTGCCTAGGCCTTTTCCCTTTGTGTGGGGAGTTGGCGGACCTAGGAAATCTTGAAGTTCGGCCTTTAGGAGAGGGCCAAGACGGGGGAAGGGATGCACGAATTCCTCCGTGGAGCTCTCCTTCTTCGGGATCTAGAGCTGTGTCTAGAAGCAGCCGGTGGGTTTCCCACCGGAAATGCTCTATCTTGGAATTCTTGAACCATGGCCGTAAGGTTGGCGACCTGGTTCATAAGAGCTTCAAACTGCTGTGCTCCCACAACAACTGTGGGAGGTGGAGCATCGTTCTCCTCCGGGATGTACCCCCTTGAGACGAGCACGACTCTGACTTGTAGAAGTGATTGGAGCTTTTCCTCTTGCCATCAAAAACTTTTTTTTTCTTCCCCTTGTCTGTGAGGGAGCTTAAAAAATGTTAACGCAGCCCCCCCTTCCTGGCGCGCCAATCTGTTAGCGTGGAGTCCCTGGATTGGCCGGTCGGAGCCGCTGCATCGCAGGACCGCACCCTGTTCACCTGCAAAACAGGTCCCTTGCCGGAGTTATTCCGGTGGAGGACACTCCGATGCTTAAGTCAGTGACGGATCCCAGTCACAGAATGGGGAAGGTGTCGAGAGAGTGGAAGAGGAAAGTTTCTTGGGGATTGTAAGTGTATGTGAGCGAAGATGTTCGCGTATCTCTCGAGCAATCCTTCTTACCCTTATTTAAAGAAGGTCTCCGGCCTGCATCCCGCTCTTTTTCCGGTGATTATGGGGAGCCAATCTCTCCCATGATTGGCGATCATGGGTTGTCATTGAACGGTTCCGGGCAGATCGGAGGCGTGGCTGCAGAAGTTGCACGCCATGATCATGGTATGATAAGTGCCCATTGTAACCGTTGGTCATAGTTGCCTTTCTGGAACAGATTATGGTCCAAGCTCCGGATTTCCTTTTGCGTGGGCCGAAGACTTGGTATTTCTCCGAGGCCGGAGATCATGTCTACGGCGGGGACCGAAGCACGTGCCTTCGGAAGTCGATGAGTAGTTCGGTCTTCGTCCGGAACTGAAGGCGTTACCCGAAGGACTGGCCTCCGGATGTTATGGTCCGGTATGAAGCCTTGGGTTGCCTACAGTTGGCCTATTCCTTGCTTGGTCCGAAGTCCGTAGTCCGGAGAAACGGGCTTCGACCAGTCAAACTGAAATTTGATTTATAGCCGAACCGGGATATCCCAACAGTATTCTTCTGTTCTCTCATCCCATTGAAACTATGCTATCCTTTTCTTCGGTTCTCTATCTTCAATCCCGTAATCAAAACAACCACCGCTCTCTCATCCCATTTAAACTATGCTATCCTTTTCTTCAGTTCTCTGTCTTCGATCCCGTAATTAAAACAACCATCGCTCTCTCATCCCATTTAAACTACTTCAGTGTTATCCTTTGAACATCCAAGCTCCTTCGGACATCGAATCTCCTGATACGGAGGTGGACGACTAGTGATGGCAAAACTGGGACGGAGAATAGGTGACTTCGGAACAGGGAGACGATGAATGGCTTGGTGGACAGTGGTTATCCAGTCACTTGATGGAGAGCTCGGATGGCCATGTGAAGAAGATGATGAACATTGCAAGCAGGGACTTCAAGATGGATGGCCACGGTGAAGACGGCAACAGTAGGGAGAAAAGGGCAGTGACAATGGAGTGGCCGACTTCAAGATGGGAAGAAGACCAATCAAATGAGAATCGGTCACTTTGGAGCTTCTTTGGCATGAGAGGGTTTTCTGGCGAGTTCCCGGCTTCGAGGACGGTAGACCGAACGGTGCAAGCGATGAACGTGGCTAGAATTTCTGGTGGCTTGGGAGGATGCGATGAGGAAGATGAACAGTGAATGGGAGTTTTTCCAGCTTCCAATGTCTTTTCCGACCGGCGAGGAGGGTCCCGGCGATGAGGGAAGAATTCCGGCATCTTCCCTCGACGAAATCGTGGCTTGAGGAGGCCTGTGGTCCACGGATCTATTCCGTGGACCAGTGGACCAGCATCAATGGAGGAAATGGATCAACTGGGCATCTTGTGAACCAATTTGCTGGTTCATAGTGAACCACCGCTTTAAGTTCCATGCAGATTCATGGATTAATCTTTCAAAATCCATTTCCTGGCTCAATTGAAGTCCAATTCACATGCCATTCACGCTGTTGGAAAGCTTAAAGATATCCTCTACAACTTCATTGAAGATTATTTCTTCCCATTCTGACTCTAAGATTTTCAAAAAATCTACAAGAAATCAAAAGGGACGAAATTAAGCAATGCTGAAAATTAATTCTCAAATAGACTTATGCATTAATCGTTATAATGAGATAATAAATATATCAAATAAATCAATATAAAAAAAATAAATATATAATTATGTCCCTATTATTAGCGCATATAGAATTTGTAATACATTCTTTTGGAGATGTCATGTGTTTTTTTTCTTATGGGTAATGTTAAAAATAGTAACACCTAAAATGTTTGATTCAAGAAATTTAATTAAAAAGAAAAGAAAAGTAAAAAACAGAACATCCTGAATGTGAGAAGATTTGATATGTTATCTTATGCAGTCAGGAGATGGCTAGACCAACATGATATGCATATTAAAACTACACACAAGATTTATAAAGGAAATTCTGTTCCATCTAATATGCCCTTGAATTGAAATTATACCTTGCCCATCATATCAAGTACATAACATAAATGCAAATGGTTCCATAGTATGAAGTATGGAAGCCATCTTCCATCCATCAAATTTTAGTCCTTAATAAATGGCTGACGTTACCTAAAAAGTTAGTTCAGTCTAGGAAATAAAAAACTATTGGGTTGCTGAATGCTGAACGGTCCCATGTATATATCATATATGTGATGGATCTGTTTACATATAATTCATATGAATGCAAATATATTCAACCAGTTAAAATTGTATATATTGTAAAAAGAAAACCCAATGGTTAAGATATAAACAATTGTAAAGCTGCTAGTATTAGCTAAGCAAATGACAACCAACCTAGCTACCATTATACTGAGAGAGAGAGAGAGAGGAGAGAGAGAGAGAGAGAGAGAGAGAGAGAGAGAGAGAGAGAGAGACACACACATATGAATCTGACATATTTATCCCAGCTTGGGCGCGAACCAAGCTGGGAGAAATATGCAAATATACAACATATAAGCATTTTCAAATATATAACAATGAATTAAAATTTTGAACCATGAATGTATGCGTACAGCATAAACAATGCATTAAGATGCATCGTATGCAAATATACAAAACCTAAACATTTTTCTTGGTTAAACTATTGCTAAACTCAACCCTTTGCAAATTTCAATTTCAAAATGTTCCAAACAAGAAATATAAAAGAAAACATCCGAATGACACTTCTTAAATTATACACTTTTATATTTTGATATTTGCCCAACATGTAGACTCACTTGGATTGAGGACACTTATATTTTGGTATAAGCAAATATCAATTATCAGTAAATTTATATAGGAAAAACACAAATTGGGCTAGTTTCACAAATGATGAAATTGAAACCCTTTCCTGAAAGCTATGAGAAACCCTTAAGGGTTAAAGCATCAAAATTATTAAAAAAAAACATTTCCAGAAGAACAAATCATGAGGTAAGTCCTATTTAGAACCAATCATTGTTAATTGCTCATGGAAAACAAATCAGGTGACTGCCTTCGAGATTTTGCTCCATGTAGTGGCACCTGCATGAAATGACAATCAGTGATGAGAGCGTGAAATACAGATAAAAGATGGAAAGATTACTACTCACTACATATAAAAATTTAGTGTACAGTATAATTTAACAGCATTTAAGCAGTGACGTTATAAAATTTCTCATCCAAACTTAAAGTCAATCATGTATCTTCATATATTAATCAGTTACATAATGAAAGTACTGTCCTGTCCCTCACTCTTCCAAGTACCAACATCTTTACAACTTTTCCAATATCCATTAACTGAGTGCCTCCCACCAATAGCTATTTCATTTTTATTTTGCCATGTTTTCTTCCTAAAGATGTTCTCTTGCTCTTGCTTCTACCTGGGAAGGAGGTAAGTCCAAATGAACTCAATACTTTAAAGAGTTCCAAATCCTAAAAATGTGCATACTCTCCCAAAGAAACCCCATAATAAAAAATATGGCAAAAAGATCTCTCATACATGGATCATAACTATTCATCTTTATCCCAAATGCATAGCACATGCCAACCACTGCCTAAATATAAAATGAAAAAAAAAATGCATCCAGTATAGATATTTAAAAATAGATCACTAGCAGAATTAAAAAGCTACAAGGATTAATATAATCATGAAAAGAAGCCAAGTCAATAAACCCTTTACAGTGGATCAAATGCAACCAAAACATAAAAGATATACAAACAAAAATCATAGCTAATATAAAGAGAAAAGAGAAATAAAATATACATGATCAAAATAAAACAACATGATAATGTTTCTGAAGCTCTAATAAAGGATAAAGCCAGTGAAGCAATAGCTGCCAGTGTCATGAATAATTCCGAAACAATTCCCACGAATGCTTAAAACAATTCTTTGAGTCTGAGATGAAGATAATAAATGATCGCCAAAGTAGATCCAAAGTAGCAGAAGTTGACAATTAAGAAGGAAATTGACCGAAGATCCATGAAGCACATAACGTATCATAACCAAAATTCCAAAAGTAAGCTTTATGAAGTATAGAAGCTTTATGAACAAAATTTCAAAGGTAATCTGGTAGCAGCATGTGTAAAAGTATAGAAGAAAGGCACTGTAAGATGACACCCCTGAAGCAAAGTAACATAAGGTTCCAATGAGAGTAAGGTCCTGACAGAGAAGCTCCATTGAAATATATTAAAAGTATATAGCTGATGCATAGAAATATAACCAGCTATTGAATTTTAAGAGTAGCATTACAGGAAGTAGCAGATTGGTTTGTTCTTGGTACATAGCTCTGCAAAATGACATTCCTGGAGCAAACAAGATCGATGGATATGATCTATAAATTGTGTAATAGAGATGTACAGAATGACATTCCTGAACCAAAGAAGCATAAGCATCCAAAGTATCATGAGAGTAGTATAATAGTGACTATAAAAGTTCAGGAAATATCTAGCCAATAAGATGAAGAATTCCCTGCATAACACTGTCCTTTCTTCAATTACAAAGGAGAAAGACAGGGATCGCCAAATAAGAGCAGCAATTATTAATAATGTAGACCAGCAAGTCCTTTCTTCGAAGCAATACAATGTATTCAGAAGCAACATCTGGAAATCTAGCATATAGTATCAGACGCCTATGTGTATAACAACAAAAATGGAACCCAACATAGTCATTGTGAGTCATATAAATAGATAGCCAGTTGTTGAGTATGGTATTTGTAATGTATATTTGACAATTGAGATCTATGTTGTGTTAATGCAGCATGTAGGATAAGTTGTAACTGAGAGTAAAAGAAGGTCTAGCAGTATGATAAGAGATTCCTATGATTTATTGTAGCTTGACATAGACAGTAGAGGCAGAAAGAGCAGATAATAGAAAGAACATGTTTAACCTATTTACTATATAAATAACTGTTAACCCAATCCAAAAAATTAGAACAATAAATAAAGGAAAAGAACAAGGAGGCTCGGATCTACTATTTAATCTGCAACTAAATCAAAACGACTACAATCGGTTACCTACAAAAGAAGGCCATCCAAGATTGCTGTCATTAGAAATAGTTGAATCAGCAAAACATACATCCCAAATCATCATAGCTTCCATATACAAACCTTAAACCAATTTCAAAATATGTTAGAAAGCTTCTTTACCTCCAAGCAGTCAAGCACCTGATAAGAAAAATACAACAAAATAGATAGATCTACGTGATGAAAAAACTACCAACAATAACGAGATCATGAATCATAGATCATGCTGCCATTATAAATTTCCTTGCAAGCGATTTATACAAAAAAAAAAAAAATTGTAGCAAGTGGAGATTTTAAGAGAAAGAAATTGTGATGTTCAAAGGATTCTTAGTAATGAAGTAATGGAATCTTGTTATGGATGATAATAAATATCTATTTGAGATGTCTGCAGCTGCAGCAAATAAAATGGGTGTATACATTATGGATTACACCATTCATTCCTGCTAGCAGCACAATTATTTAGTCACAACCAAATATGAAAACTTAAGCAACATATATAAACAGATTACACCATTCTTTCCTGCTGGGCAAACTACCATTGCTATGAGTAGGTTGAGTGCATTGGTTGGCTAAATTGACAAAAGCAGGGATATCCTATTTGCTAACAGTATTATGAAACATTATGTAGGCATGCCCGATATATGATCGTCTTTGTATAGGCTTCCTCCCTATGCTCTATATTATCTATTCTCTTGATTAGCTCCCACTTTCTAAGCACCTAGTAGCATATCTAGTTTAGCTTTTTCTTAATCAAACTATACTTCTTGGCACCAAAAGAAAAAGCACAAGCAGACACGAATAAGCACTATTAGACACGAATGCCGGCAGTGATGGAAACAATAAGAGGAGGAGATTTACCTGAGACCGGCAGTCAGAGGATCAACACTGGTTGTCACGAATCAGCTAAGGAGGATGCTGATCGGAGCAAATCCATCGAGAAATTGGCCGACGACATCGATCGGAGCAAATCTACTGAGAAATCGATCAAAGAGGACACCGATCGGAGCAAATCCACAGAGAAATCGACCAAGGAGGATGCCAATCAGAGAAAATCCACCGGATGGAAGGATTGGAGGATGGGAGAAGAGAAGAATGGGAGAATCTAGGTAAAAGAAATTAGGAGCAAGAAATCTGCCATGGGGGAAGAGAGCTGGAATCCGCGCGCTGGAGATGGCGGAGGGAGGGAGAAGAGGAGATCAGCTGGGGCTAAATCGAAGAGAGAAAAACCTCCCATCGTTTTAAAACGTCATTATAGACTAGTTTTTTTCGACACTTTTTACCAGCGTCGCTAACTATGCAGGGCTTTACGATGCTTTGGCCTAGCATCGGGAAAAACACGTTGTTTTTTTTCTTACTGCACAGGGGGACCTATTTTTGACCACCTCTTATATGGTAACTCCTATTTTGTGTTATTCTTTTTGCATCCCTTGCTGAAATCAAACTCTATTTTTATTATACCAATATAGCTTCGACTACTCTTCTTATCACCCCCCCCCCCGCCGGTGGTATTAGAGCTAGCATCTTGGGTGATATCCAAAACATCTTGACTTGAATCTATGGGAACATCATCAACACCATCGCCAGATGCTTTTGGCATCTGGCATTGTAATCTCCACATGGTGTGTATTATCAAATCTGCCTTTAGTAGTGTTATGGCAACTGCTTACTCAGTCTTGAGGAGCAACTAGATTACCGACTATGATACTAAACAAGGAGAAGACAAGCACTGACTAAGGATCCACCCGGTAACCGACTGAGTGGAAGCCAACTAAGTCAGTTTTTGCACCACATAAGCTACAAAACTCTACATCAAGAGATTACATGTAGCCGGGTCTGACTGCCAACATTCTTTCATACATATATATTGAATAAATGTTCGGTCTAGTCTAATTGCCTAGACATACTTAGTCAAGAATGACATGATGCAATGTCTAGGCCCCCTCTTTTTGGTACCAAGTAAACCATCCTAATACTCAGAGTTCATGATATCCAAGTAAGGTGGCAAAGATAAACAAATTCTAGCTATCTCTATGAAGATTGTGGCCAACAAGTTGTAACTATCTGAATGAAAAAAGTGGCAGACAAGATCACTGCAATAGCCATGATCCCAATAGAAAAGATTCCAGAGGACAGGATCCCATATCCTACCTGAAATCTATTATACCTGTCAGAGGAGACCACCTCCCGCATAGCATTCGGTTACCCGTGTAACTCTACAAATAGGGAAGAGGGGACCCCCGGCGAGGTATGAGGTTACATTCTAATACCGTTCTATCATGCTCATTCAATCATCTCCCTCACCATTGCTCTCAACTCTGGCTATTCTAACTCACTTCACTCTTTATTAACTTAAATATTGGAGGGTTCCTTGCTAGAAACCCCGATCAAGGAATTATTCTTGCATGTCTCCATTTAAGAGTCACTAGGAGCGGCACCCCTTTTCTATCAGAGTAGCTCGAGAGACCCTCGGGCACCATCCAAGTTTTGTTGAAGAGTGATTTAACATAACAGATTGGCATGCCAGGAAGAGGACAGAATTTTCAAGAAGATCTTGGATCTTGAAGCCAATAGTGATCACTCAAGCACAAGACACCTCTACTAGTCATACCGAATGCTCTCCATGTCACAAAAAGTATTCCGACTAGGTGCTGGAACCTTTTGCGCTGCCTCCCCCACTACCGATGATCCAGTAAGACTTACCACCTTGCCATAATAGGTTCAGGCCCTAACCACAGTGATGTAGGGGCTATAGCAGTAGCAACCTTCTATGATGGAATAGCAGAAGCTAGAGTCCCAGCTATCCCCACTATTGCTTTAGCCCACCCCAGTCATTGATCTCTAGAGGGAGATCTGATCATCGATGGACTTCCCCCAATCCCGGTCTCACTCGCCTCATTGAGCTAGTTACCAATCTTCTCGTGGGAGGTCCTCTTACTAACATACCATCTACCGATCGAGGTCCCTCTCTCTGCACCAAGCAAGTTTCCAACATGATGGTCGGCAACAAGAGAGGGAGCTGAAATGGGAAAAGCACCCCCATTCCACATCCAAATCTGAATCCTCACAATCAGGATCTATTGATGAGGTTATTCAACAACTAGCCAAATAATGCTTTGATGATTATGAGTGCAAGTTAAGTGAAGTCAATCATCAACTTGCTGATCTACAAGGAGGGAGTCATGATCTAAAAATCAACTCTCGCCCTCCTGACAAATCACGGAAGAACCGATCCCGAGTTGGTTCAAGATATCCTAGATGGATCCTTATGATAGCACCACATATCCACGGGATCACTTGAAGAGCTACAAGGCTCTCATGCAAGTTTAGGGCATTACTGATGCCCTGCTTTGTCTTATCTTCCCAACCACTCTTCGCAAAGTGGCTCAAGTATGCTACTCCAAACTCAAGCCAAGGAGTGTTCATTTCTTCAGATAGCTCGAAAGGCAATTCGTGATATATGTTAATGCTAGTCGAAGGATGCCATGAGAGCTTGATAGTCTTTTCTTTATCTAGAAACAAGATGGAGTCACTAAGAGACTACATGGCCTGATTCAAGATCTACAACTTGGACAAGTCTGGCCATGCTAGCGAGAAAGAGGGGACTCCATTCCTCCCAATTCATCTATTCTTTGGATAAGACTTATCCTAAGTCTTACTCAGAACTACTGGATCGCATTCAGAAGTATATTCATACAGAGGAAGGTGCTGTTACACGACAAGAAAGCAATAGCAAACCAAAGAAGAAGCAAGCACAAGAGGGATTCAAGCAAGGGCCAAATCGAGAAGCCCAACTCATCTAGCTAGCCAAACTCTGGCTGAGAAACTTGGTCGATACATCAGGAAACTTTACTCCTCTCTAAGGCCCCAGATTCAAAATTTTTATGGAGATAAAAGGAGAGCAATCCTTTGAAAGCTTACCCACGAACCTTCAACCTCCCATGACAAGAGCAAGTACTATCGCTTCTACTGAGATCAGGGCCATGACACCCAAAGACTACTTCTAGCTGAAGAGGGAGATAAACTAAAGATCTTATTGACATGGCTATCTCAGAAAGTATGTCCATGAGGTGCCCGGCCTGACATCCAAAACCCTACCAATAGCAAACTCTAAGATAATAACTGATCGACTACTGGTTGAGTCAAGATGATCTCCTGGGGAGAGCACTCTTCAACGAGGCCGAAAGGAAAGGAGAGTAAAAATTGTTTTTTTAATAGTCTTAGTTGGAATCCAAAATCTTTATGATGATGATGTTGTCTATTTGATAATAGCAAACATGATGTATAGAGATTTTAATTGATGGTGAAAACTTGGCTAACATCTTATTTTATAATACTTTTGTTCAGATGAACTTATATGGAAAATCTATTGAAACAGGTTTTTGTATCCTTCGGTCGGCTTCTCAGGAGGCTTCGTCAAAGTTGAAGGTGAAAGTAATCTTCTTATCACTACAAGAACTCCACCCTAATAAAGTATTGTTTTCATAACTTTCATAGTTATTCGGGTACCCTTAGCGTATAATATTATTCTCGGATGGCAAGGGTTAAACAAGTTAGATGAATTGTCTCCATCAAATCCCTTCTCATCATTTTCTAACAAGGAATGGAGTCAACGAAATGTGCGAGATCAACAACTAGCTTGACAATGCTTTATGAGTCGACCAAGTCCACAAGACCATGAAGTCCAAGCTACCAAACAACTGAACTAGAGGAATTTAAGAAATAGGAGAACTAATTGAGCATTGCTTCCTTTCTCCTAGAGGATGACCCAATCAAGTTTGTGCAGATTGTTGCCCTTTTGCTCGAGAAAGAATGGAGCCGACTATTGGAGTTCCTTTGATGGAATGTGGATATTTTTGCTTGGTCGGTGTTAAACATGCCTGGCATCTCCTAGAGGTTATTATCCACAAGCTCAACATCGACCCCAAGTTTTAAACTAGTCTAGTAGAAGAAAAGAAACTTTGCTCTTGAAAGGCAAAAAGCCATTGATGAAGAGGTCGACAAACTCCTCGCGGCTAGATTCATCAGGAAGCTTACTATCCTGACTGGGTACTAATGTATTCATGTCAAGAAGGCTAACAAAAGTGAAAAATGTACATTGACTTACTGACCTTAGCAAAGTATGCCTAAAAGATAGTTTTTTCTTTATCAAGATTGACCAGCTATCGATGCTATCTCTAGACACAAGCTACTCAGCTTCATGGATGCTTTCTCAACTATAATCAAATCAGGATGGCTCTAGGGGGCAAGAAGAATATTACCTTCATCTCAAAAGAGGTACTTATTGCTATAAAGTAATATCTTTTGATTTGAAAAATATAGAAGCCACTTACTAATGATTAGTCAACAAGATCTTTAAAGATCAGATTGGTTAGAACATGGAAGTCTACATTGATCACATGCTCATCAAAAGCTCAGAAGAACCCAACCACATTAAGACCTAGAGAAGGCCTTCAATGCTCTTTGTCAATATCAGATGAAGCTAAATCTAAGTGTACCTTTGATATCACCGTAGGAAGTTTATTGGATTCCTGGTCACCTAGTGAGACAGGGAAGTGAATCTGAAAATGATTTTGGCTATACGTGATATGCGGCACCCAACTTCTAAGAAAGAAGTACAATAGCTGATCGATTGCTTCTCAGCACTTAGTCAATTCATCTCATAATCAGTGGAGCACTGCCTACCTTTCTTAAAAGTCTTGCACCAAATGAATGACTTCACTTAGACTAATGGTGTAGACAAGCTTTTGAGGAGTTGAAAAAGTTCATCGGCTCTCCACCCTTATCTCCAAACCAAAAATCAAAGAAAACTCTACTTGTCCCTGGCAGCATTCCTAGAAGCAGTTAGCTTTATATTTATTTGAGTGGACTCAAAAGCCCATTTATTATACTAGCCAAGTACTTCACGATGCAAAGACCAAATGCTCGAAACCTAAAAAGATTAATAATATACTAATCATCTATGCATAACATCTCAGGCTAACTTCCAAGCTCATTCAATTATCATCCTAACTGACCACTATTCAAAGCTATTCTACATGGCCAGACACCTTCAAGAGATGGCCAAATGGATAATCAAACTTAATGAGTTTGACATCTCCTACTGATCAAGGTTATATGAAGGTCCAAATTCTAGAGGACTTCCTGGTTGAGTATACGTGGTCGAACAACATGATTGAGGAGGCTTCCATCAAGTAGATTGATCCGAGGATGTCTTGGATCCTGCATGTAAATAGATTCAAACACTCAAGGAAGTGGAGTAGGGCTCATCCTTACAAACTCGAAGAGAGTGGTTGTAGATCATGCACTTCACTTCTCATTTAAGAAACCAACAATCAAGCCAAGTATGAAGCTCTCCAAGCTGGACTAAAGCTGGCCAAAGAACTTGAGGTGCAAGTCTTTGAGTCATCATCGATTTTCAACACAGCCAATTAAGTCATCGGTGAATATAAGGCTTGGGATCCAAAAATGGCTAAGTATCTCAATAAGGTACTGACTCTCATGTCGACACTCAAGTACTTTGACATATTCCACATTCCAAGACAAGAAATGCTCAGGTAGACACATTTTCTTAATTGGCAACTTCAATCAATAACTCCCTCAGTCAAACCTACATCGAACATCTAGAAGCACTCAGTATTGATATAGCCTAGGAAGTTCAATAAGTCAACCATGAACCTAGTTGGACTGATTCTTTGATCAAGTTTTTAATAGGAGTATTGCCTGACAACCCTTCCAAGGCAAAATAACTAAAGTAGAAAACTTCTGAATATGTGCTACTAAATGAACAACTTTACAAGAGATCCTTTTTCCTTCTCTACTTAAGTGCTTGCTTCCCATTAAAGCTGACAATGTTCTTCGAGAGATCCCTGAAGGAATCTACAAGAATTGTCTTGGGGATAGATCACTGGCCTACAAAGCTTTAAGGTAGGGATTTACTAGCCCACCATGTGAGAAGATGCTATGGATCTTGTTCGGAGGTGCGATCAATGTCAACAGTATGCAAGCATCCAGTGGCAACCAGCAAGCCAATTGACTTAGCTTTCATCTTCCTAGCCCTTTGCCTAGTAAGGAATGAATTTATTCAGTCCATTTTCCCTGGCAACCGATCAACAAAAGTTTTTCATTATCGCCATGGACTATTTCACCAAATGGATAGAGGCAAAACCCATAATGTACATTACCGAGAGCAAAGTCAAAGATTTCTTTTGGAAGTCTATCATATACCAATTCGGGCTTTCCCATATTATTGTCATCGATAATGCTCAATAGTTTGATAGCCGAGTATTCAAGAACTTTCATGCTGAACTCCGTATTCAATATCGATTTACATCTATCGAACATTCGCAATCTAATAAGTGGAAGTCATGAATTGGACAATCCTGTAAAGGTTCGAACCAGTTGAATGAAGCTAAAGGCAATAGATGGAGTTATTGGGAGTGCTGTATGGGCATACCGACAACTCCTTGAGTACCAACAAATGAGTCTCCTTTCAATTTGGCTTTTGGCATAAAAACTATGATCCTAGTAGAAATTAGACAACCAACTATATGAATTGAGTATTATGATGAGTCAAGCAACTCAAGCCAACTAAGAGCGAATCTTGATCTACTAGAAGAAAATCAAAGTCAAGCCTCCATAAGAATAGTAATGTATCGACAAAGAGTCACTCGATACTACAATTCATGAGTAAGATCCAAGACTTTATGCCCAAAAGACCTCGTGCTATAGTGTATTTAAGTCTCAAGACTAATAGAACAAGGAAAATTATCTCCAAATTGGAAAAGACCCAACCGAGTAGTTAAAGCTTTTCAACGAGGAGCCTAAAGATTGAAGACCTCAATGAAATACCAATTCTTTGGTTTTGCATGTGAAAAATCTCTGAATATACTACCAATAATGTGAAACATTAAGTTAACAATATATGACATTTCTTTTAGCAATGTTCATAGAAGTCTCATCTTGATACTCCAAATGCTTAGTCATTCATCATCGAGCTCCCTCGGGACTCACTCCCCTCCAGTTGATTGACAACGGTCAAAGAAGATGGCTGAACCCTCGTGCCTCCATCTTACTCAGGTCTCGCTTTTTCAAGATTTGCTTTCCTTCAACTGATTGACAACTGATCGAAGAAGATAGATACCCCTTATGCCTCCATATTACTCGAGTCTCACTCCCTTGGATTCATTTCTCTCTGACTAAATCACAACGATCAAAGAAAATGGCTGTGCCCTTGTGCCACCATCTTACTTGAATCTCATCCCCTTCTGGCCGCATGACATTGGCTGGTACATGGTCCATCATCTTTTTAGGCAACTGATTGACACTCATTTATCTCAGAAAAAGTATTGGCATGCCTAAGTACTAACTGACTTTCAATAATTAGACAAGTCCAATAGTTGAGGGTTCTACTCCTATTCAAGAATTTGATGCACCGATCATCATGATTGGCTTTCTGACCAACTAATTGACTTAAACAAATTCTGTTATTTTGTTGCGGCTAGGTCATGTACTTGTTCAGGCTCACAACACTGAGGTATTCAACTAAGATCTTTTTCCTTACTAAAGGGCTTAACAAAATTCACCGACATCTTATTCGACTTCCTATAGTCAGTGATATTCCTAAAGTCTTATCTACCAAATAGTTCATTCAATTACTATGAAAGTTATTATTCATTAGTGATTCATTGTCTGACTTAGTTACTTAGTAAAAATCAAGAACATTTAGATAAGATAATACTGAAGAGCAATAGTAAACTTTTCACTGATAAAAAATTGCTATTGCAAAATGTCAAATTTCAAAATATAGGAAAAAAAGTACAAAAAGGAAGAGAAAAGCCCAAAGTTAAGCTTCGGGCATGGTAGTAACTCCTCGGGCTCTAGACGTAGTCACCTCCAATTGGGGACTTCAGTGGCTACTTTGATAGCCTCAGTGGCTTCTTGTTTAGTCGCCTCTTCCTCCTTTTCTTCTTCCTCCCAAGTGCCAAGATTTTGCTCATGTCGAGCTCTAGGAAAGGTTGGGCCACCTCTTTCCTACAATCAGTGAACCCGACTATATATGCATCCACTCTGCCTTTGATGGCATTTACTTTGCCTTTGATGGCATCGTGTATGAAGTCATTGGACTCCTTGTACTCTACCACCACTTAGACAGCTACAGATGTAACCTCTTCTTTCTCAACCTTAGCCTCCTCACTAGCTAGGTGGAGAAGGTTGGCGTTGTGTGTAGTGGAGCTTCCACCTTGGCTGCATGGGCTCACTCACTCCCGGTGAGCACTATAGGGTTTTATGTGGTGCTCCCAAGCCGTGGAGAGACTTGGGAGGCCATGGCAGGGATGCTAGAGGTGATTCCTGGAAGCTTAGAGGCATGCCAAGCAATTTCTGGAGGTGTTCCAAGGGATTCCTAGAGGTGTTCCAGGGCTCAAGTCATTTGGATCATGGCATGCTGAGCAAAGGCTTGATCCAAGGTTGAGTGTTTTCTCATGTGGCTTAGAGGGGAGTTTTTTAAGAGATTGCAACATAACCCAATTGGGTTATGGGATTGGATCCAGGTTAGTTAGTTGGTTAGGAGGTTAGTTAGTTTGTAGTTAGTTGATTGGTTGTAACCAATTAGGAAGCCCAACCACCTTAGGAGTTCTAACTGATTTTTATTGGGACATCCAAGTCCTAAACACCCATGTGGTTGAGTCCTAACAAGATTCAAGAAGGCCAAGAAGTGGTTGATGCCTAGAAGAGCCCAAGATTCCCAATCCAGACCGCACGCCCCATGTGCTTTTATAGGGGGCGTGCATGAGGATTGGTATAGAGTTCGTAAGGACTTCTCACGGTCATGGAGTGACCGTAAGGAACGCCTCTTGGGGGCAGGACCGTGGGAAGACCTCCTAGGTTTCTAGGAGGCCACGGTTGGGATGCAGAGATGTGCACATGGAGGCTTGTTCATGTGGAGGACGGGACTGTGGGGTGTTCCACGAGGCTTTAGAGAAGGAAACCTGCACTGAGATATTGTCCGTAGGTGGAGGTTCTTTTCAGGTTTCAGAGAGAAGGGACACCATGAGGTATTGTCCGTGCATGGCAATACGTGGGTTCTTGGGGTGTGAGGCCTGCAAGAGAGAAACTGCAGGTGATCGTGAGAAGCTTCTGGCATTTTAGAAGAAGTGCCAAGTGTTTTGTCTTGTATCTTGTAACAAGGTTCTTCTCCAAAAGAATAAAGGAATCTCTCTCTTTTCTCCTGTATATCTCTCTTCTATCTCCTTGTAAATCTTAATCCAAGAACAGGTTGCTTCTACTGCATAGGTGCTGATCCGGATTCTTCCAACAAGTGTATCAATTCCTAGGAATCTCAACAATTGATATCAGAGCTTGGTTTGAGTGTTGGGAGAGAGGGTTCAAGAAAGAAGAAGTCTGATTGGTGTTAGGTTTACACAGCTATCTGGATGCACTGTGGAAGCACAGGTTGGTGTTGCAATCATGGGGATAGAGCAGGAAGACATCAATTCAAGGTCAGAAGTGGTGGAGCATGAGTCTCAAGAGCTATGGAGCATGGTTGATATTCCAACTGGGGAGGCAAGATGGCTTCGACTGGAAGATGTCAGCTCTGGAGACAGCAGGAAGGGTACAAACGGTCATGCAAAGCTTGTCAGGGATGAAGAAAGAAAAGCTTGGATTTCTTAGGTTTAGTTGCTGGGTTAGAGGAGTTGGGATGAGCTCTTTATTTTGGAGGAGCTTGCGGGATGCAATGTATCCAAAATGGTCTCAAAGAGATTCACAGATGCGAAGGGTCCGAGGAGGCAACGACGGGGTACGAGCTGCAATGGCAGGGTTAGCAGGGTAGTGTTAAGTGGCTGGGATTTCATTCTGTGGCATCAACGGGACTTCAATTTTAGGTGGAGCATCGGGAAGAGGTGGCTTCATGGGTGGAGTAGGATTCGGCACGAGTTCAAAGCAAGAGATGCAGGATACTGGCCATATCCTAGCACAAGCACCGGGGGGCACTTAGCCAGGTGGAGCAGAGTGTGCCGAGATTGACGTGGCTTTGAGGAGTTGGTATCAGATAGAGCTTCAGTTATAGCAAGTACCAATTAGGTTTGCTATAGTCTCTCCAGAAAAGTCCAAGAAAAAGATTGATGCAGCTGTTAAGCAAAAGGAAGCTACAATGGTTGCTATAGTCTCTCCAGAAAAGTCCAAGAAAAAGATTAATGCAGCTGCCAGGCAAAAGGAAGGCTACAATGATGGTGCCAAGATACAAGCAAGGATCTTCAGTTAGGAGGCGGTCATCCCAAAGGCCTCCAAGGTGCTCAACAGCTGAAGGGTGTTGACAGAGGCAAGGAGATCTGCACAAGAGGCTATCAGAACACGTAGTTATAGCAGGGTTGTGCAGGAGGACATTGCCATATTTGCCAAGGCTTGGGATACCAAGGTAGATATTGTAAAGTTTGGTGTGGTGCTTCCAAGCCTTTGAGAGACTTGGAAGGCCATGGCAGGGATACTGGAGACGATCCCTGGAAGCTTGGAGGCATGCCAAGTGATTTCTAGAGGTGTTCCAGGAGATTCCTAAAGATGTTCCAGGGCTTTGAGTCATTTGGATCACGACATGCTGAGCCAGGGGCTTGATCCAGGGTTGAGTGTTTTCTTATGTGGCTTAGAAGGAGTTTTTTGAGATATTGTAACATAACCCAATTGGATTATGGGGTTGGATCCAGGTTAGTTAGTTGGTTAGGAGGTTAGCCAGTTGGTTAGTTAGTTGGTTGGTTATAACTAATTAGAAAGTCCAACCACTTGAGAAGTTCTAACCATTTTTTTATTGGACCATCCAAGTCTTAACCGTCCATGTGGTTGAGTCCTAACAAGATTTAAGAAGGCTAAAAAGTGGTTGACACCTAGAAGAGCCCAAGATGCCCAAGATCAAGACAGCACGTCCCAAGTGCTATTTAGAGGGGGCGTGCATGAAGATTGGTATAGAGTCCATGAGGACTTTCTCACGGTCATGGAGTTGACCATGAGGGAACGCCCCTTGGGGGCGGGACCATAGGGAGACCTCCTGGGTTTCAAGAAGGCCACCGTTGGTGGGTTGTAGAGAGGCGCACGTGGAGGCTTGTTCACATGAAGGGCTTGGACCGTGGGATGTTCCACGGGGCTTTGGAGAAGGGAACCTGTGTTGAAGTATTGTCCGTAGGTGGAGATTCTTCTCGAGTTTCAGAGAGGAAGGGATGCACATTAAGGTATTGTCCGTGCGTGGCCGTATGTGGATTTTTGGGGCGTGTGGCCTGCAAAAGAGAAGACGTGCGGGTGATGGCGAGAAGCTTCTGGGATTTCAGAAGAAGTGCCGTGTGTTTTGTCTTATGTCTTGTAACAAGGTTCTTCTCCAAGGAATAAAGATATCTCTCTTTTTCTCTTGTATATCTCTCTTCTATCTCCTTGTGAATTTTGAATCCAAGAATAGGTTGCTTCCACTGCGTAGGTGCTGATCCGAATTCTCCCAATAAGTGGTATCAGTGCCTAGGAATCTCAACAAGCGCCCAATCTTTCTTGGCCATTCAAGCTTCCAAGTCCTAAATGGTGGTCTCTTTAGAATTGCAAGAGTTGCAGAGGGTGACCAACTCCTTCAACTTTGATTCCCGCTCTGCAGCTTCCTTTAGCCAATGGTAGTAGCCAGCCACCCAATCTTCAGCCTCCTTTAGCTAGCTCTCCCAGGTGCCACCAAGGTTAGGGTACTTCATAAGTGCCTCCTACATGACTATCATGTCATGAACAAATTGCATGAGCACAAAAAAAGCCAAGTCAGTTAATCAGCCTTAATGCATTGGCCAAAACATGACTTACCCTGGCGATGGTCGAGTTGATGCTGGACATCATGTCATTGAGATAGTGGGCTCTTTGCTTCTTCACATCTCAAGAAAGGAGCATTAGCTTTGATAGTTCCTGGGTGACCCATGCATCATGCATTGCAAAGTCGTCCTCCCTAACCCATTCTTGGAGGACATACCCGTCACCCTCCCTAACACAAGTGATGGACGTATTTCATCCCAAGGCCCTCCAAGATGATTCGGACACTCTCAAAGCTAAAGAACTTGGAGGGATTGCCACTTTATTGTTGCGATCGTTGGAGCTTGCTGGGTCGAAGTTAGGTGCCTAGAGGATGTCACCCGAGAAGGAATTGGAGGAGCAGGGACTATCTCCACCTCATCATCATGGTGAAGTCTCTTGCTATGTCTCTTGATCAAGGTGGTGGTACCTGGCAATGGTAGAAGGGCCCCAATTGAGGGCCCCGAGCATGACCATTTGGCAATAGCCTTCTTCCAACGATTGTCCTACGAGGCCTTCCAAAATTTATCGGTAGGTACCTTTTTCATGCCTACAATATTAACAAAATGACTTAATGAAATTGAAGGTTGGAAAGAAAAGAACATACAAAAACAAACTTACTGAGTGAGTTCACCAGATTCAACTCAGCATCATAAAGGTTCTACTATGAGAGAAGTTCTCATGAGAGAGGAACCTCAATACTGCAAAGCTTGAAAAAATCTTCCTCACCCACCTCGAGGATCCAATCATTCTTATTTGAGAAGGTACTTGACTCTCTCCAAACCAAATGGACTCCCAGGATTGGTTGGATGAATGGAAGAAGGAAGGCCAGGAAGGATTGCATGTCCATAATGGGGCCGCTGAACCACCAACCCCTCACCTTAGGGTGCCTTTTCAATATAAAGAAGTCCCTGAATAAAGATACTCTAGGCCAAACTTTAAGAATATTAAACAAAGAACAATGAAAGAAATAAGAATTTGAAAGAAATTGGGAGTAAGTTGAGCAAGAACCTCTTTGTAGACATTGAGGATATTTAAGATAAAAGGATGAAGGGAAAACTGAAGACTGGCATAAGATCTCCCTTTTACATGATTGGTTGGGGACTAGAAGTTACTCAGTCTTCCAACCCCGGTAGATGAAGATAATAAATATCCAAGATCGATACTTGTCATAGATTTTGAGAAGATCGACTTCGATCATAGTGCAGACCTCAGTCGATGGGCTAGTAGGAAAGATCCTCAGGACATTGCAACTCCTAGCCTAAAAACATACTCGACGAGTAGGGACTCTCACCTCCCCTAAGTTCTCATGGCTCTCCCAACCCGAGGAATTGCCTAGAGATGCCTACAACCTGGAGATGTTACTCACCAAATGACTTTCATCCTCAATGAAAGACATCTTCAGAGGAAGCAAGAAAGATCAAAAGAATAGAGAAAATTGAGGAAATTTGAAATAAATTCCTTCACCCAAGAATTGGATGAAGGTGGAAGGCAAAACCAAGAAAAGCAAGAAAAACCAAGGACTATCATAGGAAACTCTACTGAACCCCCAAGGAGGAAATCTTTCAAGAAAATGGAAGGAAAAGTGAAGGAAAGAGACCAGGAGGACCAACCTAGAGAGCTATAACCTAGGTTCTTTTTCTTCCTCTCTCTGCAACTCAAGCAGTGGCAACAAGAAGATAATAATGGCAATAGTAAAAGAACCATGGCAGGGAAAGCCTTATTTATACCTGCTTCGATGGTTGAGATCAAAGCTTCAATTTGCCTAAGATCGTCAGATCTTGAAACATGGTGCAACTCTAGTCGGCAACTTCGCATCACTTCAAAAAGCAGTACCAAGTTCTATGTAAATAATTTACGTGCTACAATTGTCAGGCTACATGGCACAATTTTGTTGGCCGAGGGGGATCAAATGAATCGCTAATCATCTCTAGGAGTTATTGCACAATCCTTTCATGCATTACACCAATGCTTCACCTGCACACCACTATTAAAGCAATAAAATAGCTGCAGATGGTTTTTGAGAAGCTAATGAAAGCTCAAAAAAAAAGTCTACCCAACTCTCGAGGCTGGAGGGGTACTTACTCTCTTTGCCCAAAACAAATAAACCCAAGTGATTTACTCAGTCCTATTCTAGACACGAGAGTAAAGGCATCGATTATGGCAACTACTTCTCGTCCTTGAGAAACAACTAGATTAGCGACTATGACACCAAGCAAGGAAGAGACGGGCATCGACTAAGAATCCACCCGACAACCAACTTAGTAGGAGCTAACCAAGTCAACCACTGTACTACATAAGCTACAAAATTCTACACTAAGAGATTATAAGTAGCCAGGCCTGACTGTCAATATCCCTTTATACACATCTAACAAATAAATATTCGATCCCAATAATTGCCTAGGCATACTTAGTCAGGAATGACAAGATGCAACATTTAGGCCCCCTCTCTCTCGATACCAAGCAAACCACCCTCATACTCGAAGTTTATGATACCTAAGTAAGGTGGCAAAGGTAGACAAATTCTAGCTGTCCCTAAAGATTGTACCTGATAAGTTGAAACTATCCTAATGAAAGTAGTGGCAAACAGGATCGCCACAATAGCCATGATTCCAAACAAAAAAGATTATAGGGGATAGGATCCCATATCCTACCTAAAATCTATTATACTTATTAGAAAAGACCATCTCTCACAGCATTCGTTAACCATGTAACTCTATAAGTTGATAAGAGAGGACCCCCGGCCAAGTCTGTGAGGTTACATTTAATACCATTCTCTCACACTCATTCAGTCATCTCCCTCACCATTACTCTTAGCTCCGGTTGCTATAGCCTTCACTCTTTACTAACCTGAGCATCAAAAGATCCCCCATCAGGAATCTTAATCCATGGACTATTCTTGCGGGCTTCATTTGAGAGTTACCAAAAGCAACACCTCTTTTCTGTCAGAGTAGCCTAGGAAACCCTCAGGCATCGCCCGAGTTCTAGTAAAGAATGATTTGATGACAATAAATAGCATCTTCTTTAAATTCTGTGGGAATAGAATGCTGATATAGAATTTAAAAATTTTTATATAATCAAATTCATGGTCAAGATTTTATAAAAATAAATAATATATTATATAATAAAATTTGATAGGGAGTACCTGAGATATATATTTGACATCTATAATGGCCAATTTCAAACCCATCCTAAATTAGAACGAGTTTTAATTTTCAATTCTAAAAGTATACAAAGATATTAGCTTTTCTTCATATGAATTATTTTATAATTATAGTGATAATATGATATTTTAATAATAATAAGTTTATTATTTTGGTAAAACAAGGGATAGAGGGAGGAGGAGAAGAGAAAGAAAGGAGGGAAAAAAACTCAAATTATCATCCAAACAAAGAATAGAATTATTTATACAAAGTTTTTTCTAAATAAAATTTCACATATAATTCTATAATATCAAACAACTTTGCTGGAGAGCTATGAGCTCGACTTCCATTACTTCTCGCCACTTAAGATCCTTTATAGCTTGGAAAAAGATTTTAGGTTCTTCATGAGAGATGATAGCTGAAAGGAAAACTCGATGGAAAGTATTAAGCTTAAAGAAGTGAGGAAGCAAGAAATAGGATAAGGCTTACCTGAGGTCACTGAATTGACAAATGTATCCAAGGATCTTCCCACTCTTGGAGCATCGATAATATAGTTCCGTAATCATACGAGTTGCTTCCTGCCTCTGACGGGCCATGAGTTAGGACTAATAACTTAGAAGATGAACGCTCTTTAAGAGAGATAGTGTCAATTACATCAAAAGCTGATTTGGATTTGACATTTAGTTCGAGTTCATAAAATTGGTTTGTATTTGATCTTACTCATGAGGAAGAATAGGGTTTGAAACATGTCCTTCAATTTGGCTTAAATTATTGGTTCCTAAAAGGAAGGGCATGTCGTAGTCAGTCTGATTCAATTATAGAAAGGAGTACTGCTAAAGAAGAAGGCAATGTTTGAGAATAAGGAAATTGTTCTCATGAAAGATAACATCACGTGAAGTGAATATTTTATGAGTTTCTAGATTATAGATGCAATAACCGTTTTGACCAAGAGAGTATCCAACAAATACACAAGTACGAGAACGAGGTTGAAATTTATCACTGAGATATCTCATGTACATAATATAGCTACCAAAAACTCTCAAATGATCATAGGTGGGTGGTTTGTGATATAAAAGTTCATAGGGACTGTTGCCAATCAATTTTGGTGTGGATGTCAAGTTAATTAATAGACGGCTGTCAAAACACTTTCTTTCCAAAATGATACTAAGTTAGCTTAAAATCTTAGAGCACGGGCAATATTTAATACATGTCGGTGTTTATGCTCAACAACCCCATTTTGTTCTAGTGTCTTAAGACAAGAAGTTTGTGATATGATCCTATGTTCTAGGAGATATATTTTAATGGTCCAGCTATAACTCTTGAGCATTATCACTACACATATTTAATATTGGCATTAAAATGATTTTTAGTAAATATAAAATTAACAAAGTATTGATATGCCTCCTTCTTTCTTTGTAACCGATAAATCCAAGTAGCCCTCATGCAATCATCAACAATAGTGAGAAATGTTGCCGCCAAGATCGCCATGACCTGTAGCTCCGATGTGGCACGAACTCGTCAGGCTCCCGTCAGGTGCTCGGTCCTCTTCGGCATGGCCTACGAAAATAAGGAGACCCGGTTGGGGATCTGGCGAGGACACTCCGATGACCAAGTCAATTTGGGACGATCAAGGGGAACAAAACCTCTATAGCAAAGAGCTTGGGGACCCTCCACGTAGAGGATGAAAGATGGAATTGAAATGGAAAGACATGGTCGAGTAGAGATCAAAGAGCTGGGAGGTTCTCTTAGTTGGTTCCTTGCCCGTTTGCTCTCTGAATCTTACCAGTTGCCTCTTCCCTCTCAGGGGTCCTTTCTTCTATTTTTATATGAGTAGGAGTGGCCCAGACCGAACCTGGGGCTTCATTGAGATGTCCCATTCCTTGTATCCCTTTCTGGAGGGGTTTTTCTTTGTCTGCAGCCTCTCCCCTGTCAGATCGATCCTTTGGAGGATATCCTTCTATTTGGGGTGATCACCAGTAGTATAGATCTTGTCCCTCCAGCGATGCAATTTTTCGTGGGAGGGGCGGCACTGTGCCACTGAGCCCTGAGCCATGGTAGAGCGTTTCCATTCCAAGAGGGACCATCGGTATGTCGCAGGGCCTATGGCCTTAATGGAATACTTTTCATGGAGGAAGTTCAGGTTTTGTATCATGAGGATCAGTGCCCTCGGTTGCATGGTTGTTGACGTGGCAGTGCGCTACAGGATGTGAAGCCTGGTGGAGCATGCATTGCACAGGACATGCAGGTGGCACGTTACAGAGTTTGAATTTTTTGATAGGACGTGCGCCACTCCTAGGAGGTTGCAGGTAGCTTGAAGCTTCCATGTCACAGTCTGTATCTCTGCTGGTCCTCCCACTTTCTGTCACTGGCAGGAACTCCAAACACAGTAGGAGGAGAGGGAGAGCTCAATCTGGAGAGCCTGACTCTAGGAATGGGAGCACAACCTCAGCTAGGCACCCGACCTCGGATGTGGAGGCCACCCTTGGCATGCATGAGCACGACCCCGCCAGGAGCTGACATCAGACGGAGGGCTCGTCCTATGAGCACGACCCCGATTTGGAATTGACCTCGGACGGAGGGCTCGGCCTGGCACGCATGAGCACGACCTCGATTGGGGCTGACCTCAGATGAAGGGCTCGCCCTATGAGCACGACCCCGACTGAGAGCTGACCTGGATGGAGGGCTCGCCCTGGCATGCATGAGCACAACCCCGGCCGGGAGCTGACCTCAGACGGAGAGCTCGTCCTATAAGCATGACCCCAGCTTGGAGCTGACCTCGGATGGAGGGCTCGCCCTGGCATGCATGAGCATGACCCTGACCAAGAGCTGATCTCAAACGGAGGGCTCACCCTATGAGCATGACCCCAGCTGGGAGTGACCTTGGACGGAGGGCTCGCCCTGGCATGCATGCACGACCCCGACCGAGAGCTAACCTCAAATAGAGGGCTCACCCTATAAGCACGACCCCGACTGGGAGCTGACCTTAGATGGAGGGCTCGTCCTAGCACGCATGAACATGACCCTGGCCGGGAGCTGACCTCAGATGGAGGGCTCACCCTATAAGCACAACCCCGACTATAAGATGACCTCGGATGGAGGGCTCTCCCTGGCATGCATGAGCATGACCCCGACCAGGAGCTAACCTCAGATGGAGGGCTCGTCCTATGATCATGACCCTGGCTGAGAGTTGATCTCAGAAGAAGGGCTTGCCCAGGCATGCATGAGCACGACCCCGATCGAGAGCTGATCTCAGACAGAGGGCTCACCCTATGAGCACAACCCTGGTTGGAAGCTAACCTCGAATGGAGGGCTCGCCCTTGGGTCTTTAATTACGCATCGCATCTAGGTGGCACTTTCCACCCGTGCGACTGCTAGCTGTTGCCACCATGAGCTCCAGGTCAGCGGTTGTGCCACATCAGATGCCTCCCACTCTTGAACCCGAGGAATGAAGTGGTGGTCGAGGCGATGAGAGTAATGATCACGCTAACATGGAGGGGCACATTTTTTATGCCATTAATGCCTCGAGCATCAATGCTCCGAAGATCATGCATCCACCCCACAAAGTGATGCCACGTCAGCCTTCCTTTCAGGATACCATAATTACTACACTAGAACCGACGCGGGCATCTCTGAATCAAAGCATCACCCTCAGCAGATCCCGACATGTGGTGAGCTTTGGTTGGCCAGGGAGATGAAGAGGCACACGTCTTTGACTCGTATGAGGCGACGGGACTCTACAAGTGCTTGAAAGGGACTTGCCCTCCTGCCCCCTTACCCATTAAGGGTGTTCCAAGCACAGAAGGCTGCAGTGCTCATCTTCTTCCCCAGTCTTCTTCCTTGCCCTAGGGTTCAAAGTTCCTAGCAGGTCAGACCTCTCCCTCCTTCTTCTTCCTTCCTTTGCTTCTTCTGTTCCTCTCCTTCGGCCTGTGCTGAAGGAGAGTTCTCGTTAGTTCTCTAGGCCACCTTTTCTTCTTTGCCTTCTTCCTCTTTACTCATCATGAGTTTCTTTGGTGGAGGGCACCATCGCCCGGATTTTTTTGGCGAGGCGGGTCCATCCCAACCGAGGCCTCCTTTCTCAAATAGCGAGGCAGAGGATATTCCTTTTATAGTCTGCAGGGGTCCCCGCAAATCGGGGATTGTCATTGGATGCCCTGTGACTCCTCCACCTCCTGTTCCTATCATGGAGCCGGGACCTTCTCCCCCTTCTACTCCCATCAGGGAGTCTGGTGGTCCCTCCGACATTGCTTCGTCAATGACTAGTGAGGACCTCCTCCATGTTGGGAGAGCATTTGGGGTCCCTGACTCCATCCAGCGTTCTGTTCCAAAACTGGAGGAATGGGTCACTTCTAGTGGTCCGGACCGAATCACCCTGTATGAAGACTTCTTCTTTGGGGATCTTCGTTTTCCCTTCCATCCCTTCTTCCTCTCTTTTCTAAGCAATTATCACTTGGTCCCGGCCCAGCTTGCTCCCAATGCTGTCCGAACTATCTTCTGCTTCATTATTCTTCTTTGTCACTTCTACAGGATTGGTGCCCATTTCTCCCTCTTCAGGGCTTGTTCATCCTGAAGCGCCACCCATCTGACAAGGGGTGGTGGTTTGTGGCCCCCCACTCGGGGATCCTCAAGCTTGACACGCCTTCCTCCATCAAGAGATGAAGGTCAGGTTCCTCTTTGCCTTGATTAGGGGGTAGACTGGGTTTGTAGTGACCCAGACGCTCCCCCAACCGACAATCTGTAGTCGAGCCGGTTGATAAGAGATATTCAATCATTTCATCACTTTCGAGATTCCGTCCCTTCGAATTGCTAACTAAGTAAACCTTGTCGATGCCGAGGTCAGCCAGACCCCACCTCAGGGTAACGGTTGATACCAGGCTTCCTCTTTTCCTTTAGGTTTGATTTCCCACTTTGATAGGTACTAACCAGTCTTTTTTGCATTCCACAGAGATGCGATTCTCCAGGCGAGCTCCTGAATATGTCCAAGAAGAAGGCTACCTCTACAGGGCCCGAAGGGGAGCCTATGAAGAGGGCCCGGGAAGAGCCAGGGTAGAGGCCCATCGGTGAGCCTCCAGGAGGGGGCCTCCGTGCACTAGCTGCACCCGGGGCTGTTATTCCGTCGTCCAGCCCATGAGCTCGGAGGGGAGGTCCATCAACCAACAGAGGAGGCTGTGCCAGCATTTTTGGTGGCCCCTGCATGAAACTAAAACTCCACCATAGGTCACAAGGTGAGAGAGGTGGCAAGAAACGCAATGTGGAGAGCCCAGCACCACCGTCCGGGGTAGTCCTGCTACCGACCAGTCTATCACCGTCGTGCCCCCACTGGCACTTACCCAAAGACCTCAAAATTGTTCGGGGGATAACCGAGGTCAGGGTCGAAGAAAATATCCCTCGTCATGCTCGGGATGCCAGGCTGAGGGGATGAAAGTGTGGGCCGAGGAGGTCTTGAATGTCCTTGTCCAGCCGTTGGACTACCAGGAGAGGACCGGCCAGGCATGGTGGATGTCTTCACTGGGGTGTTCCCCCAAATCTTCTCGGTAAGTCACCTTCCTATTTGCTTCACTTTTTTTTTCTTATTTGTGGAGACACTAAAGATGCCCTTCATGCAGGTGGCCCTTGATGTCCAGCTCCTCAGGACTCCTACCTGGGGCTGCTAAAATGGAAGCCCCGCCTTCGCAAGGAGAGGGACAAGGCCCGGGGTTGGTGTTGCCCAGAAATGGAGCCCAAGAGGGGGGGTGAATTGGGTCTTTTAAAAATTTAACACAATATCATGAGAGAGACTAGTGGTGCTAGTGAACAATGATGAATTCATGCAAGATATTTAAAACGGTAGCAATAATCAAGGAGCAGAGAGGAAGAGAGCAATCACACACAAACACAAGGTTTATAGGTGGGCGGTGCAAACCTAGCACCTACATCCACTCTCCAAGTCCCTTTAGGAATTTCACTAATCCAAACAATGTACAGTTGACTTGTTTTTCACAGGCTCACAAGTCAAAACCTAAGTTGGTTTTATCACTTAGGCCTTACCAACAAACCTTAACACTTATTTTGTCTTCGGGCTCATAAGTTAACCCTAGTTGGTTTTATCCCTTTGGCTCACCAACAAACCAATAACCTTCTTTCAAGACACCCTTGAAAGCAAGGTCAAATCACAAAGTAAAAATAGATATACAATTTTAAAACTAAAAACAAACTCTCTTCAAGAGTAGAATGGAATCTTTAAAGCTCAAGTTATGCTTTGTCTTGACTCTTCCTTGGAATCTCCTTCAAAGTGCCTCTTTTGGAATGAAGTAAGGATGAGCTTGTAGGCTTTTCAAGGAATCAAACTATAAGAAGCTTTGATGTGAAGTATTTGAGAGAATATAAGCTTTTGGCTTTTGAATGGACTGAATGCACTTCAATACACTTCCTTTCTTTTAAAATGAGGTTGGTGGAGGTTAAATACACCAAGAACCTTCCAAAAAAAATGGTTTGTGACCGTTGGGACCTCGGGGAAATAGCCGTTTGGAGCTTGAAAAGCAAGTTCTGCAAGCCAGAAAAAAAAAAATAGATCCGTTAGAGCTGTCAGGCTGCAGTGTCGAGACTGGGACTGGCTGTCAGGTGGCGACACTTGGCTGTCAGGTGTCGACAACTTGGCTGTCAAGTGTCGACACTTGATCTCTAGGTTCAAGTGTCGACACTTGAACTTTCAAGTGTCGACACTGATTCACAGGTGTCGACACTTGACACAAAAATCCTCAATGACAAAGTTTTGTATTTTCAAAATTCTCAGGCCTTGAGTCGATATTGGAAACCTAAGTGACGATACTGGTGTCGACACTTGGTTCTGGGTGTCGACACTTGGCGTGCCAAGGATTTTTGTCTATGCTAAATGCTGAAGTGTCGACACTTGACTTTCCAGGTGTCGACACTTGAGACTGAAAAGCTCAGATTCAAGTGTAAATTACCTCGAAAAACATAAATATAATTCTTGAAATTTAAATGAATCATAAATACATAAATTTAATCATTTTGATGCCCTTTTTTCAATGAAGAGGATGTCCGGATTCATGAGAAATGCTCCGTGCCATTACGTGCCATGAACCATAAATTTTTGAGATTTTGAGGTGCTTTCTCCTGAAAAAACTCATAACTTGAAATCCACGTTAGTATACAATGTGCACTCAATGTTTTGTTATTCATAAAATCACTGGGTGGAGCCAATAATCTCTCCCTTTTTGATGATGGCAAAACCTTGAGTAAAATAGCAATACATTTCAAACTTTAACTATTATAATTTATGAATATAAATTTAAGTCCATATGAGAGGCAAAACTTTATAGTAGGAAAAAATCAATCTCCCCCTTAATTAGATACTTCTTATTAAGATAAATTTCAAAGATTCTTACAAGGGTAAAACCACAAAAATTCAAAAAAATTGCATCTATACAATCAATACAATCAATATTATTTCTCCCCTTTTTGTCAATTAGAAAGGGGAATAACCTCCCCTCACAATGAACATGGAGACAAAAAAGATGGTAGAGAAAATAGATTGTATCAGAGGCAAAAAATATACCAAGATTAAAGAGTATCAAAGCTAAAGATATACCAAGATAAAAGAGTATCCAAGTTAAAGAAGGTAAATTGAACCATTCAAGCACAACTAATGAGCACTAAACAAAATATATATAATAGACAAGTTTCAGTACAAAATTTGCTGAGTCATCAGCAAAACTGAAACATACAGATATCATCAGAGTCATACAAATATCAGAAACATACAACATATGAACTAAACAGACATCTGTGAGGCTAACCTCATCAGATGGAATCTGAAGACTAATGGGGCACTGATCCTAGCTCTAGTAGCTAAGGCCCTAGGAGGCTACTAAAGCTCGACGACTCCTAGTGCGGCCAGAAGGACCAAAGGCGGGTACAACCCTAGATGATCTAGTGGAAGGGGGGGAAAGACGATAGCTGGTGTAACAAAGTCTGGTATGGAATCAACCAAGTCAGTAGGAGGAACTGGTGTAGTGGGAGGATCACGACTGACCACCTCATAATCATCAGCACTGTCATCACTGTCATTGTCCCGGCCCACAACCTCTGTAGCTCTGTCATCATCCATATCTGCCCGATCACCACCCTCAGCAGTATCAGCATGGTCGCTCTGGTGATCGCCACCATCATCATCACCATCATCATCATCGTCATCATCGTCATTAGAGGATATAACTGCAGGGGCTGTAGGAGGTATAAGGGATCTCAACAGATCCTCAATACGAGAGAATCCCTCCTCCATAGATCTACGGATCTCAGCATGCTCCGAGATAGTATGGCTCGAAGAAGCTCAACCTCGCTGCGTAGCTGAGTCAACTCACCCCTGATCTCAGTGAACTGCTCTATGGCGTGCTCCTCAAAAGGTAGTCCAGTAGAAAGTGGCGGAGGAGCTGAAGTATCAGGAGTTGAATGCTCTGCCTGTGTCGATGGGATATCAACTGGAGGAAAAACTGTTGGCTCAGATGGTCCTGCCTCTGCCTCTCGAATCTCGTCCTCCTCATCTGGCTCCTGGCCAGACTCTCTGCGCACACATCGACCTGCAACTAATCTGTATCCCATACGGTGCAAAGACCTCTCGTCATACACATCTGTGTGTAGTATCTCCTTGGGAATCTCCCCCTCCAGTGATAGTCCACAAGCTCTGAATAATCTGGTCAGTGCCATGTCGTAAGGTGAACAGTGACGGCGCTGTGTCGCAGCATCATGCATCTGAACTAGCATCAAGGATGGAAGATCAATCTATCTCCTCTCAATCAGACTCGTCATCACCATCAACTCCCGCTCAGTGATGAAGTCAAATCTCCCAGTCTTCGGTAGAAGTATACGTGCCGTGATGTGGTGCAATAGGCGCATCTCCAAAGATAACTGGTTCGCGATAACTATGGATATACCGCGAACATCCTCTCTCTCAAGAATACACCTAAAGGCAGCCTCTCTGTCATCTACCGAAAAGACACAAACTCCCCTACGGGGGATCTCCCATGCTCTGCTCAAAAGCTCATCTGTCAGTGTAATCTGAACGCCTCTGACTGTCGTAGTCCACAGAAGTCGTCGACAATCCAACGCACCATAGAACTGAAAGAAAACGGTGCAGGTGGTTTGACATGATCCTACTAGGCATGCAAACAGCTGCGGGAGCAGAATGGATTTTAAAACTTTTTTAAAAAATCGCGCAACGGAAAACTGCTCCGGGTTTGAGCACAAGAAACAATAGGAAAAGGGCTTTGTTTCTCCCCTCACACTCTACAAAAAACCAGTCCAGGAGTATGCAATGGATGAAAGGAATGATCTCTCAAACACTTAATGGAGACTGCTGTTTTTCAACTCTTCACACGGTGTCACAACAATGAAATAGAGCTGCTGTTGCACGGTGAAACCACTTACTTGAAACAGGGGACTGCAGTGGTATTTAAAGGCAGCAATGGAGGAAGACGGAGAGGAGAGACTGGGAGAGGAAGAGGCAGCCAGCTGCGTTTCTCCAAATTAATCAGCCATTAACAAGGGTTAAAACATAGCCAGTGGGAGGAGGAAAGATGCCCAGCACACGATCGTTGGGTCGTTTAGGCTTCCAGCGCTTGGTTTCTTTCAACAACGTGTAAACATTTACAGGTGAAAAAAGAACACTGGTTCAAAAACGGTCCAAGCAAAAAAACAGTCCAATCCATTTAAACCTCTTGGTTCAATCTAATTGAACCGGTTCAAGTCTAATTAAATGGTTCAATGGATTAAAATTGGTTCATAACTAATTGAAGGCCGAAACGATCTCCGAATCGGTTCAAAACTGATTCAGAAAAATCCTGGCACGGTCCTGGTCAGCCCAGAACAATTTCCGGTTGACACAGACAGGGCAAGATGGGGAAAAGAGTGCTCAAAAATACTGTGACAAAAAATCGAGACGATTCCCAATCGTAATCGGTATCCGGATCAGAGAGTAATCCTCTGTGGCATGTGACCTCATAGGTTCGAACTTAAATGGTAGCACTAGAACAATTCTAGTACCAGCACAGGAAACCATCTAGCAATGGATCCCGGCATCCGGATAGGTCGAAGATGCGGGAGCAAACTATCGAACCTCTGGCATATGGTTACCGTATAATTCATCCCTTGACCTCTAATGCTCAGGACGACTGAGATTGGGCTACCAACCCAGACTGAGTCAGTCGACTACGTGTCTCAACCTTGCAAGCCCAGTGACTCTTCACTAGGGCTACCCCGGCCGAGGATTTGCTAAATTGAGATACTGCGAGACATTCAATCCAAACTGTTTGGACAGGTCAATTCCATCTTGGTCCATTACTGCTCCACAAGTACTTGCCTGTACCCAGAAACCTTCCATCATGGATTAAAAATCGGGTAGTCCGGCACCAAAGCGCAGGGAATTGCTTGCAAGCTACCGTGATGACCTCAGGTCGGAGGGACACATATACCCATATCCAATCGTGAGTATCCCTTTGGCAGAAAGGGGCTGCACAGAGTCACGTTCAATGAGATATCACATATCCCACTTGTAGATCACATCAGTGTCACCACACTCATTTGGTCAAGAGGACAACCAAACGATGTGAACTACAACAACCTATACTTGATATATTGTCGTCCAGTACAATATATCCTTTCGTTGTGAACAAGGTTTAAGGACCACTCGATACATCTTCTCTGTATCAAAGTCAGTGTAGTCCTAAGGACTTCATCACATGGAAAGAGTTCATTTCAGGGAAATACAATATGTAATGAGCTGCCAAAAATAATATTTTATTAATTCAAAAATAGTACAATACTTAGCTCAACCGCCTACAACCCAGGCGATTGGCTTTGGGACACAATTCCCAACAACTCCCACTTGTACTAAAGCCAATCAGAAGAGTATCTAATACCCATTTCCATTTACAATAATCGAACTCTTTTATTCTGAGGGCTTTAGTGAAGGGGTCGGCCAGATTTTCTTTTCCATCGATCTTCAGAAGATTGATGTCGCCTCGTTCTACGATCTCTCGTACGAGGGGGTAGCGCCGCAGTATTTCCTTGTGCGGTGATGAGCTTTAGGCTCCTTAGCTTGAGCAATGGCTCCAGTGCTGTCACAGTACACCAGAACAAGACCATCTAGGAAGGTGCCACCCCTAGCTCTCCAAGGAACTTCCGCAACCACACAGCTTCCTTGCTGCATCTGATGCTGCAATGTATTCTGCTTCGCATACCGAGTCTGCAACAGTTGCCTGCTTAGAACTTTTCCAGCAGATCGCTCCTCCATTCAGAATAAATACAAACCCTGACACACTCTTGCTATCATCTCTATCTGACTGGAAACTGGAGTCAGAGTACCCCACAAGTTTCAAGTCAGGTTCTCCATAAATCAGCCATTGATCTTTAGTATTTCTCAAATACTTAAGGATGGACTTAACCACCTTCCAATGTGCCTCACCTGGGTCAGACTGGTATCTACTCACTACTCCTAGTGAGTATGCCACGTCTGGTTTAGTACAAGTCATAGCATACATGATAGAGCCTACTGTAGAAGCATAAGGTACTCTACTCATGCGCTCTCTTTCCTTAGGAGTTGTCGCACAATCCTTCTTGGAAAGAGTAATTCCAGAACCTATTGGGAGATAGCCTTTCTTGGAATTTTCCATGCTGAATCGTTTCAGCACGGTATCAATGTACGTAGACTGGAACAGTCCCAAAAGCTTCTTAGATCTATCTCTATAGATCTTCATGCCTAGTATGTAAGAAGCTTCACCCAAGTCCTTCATGGAGAACTGAGATGATAACCAGACCTTTATTCCTTGTGATGCTGCGACATCATTCCCGATTAAGAGAATGTCGTCAACATACAGTACTAGGAATACAGTCACAGAACCATTAACCCATTTATAGATGCACGGTTCTTCTTCATTCCTAACGAAGCCATATGATTTGATACATCTATCAAACCGTAAGTTCCAACTTCGAGACGCTTGCTTGAGTCCATAGACTTCTGCAACTTGCATACTTTTGATTCATCTGTGGATGTGAACCCTTCAGGCTGTATCATATACACCTCCTCTTCCAGCTCCCCATTTGGAAAGCGGTTCGGACATCCATCTGCCAGATCTCATAATCAAAATATGCTGCCAAAGCAAGCATGATCCGAATGGACTTGAGCATTGCCACAGGGGAGAAAGTCTCGTCATAATCGATACCATATCGCTGACGATACCCCTTGGCAACCAGACGGGCTTTATAGGTCTCTACCTTCCCATCTGCGCCCCTTTTTCTCTTGAAGATCCATTTACACCGATGGGTTATTCCTTCAGGCGGATCAATCAATGTCCATACATTGTTGATTTCCATGGACTCCATTTCGGATCGCATGGCTCTAAGCCATGCCTCAGAGTCAGATCTCTGAAGAGCATCCATATAGGTAATTGGATCCTCATTGTTCTCATCGAGCTCAATGGGATCGCCGTCCCGGACCAAGAAACCGTAGTATCTGTCCGGCTGACGCGGTATTCTACTGGATCTCCTAATGGGTTCTGGGTGTGATTCAATCACAGCCGGTTCTACGTTGTCCTTGGAGTGTGCAGGTTCTTCTATTGGCTGAACTTTATCAAGTTCAATCTTAGAGGCTATAGTTCCTTCTCCAAGGAACTCCTTTTCCAAAAAGATAGCTCTAAGAGCAACGAACACCTTGTTCATTCTCCAAATAGAAGAAATACCCTTTGGTTTCCTTAGGATAACCAATGAATAAACACCGATCAGACCTTGGACCAAGTTTGTCTGAGTCTAAACGCTTTACGTAAGCCGGACAACCCCAGACCCGAAGGTGTGAGATTGAGGATTTACGCCCATTCCACATCTCATACGTGGAGACAACAGACTTACTTGGAACATTATTTAACAAGTAGCAGGCTGTCTGAAGCGCATATCCCCAAAAGGATAGCGGCAGATATGCAAAGCCCATCATGGATCGAACCATGTCCAACAAGGTTCGATTCCTCCTTTCAGACACACCATTCAACTGTGGTGTTCCTGGAGGAGTCCACTGAGAGAGAGTTCCATTCTCCTCAAGATATGTCAAAAATTCACCAGATAAGTATTCACCACCTCGATCAGATCGAAAGATTTTAATATTTTTTCCAGTTTGCTTTTCTACTTCATTACGGTATCGTTTGAACATTTCAAACGACTCAGACTTATGTCTCATTAAGAAGACATAACCGAACCTTGAAAAGTCGTCTGTAAAAGTAATGAAATATTTGTATCCTCCTCTAGCACTAACTGTCATCAGTCCACATACATCAGTATGTATGAGACTTAGAAGTTCTGTAGCTCGTTCATCTTTTCCAGTAAAATGTGACTTGGTCATTTTACCAAATAAACAGGATTCACAAGTTGGCAGTGATTCAGAATCACTGACCTCGAGGAGTCCATCTCCTCGCATCTTGTTTATCATATTTTGGTTAATATGACCTAGCCTATAGTGCCAAAGATACAAATCGTTAACATTATCTAACCTTGGGCGTTTGCTAGAAGTGTACATTATACTAACAGGCCTTGATAGTACATATATGCCATTATTTAATCTAGCTTTCATTATAACAGAGTTATTCAAAATAACATTGCAAAAATCTCCTTTTATTGATAGTTCAAAACCACAATTGGCCAAAAGGCCTATAGAGATTATGCTCATAATGAAACTAGGATAATAATGACAGTCGACTAGTTCGACAGTACAAGACTCAAAGACAAGACGCAGAACTCCGACCGCCAGTACTGGAACACGATTTCCATTCCCGACTCTCAGAAACTGTTCTCCATCTTCAAATCTTCTGCTAACTTGAAGTCCATGTAACGAATTACAAACGTGAATTGGACTACCAGTATCCAATACCCAGTTAGCAGTATCAACAATTGAGTAATTACAAGGTTTTCATATAAATACCTTGTTCAGCAGACTTCTGCTTTCTCGGCATGTTCGGATCAAGGGACATAATATAAAGAGGATAGTTCCTCTTCCAGTGTCCCATCTTCTTGCAGTAGAAACATTCTGCAGAAGATTGATCAACCTTATACTTCCTGGTCTGACTAAGGCCAGGAGTATACTGCACCTTCTTTCCCTTTTTATTTATTTTCTTCTTCCCTTCTTAAAGGGATGACGACCTCTACTACCTCCCACTAAATTCACCACCCCCTTATTCAGTTGGTGGTCTTTCTCGAAAGTCTGCAGCAACCCCAAAAGATCATGGTAGTTGACTGCAGGCTTGTTCATTCTATAATGATCGAGAAAATCAAGATATGAAGAGGGAAGAGAATTCAGGATCGCATCCTTGCCGAGCTGCTCGTGCAAAGGGCATCCGAGTTTGCCCAGCTTTTCAATCAGCTCGATCATGTACAATACATGATCAGTGACTGAACCACCATTCGGCATCTTAGAATTGTAGATGGCACAAGACACTTTGTACCGTTCTACATCATCCGGGGTGCCGAAGGATTCCTTCAACTTTTGTAGGATTTCATTAGGTTGGGCCTCCTCGAATTTGCGACTGAACTCGTCGTTCATCGCCGCTAACATAATGCATCAGACAGTAGTCCGATCAGAGACCCACTTCAGATAAGCGTCTCTGACCGCACTCCGTGCATTAGTGGGAGGGATTTCAGGTGCCTGATCTGTTATCACATAGAGGATCCGTTCATGCTCCAGAACGATTCTCAATCTTCGATACCAACTATCGAAGTTGTGACCTTTAACTTCTCGTTATCGAGAAGTGACCGGAGCGATAAATTGGAAGACATCTGAAAAGAAAATAAGACCAAATTAGTGTATGAATTAATAATTTAACCAAAAGACTTGGACTTTAGTCTAAAGGTTTCTCCCACTAATTTTTCAGATTGGTAGCCTCTAACTCTAATCCATGAAAAAACTTTTTCAAGTGGGTACTGAAATCCAATAGGCCCCGCATGAGCCCGACTATGGCCAGCTCACCCATATGAGCCTAAAGGTAGGTTCGTAAACCAATTGTTTCCCTAAACAATTTTCAGTATTTCATTTTGCCCAGAGAACACCCCAATCGGCCTAGGGGCCTCCTATTGCGGGTCTCTGATTAGGTCCAACCATTAAAATGACAAATCCAATGCTTCCAGCTAACTAAAGACCAAGCCCGACTATGGCCGGCCCACCTGGTCCCGTTAAGGAGGTTGCACTGAACCATCATCGATCAGATAGAAATTCCAGTCGCCGGATGTACACCCGTTCTATGGAACTGCCGATGCACACCAAGCTAGTAGACACATTTCTATCCAACTTAATGGGAGGCTAAGACACTGTCAACTCTTTGACTTAGTCTTTTTAAGGACCTAATAATTTTAAGGATTTTTAGTTGTGACAGAAGAAAAAGACAAGGACATGGATCATCCTCCCATTTAATCAATCAGATTCCAGGAGGGTTGAAATAAATCAACAAATTGATCCATTGGCACCTATAGATCAGTCAGACCGATCAACCTGGGTGACATGGGCTAACTCGAGTCATTGAGCTTTTTCAATCAGTTCAGGTCGACTCGACTCGACTAGCCAGGTAGGTGAGATCATGGGTGAGTATCCGCCATTAACCATCTTTCCTAGACACCAACCAAGTTGGCCAGGAAAGAGGTAGCCTCATACAACCATGATCACAATGCCAAACCTACCTCGACACCAGTCGGTTTACCAGACTCGATCAGACTAGCCTAAAGATTCGGGTGTCCACTGAGCCACTAATTGGATCCATTTTAGATGAACGGATCAACTAATCTAACTATTAGATAGTTCTAAAGAAGAGCCTTAAACAACTTTTGTTTAATCTTCTTGTAATCCGGTTCAACTAAACTTAGGTCTAACCCAGTGATGAACCCAACTAGTCAGCTAACCCAATTTAACCCAAAATGGCTTATGCAATGTTTTAGATTTTTAAACCTAAAATTTTAATAAGCCAAATGCTTAATTAAAACATTTTTTTAATTAAGTCACAATGTAAAACATTTTTACATAACAAATCATGCATCAAGATTCAAATTTTACAAATATTTCATATCCATATAAAACATGCCCAATAACATGTATCATCAAATTAAAACATTTTTAATTTTAAAAATTCTTTAAGGATCCTTTGAAGAGGCCAACATAGACGAACCGCATCATGTCAAAGACACACGGTCATGGTGAAGGTCTCAACTATGTCAGGTGTCGACACTTGACAATTTCCAAGTGTCGACACTTGGCCAAAAATTTTAGAAAAAATATGAAGCAATTTAATCAGATTTTGGGATTTTAAGCAAGTGGTTTTGAGCAAAAAGATTTAGGTATAAATAAAACTAAGAGAGTTCTAGGAGAATGGATCAATGATACCTAACTCTCTTCTAATTAGATAGAACCTATCATCACTCAAAGGCTTGGTAAACACATCTGCTAACTGATCATCAGTACATACAAAATTAAGAATAACAGTAGAGTTTTGTACATGATCTCTTATGAAATGATGTCTTATTTCAATGTGTTTACTTCTTGAATGTTACACAGGATTTGTAGATATATTGATTGCACTAGTATTGTCACATCTTATGGGTGTCTTAGTTAGTTTAATCCCAAAATCTTCGAGTTGTTTGATCCAAAGGATTTGAGCACAACAGCTTCTAGCTACTATATATTTGGCTTCCGCCGTAGATAAAGCAACTGAATTCTGTTTTTTGCTACTCCAAGAGATCAAATTTACTCCAAGAAACTGACAGGTTCCACTAGTACTTTTACGATCAAGTTTACACCCAGCAAAGTCAGCATCAGAATAAGCAATCAATTCAAATAAAGAATCTCTAGAATACCATAAACCAATTTCAGTTGAACCATATAGATATCTAAGTATGCGTTTAACAGCCAAAAGATGAGACTCTTTAGGAATAGACTGATATCTAGCACACATATAGACGCTAAATATGATATTGGCCTACTGGCAATAAGATATAACAATGAACCGATCATGCCACGATATAATTTTTGGTCAATAGATTTACCTGATTCATCCTTGTCAAGTCTACAAGTAGAGTTCATAGGGGTACCTAAAGGCTTAGTGTTCTCCGTCCCAAACTTCTTGAGTATTTCTTTTGTGTATTTTGTTTGGTTGATGAAGATCCCCTCTTTGGTTTGCTTTATTTGGAGTCAGAGAAAAAAATTCAGTTCTCCCATCATGCTCATCTCGAGCTCACCCTGCATTAACTTTGCAAAATCTTGACAAAGAGATTTATTAGTAGCACCAAATAATATATCATCTACATAGATTTGTACTACTAAGAGATCATCATTCTTTTTCTTTAAAAACAAAGTTTTGTCTATATTACCTCTAGTAAAATCATTTTTGAGAAAAAAGAGCTTAAACGATCATACCAAGCTCTTGGAGCTTGTTTCAATCCATACAAAGCTTTATGAAGTTTGTAAATATGATTTGGAAATTCAGAATTTTCAAAACCAGGGGCTCAACGTAAACTTCTTCTTCAATTAAACCATTTAAAAGGTACTTTTAACATCCATTTGATATAATTTAAAATTCATGAAGCAAGCAAAAGCTAACAATAGCCTAATTGCCTCAAGTCTAGCTACAGGAGCAAAGGTTTCATCAAAATCTATTCCTTCCTCCTGATTGTATCCTTTGGCAACTAGTCTAGCCTTATTTCTAGTAACTACTCCATTTTCATCAAGTTTATTTCGAAAAACCCACTTTGTACCAATAATTGAAGTGTTTGAAGGCCTATCTACTAATGTCCAAACATTGTTTCTTTTAAATTGATTAAGTTCATCTTGCATAGCATTTATCTAATTACTATCACATTCAGCTTCCTCAATAGTTTTAGGTTCAATTTGAGAAACAAAAGCTAAGTAATCACAGATATTTCTAAGAGATGATCGAGTACTTACACCTTTAGATGGATCATCGATAATTAGTTCTTTTGGGTGTCCATGAGCATATCTTCATTCTTTTGGTAATGGATCAACAGTTGATGTGTTTTCATCACCTTGTGCTTGATCTCCTTCAGTGTTTTGATCTTCGTTCTGTTCCTTAGTAAGCCTTCATTGTTGTTTATTCCTTCAGTTTTCTTGCTACCTGTTTCATCAAAAAGTACATCTTCTTTTCTTGAAGATTTTTGGTCAGATTCATCAAATACCACATGTATGGATTCTTCAACAACAAGTATTCTTCTGTTGAAGACCCTTTATGCCTTACTAGATGTGAAGTAGCCTAGAAAGACTCTCTCATCTGATTTGGCATCAAATTTATTTAAATTATCTTTACCATTATTAAGATGAAACAACGGCATCCAAAAATATGAAAATAACGAATTGAGGGTTTTCTACCCTTCCAAAGCTTATAAAGGTTTTCTTTAAAATCGGTCGAATTAAAACATGGCGTGCAGTATTTATGGCTTCCGCCCAAAAATATCTAGGTAAATCATTTTCACAAAGCATGGTGCGTGCCATTTCTTCAAGAGTTCTATTTTTTCTTTCTACTACCCCATTCTGTTGAGGTGTCCTAGGTGCAGAAAAATTGTGATGAATGCCATTTTCAATACAAAATTTATCAAAATCAGTATTTTCAAATTCGGTTCCATGATCACTTCTCAAAGATACGACTGAACACCTTTTTCATTTAAAACTCTTTTATGAAATATAATGAATTTAGAAAAAGTTTCATCTTTATGTGATAAAAACATGACCCATGTAAATCGTGAGAAATCATCTATAATGACTAGACCATACTTCTTACCTCCCAAACTAGATGTTCTAGTTGGCCCAAAGAGGTCCATGTGAAGCAATTCCAAAGGTCTAGATGTAGAGATTTCTTTTGGTTTGAAAGAGGATTTGGTTTGTTTTCCAAGTTGACATGCACCGTAGATCTTGTCTTTTTCAAAATTGAGTTTAGGCAAATCTTTTACCAAGTTCTTTTTGCTAAGTTTTGAAATTAAATGCATGCTTGCATGTCCTAGTCTGCGATGCCAAAGCCAACTAGTTTCATCGATCTTGGCTTCATTGCCACTAAGCATTGACCTTTTTGAATAGGGAGATCATCAAGATCAACCATATAAATATTGCCATGCCTATGACCAATGAACTTAATGCCATTGTCATCTAGACTAGAAACAATGCACAAGGAAGATTCAAAAACAACTTTAAAATTTTTGTCACAAAACTAACTAATGCTAAGCAAGTTATGTTTCAAACCATCAACATATAAGACATTATCAATATAAAAAGTAGGGGTGATATGGACTTTACCAATACCGATAATTTTGCCCTTTCCATTATCACCAAAAGTTACATTGCCACCATTTTGATATACAAGTGATGAGAACTGCTCCACATCTCCTGTCATATGCCTTGAGCAACCGCTATCAAGGTACCACATCCTTTTCTTATTGGTTGCAAGACATACCTGCAATAAAGATCAAGTGGAGACTTTAGTACCCAAGCCATCTTGGGTCCTTTTTGGTTAGTGGCATTGGTTCCTTTCGGAACCCAAACTTTCTTAGTGTTACTTAGTCTTCTTTTGTTGCACATATAAGATTTGTGTCCTTTAGTACCACAAATATACCAAGTAATGGATAAAGATGCAGGCACAAAAAAATTTTAAAGAGTTTTTGTTTCTTATGAGTTCTGAATCCTAAACCTGCTTTATCAAATACTGCTCTTTGGTTATTTAAAAGTAAATTCAGTTTTTCAGAACTATAAGTAAATTTTTCTACAAAAGGTTTAATTTTTCAATTTCTTCTTTTTATATCTCTTATTTTCATTTAAAATTTCTTTGCTTTGTTTTGCCAAATTTTCATTTGAAAGTGAGTCACTTTTCTTTTTCAAGACATCTTTTTTCTTTTTCAAGTGCTACAATCTTATCATTTAATTTTTTATTTTGAATAAGAAGGCATTCATTTTCATTTGAAAACTTGTTATTTGTTTTGGCTAGATCCAAATTTTGCTTCTTTAAATCTTTATGTTTTGATTTTAATTTTTGAAATTCTATGACTAATTCGTTAAAAACTTCATGAAGCTCATCAAAAGTAAATTCATTTTCTGTTTCGGAACATACCTCATCATGATCAGCCATCAGACAGAAGTTTGCCACCTCCTACTGTTCTTCCTCAGAACTGGAGTCTTCGCTTTCACTCCAGGTTGCCATCATTGCTTTCTTTCTCAGCTTTCTTCTACTTTTCTTTAGCAAGGAGCAGTCTACCTTGAAATGGCCAGGTTTTTTGCACTCAAAACATGTAGGCTGCTCCTTTTCTTTTTCTTTGTCCTTCTCTTTGCTTGGCTCACCTTTCAGAGATTTCTTTTTGAAGTTAAACTTTTTCTTCCTTATGAACCTTCTGAATTTCTTGCCATTAGAGCCGTTCATCTTCTTCATCATCTTCTTCGGAGTCTTCGCTTGATTCCTCTCTAGCAGTAGATTTGAACGCGATTACCTTCTTCTTTTTGTCGACCTCTCATTCTTTTTTCGAGGGAGAGCTCATAGGTCATTAAAGAACCCAACAGTTGTTCCAGTGGGAGAGTGTTGACATCCTTAGCTTCTTCAATAGCTGTGACTTTTGCATCCCACGAAGCTGGTAGAGACCTGAGAAGTTTGTTCACAAGTTCACCGTTAGAAATAATTTTACCTAGGCTTCTCATGCCATTCACAATATTTTGTGAACCTAGTATACATATCACTAATAGACTCAGTAGGTTCTATTTTAAATATTTCATATGTGTGAATAAGCATGTTGACCTTAGTGGTTTTCACTTGGTGTGTACCCTCATGGGTAATCTCAAGTGTATCCCAAATCTCCTTGGCATAAAGACAATTAGATATTCTATTAAATTCACTTGGATCAAGAGAGCAAAATAATAGATTCATAGCCTTAGCATTAAGCTCGATTTGCTTAATGTCATTCTCATCCCAATCATCTTCCATCATTGGAGTGAGAATGCCATTAATCAACATCGTAGGCTGATGAGGACCTTTTACAATTGTCTTGCACAAATTATAATCAAGAGCTTGAATAAATATGCGCATGCGTGTCTTCTAGTATGTAATTTGTGCTATTAAAAAATGGGGGGCGATTTGAAGCTTGACCTTCAACAATACCCATTCCTATTGGGGCTACCATGATCTTTTACTCAAGATCTTTAGACCTACAAGAGAGTACCGGTGCTCTGATACCACTTGTTGCCCAGAAATGAAGCCCAAGAGGGAGGGTGAATTGGGTCTTTTAAAAAATTTAACACAATATGAGAGAGACTAGTGATGCTAGTGAACAATGATGAATTCAATGCAAGATATTTAAAGTGGTAGCAATAATCAAGGAGCAAGAGAGGAAGAGAGCAATCACACACAAACACAAGGTTATAGTGATTCGATGCAAACCTAGCACCTACATCCACTCCCCAAGCCACCCTTGGGAATTTCACTATAATCCAAACAAGATTACAGTTGACTTGTTTTTCACAAGGCTCACAAGTCAAAACCTAAGTTGGTTTTATCACTTAGGCTTACCAACAAACCTTAACACTTGTTTTGTCTTCGGGCTCACAAGTTAACTCTAGTTGGTTTTATCCCTTTAGCTCACCAACAAACCACAATAACCTTCTTTCAAGACACCCTTGAAAGCAAGGTCAAATCACAATGTAAAAATAGATATAATATTTTAAACTAAAACAATCTCTCTTCAAGAGTAGAATGGAATCTTTGAAGCTCAAGTTGATGCTTTGTCTTGACTCTTCCTTGGAATCTCCTTCAAAGTGCCTCTTTGGAATGAAGTAAGGATGAGCTTGTAGGATTTTCAAGGAATCAAACTATAAGAGGCTTTTGATGTGAAGTATTTGAGAGAATATAGGCTTTTTGACTTTTGAGTGGACTTGAATGCACTTCAATACACTTCATTTTCTTTAAAATGAGGTTGGTGGAGGTTAAATACACCAAGAACCTTCCAAAAAATGGTTTGTGACCGTGGAACCGACCTTGGCAGCGGAAATAGCTGTTTGGAGCTTGAAAAGCAAGTCTGCAAGCCAGAAAAATAGATCTGTTAGAGCTGTCAGGCTGCAAGTGTCGACACTTGGCTATCAGGTGTCGACACTTGGCTGTCAAGTGTTGATACTTGATCTCTGGGTATCGACACTTGAACTTTCAAGTGTCGACACTTGATGCACAGGTATCGACACTTGACACAAAAATCCTCAAATGACAAAGTTCTGTATTTTCAAAATTCTCAGGCCTTGAGTCGACACATGGAAACCTAAGTGTGACACTTGGTGTCGACACTTGGTTTTGGGTGTCGACACTTGGCGTGCCAAGGATTTTTGTCTGTGCCAAATGCTGAAGTGTCGATACTTGACTTTCAGGTGTCGACACTTGAGACTGAAAAGCTCAGATTCAAGTGTAAATTGCCTCGAAAACATAAATATAATTCTTGAAATTTAAATGAATCATAAACACATAATATTTAATCATTTTGATGCCCTTTTTCAATGAAGAGGATGTCCGGATTCGTGAGAAATGCTCCGTGCCATGACGTGCCATGAACCATAGGTTTTTGAGATTTTGAGGTACTTTCTTCTTGAAAACTCATAACTTGAAATCCATGTTAATATACAATGTGCACTCAATGTTTTGTTATTCATCAAAATCACTGGGTGGAGCCAACAGTTAGGCCACCCGGGTCCAAGAACTGGAGGGCCAGGTGAAGGCCCTCCAGGATTAGCTGGCCAGCACCGAGGAGAAGGTGACCGGCTTGGAGAAGAAATTTGTCGAGCTCGAGTAGGCCTGAAGGAAGAGAAGGGGGAGAGCCTTCGTAGGGCGAGAAGGTTGTTGCCTCCACTGTAGAGGTAGCTCACCTGGAAGGGAGAGCGTAGAGCCTCCAGGCGTAGCTCGAAGAAGAGGCAGCCAGGACCATGGTTACCTTGGAGAAGGCCACGGTGATTGTTGCGTTGATGAAGATGGCCAAGAAGGAAGCCATTGAGGCTATCCCCAAGTTCAAGGCATCCAAGGCCTTTAAGGACGAGGTCCCCAAGGCGGTATTGGACTCCTATCATCAGGGGTCCAACGATTTCCATGGCAAGGCCATCTATCTCCTCGGATCGAAGGGGTTGGAAGACATCCTCCCGCGCTGCTCGTCCCCATGTGACCAAGGGCACCCACCGCGGAGATGGAGCCGGAGGCGATCATGGTTGAAGCCAGAGCCACTACTGCCCAGGACTCGCCATCGTCGTCAAAAGGGGTCGCTCACCACCAGGGAAGAAGCCGACGAGCGAGACTTGAACTTTTTTCTTGTAACTTAGATTTTGGAAGGCTTCTCAGCATGTCGAGACTTCATAGGATGTAAAGAAATTATTCAATTAATGAAGATATCTTTTACTTTCCAACTGATGTGCCCCATTCACTTATCTTCTTCTCCCTTTTTTTTTTTTTTAACTGATGTGCCCGATTGATGGGGACATCCATAATAAGAATATACACTTTGATTAACTCACTTTGTTTTTGCAGCTATAGTCAATAAAGTTTTCTAAGCAAGTTAAAAATTTCTTGAACATGTTCCTAAGCCAAATTTTCTTGAAGCATGATTTGGCTCATAAGCCAACACATGGAAGAAACCCATTAATTTTCTTGAAGCATGTTCATAAGCCAAATTTTTTTGAAGCATGATTTGGCTTATAAGCCAACACATGGAAGAAGCCCATTCAGCTCAAGCCCAAAGCATGATGGAGGGCGTCCTCTTCAAGTCCAAGACCAGCCATTCAAGCCTCTTCAAGACCAAGCCCAAGCCCAATTCATGCCAAGATTTGAAGCACATGGGGGAACAACTCATCAAACAACCTTGGGGGAGAAGGAATTACACTACATCAAGAGTTTTATGGGAAACATAAAGATTCCTTCCACTATCCTAACAATATTTGACATGTGGGATGCCATAACTTATGACACCTAAGCCTCCACATCAGCATTTGGAAGCCACATAAGGATATTCTAGATGCCACATGTCAAAGTGGTTGTAACTTTCTACCTACAATTTGTTCTATTAGAACCACTTATCTAAGAGTTGTTGAAGCCAATTAAGCCAACCTTATCCCCTCTCCTCCACCCTTGGATGAAATTTCTAGCATTGGAGCCTATTAATAGGGCCCCTAGGCTCTCATTGTATTCATTCTATGCTATGATTTGAATTAATGAAAGGATTGTTTTCTTGAGTTCTTGTTTAGAGTGAAAGTTTTCTAGCTAGTTTGAGTGTGTAGATCCTTATCCAATGAGAGAATGAGAGTTTTCTAAGTTTGAATTTGAGAGTGAAGAATGCTTTTGCAAGGAGTAAAGGATGGGATGCCCATTGATGAATCTATGATCAAGCTCCAAGTCCCAAGCCACCGGCCACTTTCTTCTTCTTCTTCTTTTTCTTTGTTTCCATTCCAACTCCAATTCTTCTTCCATGTCTAATCCCAAATTTCTTTGCAGGTTCTCTTAGGTTCCTAGGTCAAGGATGAAGGTCTCCATTCCATGATCAAGGTCAAGTGAGTCTCAAAGTAGAGAGTGCCAATCTTGACTTCTAGGCCTCAATCCTTGAGTGATGAGAGCTCCTTCTTCCACCAAGTAATTAGCCATCATTGTTGGTAGGAAAACTTTTCCTAAGCTTCATTATATCTGATCATTTGAAGGTTAACTTGCCCTAGTAGTAATGGTTTCCTTGCCATGAAGATCCTAATCCTTATTTTGAACTAGATCTACATTGCGGGTCTTAAAAATTAGATCAACTAGTCTCCTTATGAAAATTTATTTTTTGGATTAATTTAGCCCATTTATTTGATAATTAATTGCTCAAGTTTGTTTGCTGGTTAGCTTGCTAAAACTTTTCATTCATCATTTTATTTTTGTCCCCCATCACCCATTCACTTGAAGTACTTTCGAAGAATCCTTCCCAAAGAATCCTTTAGAATATGTAAGGGACTTATCTCTGTAATGAAGAAATAGCCCAACTCGACTGATATACTTAGTCTAGTCTTCACTTTTCCCTTTAGCTTCTTTAACCTTTCATATGGTAAGAATATAGGCTTTATGGTCGTCGCATGTGCACACCTCTTCCAGGCCTTAGTTGCTCCAGGTTGAGTTTGAAACCTTAGGACTGGCATGAAAGTTTCTTAGAAACTCTGTCCCTACTTTTTTGGTCTTGAAGTCATGCAGACCCGAGTGCAGGACTTCTAGAACTTCTTGATTCACCAAGCTATGAGTCAAGTGGTAGATAGTGGGATTTCTAGGATTTTCCAGTTGACATATCTGGATTGTGAGCAAGACAATTGAGTGCGGGACTTCTGAAACTTTTAGATTCACTAAGCTGTGAGTCAACTATAGATGGTGGGATTTCAGGAGTTTTCCAGCTGACATATCAGACTGTGAGCAAGGCAGTTAAGTGCGGGACTTTCGAAACTTATTGATTCACCAAGCTATGAGTCAAGCGATAGATGGTGGCATTTCAAGAGTTTTCTAGTGATGCGGGATAAATAATTAAAGCCTAATTATCAGAGAATAGCAGAGAATATTTTTTTAGATTTTTTCAGATTTTTAAAGAAGACTCAAAGGAGGCAGTAAAGGAAACTAACCCTAGTTAACTACCCACACAAGTAAACCTATAAAGTAACATGCCAAGACTCTTCAAACCATTAATAATATCTGTAAATCGAGTAAACATGGCAGATATGGTTTTAGTAGGTTCCATCTTGAACAATTCATAACTATGTACAAGAAGATTTATTTTTGAAGTCTTCACTTGGGAAGTTCCTTCATGGGTCACTTCGAGTTTGTCCTAAATTTTCTTCGCAGAAGAGCAAGTGAAAATTTGATTGAACTCATTAGAATCCAAAGCACAGTATAACAAATTTATTACTTTGGCATTTAATTCTCCCATCTTCATGTCATGTTCATCCTAGTCCTCTTCAAGCTTCGGACATCCATGCCATTAATTTTAATCATGGAAATTTGTGGCCCTTTTAGAATGACCTTCCAGAATTGAAAATCGATAGCTTGTATATGGATTTTTATTCTAGCTCTCCAGTAAGAATAATTAGTGCCAGTGATGAGCGAAGGTCTATTAGTAGATTGGCCTTCAACCAAAGAAGTACTCATGAGATGAGCCATTAATCTTTACTCTAAATGTATTCAGAGACATTGCTCTGATACCAATTGTTGCCCATGTGTCTTCCCAAGAGAAAGGTGAATTGGGAATTTAAAAAATTTAAGCAACAATGTGCTCTTGAAAATCCCTTATAAGTGTTAAGTGCTGTGATAGGAAAATAGAATGTAGAAGCGTAATCAAATAAGAAAAGCACAACACAAACACAAGCAAATTATAGTGGTTCGGAGCAATCCAGCTCCTACATCCACTACCCAAGATTACCGCTTGAGATTTTCACTATATCCCCCACCGAAATACAGTCAGATTGTTTTCACAGGCTCACAATCCAAACCTCTATACTTTGGTTTTAAACCAGGATCATCAAAAAAACCCAACTTGATTTTACCAGGATCATCAAGAACCCAACTTGGTTTTAACACAGAATCACCAAGAACCAAACTTGGTTTACACAGACTAACCAACAACCTATTTGTTTTTTAAACCGAGCTCACCAATAACCCAACAATTCAATAAAAGAATTGTAAAGAAAAGTAACAGAATGACAAACAGATTTTTATTGAATGGTTGCCGATGCAGCTCGAGAGAAGCCCACTTGAATGCACTTCAATGCACTTTAATGGCTTCTATAGCTTCTTTACTAAGTGCTTCAAGCTTCATATGAGAGTTGGTGAAGGCTTGAAGGCTATCTTGAATGCTCTCAGTGCTCTCTTGCTTGTTGACTTGGTTGGATATTCAATAATGCATTAACTCTCTTTTTCTTTTTCAAAACTTACTTCAAAAAAGTTCAAATTCCTTAAAATATAGTTTTGTATCTTTCTCAAATGATTTTTATCATTGTAGACCATTGGGATGTGACATATGACATTGGAGCACTTTTTGGATTCAAAATCCAAGTTCTGGAACTAGCAGTTACAAGCATGAAAATGACCTTCGAGTCAACTCCCATCACTCGAGTCAGCTCAATTTTTTTAGTAGTTCTGAGTGAGTCGACTCTCTTCAATCCAGTCAGCTCGCTTGTACAGTGTTCTGAATCTCACTCTGTAAGAGTCGGCTTGCCTTAATTCTAGTCAACTCGGATCCTCAGGCCTTCAAAATACAATATGAAAGAGTTGGCTCTTTCTCATTAGAGTCGGCTTGATTGGCTATAGTTCTCAGAGCTCTTTTTCTGGACTTTGGAGGAGTCGGCTCTATTCTCCGAAGAGTCGGCCCGGATATCTGACAATATGATAAAGTCGGCTCGGACTCCCTTCGGGTCAGCTCGCCTGTCTGATTCAGGAAATGGTACTCTGAATGAGTCGGCTCGGGTCCCTTAGAGTCGGCTTGGATATCTGTGTGCCAAAATCCTCATGCATATCATGTGCCAGAGTCGGCTCTCTTCTCCTCAAGTCGGCTCGGATGAGTTCTTTATGAATTTTAGTTCTTCTCTAGAATTCATCCAGCAAGGTTTCAAGCTGTCAAGATATCTTCAAACTCTTCTTATAATATACTCCAAGTAATCTAAAGCTTAAAATAAACCAGAAGTAACCCATTTAAAGGTTTTTCATTAAGTTCTTCTTTACAAGGTGTTCAATTATAGTACAACTCAACATAAGAAATAGAAATGTAGGAGTTGAAATTGAGCAATGGATTCATCCTACAAAAACTTGTAAAGCACTTGAAGAGTTGTTAGTAAAACAAATACATGCTCAATGTTTGGTTGTCATCAAAATACTTATAGGGTCAACATCATATGTTCTTGTCCTGGTTGAAGTTCTAAATGGTGTTGTCCCAATGACATGTCCAAACATGACATGTGTTGATATCCAAATCCTTGAAAAGGTAGCTCCAAGAAGAGGTTGCACATACCAAGTGACTTGGGCTAGCACATGGAATTACATGGGTCTTCAATTGGGTGGACATGGAATATTATCTTTGGTCCCCTCTTGTAGTACAGGACTCTAATGACTAAAATAATTACATGGATCAATAAATAACAAACACATGACTCACTAAATAACACACCATACTTAATTAGGCTTGCGAATAAAAACCTAATTAAAGTTGGTAAAAAGGGCTAATTCAAACCGGACCATTTAAATCCCAATTAGGTAAATAGGGTTTAGCTTAATTGGGGTTTCAACTCAACTTGGTAAAAAGGGTTTTACCCCAAGATAAACCAAACCCTAATTACAGTTGGTAAAAAGGGTTTACTCTAACTAAACCAAAATAACAGAATTTAAAATAAATATTACATGGTAAAAAGAATTTGGTTCAACATTTTATTCACAGGTGATCCACAGGATGTGGGTTCAACCTATCGATTTTTTTTTTAGCCCTAGTACCTGCACCAATTCTCTCCGGATGGGAGGAACTCGACCCTGTTGAGCATGGGTCGACTCCACTATTATAATACTCTAGTAAGTCAGGGACCACTCTCTGTAAGTTCTCTCTGGTAATCCAAGAATCAGATCAGACTCGGTCGTCCTTGCCAATGAACTAGATATCGCTGGTAATCTTTGCTCCGGGTAGCGATGATCTTGTCATCCAAGATCCGTTCTATCTTGTCTCTCTGGCTGGTGGTATGACAAGTGGACACACTTGGGTTGGTTCACTCTCAAGGATGGGATTAGGCCCAAATGGCTCACTAGGAATCAACATTGGCTCCCTATACTCGATAAGGTCTGAAACGTTGAAAGTAGAGCTAATGCCTAGTTCAGGTGGCAATTCAAGCACGTAGGCATTAGGTCCAGTTTTCTTAATTACCTTGTATGGTCCACTACTACGGGCATGCAATTTTTTCATGGTTCCAAGTGGAAACCGTTCAGGTCGTAATCAAACCATAACAAAGTCTCCTTCTTTGTACTCCTTGAGTCTTCTTTTAGAATTAGCCATATAATTCTTATACAATTCTTTAATGTATTGTGCATATGACTCTGCAAATGTCTAATAGACTCACTATGCATTACTAGTGAAAGAAAATTTATTTATTTATTTATTTATTATTATTATTTTATCTTTTATGTCCTTAATTTTAATTATATGCTTGACCCTTGGTCGATGGATGATATGCAGATGAAAATTTAACACGCACTCCTAATAGATGCCACAGAGTCTGCCAGAAATAAGTTGTAAACCTAACCTACTCAATGGGCATATGCAACATGCTAACCTCTACAAAATATAATCTAATAGTCCTAGAAACATGGGAAGCTTCAGGAAAGGGTAGGAAATAAGATGTAGATTCGGTGGTGACTTGGTAGGGTAAGAAATAAGAAAAGGGTTCAGGATTTATCCTAGACTAATGGGTTGACCTTAAAGTTTAGACACTGATTTATACCTAAAGGGTCATCCTGAAGAAAGGACGAGTCAAGAATTTCAGGAAAAAGTTCTTCAATTGGGACTGATGGAGTGAATTCTTCCTGAAGTTGCTGGTTTGGAAAAATCGAGCCCTCACTGATTACTTCAGGACTAAGCTCTATAGCTTGACTCTTTTCTATTGTTTTCTCAAGTAAGTCCTAGTAGTAGGGTTAGACTCCTCATGGTTCTCTTTTTTAGGGGTCCTTCCAATACAGCTTCAGTTTGGGTAGGGTCAGGATCAACTAACTCTCGATTGGCCTTAGTTTGGGTATGGTCAGGATTATCTAACTCTGGGTCTACCTCCTGTATCTCCTTATCTACATACTCATCTACTAAGCTCAAATCAGCGTCTAAAACTTCCACTATAATAGTAGCTTGGTGAACCAATGAGATAGTAGAGGTGGCTCGATTAAAGGGAGGAGGACTGATTCCAAGGTTCTAACTAGGTGTACTGATCCTAGTGGGTTTGGCTGACTAAGCGAAACCTAACTAGCACTAGGTGATACCTAGGGATTTTGGATTCCTTGGGTTCATAGGATATGGCTTGGATCTATGGATCATGGATCTGGGTTCGTAGGAGTTGGGTTCATAAGATATGGATGCATAGGAACTAGGTTAATATGATCTAGGTAGATACCTTTTCATAAGTTTAAGTTTCATGTGACTCCAGGTAGTTACGGGTATATCTCTACTATTTCTAGTCATCCTTTCAATCTTATTCCAATAAATTCTAGCCTGGCTACTAACTTAAGCTTAGCAATCTTAAACTTCTTTCATCAGACACTAGTTCCATCTTAAAATACAAATCCATACCTTCTTCCCAATTACGATAATTCTCAAGATCAAGATCACCACCAAATTTAGGTGCTTCTACCCTAAATTTTCTAGTGGCTCTCTCATCCTGGTCTATAAAATCATAATTGGGTCTCCTATAGCTAGCCTCCCAGATTGGGTCCTAGTGTGGGGGTCTCCTAGGATTGGGCTCCAGGAATGGGTCAGGGTGTGTTTCAAATTTTGGTTCAAGATTGATCTTATGGGTTTTCTCTAGATCCCTAATCATTGATCCAGTTGATCAAACTTATGGTTCATTTAGGTACATTGTTCAATGAAAGTCCTAAGGAAGGTCTCAAAATTGGGATCCATGATTAAATTGGTTTGGGTTTGGGTGAGACTACTGGTATAGAGTTCCTAATCTAGTAGCCATGCAAATGCAATCTCATAGAACTCAACTCGGACTAGGATTTCCTAGACCTAGAGCTCAAGTAGAATGGGTCAGCTCAAATTACAGCCAATTCAATAATTACCCTGTCCACTGGCCAGGTAAGAGATGGGGTCGGGGAGCTCCCCCTACTTTCGCAGGGTCCTAATTAAAAACCATGAAACTGATTAGGGTGTTTGCCTCTGAACCTCTAGCCTTAGATACCATATTCAAGTGATAATCAAAGGATTGGGTGCACTAGCTTTCACACGATACTTGGAACCCGACCTGTTGATGTCCCTAGCTCACTAGAGTAAATAAGTATAATTAATTTTAATTAGGTTAAGCTCAGATGCAAAGAAGGTTGTTGTGGGCCCAGGACAGGTGATGAAATCCTGCCCTGATCGGAGATGCTCAAGTGCCCTTAAGATTCAGTTACTTGATAATAATAGCAAGCATGTGAAGATGCAATTAGGTTTCCAAGTTTCTTTTTTATTAGCAAAGATATATTATGCAGAAAAGTACCTAATATGTAGGAAATATTCAGAAAACTAAAATATGCAAAATTTATGCAAAAAGAACCCTAAACTAGAATTGCTGAAAATTCAAGGCAGAACTATTCTTAGACAGTAAATTAGAGATTCAAATAACTTAAAACTTGAACTAAATTATGAGAAAATTATGATAAATACTTTCAATTATAAGGAATCCATCAAAAAAAAAAAATCAGAGTTTTTTGATCTTCTTACATACAAAAATAATTAAAATAATAGACTATGTATGAGGATAGACGTGATGCAGAAAATTAACCCTAAAGATGCCTATCTCTTTATTTTCTTCTTCAAGGGTCAATCACAACGGTACCCCTATACACCATAGGAAATCTCTTTTGAATGGGATGTGAGGGTCTTGCAGTCCTACTTTTTTCTATGACCGGACGACTATGGTGAAGCACCCGATCCGAGTACTTAAAGAGAAACTAAGTCCAATTTCAGTACAAAAGCGATTAAACCTAGTTTAACCTTCGCTCTGATACCAAAACTGATGCAGGATAAATAATTAAAGCCTAAATTAGAGAATAGCAGAGAATAATTTTTTTAGATTTTTAAGGAAGACTCAAAGGAGACAGTAACGGAAACTAATCCTAGTTAACTACCGTATAAGTAAACCTACAAAGTAACTAGAAAGCAGGACCTAGTGGTTGAGAAACCACCGTAAACTATGGTTTTCTTTCAACAAATCAGAGATCAAAGAGAAAGGAATAGGATTTAAGTTTTACCAATGTAGATCGTCTCTTGATACAAATCTGGCTGGACTCTCAAGATTCTACAATGGGTTTCAAGAACTCGTTACTGGGCTCTGATCTTCCGTGCAAAGTTGGTTTTAAGGCAAGAATACCTTATCTTGACTCTTGATCACCTGTAACACTCAACAATGAAAATTACAAATTAAGAAGTAGCAAAGAAAAAGAAAGATGAAAGGAAAGGAAGGTTTAAAATGGTGTTTTTTTTAAAATTTTCTGATCGGCTGGATAGGTAGGATAACTAGGGCCTCGCACCATGTGATGTTTCGAAGAACAAAGAAAAAGGGTCTCACACCCCACGATGTTCTGAAGAACAAAGGAAAATGGCCTCACACCTCGCGATGCACATAGCAAAGAAAATTCGATAGCATATCTTTATTGATGAATAATAATTGATTAATTACAATGGGGGTTGGAGGGATATTTATAGACCCCCAACCAGTGGTGTAAGGGATACAACTACTAGTCTTTTTCTTCCTTGGACTACAACTCCTAGAATCCTGCTTTTGGGCATCCAGGACTCTTGCTTGTTGGGTGATTTGGAACTCTCATTAAAGTGGATGAAATTCACGAATTTTTTTCATCCAAAGTGGTGGATTGATGAGGTGGCTTAATGTAGCTAGGGTCAAGATGCTCCATCACTTGGACTTGCTTGCTGAACTCTAGAGTCTGGATGATGTAGACGTCTGCAGGTGAGTGGACTCCTCAGTCTGGATTGAAGAAGACTTAAGAGTTTTGGTGAGACTCTTGAGTTCTAGATACTTAAGCAGCTTCCAACTTGTTTGATTGAAACTCTGTAGTAGTAATCCTTTGAACCTTCTTCTCTTGGATGAGTAAAATTCCTAGAACTCTTTGAAGTTGGTGTGAAAAAGAATGCTTGGCCGACTCCCTTGTATTTGACGTAGAATATTTTGAGTGGGGGCACCAAATATGAAGAGTATTTCTTAATTACTCATCTTAATTTTCAAGTGGTGCTAATCATGAGTTTAGGTGGCCGACCAAGGTGTAACATAGAGTGGATAGTGTGTTGTCCCAATGACATGCAATTTTCAGACATGTCATGTGTTTCTTGTCCTGGTTAAAGTTCTAAATGGTGTTGTCCCAATGATATGTCCAAACATGACATGTGTTGATATCCAGATCCTTGAAAAGGTGGCACCAAGAAGAGGTTGCACATACCAAGTGACTTGGGCTAGCATATGGAATCACATGGGTCTTCAATTGGGTGCACATGGGATGTTGTCTTTGGTCCCCTCTTATAGTACAGGACTCAATGACTCAACTAATTACATGGACTCAATAAATAACAAATCACATGACTCAACTAAATAACCAACCATACTTAATTAGGCTTGTGAATAAAAACCAATTAAAGTGGTAAAAAGGGCTAATTCAAACCAGACCATTTAAATCTCAATTGGATAAATAGGGTTTGACTCAATTGGTTTTGACTCAACTTGGTCAAAAGGGTTTTATCCCAAGATAACCAAATCCTAATTACAGTTGGTAAAAAGGGTTTACTCTAACTAAACCAAAATAATAGAATTTAAAATAAATATTTACATGGTATAAAGGATTTGGGTTCAGGTTTTACTCACAGGTGATCCATAGGGATTTGGGTTCAACCTGTCGATTTCTTTTAGCCCTGGTGCCCCACACCCAGCTAGCATCTCTGGACTGTGCGGGGCTTCCAAAACTTCTTGATTCGCCAAGCTGTGAGTCAAGCAGTAGATGGTGAGATTTCAGGAGTTTTCCAGCTGGCATCACCGGACTGTGAGCAAGACAGTCGAGTGCTGGGCTTTGTAAGCTTCCGGCTTTGAGGTGCGGGGTTTCATAAGCTTTCCAACTTTGAGTACGGGGCTTCATAAGTTTCCCAGCTTTGAGTATGGGGCTTCGTAAGTTTCCCGGCTTTTGAGTGCGGGGCTTTATAAGTTTTCTGACTTTGAGGTGCGGGGCTTTGTAAGTTTTTTGGCTTTGAGTGTTGAGCTTCATAAGTTTCATAGCTTGGAGGTGCAGGGCTTTGTAAGTTTTCCTGCTTTGAGTGCGGGGCTTCGTAAGTTTTCCAGCTTTAAGTATGGGGCTTTGTAAGTTTCTTGGCTTTGAGGTGCAGGGCTTCATATGTTTTCCGATTTTGAGGTGCGGGACTTCGTAAGTTTCCTAGCTTTGAGTGTGAGGTTTTGTAAGTCTTCCAGCTTTGAGTGTGGGGCTTCATAAGTTTCCTGGCTTTGTCCATCGAACTTGGAGTTAGACGGATGCATTCCTGCATAGGTAAAAGACAAGGTTGCACTGAAAAGGAACTTTAATAATTGAAATGAAGCCTTACATTATTGGTGGTACATCCTTGGGTGCTTGCATTCCATGTTCACATAAATTGGGCACCATTAAGCCTAGTGAGATAGTACACTCCATCTGGCAGAGCTCGACCACCTTATAGGAGCCTTCCAGTTCGGGAAGAGTTTGTCGCATTCTCCCGGCTGGGAAACCTTCGCTTGCTTGAGGACCAGGTTGCCTGGGCAGAATGCCTGGGCCTCATGTGAGAGTTGTAGTAACGTGCCACTCGCTACCAGTAAGCTTCCATCCGAAGTCAGGCTTTGTCTCTCATCTCATCCAAGAGGTCTAGGTTGAGGAGGAGATGGGCTGGATTTTCAGCTTCGTCATATTGCCTACTCGTAGCGTGGGTAGGCCAAGCTTTACTAGAATCATAGCTTTAGCATCGAAGATAAGGTTAAAGGGTGTCTCACCGGTGGCCGTGAGAGGTGTAGCGTGATAGGCCCACAACACACTAGGGAGTTCTTCGGCCCATTGACCCTTGGCTTCATCCAACCTTGTGTAGAGCCCTTGCAAGATAGTCTGGTTGGTCACCTTGGCCTCCCTATTGGTATGAGGGTGAGCCACCGAAGTGAAGCGATGGCAGATGTTGAGGTCAGTGTAGAACTCCTCGAAAGCCTGATTATCAAACTGCCATCCGTTGTTAGTGATGATTGAGTGCAGGAGTCTGAATCTGCAGATGACAGACTTCCGAAAGAAGGATCTGACTTTGGCCTCAATGATCCATGCCAGGGGTTCGGCCTCAACCCACTTGGTTAAGTAGTCGATGGCCACAATTAAAAATTTTGTTGGCCGGACATGGGAGGAAAGGGAGGCCATTCCATTCCCACTAGGCGAACGGCCATGGGGCTGACAGCTGGTGAGCGGGGTCGCCGGCTATTGCTGGATGTGGGCATGACACTGATAATGGTCACACTTCTTCACAAAATCGGCGATGTCCTCATGCATGGTCTCCCAGAAGTATCCTTACTGGAGTGCCTTGTATGCCAGGGTCCTACCCCCTACATGATTAATGCAGATGCCATCATGTATTTCTTGGAGCACATAGGTGGCTTCTGAGGGCTTCAAGCACTTAGTAGGAGGTAGGAATAAGAACTCCAATAAAGCTGCCCATCCATCATCACATATCATGCAGCCTTCTTAAGAAGGCCAGCTTCCTTGCGATCTTCAGGTAGAGTGCCGGTGGTAATATATTTGATGTAGGGGTCCATCTAGTTGGCTTCCCAGTGACTTGTTGGACCTCTACTGCAGACTCGAAGCTGGGGGTCTCCAGATACTCAATGAAGGTATGCCCCAATAGCGAGTCCGGCAGGGTTGCCAATCTGGAGAGGACGTCAGCTCGGGCGTTCTCCACCCGAGGGATATAGGAGATGCTAAAGTGCTAGAGGTTCGCTGTATATGAGCACACCTTATCTAGATACTTCACCATCATGGGATCTCGGGCTTCATACTTGCTGGAGCTAGACCAACCATGAGCTGCGAATCCTGTGAAGACCTTCAGGCTCTTTACACCCAGCTCGTGAGGCACCCTCAATCCAGTGAGGAGTATCTCGTACTCAGCCTAGTTGTTGGTTGCCTTGAAGAGGAAGCACAGTGCATACTCCGCAACGACCCCATTGGGATTGGCAAGAATGAGGCCAGCTCCACTCCCTCCGACATTGGACATGCCATCCACATGGAGGATCCATGTCACTACTCCCGGGCCATCTCCGGCCCGGGTTTGGCTTGCTGGTCTACTTCCTCTAGGTCCTCCTCTGCCTAGGTGCATTCTACTAGAAAGTTAGTAAGGACTTGCACCTTTGTGTTGACCACGGGTGGTAGGTGATATCAAACTCATTGAGCTTTACTGCCCACTTGGCCATGCACCCCAAAGTATCGAGGTGGCTTAGGATGGCCCTCAGAGGCTAATCAGTGAAGACAGCGAACGGGTGCACTTGGAAGTAGGGCCTAAGATGCTGCGCAAACACTATTAGCACAAAAAATAATCTTTTTGGATTGGGTGTAACTGGTTTCCACATCGTGAAGCAGCTTGCTGGTATAGTAGACTGGCTGTTGGGAGCCATCCTTATCGGTGCGAACCAGGAATGAGCTAACCGCTTCAGGTGAGACCGCCAGGTACGGGAGGAGCTCTTCCCCTGGCTCTGGCCTGGACAGCAATGATGGGGAGGCGAGGAGCTTCTTCAGCCCCTTGAACGTCTCTCGGCACTCTTCTATCCAGGTGAAGCCATGCATCTTACACAGTACCTTGAAGAATGGCTGGCAGCACTCAACGGAATGTGAGATGAAATGACTCAATGCCACGATGCATCCAGTCAAGCGCTAAACTTCCTTCTTGGAGACAGGATGTCTCATATCAGTGATCACCTAGATCTTCTCAGGATTGGCCTCTATTCCCCTCTAGGTGATCATGAACCCTAGAAACTTTTTTGTCGCGATGCCAAATGCGCATTTGGTGGGGTTCAACTTCATCTGGTAGAGGCAGAGGTTATCGAAGGCCTCTGATAGGTCAGCAACATGGTCTGACTCTGGGCCACTCATGACAAGCATGTCATCTATGTAAATCTCCGTTGGTCACAAATGCTGTATGCTCCTCATCCTCTAGATGCATGTGGATTTGATTGTATATGGAGAACGTGTCCATAAAGTTGAGGTACTTATGGCTCGAGGTCGCATCCACCAGTGGTCGATCTTGGAGAGTGGGAGGCTATCCTTCGGGCATGCCCAGTTGAGGTCGGTGTAGTCTACATAGATCCTCCACTTCCCAGAAACTTTTCTAACAATCACCACATTAGCAAGCCAATCAGGATACCATACCTCATGGATGAGGCCTACTGCAAGGAGCTTCTCGATCGCCTTCTACCACTTTGGGGTGAAACACCTCTTCTTCTGCCGGACTGGGTAACAGTTGGGATCGACATTCAGCCTGTGGTGATCACTTCTGGTGGGATCCCAGGCATGTCTACGACGGTCCAAGAGAAGACGTTCGCATTAGCCCGTAGGAATCTAAGCAGATAGGACCTCTCTTCTTCAAGCAGCAGGGCTCCCACCTACACAGGCTTCAAGGGATCCTCCCCTAAAGGGAAGGATAGCAAGGGCTCAACTGGTTCACCCTTCGACTTTGGTTTCGCCGGATTCGGTTGGTCGATGGCTAGGCTTAGATCGGCCCCTCGCAGTCTCGGGATAGTCTGTAGGCAGTGCTGGACTGGCTGGCGGGACCCTCTCATCTTCTCAATCCCCCAAGGGGTTGGGAACTAAACGAGGAGACATCTTGTAGAGATGGTGGGTCAAGCAGGTTGAGTCTGGAATGCCCAAGATTGTATTGTAAGGCAAGGAAAGCCTCACAACGGTGAATGTTGTCAACATAGTACTTTGTCGAGATGGGATCCCGGTAGTTATTGGAAGTGTAATCTCTCCCTCAACTCTAACTAAATCCCTAATGAAGCCCACTAAGGGTGTGAACACCGGCTTTATTTGATCAGTGCACAAGTCATCCTTGCGAAAGCATCATAAAAATCTCTCCCTCAACTCCAACTAAATCCCCAATGAAGCCCACTAAGGGCATGAACATCGATTTATTTGGTCAGTGGACAAGTTCATCCTTGCGAAAGCATCATAAAAGAGGATGCTTGGAGAGCTTCCACTATCAACCATAATTCATTTTACAGGATATTGCTTGGAGAGCTTCCACTATCAACCATAATTCATTTTATAGGATATTTTGCTATCATCATTTCGACGAGACAGCATCATATTTGGGTTATCTACCCTGGTCGACCCTTCTCCCTCGCAGGGGAGTACATCATCATTCTCCTCTCTCCCATAGCCCTCTTCGAGGTTCTCCCTGCCCCTCAGGAGATCATCCCGATCAGCTTCTTAGTGGATTGGTTGTCGATGGCGAGCGATCGGGGTCTTCATTCTGGGCTGCTGGAGGAGCTCCTCCCTCCATGTACTTCTCGAGGTAGCCATGCTTGATCAGGTCTTCTATCTTCCTCTTCGGGTGGTGGCATTCCTAGTGTCATGGTCATGGTCCTGGTGGAAGCGGTAGTAGTAGGACCTGTCATATCGGTAGATGGCCTCAATAGAGGAGGTCGGTGCAGGAAGCGTTCACCCTCGATTGTTATCAAGATCGTTGCTCTCAGGACAAGGAGAGGAACGAACTTTTCTTCTTTGGTATGGTCGACTCTGGATCTTGGCCCCGATCGCTAGACCGGCACCGTCTTCTGGGCCAGAGGAGCGAATGCTTCCCCAACAGCCTGCCTCTTCAGTGGCCTCCCGTCCAACTCCCTCTGGTGTAGTCAGCCTCCTCCGCGCAGATATACTTGTGGGCCGAAGGAGAAGCTCTGAGTAGGTCTTCGAAGGCTTCTTATCAACGAAGTAGGTGAAGTAGGAGGTCTGCAGCCCCTTCTTCAGGGCCAACATGGCGACTGGCTCATCGAGGTGGTAAATCTCTAGGATGGCGACTTTAAACCGGGACATATAGTCTCGGAGGGGCTCTCAGTCCTACTGGCGGATCGAGAAAAGGCTATCGGCTTCTCATGTCACCTTTCTGCATGCATCAAAGTGTGCCATCAACTTTTTCTCCAATTAGGAGGAGTCAGTACTTTCATACTCGATTCTAGAGAACCAGGCTCGAGTAGCCTTCCTGAGGGTAGTTAGGAAGGCAATGCAGAAGAGGGCGTCAATGGCCCTCTAGACCCTCATAAGCGCCTTGTAGCTTTCCAGGTAATCCAGGGGGTCAGTTGTCCCATCATAGGGATCAACCTGGGGCATGCAGAACTGGTTGATGATCGGTTCCTCTTAGATTTTGCAGGAGAAGGGGGGACGGGTGTCATAACCCATGGGTTCACTAGAGGAGCTCTGAATCTCTATAAACCGATGGGAGAGGTCGACCAGTTTGCACTCCTGCTCTTTGAGGTGCCTCTCTACCTGATGGCGGATGGCCTCGTCTATGGACCCCTCGACGGAGGCCATCAGGGGTGAAGGAGGTGTGGAGTAGAGAAACTTTCACCTGAGTTCCCGGCCATGCCAGCATCGTTGGTGCGAGTGTGCACCATGGTCCGAGATCGAGGAGCGGTTCTCCTAGCCGGTCGGGCCATCATGCTACTTCTTTCCGACCACCTGGTGGTCTCCTTGCAGGTGGGAGACCGCATGCATCGGTCCCTCCCGGAAGGACCGTAGGCTAGTATGGGGATCGATGACATGGGCCATCGGCATCCCTGGCTACTGCTGTGTTGCCAGGGATTTGTGCTCTGATGAAGCTGGCCACCACCACAGCTAGGGCATGGACCTGCTAGGCCAGTGTCACACCCTGGCCTGAAGCCTAGCCAAACACGTAATAGACAGCCGCATATCCTCAATGTTTACTCCAACGAATATACAAGGCTCAACTTTACAAACTAACATTTGGATAATGGTAAAAAGATAAAATCACTAAGCTTTATTATTACTTTATTATTTGAGCATTTCAATTACAGATAAAATCTCATAAAAATCTCAGATATAATATGAGCATAGTTTATCTAAATTTAAACTAACATGAATTAAGAAACTAAAATCCTAAATCCTAACTTCTCACTGACTGGTCCCAAAGCCCGATAGAACTTCTGGATCTATAACAAAGTTCAAAACAGGATGTGAGCTTAACAGGCTAAGTAAGTTATCATCACCTCCAATATATAAATATAAATATGCTAATAATAAACAACAAGTATAAACACAACATACATACAAGATATCTAACATCAAAATAAAATAACCAGCAATATTATGCAAATGTATACACTTAGATGCAACCGACACGACTATAGATGGCCAACCATTTACTTTATTCTCCTAGTCCCTCTGACTATGTCCATGATCGACCCATGGCTAGCCTCGAAAGAGACTAGAATCCTGACTATACATACTGCACATCGATCATGTACCAATGATTGAGGCCCGAAAGGAAACTAACTCTGATATCAGACGAGAAAGCATGCAACCTCAGCATATGCCAGCAACTGCCATGCATGGCTAAAACAAAAAAAGGTAACTAGCTCCTAACTACACATATCGCACATCGGTCATGTACTAGTAATCGCCCTACTGGAGGCCCGGAAGGAGACTAAATCCTCATGTAATTATAGTTGAACTAGAGAGTATCCACACCAACACAATGCATGCAACCCAATGCAATAAACTACACATATTTAATATTTCATAAATACATAATATATTTGGCATATAATATTAGAGGTCAAGATAACTTACCTGAAAAATTTTATAATGTATATTCGAATCAACTTTGATACTGCTTTTTTGATAGGTCAGATGGAAATCCTGACAAGATCAATTATATAATCAATTTTTTATCTAGATAAACTAGTATAGAGAAATAGTTCTTAGTTCGATCCGAGTCTTAGCCTAAATCCCAAAAACCAATTCATATTTTATTGTTTCTAACATTTTTTTTTCGAATTTTCACTTTTTTATTTTATTTATTATTTTATTACTATTTTTTTCGATCCTCTATTATTTATTTTTTCTTTCTCTATTTTTTCTTTTTCTCTCTTCTTTTTTTATTTATTCCTCTTCTTTTTCCTGATCCTCTTCCTTTATTATTATTATTATTTCTCTTTCCTCCTTTCTTTCTTTCTCTCCCAATCTCCTTTCCTCTCTCGGCCTGTGCTCACCTTCTTTGCTTTAATGAGCTAGAGCAAAGATGGTGGCCCATCGAGATTTTCCTGATGGCACTGTGACAGGGTCGGCCAAGGCATCCTCGACCATCCCGACCATGACAGAAAAATCAGAACAGAAAAGAAAAAACCTTTCAATCCCTCTGAATCCCCTCTTAATCCCTTAAATTGACCTTGAATTAAACCTAGGGTGAAGATGACTCACTACAAAAAAACTGAGCTACACCCACGTGAAAAATACATGGATAAAAGCTTAAAAAACGTGGATATATGCTTACACCCACGTTGGTACACACGTTTGGTTAAATGTGGGTATGTCCGGCGTGGGTGTAGCTTATAGCTACATTTTTTTCTGTGTGTAGGCATACTTTATCCCCGTAATATCTAACATAGGTAAGATTGTATACGTAGGTATAAATCTAGTTTATACCCTCCTTTATAAAATGTGGGTAATTAAATACACACGAATTAGAATCTTCGAGGGAATTAACAAAGCATGGATATAAATGAACTGTACTATCAATAATAAAATGTGGCGGAGATAATTAAATATAGTCCTACTCATCCAATTTCAAAATATGGATCACCTGTAATAATTAATAAAAATAGAAAGACATAAAATAACTATAAACAAGATAATTTTATTATTATATTAAATATAGTTGAACATACATAGTAGCAATCTCATAAAAATATTATCTCAATTTTGTTAATTTCATCAAAATCTAAAGAACAAGAAACAGAATATAGTACTGATTTCAAAAGAAAGTAAATACTGGAACTCAAAATATATCATAAAACAAGTTCAAACTATTTGCAACACCATAAAGAGAATAAAAATAAAGTAAACTTTGCAAAATCTTTGTATCATCCTTGACATCTTCCATTATATCACCTGAATCTGTAAAAGAAAAGAATCATATAAATATACATCATTTTAAAGCTAGTATAAATCATTATTAAACCAATAATGTACACCGATACATACATAATCTTTCCACCAAATAATTTGAATGCCCATAGCATATTTCATTAAAGATCGACTTTTGTTCTTTAAGCATTGGAGCATCGGGTTCAATTGCATAAGAAACAAAAACCTTACAAAACACATCTCCCAAACTTTTCCCCATCAACATCTTGTCCTTATCATCATAAATAAATGTTCCATTACCTATTTCTTTCTGTGAGATATCCATGCAATAAAATTACTTCTTCACCCTGCAAGTACTGATTTCATATAATATAATGAATAAGTCCTGATGATTCACCACTTAACAATATTGAACCATTCTATTAAAATCTATAAATTTATTAAAATAATTTCACTTATAATTTTAGATGATTCAAGAATGGATGATATGTTCAGTTGAGATGAGTTTAGTTCAACTCTATCACCATTCTAGAAATAATAGAGAGTTAGCCAACTTTCTTAAAAAAATATTAAATTATAAGTATTGCATGAAATAATGATATCATAGATATCTCTAGAATATTTACTACTAACAAATAGTTTTTTATCTATCTTTGATGAATGATCACCAGCTTCTTTCATGTTAACAATATCCTATTAATAAATAAGTATAATAACAGGTTAAATTCATCAATCAAATAGCAAGTAGAATGAATAGTCATCGGGTTCTTCCATGATATTTTCATATTTTCAAAAAAGTCAGAACAATTCTGAAAATAAAGATTAAGTTATCTAATCTCATTCATATAGAAATAAAAAAGAATTACATATTTAACTAAAATACTCACTGAAACTGTTGAACCATAAATATTTGCTACTTGGACTTGGAGAGTTCCAACTTGGCTTGCCAAGTCATTAACCATTTGATACAAATTCTCATTTTTCTTTTTAAGACTTCATTTGTGCTTTAAAGCCCCAAATGAACTAGGAGTTGGTCCTATCCTAAAGCAACAGATCATATTTGGTCTTTCTTGCCAAACTGTTTAAAAAATACTTCATCCTCTTCTGTATCTTTAAACATTTCCTTTTGGTTTCAGTAAACAGGTATGTATTAATTACGAAAAATAAATATTACAATAAAAAAAATAAGATAGACTTATAGTTTAATTGACTAATAAAGGATACTTACAACTAGTCCAGTAGCAACATCATTACAGGTTTACCATTCTTTCTAGTACAAGTCTTCACCCACATGCAGGGATGGCTCAATTTTTTTCCTGTCCTTTTGAACTGAGTATACAACATAAGAAAAAATTAGTTGAACATAACCACATATTCTCAAAACAAGCATTTAAAGAAATTTGGATGGATTTCACGTATATGTGATTGATTTGCATGATGCTCCTTGTTCCTGCATAATGGAGATACTTGTACTTCTTTTTGTAGTCAATGTTGATATCTGCCTTTTTTTGTCATTGTTCCATATATACCAAAATTTAAAACCGACATTAACTATTATAAAAAATTGATCTCAACCAACGAAAAATAATAATTTCTATATACCTGTCATTGTAAAGTAGACCAACTGTCTATAGCTTCCTTTCATTGAGCCTCTGAGACATTCTTAGGTACCCCACCTTGTTTTTTCATATTCTTATTACAATTCTTATTAAGCATTTTTTTCTTAAATGGTACTTCATTCCTCTTCATTTTCCTGCCAAAATCTTATTGCAAAATTATAATACTCATCTCAACATCATACTTTTTCTGAAATAAAAAAAAATATTATTATTACATCATAAAAATAAGTGCCAAATCATAGATGAAATAGAAATTAATATCACCTTCGTATATTTTCAAAGTTCAAGTTTAGTGGTCTTAGATATCTTTTACTAATCATTCACACTAACTGGCAGCTACTCATAAAATTTTGTTAGGCTAGTAAAAAAGCTCATAAATGATTGCCCACCATCTTCAATTAGCTGTCCATACTCATTCTACTCTATATGAATCATATTATCAGAATACTGAAATATTTTTTTTTAAAAAAGCTAACATACAATGATCAATAAAGAACGAGAGAATACTAACTTAGAAAGGCAAATACTAACAACTTAAGAACAAACTAAACTACAGTTTAAAGAAAAGGATCTAGTTGAGTATACTTGCTATAAGTAAATAGAAAAGTTAGAGATAAAAATAAATAAGCTCAAGATAGTCAACTTCCCTGCTTGTTGACTCAAGATTTTTTGCCTTGGTTACACCTTGATACAACACCATCAAGATTTTTAGCCTTTCGTCAACAAAGTCAATTGCTTCTTTCATGCCAACCCTTCCAAGAAAGGCAGAAAAAGCCTATACCTCCCTCCACATCATCCAACTTTACCATGATATTTGACAATAACCTCCAAGGAGGTGATCGAAACCCACTTAATCTGCATCAAGTTAGGAGAGGACCTCAAATCATCAAACTATCTCGCAATGTAACAGGAGGTACTACTTATTATGTTCCTTCTTAAACATGAAGTAAATTATGGTATGAAGATCCATCTTATGATTGCAATCTTGAGAAGGTTAACCACCAATTATTCTACCCAGGAAGGCATATCAGTTACCTTTGACTAACAATAGTGCAAGAAAAATCCATGAGAATCTCATTCTTTAGCAAGTGGATCTCTTAAGATGTATCATGAGCACCACCTCATAATAATACTATCACATGTCTTCAACTATTAATATATGAAATATCTTCTGAAAGTGATGTTTTAATTTAGAAATAAACACATGCATGTTCTCCACAAGGATTTCTTCAAGTCTTCTAGAGCCCTGTCTTCCCAACTATTAGTCAACACACTACACCATTGTGAAAACATCTAGGCACTGGCATAAAAGCCTATTCACAAAATGGAACAGAAATGCTTCTGAATGGTGAAAACCATAAAAAAAATATGAAACATACAGGGGAAAATGTTTAACACAAGAAAGGGACCATGAGCTCTAGCTACGTGGGGAAAACATTCTTGGCACTACTAGATGATCTAAATGTTGCTCAGAGCCTAGTGACTTGCTTGCACAATTCATCATCTTTTAAACCACAAAAAAGAGCACCTCCTTAATGTGTGAATTGCAAGTATTGATAGTATTTTGTAATGCCATTTTCACAACAAACATATCCATTGCCGCAAGCTATGCGGACCATCACTGTATCCATTGGCATTAGTACAGGTGGCTCGATCCTTTAATTCCGCTCATGACAAACCATGGATCGATCTACTAGAGCCGACCCACAAAGTAGAAAACATTTTCTCCAACCACTAGTTTCTCACTCACTAAATCTAGTACCATCATACTTCTCTAGCAAGTCAAGTTCTAGAAGTGAAAGGAAAAAAAAACAAATATTAATCCACTTATGCACATGTAATCTCATCGAAGAATCCAATTATACCTCTACCATATAATTAGATTGATGAAATTGATCTTTAATGTCAAAAAACAGCATTTTTAAAGGAAAAGGGCATAAATTTCTAATCTTCACCTTGGCTCTAAGGGACTGCGGTTGTGAGAGGCCTTCCTTCCTCGTTCCCATCGGCTTGGGCATTGTTCCGTGGAAATTTGGGTGCAGAACCCGTGCTTCCCAAGAGAAGGGTCTTTGCAAAGAAAGTAGCGTTCTGAAGCACAGAAATGATACCGAAAAAAAATGCGCATTCACCAACTAATTCAAACAAAGAAGAAATCAATTGCAAGATATTTTAAGAGTGCCAAGGATCGAGGGTTTTGAGGGTTGATCCAGGAGTTCTCTGCTAGACTCCGCCATGGCTGCCGTTCTCGATCGCAAAACCCTAAAAACACAGGAAGAGGAGATGACAACTTGGAGTTTGATCGGATTGGGTTACAGATTCCAATCCGAATCTGGATTCTGGTTTGGTGGGATATAGTGATTGACCGAATCGGGTCTTGTAGATTTTCGAAACAACCTCAAAAGCGACTCATAGGTCGTAGCAACCAACCATACAGAAGTCACGGGCTCGGTTGGTGAAGTGGCGAGGATAATTTATTATAATATATTATGACATATTATAATATAGTATAATATTTTAATATCAAAAAATATAAAATATAACAAATATATTATATTAAATTATAAAAATATTTATATTATACTACTTTATATTATATTATATATTTTATCGTGAGAAAATTATACAAAATCATGCAAAATCAAATTAAATATATAAAACTATATTATATTAAATATTAATATATTTTAATATAACTAAAATCAATATTTGGCATTATATTAAATATAATAGAACATAAAATAATATGATACATTTTAATATATTATGATAAATTATAATATGATGTAATTATATTTAAAATATAAATTATAAAATAATATATTATAATAAATTATAAATATGTCATATTACATTACATTATATTATATTATATTATATTATTTAAATATATATTATATTATATTTTAGTTGGGTCTGGGTCTAGAAATTAAATATCTAGATTCAATCCATTTATGTTAGAGTTAATCGGATCCTAGTTTAGAATAGCTCTATACCTGGGATCAGTATTAATTTTTTTGGACACTCTTTTCTTGGTATAGCAACGTTTATCCATATATTTGATTTACTCATGTTTAATAGTTAAAAGTAAGTTACAAATTGATTATAGCATTTTCATGTTTGCCAAACGTGGTTATATATAACCTTTTTTTTAGAATTTGAACTTTTACTCGCGTATGTATTTACGTGTCTAAAAAGCATGGATGTATATGACTTTTTTTGTAATGACTTGGCGATGGTCCAGGAATGTCCAGCCACCAGAGAAGAGGGAGAAGATTCAGTGAAAACTCTTGATAAATGAGTGGGGTTTTAAAGAATAACGAGAGCTTTCTTTGCCGTATGGAGGGAATGGAAACTCGATCGATCGAGTTCCCCTTCCCCCCATGGCTCTCATCGGCTGCTCCCCCACCTCACCAGGGCCCTCGTTCCGGTTATTCTAGCGATCAGGGTGATTGGGTAAATAGGGGCTCCATCCCTGGTTTCCAGCACAATTTTTTTTCAGGTTCGATCTAAAGTCGGCAAAGGCTGCCGACTTCAGTCACCTAGCCCAAAGATAAATGGGCCTCACAGCCAGTGCGGTAATCTGGGGATCCGTCGGAGGTGACGGTGGTGGAGAGGGGAGCTCCCCCTCGGGGCTCTATAGGTCGCCACAATGGGGGGCCCCCACTCGGCTGGCGGAAGATTCACGCGCTCGCGTTGTCACCATGGAGCTTTAGGCTTCTGCAGAGGCTTTGTTGGTGGTGGGGGACTCACTGTTGGACTTCACACAGTCACTAGTGTTCCTCAACCCCCTACCTGATGCACTAATCTATTATCGTTAAGATCACCGTGGCCTGTAGCTCTGACATGGCATGGACTCGTTGGGCTCCCGTCGGGCGCTCGGTCCTCTTCCAGCATGGCCTGGAAAAATGAGGAGACCCAAGCTAGAATTCCGGCGGGGACATGGTGGGGACACCAGGATCAGACACAGATCATTGGATCCTATTTGGTTACTGATTAGGTTTTTAGAACCTTAGTCGTGTGTCATAATTTGTAAGCAAGTAAGATTGAGTCCTGTAATAAGTTGAGACTAGTTGATTTGTCTCAACCTAATCCAGTATATTGAGTCATGTATTTAAGTATGAGTCCAGTGAGAGTCCAATTTTTGTACAAGAGAGGATGTTACCCTATTTTGGAGTTCCACCAGGCCTGACCCAGGAGCCAGAGGTATTTACATCAGCTTATGAGATCATATTTGACACCCCTAAGCCCTAAATACCCTTTAGATGCTCTCTAGATGCCATGATTCACTCCAGATGCCATTCTAGATAACAGATTCCCTCTAGATGCTCCAGAATATGCTAGATGTCAGGCACCTCATGATTCTGGAATATGCCAGTACCCTAGGCCAAGAGATTCCAAGCCCAGGAGTCAAGCCATGAGCCCAGAACCAAGATTCCAAGGAATATGCTGATACCAGGGCACCCCAGCTTCCAGGGCTCAAAGCCCATGCACCAATCCAAAGGAGGATGCCCCTTGCTGACCTAAAGCCAAGCCCAAATCCATATTGGCACCCAAGCCCAAGAGAGCCCTTGGACCAAGTCAAATGATGAGAGAAATTCAAGTAGAATAAGGAGAACTAGTTTTATTTTATTCAAAGTGTATTCTCCTAGTCTTAAGCAAACTTGTAATCCCTCTCCCTCTCAACTTTGTAATCCTATCCCAACTAGGAGAGGAACTTGGGGAACATCTATAAATACCCCACCCCTCCCCCTCTTATAATCAATCTTTTTATCATATGAATTAAACTTTGTTGAAATTTTGAGTTAATTGCCTTGTGTTTTGTTTCTTGTGTTGGTTCTCTGGTTTTGTTTTAAGTGCTCTCCTTGTACCTTGGCCGAACCCCTGCTGCCTTAGCATCCTTCTACGTCCTAGAAGATCAGCCATGCCCAAGAGAAGAGTGCCCTGCTGCCGTCCAAGTGAAGGAACCCCTTCTTCTCCAGGCCTCCAGCTTCTAACCCTAATCCTGCTTCAACCCAAACCCTAGTTTTTTTCCTTTTATTATTTGCTATTTTGATTGACCTCTGATGCTTGCAAGATCCTCGAGGTGTTTCACCTCCCAGAGGAGGCTTTCCTTGCCTCCAGGACCCGCCCAAATCAGCCATCTAATCCAAGGGAACGGAAGCTTCATCATCCAGGCTCCAATCAGAGTGTGAGTGATCTCTTCAATTGCAGATTCTTCAATCCCTGACTGGTAATATCCTTCCCAACTCTTGATTTCTGTTTTATTGAAGATTAGCTATCCTAAGCCGGGAATTTCTCAATTCTCAAATCCTTAATTTTATTATTTTGCATGGGTATGCCTGCGATATGATAATTCTTTTTATTGCTATTCATTCTACTAGTCTTTACTTGATTTCGAGAATATATCCTACAAATTAAAATTATAAAAAAATATTAAAAAAATTAGTTTACTATTTGTTTCTGCATGTTTAGCAATCTTAGAGTCGTCCGCATCAGGACACTCCGATGATCAAGCCAGTTTGGGACGATCAAGGGAAACATAACTCTATAGCGAAGAGCTTGGGGACCCTCCGCGTAGAGGATGAAAGATGGAATTGAAATGGAAAGACAAGGTTGAGTAGAGATCAGAGAGCTGGGAGGTTCTCTTGGCTGGTTTCTTGCTCATTTTCTTTCTGAGTCTTACTAGTTACCTCCTTCCTCTCGGGGGTCCTTTCTTCTATTTTTATATAAGTGGGAGTGGCCCAGACCAAGCCTGGGGCTTCATTAAGATGTCCCTTTCCTTGTATCCCTTTCTGGAGGGGTTTTTCTTTGTTTGTAGCCTCCTCCCTGTCGGATCGATCCTCTAGAGGAGATCCTTCTATTTGGGGGTGATCGCTGGCGTAGTACAGATCTTGTCCCTCAGGCAATGCAATTTCTCGTAAATGCAATTTCTCGTAGGAGGGGCGGGCACCATGCCGCTAAGCCCCGAGCCATTGTGGAGCATTTTCATTCCGGGAGGAACCATCGGTGTGTCACAGGGCCTGTGGCCTTAATGGAATACTCCTCAGGGAGGAAGTTCAAGTTCCGTGTCACAAGGATTGGTGCCCTCGATTTCACGATGTTGACGTGGCGGTGCACCACAAGATGTGAAGCTTGGTGAAGTATGCATTGCGCGGGCACTACAAGAAAATATTGTTTTAGCAATCAATTTGCAACCAATTTTTTTGGTTATATTTGTGACTTGTTTGCAACCAATTTTTTTTCTTAATAATTTAGCAATCGATTCAAATCGGTTACAAATGCAGTTGCAAGATTTCCATTTTTCAATCGATTATGCAACTGATATTTTCTGATACAATTTGCTATCGATTTTGAGACTGATTTTTAATTTTTTTAAAAAAATATTTAGTAATATATAAATTACATAGATTAGCAACCGATATATTGGTTGCAAAAATTGATTAATTTTTTTAAATAACAAAAATCAATTTAAAAAAAAATTAAAATCAATCGAAACTGAAATTCATTTAAAAATATTTTTAAAAATTATTTTTTAATTTTGCAACCGAATTTTCAGTTTCAAGATTTATTAAAATAAATTTTATTTTCTTTAGAATTTTGCAACCGAAAATAATAGGAAATGAACTATCAAAGAATTTCATATCATGAAAAGAAGACTTACAAAACGTTAAGTGTTCGAAAGCACCACTATCAAGGAATCTAATATTGATAACAAAAATCAAGGGAGGCCTTACCAATATAATTTACAGCACTTTGAGTCTTATTATTCATGGAGGGAAATAAGTTGCTGATATTGTATGAAAAAAAGGCCGGATATTAGAAAGATTTTGCTTGTAGTCGGTGGTGTAGTAGCGTTTACGGTAGTCCCTCTTTGATGCTTGGCATTTCCAGGATTCTTCGAATGTGAGATGAAATAGGAGATGCTGGATCATGCACAGCACTTAAGGTCAATAACAAACCATCTACCATAGATTCAATTATAGTACTTTGCTTGATTTGATCGAACATGTTGATGAAGATGAGATGTGATAACTATTTGTCTCCCGCTACGTGCAAAGAAGGCGTTTCAATAATGACTTGCCGTATGTGTTAATCAAAGATATAAACTCGGATCGATGAAGATGATATGTGATAACTATTTATCTCTTGCTATGTATACAGAAAGCGTTTTAGCAATAACTTGCTGTAAATGTTAATCAAATGAATAAAATAATTTTTTGCCATGGACGGGATCCAAATATGTGGTCTATCAACTAACGTCCAGATAAACGTCGGAGGACAAACAGATTTGCCGCAATCCATTGGAGGAACCACCAACTCTTCCCCTCATACCCCATCGGAAGACGTTGGAAACGACCCAAGTGATGCCATGAAATTACTAATAGGTGGGCTCTCCGAGATGGCACTTGCAGGGGGGAGCACCTTCCAAACTGCAAGGGGTCTCCCAAGTTATTTCTTCATTACCTATGTTGCGTTATTTCTAGGGCCGGCTGCGCTAGCTAGATATCGCGCTGTTGGTGCTGCTTTGTAAGGGTGGTGGGCAATCCTTGAAAAAATTCGCCAAGCGGTATGCCGTTGTAATGATGGTTCTTATCCTGCTGTTGGCCCTCGTCCTCGAAGCTTACATGTCCTCTAAAAATTAGTGATGTTTTGGTTGTCCGGATTAATATATAGTGCAAGTCTGGCCTGTGTTGTCTGCCTTTCTTTGCTCGTATAATAAGCCCACGTTTCTTTTCTGTTGAATACTTTCCCCTCGTCACTTTACGGCCACAATAGCTTATAAACCTCACCGTAACTGCATGGAGTCATCGACAATTATATGTTTATGAAGTTGTTCTTGAAGTGGTGCTTATAAATCTCGGTCAAATACTCTCTCTCTCTCACACAGTAAAGCCCGGCCGATCTGGTTCACCGCAAGCAGGGACGGATCACACCAATTTTTCTAAAAGATCTAAAAAAAATATAAAAATAAATATATTAATAAATAATTAAAATAATTTAAATATTTTTTATAAATATTATTTAATTTATATCTATTTTATTTCATAAGATTAAATTCATTAATAATAAAATCTACCGTAAAATTTTTAGCTATCTCCTTATCGATATAAGTGACTAAATAATCGATAAAAAAATCATCTTCCATCTTGTTGCATAATCTGGTCTTGACAATCTTCATTTTTGAAAATATTTTCTCTATACTGGTAGTTGAAACCAGAAGAGTAATAAGCGTTACGAACTCGTAGAGGATATGCGCGCACCGGCAACAATATGGCAGCGTTGCATCGAGTACCGTTGGCACTGCATAACGGGATGTGACATCCATCGAGCGACGGTTCCAAAGATGATGGGATGTGAGTGTAGTAGTTTTGGCGTGGGAGTCTGAGGCATGACGGGCGCCCACCCATCCATGCCCTCCAAGATCCGATTATGCTACACGATTGATCAGGTCGCTAAGACGATGCGTGGCTTCACCGCACGTAGTATTCGTCGGGCGACGAGGCAAACGAATGTCACCAAGATAGTAGTCATAGGCCAGGCATCAATGATATCCGGCTTATATATGCGCAACCGCCTGATCTCATCGTGGGAGCGTTCTCGTCGTGGGAGCGTTCTCGTCGATGGCATCACATGACAAGTCCAGCAGCTATTTTATCTATCGGTGTGATGAATGGAATGGTGCTGACTGTGTGTAGTGACTTCGACCACGGTGAATTCTGGAGACGGACGCTGGTCGAGTAATAAAAAAAAATTCTATCTTCCTCTAAAGAATTATGAAAAAAAATTAATAAAAATAAAAATAAAATTGATAGTGATCCAACTTTTAAGTAAAGAAAGTTGATTTATAGTATATGTTTCATTTTATTTTTTTTTTAAGATTCTTCAAGTTATATTTAAAATTTTCAAGTTTAGAATGGCCAAATATATAATATATATATATATATTTTTATATTTAAAAGTTTATATAAAATCTTAATTTATAAAAAATAAAAAAATTAGGGGGGCCAAGGGGCCTCCTTGCCCTCCGGCGGTTCATCATTATATATATTTAAAAGTTTATAACAAAATCTTAATTTATAAAAAGAATTTTTAAAAAATTAAGGGGGGCCAAGGCCCCCCTTGCCCCCCGGCGGTCCGCCATTGACTGTGTGCTGAAGTCGGCAAAATTTGCCGACTTCAGTTCAAAAATTGGAAAAAAAATTTGAAAAATAGGAGATGAAACCCTGGTTATCCGAGCGAAAAGCTCGCCGGATTCTTGGACCAAACCACCGTAGTTGGGAGGGAGAAGGCCAGAAGCATGATGGAGTTAGACGGAGTTCTCGATCGGTCAAGCTAATTTCTCGTACGATGAAATTTTTTTTTCATTTTTTCTCTTTAAACCTCCCTTCATGCCTAAGCAAGCACAGATCGAGCCTCTATCATCATCTTCCTCACCTCCAATGATTGTTTATGTTTTTGTCGATGCCAATAAATCCTTTTCTCAATTTTTTTTAAACAGTAAGGGGCAATGCCTTTTTTCTTTGATTTCTTCCAATCTCCTCATGATGGACGAACATCGGTGGCCATGCTAATTGACCCCCTCTTCTTTCGGCTGGGGTCCGATGGACCTCCTTCCCGTTCCCCACCTTCCACGATTCTCAAGCCTGTTTAGGCCGAGCTAGAGAGAAAAAAAGGGAAAAAGGAAAGAAAAGAAAAGAGAAGAAAAGAAAGGAAAGAGTAAAAATAAATAAATAAATATTTAAAAAGAGAGATCTAAATTTTGTGAAATCATTTTGATTGGGCATTAATCAGAGGGTATTTAGACTGTTTCTTTGTTGATTAACCCAATCTTCATCGACTGGTTTTAAATAGATATCTAGATCGAGCCTAGCCTTGACCAGATCAAAAATCTCTTCCCTTATATTTTCTTAGATTAAGGATTAATTATTTAAATAACTTATTTTGTCAGAGCCTTCGTTAACTTTATCAGTAAAGGAGTGCTCGCTTGGGACCTTCAGGACAATTAGTGGAGTGGTATGAAAAGAGAAATGGCCATATATGTTGCTCAATACTTAAACTGTCAATAAGTAAAAGTTGAACATCAAAGGCCTGTAAGACCATTGCAACCCCGTACCATTCCAATGTGGAAGTATGAACATATCACAATGGACTTTATTTTGGTTTGCCAATAACTCTCAGAAAATTTGATGCCATTTTGGATGATTGTGGACAATTAACTAAGTCATTTCTTGCCTATCAAAATTAGTTTTTCTTTGAAGATGTTAGCTAAGCTATATATAGATGAAATTATCAGACTTCATAGTGTTACGGCCATAACGATGACGTGGCATGTCTCAGATTTCGTTGGGCATGATTCGAGCCACGTGGAGTTTTTTTCGGCTGAGTCAGATGCAGCCCCGCCCAGGCCGAGGTCGAGCTCGGCCGAAGCCAATCAACCTTCTGCCGCCCCGCCAGGTGTCCACCCAGGAGGGGTCCACCTCGGCCGAGTTCGGCGGCTCCCCGCTCCCTCTCCAGGTGGCACCCAGAGACGGTCCCACCTCGCCGAGGTCGAGCCGGGCCCCTTCGCTCCTTCGCCAGGTGGCGCCCGGAGACGGGACCACCTCGGCCGAAGCCGAGCATCCTTCTGCCGCCCCGCCAGGTGTCCACCCAGGAGGGGTCCACCTCGACCGAGTTTGGCGGCTCCCCCGCTCCCTCACCAGGTGGCACCCAGAGACGGTCCCACCTCGACCGAGGTCGAGCTGAGCCCCTTCGCTCCTTCGCCAGGTGGCACCCGGAGAAGGGACCACCTCGGCCGAAGCTGAGCATCCTTCTGCCGCCCGGCCAGGTGTCCACCCAGGAGGGGTCCACCTTGGCCGAGTTCGGCGGCTCCCCCGCTCCCTCGCCAGGTGGCACCCAGAGACGGTCCCACCTCGCCGAGGTCGAGGCGGGCCCCTTCGCTCCTTTGCCAGGTGGCGCCCGGAGATGGGACCACCTCGGCCGAAGCCGATCATCCTTCGCCGCCCCGCCAGGTGTCCACCCAGGAGGGGTCCACCTCGGCCGAGTTCGGCGGCTCCCCCGCTCCCTCGCCAGGTGGCACCCAGAGACGGTCCCACCTCGGCTGAGGTCGAGCCGAGCCCTTCGCTCCTTCGCCAGGTGGCGCCCGGAGACGGGACCACCTCGGTCGAAGCCGAGCATCCTTCTGCCGCCCCGCCAGGTATCCATCCAGGAGGGGTCCACCTCGCCGAGTTCGGCGGCTCCCCGCTCCCTCGCCAGGTGGCACCCAGACGGTCCTACCTCGACCAAGGTCGAGCCGAGCCCCTTCGCTCCTTCGCCAGGTGGCACCCGGAGACGGGACCACCTCGGCCGAAGCCGAGCATTCTTCTGCCGCCCCGCCAGGTGTCCACCCAGGAGGGGTCCACCTCGGCCGAGTTCGGCGGCTCCCCCACTCCCTCACCAGGTGGCACCCAGAGACGGTCCCACCTCAGCCGAGGTCGAGCCGGGCCCCTTCGCTCATTCGCTAGGTGGCGCCCGGAGACGGGACCACCTCGGCCAAAGCGAGCATCCTTCTGCCGCCCCGCCAGGTGTCCACCCAGGAGGGGTCCACCTCGACCGAGGTCGACGGCTCCCCGCTCCCTCGCCAGGTGGCACCCTGAGACGGTCCCACCTCGGCCGAGGTCGAGCCGGGCCCCTTCGCTCCTTTGCCAAGTGGCGCCCAGAGACTGGACCACCTCGGTCGAAGCCGAGCATCCTTCTGCCACCCCGCCAGGTGTCCACCCAGGAGGGGTCCACCTCGGCGAGTCGGCGGCTCCCCGCTCCCTCGCCAGGTGGCACCCTGAGACGGTCCCACCTCGCCAAGGTCGAGCCGGGCCCCTTCGCTCCTTCGCCAAGTGGCGCCCGGAGACGGGACCACCTCGGCCGAAACCGAGCATCCTTCTGCCGCTCCGCCAGGTGTCCACCGGGAGGGGTCCACCTCGGCCGGCGCTGGCCAGCCTGTACAAAGAAGGCCCCGAAGAATGGAGAGTGGGCTCCGAGGTTGTCCCTCGATCCGTGCGCGCCGCACCTCGAGAAAGATGCCCCGTACGGATGGCGGCAACACGCAAGACATCACTTACGTCGGCCCGACATGTTCCGCAGTCGAGAGACGAGGCCCTGACAAAACAGGACCTAATAAAGACAACGTCGGTGCCTGGGAAGGAGAGCGCTCATGCTCGGCCCAAGGTCTAGTCGGCGGTCTGACCAGCGCCCCCCTCCCCTACTCTTTCCCCATAGGCTCAGTGAACGAGGCCGGAAAGCCGCCCGGCCGTCTGATCCAGAAGGGGAAAGAGAAGGGGCAGAGGGGAAGGGATGAAAGCGACAAGGGAGCCTCCCAGGAGCAAAAACGAGGGGACACAGCAAGAGGAGATAAAAGAAAGGTGAGAATGGACGACAAGGTAAGCAAGCAAGAAACAAAGGCTGGAGACTCCGCTTCGAGAGCAAGTCCCGAGAGGGGGCCCTTGGCGTGAGCTCGGTAAGGAACCCAGCGTGTTTCTGGACTTTTTGACACCTTTTCTTGCTAACACATTCTCTGAGCCGGGACTCCTTCGGGGGCCCGTCCCAGAGAATCTGTTCCCTCTCACCGTCTACTAACTTGACCGTCGGAGCTCCATCGCCGGAATCCCCGGCCAGGGTTTCTGACCTTGCCTTGCAGGTCCGATCCAGCCGAGGCCCCAGAAGCGAGACGGTCTAGTCGGATCGGTGGTTCCGAAGTCACAGGCGCTGCGGCGGGATCGGCAACAGATTGGCGCACCAAGTAAGGGGGCAGGACAACAACCCTAGTGGGAGCTAGCTTTCTGCAAGCAAAGCGCGCTCCGACAATAGTGGTCACTCGTGGACGCGAAGCATCCACCAGCCGAGTAGGGGAGGTCCCCTCCCCTCAGGGGCCCACAGCCCGAGAGGGAGCTCCCAGCTCCCCCTCCTCTTCCTCCACCCCCGACCTCGATGGACGAACCTCTCGTGGCCGTCATCCAGCAGCTGCAGACCTTGACCACGGCGGTCCGGTAGCTACAACATCAGCAGCGCCCCTGGCCACGCAGCCTCAGCAAGGGACCCCGCAGCTCGGGCCGCGGGGCCGCGTGGGAGCCTGCGCTCCATTCAAGGCAGGCCATCCCAACCGCGGGCAGTCTCCCGCGGGAGCCATCAAACTCCCACAAAAGAAACTACTCCGGTTCGACGGATCACGAGAGTCGATCCCCGGCCGATGAAGCCGAGACGGTGCATCGCAGCAAGCGACGTCGAGGCGTGACCCTGCGCCGAGACCGATCGGCGCCCCCTTCACCAGCGGCCTCGGTGGAAGATTCCACCGACGAGGCATCAGGCGCCAGGCCGAGAGACGCCTGGAGGAGCACGAGCGCAAGTTGGCAGAGTTCGCCCGTCGATTTGCCGACCTGCAGAACTCATCGACGGACCCGGCGGGCTACGACTCCCGTCCCCCTTTTCTGAAGAAATCCAGGCGGAGCCGATTCCGAGCCGGTTCCACATGCCGCAGGTGGATCCCTACGATGGGACCACGACCCTCTGGACCATCTGGAGAGCTACAAGGCTCTCATGAGGGTCCAGGGGGCCACGGACGCTCTTTTGTGCATCGCCTTCCCCGCTACCCTCCGGAAGGTCGCTCGAGTCTGGTTCACCCGCCTCGAGCCCGGATTATTTGCTCCTTCCATCAGTTGGAGGGAAAGTTTGTGGCCCACTTCGACGCTTGTCGGAAGGTGCCGAGAGAGGTGGACAACCTCTTCTCCATCCGCCAGCAGGACCAGGAGCTGCTCCGGGACTACATCACCCGGTTCAAGACCGCAGCCCTGGAGATCTACAGCCTAGACGAGCCCGTCGCCATGCTGGCTTTGAAGCGCGGGCTCAAGACATCCCGCCTGACCTATTCCCTGGATAAAAAGCCCCCCAGGACGTACTCCGAGCTCCTCCTCCGCGCCCACAAGTACATCCGAGCAGAGGAGGCCGACCGCACCCGCCGAGAGCTAGACGGGAAGACTTTGAAGAAGCCGGCCCCGAGGGACGTTCCAGGAGCTCGGAGGCCCGGGCCATCTGCCGACCCTCACCCGAATCCGAGGTCAAAGGGCGAGGCCACCCCGGAGCGAAGGTTCACCCCCCTCCTAGCTCCCCGAACGAAGATCCTCATGGAAATTGAGGGTGAGAACTACCTCCACCGACCTCCTCCTCAGAACCCAAGAGGTACCCGAGACAAGTCAAAGTACTGCCAGTTCCACCGCGAGCACGGCCATGACACGGAGGAGTGTCGCAACCTGAAGCGAGAAATCGAGGAGCTGATCAAAAGAGGCTACCTCAGGAAGTTCGTCAGGAACGAGGTCCCGTGGAGGGACAGCCGCTCGCGGCCTTACCCGGTTCCTGCAATTGACAACCCCCGGAGAGAAGCCAGTGGGCATGATCTCACATGGGATCGGGTAGGCGGCGAAGAGAGCCCGGTAGGTCGGGAACCCAGAGAATGTACCCCTTCCGAGAAGGAGAATGAAAATGAGAATGTAAACAATGATGCCGTGGTGGTCGAGATGACCATCGCGAAGCATCCTGTACACCGAATTATGGTAGATAGTGGGAGCTCGGATGACGTGCTTTTTTATGATGCTTTCTCCCGAATGAATTTGTCCCATGATCAGCTGAGGCCGGTGCACACCCCCTGGTAGGCTTTACTGGGGACTCGGTGGGGGTCGAAGGGGAGATCACTCTCCCGGTCACCGCTGGATCCCCACCTCGGTAGACGACCGTCTTGATGACGTTTACCGTCGTCAAGTTTCCTTCGCCTTACAACGTGATCCTCGGGCGTCCCGGGCTCAACCAACTGGATGCCATGATTTTCACGAAGCGGTTGTTGGTGCAATTCCCACAGCTATCGGATTCGGGGTGATGAAGGGGACGATCCAGCCAGTCCCGCATTGCCTCCAGACGGTCCCGGGCGCCAGGGGCGCTGGGCTCGCCCCCGACGTCGACGACCTCGACCTAAGGGAGAAGGAACCCAGGGGAGGACCCGTAGAGCGCCTGTTGACTTATCCCCTCGGTTCGAACCCGCTGAAGATGGTGCAGGTGGGGGCACAGCTCCCAAAAGAGGAACGGGCCCGCCTGCTGGAATTTCTCTGCATGAACGCAGACGTGTTCGCCTGGTCAGCACCGACATGCCGGGCATTCCCCCTGAGGTCATTAACAGGCTGAACGTGGACCCGAGGTGCCGCCCAGTCCGCCAGAAGAAGAGGAGCTTCGCTGCGGAGAGGCAAAGGGCCATCAACGAAGAGGTGGAGAAACTCCTCGCCGCGGTGTCGTGCGGGAAGTCCAGTATCCCAGCTGGCTGGCGAATGTGGTCATGGTTAGGAAGAGCAGTGGTAAGTGGAGGATCTATGTAGACTACACTGACCTCAACCGAGCTTGCCCAAAGGACAGCTTCCCTCTTCCAAAGATTGACCAGTTGGTCGACACCACCTCGGGGCATCGCCTCCTATCCTTCATGGACGCCTTCTCCGGCTACAACCAGATCCGAATGAACCCGGAGGACGAAGATCACACTGCCTTCATCACGATTGCGAAACTTTCTATTACAGGATGATGCCGTTTGGCCTCAAGAACGCCGGGGCCACGTACCAGCGTCTGGTCAACAGAGTCTTTAAAGACTAGATCGGCCGCAACATGCAGGTGTACGTGGACGATATGCTGGTGATGAGCAAGCCCCACTCGGATCACGTGACCGACCTGGCGGAGACTTTCGACAGCCTCCGACTTCATCAGATGAAGCTGAACCCGGCGAAGTGCGCCTTCGGCGTCTCCGCCGGGAAGTTCCTGGGGTTCATGGTAACCCAGAGAGGGATCGAAGCCAACCCGGAGAAGGTCCAGGCCATCCTGGACATGGAGCAGCCCACCTCCAAGAAGCAAGTGCAGCAACTCAACGGCCGGATAGCCGCCCTGAGCCGGTTCATCTCCAGGTCGGCCGACCGCTGCCGACCCTTCTTCAAAGTGTTGAGGAAGATGAACGACTTCGCCTGGACCGAGGAGTGCCAGGAGGCCTTTGAAGAGCTGAAGAAGATGCTCGCATCGCCCCCACTGCTTTCCAGGCCCGAGGAGGAGAGGAGCTTATCCTCTACCTGGCGGTCACCCCGGAGGCCGTCAGTTCGGTCCTAGTTCGGACCGACGACCAGGGAGTCCAGCGGCCGGTGTACTATACCAGCAAACTTCTCCGCGATGCGGAGCTCAGGTATTCCCGGCCTGAAAAGCTCGTTTTTGCGTTAATAGTGTCTGCTCAGCATCTCAGGCCCTATTTCCAAGCGCATCCCATTGCCATCCTGATGGATCAGCCGCTGAAAGCGGTACACAACCGACCCGACACATCGGGACGATTGGCGAAGTGGGCGCTCAAGCTCAGCGAGTTCGACATTGCTTACAAGCCGAGGTCGGCCATGAAAGCGCAAGTGCTGGCCGACTTTTTGGTCGAGTGCGCGGGCCTAGGCAAGGAGTCCGAGGAGGACTCCTCGCACCAGCAGCTGAAACCGGGCCCAAGGAGCCCGGGAGGACGCGTGGATCCTTCATGTAGACGGAGCCTCGAACTCCGCGGGAGCGGAGCCGGACTCATTTTCGCCAATGGCGGGGTGGGGTCGTCGCGAATGCGCGCTCCGTTTCAGTTCGCCGTAACCAACAATCAGGCGGAATACGAGGCGCTCCTCGCCGGGCTGAGGGTCTCCCGCGAGTTGGGCGTGGCTAACCTCAAAGCCTTCACTGACTCCCAGCTGGTGGCGGGGCAGGTCTCCGGAGAATACGCCGCGCACGACCCTCAAATGGCGAAGTATTTGGAGCTTGTCAAATCGAGCACAGCCGGGTTTCGGCGCTTCAGCATCTTCACATCCCCCGCGGGGAAAATGCCCATGTGGATACTCTTTCTCGACTGGCGACTCTGCCGGACTCGATGCTGGGCCGCGCTCATGTGGAGCACCTCAAGGCCCCAAGCTACGAGGTCTCAGTGGAGGTCCAACAGGTCAGCCGTGAGCCCAGCTGGATGGACAAGTACGTCGGTACATAACCAGCGGTACCCTGCCAGAGGACCGTGCAGCGGCCCGCCTTATCAAAAAGAAGGCCGCACGGTTCGTCCTGATGGATGGGCAACTGTATCGAAGGTCCTACTCCTACCCCCTCCTTAAGTGCCTGGGACCCGCGGAGGCCACACTCGTGCTCCAGGAAATTCATGAGGGCATCTGCGGGAACACGTGGGGGGCAGAACGCTAGCCTACAAGGCCCTCCATCAAGGCTATTTTTGGGAGACGATGAAGGAGGACGCCGCCGATTTCGTGAAGAAGTGTGATCGGTGCCAACGGCATGCCGTGGTGCAGCGGCAGCCCTCCACCCCTATCTCCCAGCTCTCAGCTCCGTGGCCATTCGCCCAATGGGGAATGGACCTCCTAGGACCATTTCCACCAGCGTCCGGACAGCGGAAGTTCCTGATTGTGGCCATCGATTATTTCACGAAGTGGGTTGAGGCCGAACCCATGGCGCGGATCACCGAAGCAAACGTCGCCAGGTTCTTCTGGAAGTCGATCATCTGCCGTTTCGGCTCCCCCCACACCGTGATCACCGACAACGGGCGTCAGTTCGACTACGGGAGTTTGAAGAATTCTGCAGCGACCTTGGCATCCACCATCGCTTCACCTCCGTGGCTCACCCGCAGACGAATGGAGAAGCCGAGGTCACAAATAGGACCATTCTGCAAGGCCTCTGAACGAGGCTGGACCAGGCCAAAGGCAGGTGGACAGAAGAACTCCCGAGCATCCTATGGGCGTACCACACCACCCCGAGAATGGCCACCGACGAGACCCCCTTCAATCTCATCTTCGGAGCCGAAGCGATCATCCCGATTGAGCTCAGTTTACCTACCCTGCGGGTGGAGCAGTACGACGAAGCTGAGAACCTGCCAGGATGATGCTCAACCTAGACCTCCTTGAAGAGACAAGGGACAAGGCCCGAGTCCGGATGGCGGCGTACAGGCAGCGAGTGGCCAGGTACTACAACTCCCGGATACGGCCAAAGTCCTTCGCCCCAGAGACCTGGTGCTCCAGCGCGCCGAAGCTTCTCAGCCTCGAGAGTGCGGGAAGCTCTCCCCGAACTGGGAAGGCCCGTACAGGGTAGCGGAAGCCCTCCCTCACGGGGCCTATTACTTGGAGGAGTTGGGAGGATCCAGATTCCCCCGGACGTGGAACGCCTCGAACCTAAGGATGTATTATCAATAATGTAAGGATCCCGCAACTCCTGCAATAAAGTTTCTTTGCTCCAAACGCTTTTTCTCACCTCGTAGGGAAACGGGCGCATGGCTCTGAGTTCGTCAAACACGGCTGTGGCCGGAGACCCGAGAAAGCAAGAAGTCCCAGACTTCGGTCTGGAAGGCGGGGCAGAGCCCAGCTCACCCACGCGATCACGGAGAACAGCTCGCAAGCCGCGCAAGGCTTGAACAAAGCCTGCAGCCCGAGGTTCAGTCCGGAAGTCCCGGACTTCGGTCTGGAAGGCGGGCAGAGCCCAGCTTGTCCACGCGATCACGGAGAACAGCTCGGCAAGCCGTGCAAGGCTTGAACAAAGCCTGTGGCCCCGGGGTTCAGTCCGGAAGTCCCAGACTTCGGTCTGGAAGGCGGGGCAAAGCCCAGCTCGCCCACGCGATCACGGAGAACAGCTCGGCAAGCCGCACAAGGCTTGAACAAAGCCTGCGGCCCCAGGGTTCAGTCCGGAAGTCCCAGACTTCGGTCTGGAAGGCGGGGCAGAGCCCAGCTCGCCCACGCGATCACGGAGAACAGCTCGGCAAGCCGTGCAAGGCTTGAACAAAGCCTGCGGCCCCGGGTTCAGTCCGGAATTCCCGGACTTCGGTCTAGAAGGCAGGGCAGAGCCCAGCTCGCCCACGCGATCATGGAGAACAGCTCGGCAAGCGCGCAAGGCTTGAACAAAGCTTGCGGCCCGGGGTTCAGTCCGTAAGTCCCGGACTTCGATCTGGAAGGCGGGGCATGAACCCAGTTCGCCCACGCGATCACGAAGGCAAGCCCTAAGAAGGGCCCGCGCAAGGCCTACTCTACTGCCACCCAGTCCGGAATGCTCCAAACTTTGATCTGAACACTGGATGGGACCAGGTCCACCCGCGGACTCAGCCCGGAGCAGGTCCACCCTCGTCTCGGCACTCCACACCAACACCTCAAAAAAAAAAAGAAAAAAAAAAAAAAAAAAGAAAAGGTGAAAGGAAGGCGAGGTCGAGACTTAGCAAAATTAAATCTTCATTGATTCGAAAGCAAGGATTACAACAAGGGAGTCCCGACAGGCGGGAGTCCCCAAAACAAAAGGGAAAAGAAAGGAATACATCTGCAGCTTAGTTTGGCGCGGTGGCAGGGTCCTCAGTCTGGGTCGCGCGCTCCCCGTCCTCGCCGTCGGCGGCTGCTGGCTCGGAGGACCGCTCTGGAGCTACGGCCGTGTCACCAGCTGGAGCCGCAGCTGTGTCGCCCGCCGCACCGGAAGCCCCGCTGGCGGGTCCTTGCCTTCTGCCCCCGAGCGCCACCCCACTGAGGTCGAGCTCGGGGTAGAAGGACCCCACCTTCTCCCGGCACACTTGGAAGCCCTTAGGAAGGAGTCCACAGCGGCCTCCCGGACCTCCGAGACGTACTCATCGGAGGCCCGGAACCTCGGGATGGCTTCCTGCGCCTCCGCTTCGTGGCCTCCAGGAGCCCGTTGATGTAGGCGCTCCGCTCCTTGGCTGCACTCGCCTCCCGCCGGGCCTCCTCCAGCTGACGCTCCAACCACTGAGAATGGGCTTGGAGACGAGCCCTCTCCGCCGCATCCTCCTCCTTGCACCGCTAGTGGAGATCCTCTCTCAGACAGAGAGGACCCCAGGTCCTTGATGCGCTCCTCCTCGGCGCGTGCCAGGTCCGCCTGAAGGGCCTGGTTGCTCCCCCGCAGCTCGACCCCCTTCTCCATGAGGTCTTTCACATCGGCCGCAAGCTTGCCGAGCTTCTCCTCCTTCTCGGCGTCCTTTTTACATACCCTGCGAGGAAGTTCCTCAGCAGGAGCACGTCGGTCCCAATTGCACAGCAAGGAGAACGGGTTAGTAGGAAAGCCAACCGAAGTAGCAAAGAAAAGGGCTCTGAGTTCGGACTCACCGTGAAAAGCTGCGGGAGGATCCCGAGCAAAGCGTCGGCATAGTCCCGGCCGCCTCGAGACCGGCGGTCCCGGGAGGTGGAGGCAAACATCACCTTCTCCGCGAGGCCTTGTCATGGATCACAGAGCACCGGTTGGTGATCACGGCGGTGGAGCCGTCAGGTCGGCTGCAGGGGCAACCAACCCCCGGGAGGAACCGCCATTGCTGGAATGGCTGGAGTCGCGGGCGGCGCCGTCGGCTCTGCGGTGATGATGGGGCCAGCGCGGGGTGGAACTGCTGCCGGTGGACCTCCCTCGTTCGGCAGCACCACCAGGTCGGACGGTTGGAGCATCAGTGGCCCAGGCCCGAGGCGGCCTGGGCGGGGGAGCAGCGACTACCGGACTAGGCATGGGCACCGGCACGACCTCCTGGCTCACCTCAGTGCGAGCCCTCTTCCCGCAGGCTCGTCCACCTCGACGACGTCCCTCTGGGCTGCGCCCTCCAAAAGGTTCTCCAGTGAAAACTTCATACCTGCAAATAGAAAAAGAGTCGGTCAGCTCGGCTAAAAGAAAAGGAACGGAAAGGCGGAATAAGAGAAGAGCTGAGCCTCACCCGGCTCGCGGATGGGGCTGATCCCCGTCTCGAACAAGTTCTGCTCCGAGAGCAGAACATCGAGCGCTGGGACCACGTCGCTCAGAAGCTGGGAGTAGGCCTCTTGGTCCGCCGGCTCGACTTGGGAATTCCGGTTCGGGGACCGATCCGGCTCGCTCCAGGCCCAGTCGACGTCCTCGACCGAGGCAAAAAAGAACCGGTTCTTCCAACCCTTGATGGAATAAGGGAGGTCGAACCGAAGGCACCTGGGCCGGGGCGAGATGTACCACCAGCCATCGTCAGTGGAGTACCGCTTCAGGGTAACAGAGCCCTGAAGAGGAAAAAACGGGCAACAAACCGTGGAAGTGACAGAAGACGATGAAAAAAAGATGACCCGGATGGCATTGGGAGCCAACTGGGCAGGGACTAGACGGAAATGGCTGAGGAAAGAAAGGAAGAAGGGGTGCAGAGGGAACCGAAGACCCCCGAGAAGGAAGTCCTCATAGAAAGCTATGCGGCCGGGGCCACTCATGGTGACGCGATCCCGGGCCGCGGAACAGAGAGACGGATTGACCCCGGGATGCCATAGACCTCCCGGAGCAAGGAAAGGTTGCCTTGGTCATCGTGGAAACATGACCGGAGGGACCGACAGAAGGAAGGGCCGGAGGAGGAAGAGAAGAAACAGGAAGGGTAGACAGAACGGGAGGAGACCTGACACCCTGGGGATGCGTATGGTGTGCCCCCAGGCTGGAGTCGCCTGCGGGTCTCCTGGGATTACTTCCTCTTCCGAGGAGGATGACGATGGAGTCCTCGGCCGGGACGAACTGGCCTCGTCCGGGTTAGAAGAAACATGGCGACGGCGCGCCATGGCAAAGAAAGTAGTGTGAGAGAGACACTAGAGGAAAGGGGAGGAATGAAGAAGAGAACGGAGGCGCTCACCGAAATGCACTGTGCGATGCGGGGGAGTGGGAGATAGCCTGCAGCAAACCACCGACGGAGCAAGGGAAAGGGCCTCGTTCTGAAAGTCCCCTCCTTTTCAAACTCAATTGACAGCAACCGTACCAGTCATTCCGCTCCGGGCCATCGTGTGATTGCCGCATGGACGCATGCCCGACACCGACGCCTCGTTCGTAAGGAAACGGCCTCTGTTTCGAAGTGACGCATTAATTACGGGCGAGTAAGCGACGCGTGGCGGCCTCCTATAAGGCTTCGGGCGTACCGAGAAATGGCGACGAGGATCGTGGCAATTATGATGCAAGATCTTCGCCCCCCACGTCATCTCCGCATTTAATCCCCACGTCCCGTTCCACGATGCCCCAACGGAACGGTGGGTTGGGGGGCAACTGTTATGGCCGTAACGATGACGTGGCATGTCTCAGATTTCGTTGGGCATGATTCGAGCCACGTGGAGTTTTTTTTTGGCTGAGTCAGATGCAGCCCCACCCGACCGAGGTCGAGCTCGGCCGAAGCCAATCATCCTTCTGCCACCCTGCCAGGTGTCCACCCAGGAGGGGTCCACCTCGGTCGAGTTCGGCGACTCCCCGCTCGCTCACCAGGTGGCACCCAAAGACGATCCCACCTCGACCGAGGTCGAGGCGGGCCCCTTCGCTCCTTCGCCAGGTGGCGCCCGGAGACGGGACCACCTCGGCCGAAGCCGAGCATCCTTCTGCCGCCCTGCCAGGTGTCCACCCAGGAGGGGTCCACCTCGGCCAAGTTCGGCGGCTCCCCCGCTCCCTCGCCAGGTGGCACCCAGAGACGGTCCCGCCTCGGCCGAGGTCGAGGGGGCCCCTTCGTTCCTTCACCAGGTGGCGCCCGGAGACGGGACCACCTCGGCCGAAGCCGAGCATCCTTCTACCGCCCCGCCAGGTGTCCACCCAGGAAGGGTCCACCTCGGCGAGTTCGGCGGCTCCCCCGTTCCCTCGCCAAGTGGCACCCAGAGACGGTCCCACCTCGGCCGAGGTCGAGTCGGGCCCCTTCGCTCCTTCGCCAGGTGGCGCCCGGAGACGGGACCTCCTCGGCCGAAGCCGAGCATCCTTTTGCCGCCCCCAGGTGTCCACCCAGGAGGGGTCCCCTCGGCCGAGTTCGGCGGCTCCCTCGCTCCCTCACCAGGTGGCACCCAGAGATGGTCCCATCTCGTCGAGGTCGAGCCAAGCCCCTTCGCTCCTTCGCCAGGTGGCACCCGGAGACGGGACCACCTCGGCCGAAGCCGAGCATCCTTCTGCCACCCCGCCAGGTGTCCACCCAGGAGGGGTCCACCTCGGTCGAGTTCGGCGGCTCCCCGCTCCTTCGCCAGGTGGCACCCAGAGACGGTCCCATCTCGGCCGAGGTCGAGCCGGGCCCTTCGCTCCTTCGCCAGGTGGCGCCCGGAGATGGGACCCTCGACCGAAGCTGAGCATCCTTCTGCCGCCCCGCCAGGTGTCCACCAGGAGGGGTCCACCTCGGCCGAGGTCGGTGGCTTCCCCGCTCCCTCGCCAGGTGGCACCCTGAGATGGTCCCACCTCGGGAGGTCGAGCCGGGCCCCTTCGCTCCTTCGCCAGGTGGCGCCCGGAGACTGGACCACCTCGGCCGAAGCCGAGCATCCTTCTGCCGCCCCGCCAGGTGTCCACCCAGGAGGGGTCCACCTCGACGAGGCCGGCGGCTTCCCCGCTCCCTCGCCAGGTGGCACCCTAAGACGGTCCCACCTCAGCCGAGGTCGAGCTGGGCCCTTCGCTCCTTCGCCAAGTGGCGCCCGGAGACGGACCACCTCGACCGAAGCCAAGCATCCTTCTGCCGCTCCGCCAGGTGTCCACCCGAGAGGGGTCCACCTCGGCCGGCGCGGGCCAGCCTGTACAAAGAAGGCCCCGAAGAATAGAGGCGCGGGCTCCGAGGTTGCCCCTCGAGCCGTGCGCGCCGTACCTTGAGAAAGGCACCCCATACGGATGGCGGCAACATGCAAGACATCACTTACGTCAGCCCGACATGTTCCGCAGTCGAGAGATGAGGCCTGACAAAACAAGACCTGATAACGGACAACGTCGGCGCCTGGGAAGGAGAGCACTCACGCTCGGCCCAAGGTCTGGTCGGCGGTCTGACCAGCGCCCCCCTCACCTACTCTTCCCCGCTAGGCTCGGCGAACGAGGCCGGAAAGCCGCCCGGTCGTCTGATCCAGAAGTGGAAAGAGAAAGGGGCGGAGGGGAAGGGATGAAAGCGACAAGGGAGCCTCCCAGGAGCAAAAAACGAGGGGATAGCAGGAGGAGATAAAATAAAGGAGAGAATGGATGACAAGGTAAGCAAGCAAGAAACAAGGCTGGAGACTCCGCTTCGAGAGCAAGATCCAAGGTCCCGAGAGGGGGCCCCTTGGCATGAGCTCGGCAAAGGAACCCAGCCGGGTTTCTGGTCTTTTGACACCTTTTCTTGCTAACACATTCTCTAAGCCTGGGACTCCTTCGGGGGCCCGTCCCAGAGAATCTGTTCCCTCTCGTCGTCTACTAACTTGACCATCGGAGCTCCCTCTCCGGAATCCCCGGCCAGGGTTTCTGACCTTGCCTTGCAGGTCCGATCCAGCCAGGAGGCCCTAGAAGCGAGACGGTCTAGTCGGATCGGTGGTTCCGAAGTCACAAGCGCTGCGGCGGGATCGGCAACACATAGTATTCCTGTATCAATTATATTTGATAGGGACACAAGGTTTGTATCATAATTTTGAAAAAGTTTACATCAAGCCATGAAGATCAAGTTAAAATTTAGTACAGCCTTCCATCCCCATATAGATGGCCAATCAGAAAGAACTATTCAAATGGTGGAAGATATGTTGAGAACATGTGATTGGACCTTAAGGAATCTTGGGATGAATATTTGCCATTGGTGGAATTTGCATATAATAATAATTACTGGGCTTCTATTCGAATGGCTTCCTTTGAAGCTCTCTATGGGAAAAGGTGTAGAACTCCTATCTGTTAGGATGGTATTGGTGAAAGGAAACTCTTGGAATAGAAATTATTTAACAAACTATGAAAAAAATTTATCTTATTAGAAGCGGCTTCTTTCAGCTCAGAGTCGATAAAATAGCTATGCAGATAATAAGGGGGAATTGGAATTCCAAGTAGGAGATCATATATTCTCAAAATGTCACCTACTAAGGGAGTTATGAGATTTGAAATGCAAGGTAAACTAAGCCCCCAGTATGTAGATCCTTTCGAGATCTTGGAGAAGATTGGGATAGTAGCTTACCATCTTGCTTTACCACCTTCACTTGATGGAGTTCACAACGTGTTTCATGTTTCCATGCTAAGAAAATATATACCTGATTCCAATCATGTGGTCGGTTTGGACTACTTCAGCTCAAAGAAGATTTGTCCTATAGAAGCAACCAATGAAAGTTGTAGACAGGAAGGAGTAAGTCTTAAGGCGATGTATAATATCCTTATTCAAAATGCAATAGAAGCAACCATTCAAAGCGAGAAAGCCACTTAGGAACTTGAGAAAGTCTATGCAAGCTAGGTACCCTCAGCTATTTCATAAATCAAGTATATTAAGTTTTTGGGGCTAAAATTTTATTTTAGGAGGAGAATGTAAAGCACGGCCCATCTAGGCCACTATGGGCTGAAGTGGCAAAGCTTGCCGACTTCGACTCAAAAATAGGAAAAAATTTTGAAAAACAGGGGATGAAACCCCTGTTTATATGAGTGAGAAGCTCGCTAGATTCTTGAACCGGACCACCATGGTTGGGAGGGAGAAGGTCGAGGCATGATGGAGTTGGATAGAGCTCTCGATCAATCGAGCTAATTCCTTGTACGACAAAGAACCTTTTTCAATTTTTCTCTTTAAAAACCTCCCTTCATTACCTCTAAGCAGCATAGATCAAGCCTCTATCATCATCTTCCTTATCTCTAGTGATCGTCATGTTTTTGTCGATGTTGCTAAGTCCCTTTCCTCGGTTTTTTTAAAAAAACAATAAGGGGCAATGCCCTTATTCTTTTGTTTCTTCCGACCTCCTTGTGGTGATGGATGCTGGTGGTTACATTACCGGACCCCACTCTCCATCCACTGAGTCCAACAAACCTCCTCGTTCCCCCCCTTCCACGATTCCTGAGAATCGTGGAAGGCTTGTTCGAGCCGAGCCAAGGAAAAATAGGGAAAAAGAAAATAGAAGAAAAGAAAAAGAAAAAAAGAAGAAGAAAAAGAAGAGAAAAGAGGAGAGAGAGCATAGAGAAAGAGGAGAGAGAAAAGAAAGAGAGAAGAGGAGAAAGAAAAGAGGAGAGAGAGAAAGGAAGGAGTAAAATAAATAAATAAGTAAAAATAAAATAAAATTTGGACCAATTCTTTTCATGATTTAGGCCAAGATCTAGACTTAATTAAGAGCCTCTTTTCTTATGCTAGTTCATTTTAAGTAGAAAATTAATTATATAATTAATTTTGCTAGAGTTTCCAACTTCTTCGTTAGTAGAGGTGCATCATAATTAAGATTCGAATTGGTAATATATTGGTAGAATTATTTCGAATAAGTTATCTTGACCTCTAGTATTATATGCCAAGCCTATTCTGTTAAAAATTTAATTATTAATATATTATGTTCATGCTATGAGTATTATGGAATGTTGAACATGCATACCTTAAGATGAGTTGTATTAAATTGCATAACTTAGAATATTTGTTGATATTGACACTTTCTAATCTGACTATGATCACACGAGTTAGGACTAGACTCCTTCTGGATCTTTGGAAGGTGATCATTGGTACATGATTAATGGATGGTATGTGCAGTCAGGAGCTAGTATTCTTTTGGGCCTAGCCATACAGGGTGATCACTGACACATGCTGAGAATACATGTATTCTCGTATGATATCTGAGCTAGATTCCTTCTGGGCCTCCAATGGGACAATCATTGACATATACCAATGAACAGTATATGTAGTCAGGATCTAGTTTCTTTTGAGCTTAGCCACGGACCGATTGTGGCCGTAGTTAGAGGGACTAGGAAAGTAAAGTGAAAATGGATGGCCATCCATAGTTGTATTTATTTGAAATATATGGTAATCAAATATGCATATTAACAAGATGGTGTTTGATTGTTTTGTTATATCTGATTGGCTTATGTTTGTGAATTATTATTGAAATATTTAAAGTATGAATTAGAGGTTATGATAATTTACTGAGCCTATAAAGCTACTCCTTGTTTCTTATAATTTTGTTACAGATCTAGAAGGTCATATGGGCATTAGAACCAGTCAGTGAGGAACTTAAGATTTATATGTTTATTTTTTTTAGTTAATTACATTTAATATTAGATGTTCAGTTGTTTTTTCTTGTTAGTCTTGATTTAAAAATTCTATTATTTAATGGAAAGACCAGTAAAATTGTATTCTATCACTGCTTGGTTATCTATAGTAAAATATAGGCATTACATATTTGATGAAATCAAACCTTAGGAAGATATGACCATCTGTAATACACCTAATTTGGGCCTCGAGCTAAGACATGGCGCACACACTCTCTCTCTCCATTAAATTGATATGGCACAAGATGGGAGGAGATGCCATCTTCTGTTGGGATTCAGAGAGCATGGATAATCTCACATGCATGTTTAAGGATATTATCTCATTCAATGAGTTTATTTTAAAATCAAGTTCTTAAAAGTTAGGATTTGAAACTTAGGGGCATCCCATGCTCCCAGAAACTAAATGCTTCTAACTCTTTAATGTTTCAATGCTTCTGTAACCCATGCTGAAAACTGAGACTGAAAGTTGAAATTTCTGTAAGTGAGGGCTCTATTTCAGAGCACTTGGTATACTCTGTTTATTCTAATAAAGTGGGGTAGCTTTCTTCTACCTCCCGTTCACATCCCAAAAAAAAGAAACAGAGGCATCCGAGTCTGCCATGGCACCAGCCAAGTTGACAAAAAGGACGCCGAATGAATCTCTCCGGGGGTCACGGTAGGGGTTGAGTTTGAGACCGGGCATATCATTATCCATATCCGATCATATTATATATATTTTATTTTTTCTCGAACTTATACTTATCTCGGATTCTAATTTGGTCAGATCAAATCCATCCAATTTAAGTTAGGTGGGATCAGATAGCTGATAAATTGACTAAAATTATCATTTCTAATTTAATTTGAACTCTTTGAAGATATTGAAATGATTTTGGTTTCAGCACCCAGGATTTGATTGCCACTCAAAACCTGACAAATTTTTCATTATTGCCTCAAAGATACATTGCATGCATCCATTCAAATGTATTGGGGACTATATAACTTCGCATTTACTGTTATAAAATTATTAAAGTATGATGCATCCTTTGGCTGATTTGGTATTTTTATATATTTACCTAGAAGCTATAATATATACTGTATGTGACTAATCATGCCGGATTCATCCCCCGGTTGGTAAAGGCTTTCTGAGGCCCGTGACTTGAAAAAAAATTTTCTGAGACCTGCGACAAGTCAGGATCTTTTTCGAGACTGCAAAAATCTGAATATCTCGAATCGAACTGCGAAATAGCTGTACCGGGATTTATTTTTTATCCTTTTTTTTATCAAAAAAATCTGAACATCTTGAATTGAACGTTACCTGATATGGAATGGGAGCCTAAGGATGGCTATATCGTGATTTATTCTCTTATCCCTTTTCCTTAAAAAAAAAAAATCATACTCGATTCATATTTTATTAATGTATATATTACGTGACTAATCATGTATATCGTATGTGGCTAATCAGGCCGGATTCATATTTTGGATATCGCAGTAGAGCTTTTTCTTTTTTTTTTTCTATATTTTTTAATATTTTATATTTAGATTTAGAAAAAAAAATTAACGATACTTCCTATACTGAGCCGGATTCGTTGGGAGAGAAAATCTCACTGACGTGCAATTTTAAATGGTCGATGTATGTTGCGGATCAACCTGATCTTAAAAACTAATATATAATAGATGATTGAAGAGTAATTTACAATATTTCAGAAAGCAGAGATATATGAACCTTCAGCTCCTCCGTTCTTTTAGATTTTCTTACCGATATAAAAAATATTATTATTATTATTATTATTATTATTATTGTAAAATAAAAAGGGGAGAAGTTAGATTCTGGGCGTGGCCACCTCCAGGCTGTCCCCCACCCCCAATCAGGAATGTTCGATACACGGCGCATATTAATTTTTTCGCAGACGTTCCACACCCGAAGATGAGTACGTCAACTTGACTACCACTAATGTCAGCCGAGTGAACTAGATTTATTATATATATCTCTATATTTTTCACTACCATCACTGGTCCGAAGATGAGTACGTCAACCTGACAGTGTCAGCTAAGTGAACGTGATTTATTATATATATCCCTAACTTTTTCACTACCACCACTGGTCCGAAGATGAGTACGTCAACCTGACACCGGTTGACTACTACTGGTGTCAGCCGAGTGAACGAGATTTATTATATATATCCCTAACTTTTTCACTACTACCACTTGTGTCAGCCAAGTGAACGAGATTTATTATATATATCCCTAACTTTTTCACTACCACCACTGGTATCAGCCGAGTGAACGGGATTTATTATATATATCCCTAACTTTTTCACTACCACCAGCCAACAGGGAGTCTAGGATTATTTTATTAATTTTTTTAAAAAGTTTTATTATCAAACTATTTTTCTATTTTTATTTTATTCCCCGGACTTTCTAGTCGAAATAACCCCTGCTAGCTAGTTTTGAGAAAAGTCTCACAACCAACTGCACCACTCACCAGTGATATATATATATATATATATAATAATATTATCGAGGTACAGCGATTCGAATCAAATTTATCATTTTAGGGTACTTTTTGTCATGCTTCTTCTTCTTCTCCTTCTCCTTCTCCTTCTCCTTCTCCTTCTCCTTCTCCTTCGAAGGTGCAAGTGCCTTTACATAAAGCTTAACAAAAAATAAATAAATTTCTCATAAAGTTAAAAAAACAAATCCAGATGAAGGCACGGATTCAACCTGCACCTTCTTATAAAATATAAATAAAATAAAAAAAATTCAGTGAAAGTGCAAGTTGAACCTGCACTTTCTCGTAATGAAAAAAAAAATACTGAAAGAGCAAGTTGAACCTGCACCTTTTCATAAAACTAAAAAAAAAATTGACCTGAAGGCGTAGGTTGAACCTGCACCTTCTAAATCGGGCAGTAAATTAAAAAAAAATAGATTTTGCAAAAAACTTAAACTGGTGGCAGGACCTTGCAGCCCAGACCGTGGCAGGTCCTGATGGCCAGACCGATAGTTAGACCGATGACAGGACTCTAGCAACCGGATCAGTAGCAGGATCCTAATGTCTGGACCGATGATCAGACCAATGACAGGACCCTAGCGGCTGAACCAGTGGCAGGACCTTGGACTGGTGGTAGGACTCTAGCGACCGGACAGGTCGGCGGTTTGATCGATAACAGGACCCTAGCGATCAGACCTGTGGCAGGACCCTGTCGGCCAAACCAGCGATCAGACAGATGGCAGGACTCGAGCGGTCGGACCAATGGCAGGACCCTGAGACCGGATCGGCGGTTAGACCAGTGACAGGACCCTAGCGACCAGACTGATGGCAGGACCCTGGTGTCCAGACCGACGATCAAACTGGTGGCAGGACCCTAGCAACCGGACCGGTGGCAGGATCCTGGTGACTGGACCAGTGGCAAAACCCTAGCAACCGGATCGATAGTTAGATCGATAACAGGATCCTAGCGGCTGGACCTATGGTAGGACTTTGCCGGTCAGACCGGTGATCAGACTAGTGGCAGGACCTTGTAGGTCGGATCAGTGGCAGGACCCTGGCTACCGGACTGGCAATCAGACCAGTGGCAGGACCTTGCAAGTCGGACCGGTGGCAGGACCCTACTGGCCAGACTGGCGATTAGACCGGTGACATGACCCTAGCGACTGAATCGGTAGCATGACCTTGGTGTCCAGATCGGCGATCAAACGGTGGCAGGACCTTGGCGACCGGACAGGTGGCAGGATCCTAGTGACCGGATCGACGGTTAGACCGATGAGAGGACCCTAGCGGTCGGACCTATGGCAAGACCTTGCCGTCGACTGGCGATTAGACCGGTGGTAGGACCTTGCAGGCCGGACCGGTGGCAGGACCCTGACTGCCGGACCGATGATCAAACAGGTGGCAGGACTTTGCAGGCCGGACCGATGACAGGACCCTACTGGCCGAACTGGTGGTTAGACCGATGACAGGACCCTAGCGACCAAACCGGTGGCAAGACCCTAGTATCCGGACCAGTGATCAGATCGGTGGCAGGATCCTAGCAGTCGGACTGGTGGCAGGATCCTGGCGATGGACTAGCGGTTAGATCGATGACAGGATCCTGGTGGCTGGACCTGTTGCAGGACCTTACCGACCGATTGGTGATCAGACCGTGGCAGGACCCTAACTACGGACCGGCAATCAGACCCATGGCAGGACCCTAGCAGCCGGACTGGTGGCAGGACCCCAGCAACCAGACCGGTAGCAGAACCCTGGCAACCAGACCGGTGGTTAGACCAATGATAGCATCCTAGTGACCGGACCTGTGGCAAGACCTTGACAGCGGACCGGCGATCAGACGGGTGGCAAGATCTTGTAGGCCAGATTAGTGGCAGGACCCTAGCTACTGGACCGACGATCAGATTGGAGGCAGGACCTTGCAGGCCAAACCGGTGGTAGGACCCTGGCAGCAAGACTGGCGATAAGACTGGTAGGGGAAGGACCTTGCAGGCCGGACCGGTGGCAAGACCTTGCAGATTGGATCGGTGGCAGGACCTTGCCAACCAGACCAGCGGTTAGACCAATGACAGGACCCTAGCAACCAGACTGGTGGCAGGACCCTAGCAGACCGGTGGCAGAATGGATTCTGCCACCGATCTGATTGCTGGTCCGGACACCAGGGTCCTGTCATCGATCCGATTGTTAGGGTCATGTCACCAGTCTAACTGCCAGTTCGGTCACCAAGGTCCTGCCACTAGTCTGATCACTAGTATAGCCGGCAAGGTCCTACCATAGGTCCGGCGCTAGGGTCCTGTCACCGGTCAAACCGTCGACCGGTCTGGTCGCTAGGGACCTGCCACCGGTCCACCTACCAAGGTCCTGCCACCAGTCTAGCCGCTAGGATCCTGCCACCGGTCTGATCACCGATCCGGACATCAGAATCCTGCCACTGATCCAATCGCTAGGGTCCTATCATCGATCTAACCGACGGTCCGGCCACCAGGATCCTGCCACCGATCCGGACTGCAAGGTCCTGCCATCGGTTTTAAGTTTTTTTAATATTTTTTGTAAAATCTAATTTTTTTTAATTTGTCGCCCGGTTTAGAAGTTACAGGTTCAACCTGTACCTTCAGGTTAATTTTTTTAGTTTTATAAGAAAGCATGGATTCAATCCGCTTCTTCAGTAATTTTTTTTCATTATGAAAAGGTACATATTCAACCTATATTTTATTAATTTTTTTTATTTACATTTTACGAGAAGGTATAGATTTAACCAATGTCTTCATCTGTTTTTTTTTTTTTTTTTTTTTTTTTTTTTTTTTTTACTTTTAATTTATGGCAGCCTTCGCCTTCATCAATTTTTTTTTTTTTTTAAGCTTTATGGTGTCCGCGTGATATTTAAAAAAAAAAAAAAAATGGCGTGGCAAAAAGTTCCGTAAATCGATAAATTTGATTCAAATCGCTGTACTTCGATAATATTATTTTTAAAAATAATATTTAAAAAGACCCGTGCTACGTTCGGTATATAGTTTTGCCGTGATCTCGGGTTCAGGGTTCAGAGAGAGAGAGAGAGAGAGAGAGAGAGAGAGAGAGAGAGAGTGTGTGAGAATGCAAGGTCTAAGATGGCATGCGAGGTCTAAGGTGGCTTGCGAGGATGGGTCCAACTGTCATATCAACAACTGTAAAATATGCAAGAAATTCATAATGCTGAGTTTTCTTATAAAATCGATGGATTATATTGAACTAAATATAAATAAATTTTTTGATAATTATTATATTTAAATTAAAATTTTAATTTGAATACAATCCAAAAATGCAAGAACCGATGTATTTATATTTATATTTATATTATCTTTCTTTCTTGCTAAAGCTCTGGAATTGGATTCATCTTTAACAAAATTTGGATGGAGAAGCACGGTAATGAGTAATGGGCCCATCATTTAGCTGTATCTGAAGCTACCATAATGAACTACACGTGACTAATACGATTATCTAGAACCATAATTTGGGGGAGAAGTACGGTTGACAACCATTTCGGGAACCATATTTTTCCTCTGTTTACACCGAAAATGAGTGCGACATACGCCTTTCATTCATATTCCTCATGGTCAAGATACGTCGTGATCTCATTCATTTTTCTCTCTATATTGTCTTTAATTTGGATGCAATCAGCTTACCAGATTCCATGATGTGATTTTGTTTGGATTCACATGCATACGTGATTTCGAGGTCATTTCCATCGGTTCACCTGAGAGATTTGCTTCATTACAATCCTAAGAGATTTGCTTAATTAGACATGATCTAAATTAATATTTTAGAATTATTTAAAAATATAAAAATAAATTCTATACTACTTGATGAAATTTAAATTATAGAATTTAAAGATGTACGGAAATTAATTGGCCTAATTACAGAAATTAAATTACAAGAATTTAAACTATCCTAGTGCTGAAATTAAAAATTACAAGAAAATAATTAAAAAAAAAGAATAAGATTTTATTATTAAAAAAATTGATTATAAAAATATTTAACTCCTTTGATATTAACAGGGCTTAGAGTTAAAAAATAATTTTTTTTTGAACCTGACAGAGACTCTTTTTTTCTTAGCTCACTCTCCTTCTCATAGGTTGGAAGGGTGGAAGAAAGTGGAAAGCGCCTTTTTCATGGAGTTTATAGGCCTTTTTATAGATGTCACAAGAAAGGATTATTTACATTCTTCCAATATGAAACTAAAAATAATAAATAAATTCTAGATGAATCTAGCCATAATTTTCTTCCTAATAAATTGATGAATCTAGTCGCAAATTTCCTTCAATTCATTGACGAATCTGGTCTTAAATCTCTTCCAAGTTCATTGGTGGACCGTATGAAGGCTTCTTATCAACTAAGCTGCTAGTCCATGGTAGACCGATAGCATGTAGGCTTTTTTGGGCCACCTTTAAGATAGGTGTTAGGCTTAATTTTCACTATTTGGACTCTAATTTATATCCTTTAAGTTTGTAGATCAGCTCTTTATTATGGTGCACTTCTTTCCTGCAAAATGTAAGGAAAAGTATCGATTCTAAATAATAAAGATAATTTAATCTATAAATTGATGCTTATTTGGCTAGATTTATGTACTTATCATACCCTCTTACTCGTTCTTGAGTAAGAATAAAAGATAGTTCATGAATTGCTTATATAAAAATAATTGAGGAGGCTACTAAAAACTCTTAATACTATACACAAGTTTGCTCGGTCTCAAAGGTTGTTCTCATATCTTTTTTATAAGTAGAAGACTGTTCATTAGATAGTGAATGAAACAAGTCATTAGGATATTAATAGCTTCTAGTAAATTGGTTAAATGCAAATTCCTTATTTTTTCAAGATAACTCTTGATCAACTTCTATTATTATTTCTAAATCTTTGCTTCCATGGAATGGTGAGATATTATTATGGTGTAAGTATGTTTTTTTTATTATTACACTTTTCTTTTCTTTCTCTCTCTCTCTTTTAATACAGATCGTGCAATGCCTTAATCTCTTAAGCTTTCTGTCTAACCCTTGTAACAAGTTTTCGACCAATGTCCTCCGAGACAATTAGCCTTAGGGTACTAGGTGTAGAACATCTCTAGGACTTATTGGCTCGAGTCAAAAAGGCTACAGATCAAAACTGGTTATATAGCAAAGTTTTTTCATATCTTCACTTTTTGATACAAGACTCAATGCTTATTTATGTGAATAGGCCTAATTACTCAGTGGAATAATGTTTAAAACCTGCTTTTATTATCTCATTCTCTTTTTTTCATCCTTTTTTAACTTTTTTTACTAATAAAAAGAACTTTGCATTTGTCAATACCCACACACCCAGGAAGTAGATTCTTCTTTGATATGAGTAGGAGGGTTAGAATTATCTAGAAATTGATTTCATTTTACTTACCTTTTTACTTGAGTCTATTAAATTTTCTCTCTCAATATTTCAAAAATTATCTACACTGTTCAATCAATTACTTATCAAAAATGTGTGATTTATCCTAAGTCTGAGATCAACAAGTATAAAAATAAGAAGGTAAAGGTAGCTCCAAATATATACTTATTCTGCTTATTATTTCCTCATGAATAATTTCTAATATAAACATAATATGGTATAAAAGGACATGAAGACATCTAAGGAGGAATTTTTATTGAGCTCTCCCCCCTACTTAGCCAATAGAGCTCATTTGAGTCAAGATCTGATAAACCTAACTATATTTAAAAAAAATAATTAGAAGAAAGTAGCTGGGTTGCCTTCTAGAGTGCTAAGTTTAAAATCTTTAGTCAGACTAAATATTGACAGCAGGCTAACCAAGATATGTTGGTTCATAGAAAACCATGTCTTCCTTAATAGATACTATAGACAATTTTAAGAATGGTTTTAATTGTTGACCGTTAACTTTGAAAACAATACTATTGCTTGGATTTTCGATTTTTACAGCCACATATGGGAAGACTTCTTTAACTAAGAAAGGTCATGTCCATCTAGACCTAAGCTTTCCAGAAAAAAGAGTAACCTCAAATTATACAAAAGAACTTTCTGTTTGGGAGTAAAAGATTTTCTAAGAATTGCTTGATCATGAATGAAATACTTTTGTTCTTTCCTTATACACCCTTACATTCTTGTAAGCTTCATTTCTAAGTTTTTCTAATTCATTAATCTGAAGCTTCCTATGGTTTCCGACTATATCCAAGTCCATGTTTAATTTTTTGAATGTCTACATAGCTTTGTGTTCTAATTCAATAGGCAAGTGACATGTTTTTTCAAATACAATCCATAAGGAGACATTCCTTGGTTGGTCTTATAGGTGATGCGGTATACCCAGAGTGCATCAACTAATTTCAAAGACCAATCCTTTCTATTGGTATTAACGATCTTCTCTAAGATTTATTTGATTTGTCTATTGGACACTTTTACTTGCCCACTAGTTTGAGAATGATAAGGTGTGGCCAACTTGTGGATAATATTATATTTTTCATTAATGTGACAAAGGATCAGTTGCAAAAGTATATCCCCGATCATTAATAATTATCCCGGAGTACCAAAATGAGAGAGAATATTTTTTTTAAGAAATTTAATGATCACTTTGCTATCAGTGGATCTACATGTAATGCTTCTACCACTTAGAGATATAATCAATAGCCACTAAAATATATTCATTTCCAAAGGAGTTTGGAAATGGTCCCATAAAATATATCCTCTAAACATCTAAAATTTTGATCACCAAGATTGGATTGAGTGGCATCATATCTCTCTTGGTGATCTGACCCATTTGTTGGCACCGAGCATAATTTTACAATACATATATGCATCTTTAAATAAATTGGGCCAATAAAATTCATATTGGAGGACTTTGGTAGTTGTCTTCTTGGATGCGAAGTGACCACCACATGCTTGGTCATGACAAAATGATAGAACACTTATAACCTCATTATCCGAGATACTTCTCCTAATGATCTTGTCAGGACACTGTTTAAACATGTATGGATCATCCCAAATGAAGTACTTTGCTTGGAAAAAGAATTTATGTTTATCCTAAATAGTCCAATGAGAAGGAACTTTACTAATGGCTAAATAATTTATATCAGCATATCATGGTTCAGTAGACATAGACATAGTTGTTCATCAAGAAAGAATTCATTGATAGGTGGTTCACTAGATGGTCAACTATGATTCGGGATAAATAATCAGCTGTAGCATTCTCTGTTTCTTTCTTGTCCTTAATCTCTAGGTCAGATTCTTGAAAGAGCAAGATCCATCATATTAAGCGTGTCTTAGCATCTTTCTTTGCTAAGAGATGTCTAATGATTGAGTATCAGTATAAACAATAGTGTGTGACCCAACCAAGTAAGATTTAAATTTTTTTAAGGCAAAGATAATGGCTAGAAACTTCTTTTCAGTGGTCGTGTAATTAAGTTGCGCATCATTCAAGATTTTACTTGTATAATAAATAACTCAATGCAGCTTATTAATCCTTTGATCTAAAACTGTACCTATAGCATGATCAAATGCATCGCACATAAGTTCAAAGGGTTTGATCCAGATGGGTGGATAAATGATGAGAGCAGAAATGAGTGCCTTTTTAAGAAATTCAAAAGACTCCAGGCACTTAGGAGTTGTTACGGCCGTAACAATGACGTGGCCGGCTCAGATACCGTTAGATATGATCGAGCCACGTGGAGATTTCTCCGGCCAAGTCAGCGCCACATTGCCGAGGTCGAGCTCGGCAAGGCTACTTCGCCAGACGACTTCCCAAGACGAAATCGCTCTCGCCGAAGTCGAGCTCGGTTCGGGGCTCCTCCTGCCACCTCGCCAGGCGTCCATCCAGGAGGGGCCCGCCTAGGCCGAGATCGGCCGATCCTTCGCTCCTTCGCCAGGTGGCCCCCGGAGGCGGGTCCACCTCGACCGAAGCCAGGCGACCTCTTGCCACCTCGCCAGGTGTCCACCCGGGAGGGGTCCACCTAGGCCGAGGTCGGCCGATCCTTCGCTCCTTCGCCAGGTGGCCCCCGGAGACGGGTCCACCTCGGCCGAAGCAAGGCGACCTCCTGCCACCTCGCCAGGTGTCCACCCAGGAGGGGTCCACCTAGGCCGAGGTCGGCCGATCCTTCGCTCCTTCGCCAGGTGACCCCCAGAGACGGGTCCACCTCGGCCGAAGCCAGGCGACCTCCTGCCACCTCGCTAGGTGTCCACCCGGGAGGGGTCCACCTAGGCCGAGGTCGGCCGATCCTTCGCTCCTTCGCCAGGTGGCCCCCGGAGGTGGGTCCACCTCGGCCGAAGCCAGGGACCTCTGCCACCTCGCCAGGTGTCCACCCGGGAGGGGTCCACCTAGGCCGAGGTCGACCGATCCTTCGCCAGGTGGAGCCCCCGGAGTGGGTCCGCCTCGGTCGAAGCAAGGCGACCTCCTGCCACCTCGCCAGGTAGTCCACCCAGGAGGGGTCCACCTAGGCCGAGGTTGACCGATCCTTCACTCCTTCGCCAGGTGGCCCCGGGAGGCGGGTCCACCTCGGCCGAAGCCAGGTGGCCTCCTGCCACCTCGCCAGGTGTCCACCGAGAGGGGTCCACCTCGACCGAGGTCAGGCCGCACGTACAGAGAAGATCCCAAAGAAAGAGGTGCAGGTTCCGAGGTCGTCCCTCGAGCCGTGCGCATCATAGGCGGCGCCCCGTACGGATGGCGGCGGCACGCGAAACATCATTTGCATCGACCTGACAGGTCCCGCAGTCGAGAGGCGCGGTTCTGACAAAACAGGGCCCATAGACGGATGGCACCTACACTCGGGAAGGAGAGCGCTCTCACTAGGCCCGAGGTCTGACCGGCCGCCTTACCGGCGCCACCCCCCTTCTGTCTTTGCCCTTTCCCGCTGGACCCGGCGGACGAGGTCGGAAAGCCGCCTGGCCCTCAACATCGAAAGGGGAAAGAGAAAAGGATGGGGAAGGGGAGCCTCCCAGGAGGAGAAGACAGGCAAACAGCGAGAGGAGATAAAAGGAAGGAAGCTGGGGACGACAAGGTAAGCTGATCGGGCTGGGGACAAGTAAGAAACAGTGGCCAAAAGCCTCGTTCCGAGAGTGAGATCCAAGGTCCCGAAAGGGGGTCGCTTGGCGTGAGCTCGGCAAGGAGGCCCGGTCGAGTTTCTGGTCTCCATAGCACCTTTCTTGCTAGCAAATTCTCTGAGTCTGGAACTCCTTCGGGGGCCCATCTTGGAGAATCTGTTCCTTCTCGTCGTCTACTGACTTGACCGTCGGAGCTCCCTCGCCGGGATCCCCGGTTAGGGTCTTCTGACCCTCTTTTGCAGGTCCGCTCCAGCCAGGAGGCTCCGGGAGCCAGGCGGTCCGGTAGGATCGACGGATCCGAGGCACGGCACGGTGACGAGATCGGCAACAGATTGGCGTGCCAGGTAGGGGGGCAGTACAACACCCCCTAGCGGAGCCAGCTTTCTGCAGGTATCGTGCTCTCCCATAATGGTGGTCACTCGTGAGCGCGAGGCATCCACCAGTCGTGCGGGGGAGGTTCCCTCCCCTCAAGGGGCCCACAGCCCAGAGAGGGAGCTTCTAGCTCCCCCTCCTCTTCCACCACAGCTGACCTCAGCAGACGGGCCCCTCGCGGCCGTCATCCAATAGCTGCAGACCTTGACCTCGGCGGTCCGGCAGCTTCAAAATCAGCAGCGGTCCCTGGCCACGCAGTCGCAGCCAGGGACACCCGCGGCCCGAGCCGCGGGACAGCGTGGGAGCCTGCTCTCCATTCAGGGCAAGCCATCCCACCCGAGGGCAGTCTCCAACCCCTGCGGGAGCCACCAAGTTCCCACAAAAAGGAATTACTCCAGTTCGGCGGATCACGAGAGTCGATCCCCGGCCGATGAAGCCGAAATGGCGCATCATAGCAAGCGACGCCGAGGCCTGACTTTGCGCCGAGACCGATCGGCGCCCCCTTCACCAGCGGCCTCGGTGGAAGACTCCACCGACGAGGCCATCAGGCGCCAGGCTGAGAGGCACCTGGAGGAGCATGAGCAAGTTAGCGGAGTTCGCCCGCCGATTTGCCGACCTGCAGAACTCATCGGCGGACCCGGCGGCTACGACTCCCATCCCCCCTTCTCTGAAGAAATCCAGGCGGAGCCGATCCCAAGGCGGTTCCGCATGCCGCAGGTGGATCCCTACGACGGGACCACCGACCCTCTAGACCATCTGGAGAGCTACAAAGCTCTCATGAGGGTCCAGGGGGCCACCGACGCTCTTTTGTGCATTGCCTTCCCGGCCACCCTCTGGAAGGCCGCTCGAGTCTGGTTCACCCGCCTCGAGCCCGGATCCATTTGCTCCTTCCACCAGCTGGAAGGAAAGTTTGTGGCGTACTTCGACGCTTGTCGAAAGGTGCCAAGAGAGGTGGATAGCCTCTTCTCCATCCGCCAGCAGGACCAGGAGCTGCTCCGGGACTACATCACCTGGTTCAAGACCGCAACCCTGGAAATCTACAGCCTGGACGAGCCCGTCGCCATGCTGGCTTTGAAGCGCGGGCTCAAGACGTCCCGCCTGACCTACTCCCTGGACAAGAAGCCGCCCAGGACGTACTCCGAGCTCCTCCTCCGCGCCCATAAGTACATCCGGGTGGAAGAGGCCGACCGCACCCGTCGAGAGTTGGACGGGAAGACTCTGAAGAGGCCGCCCCCGAGAGATGCCCCGGGAGCTCGGAAGCCCGGGCCATCTGCCGACCCTCGCCGAATCCAAGGCCGAGGGGCGAGGCCACTCTAGAGCGGAGGTTCACCCCTCTCCTCACACCTCGGACGAAGATCCTCATGGAAATCGAGGGCGAGCGCTACCTCCGCCGACCTCCTCCTCAGAACCCGAGGGCTATCCGGGACAAATCGAAGTACTGCCAGTTCCACCGCGAGCACGGTCATGACACAGAGGAGTGTCGCAACCTGAAGCGGGAGATCGAGGAGCTGATCAGGAGGGGCTACCTCAGGAAGTTCGTCAGGAACGAGGTCCCCCCGGAGGGGCAGCCGCTCGCGGCTTTACCGCCAGTCCCTGCAATCGACAACCGCCCGACGGAGAAGCCCGTGGGCATGATCTCACGCGGGGTCAGGCGAGCGGTGAAGAGAGCCCGGGAAGTCGGGAACCCGGAGAATGTAATCCCTCCCGAGGAGGGGAAAGATAATGAAAATGTAAACAACGATGCCGTGGTGGTCGAGATGACCATCGCGAAGCATCCTGTACATCAAATCATGGTGGATAGTGGAAGCTCGGCTGACGTACTTTTTTACGATGCCTTCTCTCGGATGAATTTGTCCCACGGTCAGCTGAGACCGGTACATACCCCCCTGGTAGGTTTTACAGGGGATTCCGTGAGGGTCGAAGGGGAGATCACTCTCCCGGTCACGCCGGATCCCCACCTCGGTAGACGACCGTCCTGATAACGTTCACCGTCGTCAGGCTCCCTTCGCCTTACAACGCTATTCTCGGGCATCCCGGGCTCAACCAACTGGACGCCATGATTTCCACGAAAAGGTTGTTGGTGCAGTTCCCCATGCCTTCCGGGCTCGGGGAGATGAAGGGGACGACCCAGCCGGTCCTGTATTGCCTTCAAGCGGTCCCGGGCGCCCGGGGCGCGGGGCCCGCCCCCGATGTTGACGACCTCGACCTAAGAGAGAAGGAACCCAGGGAGGGCCCGTGGAGCGCCTGTTGACTTATCCCCTCGGTTCGGACCCGCTGAAGACGGTGCAAGTCGGGGCCCAACTCCCTGAAGAAGAACGGACCCGCCTGCTGGAGTTCCTCCGGGCGAACGCAGACGTGTTCGCCTGGTCGGTGGCCGACATGCCGGGCATTCTGCCGAGGTCATCACGCATAGGTTGAACGTGGACCCAAGCTGCCGCCCGGTCCGCCAGAAGAAGAGGAGCTTCGCCATGGAGAGACAGAAGGCCATCAATGAGGAGGTGGAGAAACTCCTCGCCGTCGGCTTTGTGCGGGAAGTCCAGTATCCCAGCTGGCTAGCAAACGTGGTCATGGTAAGAAAGAGTAGTGGTAAGTGGAGGATCTGCGTGGACTACACCGACCTCAACCGAGCTTGCCCAAAGGACAGCTTCCCTCTTCCAAAGATCGACCAGCTGGTCGACACCACCTCGGGACATCGCCTCCTGTCATTCATGGACGCCTTCTCTGGATACAACCAGATCCGAATGAGCGCAGAGGACGAAGAGCATACCGCCTTCATAACCGACCGCGAAACTTTTTGCTACAGAATGATGCCATTCGGCCTCAAGAATGCTGGAGCTACGTACCAGCATCTGGTCAACAGGATCTTCAAGGACCAGATCGGCCGCAACATGCAGGTGTACGTGGACGACATGCTGGTAATGAGCAAACCCGATTCGGACCACGTAGCTGACTTGGCGGAGACATTCGGCAACCTCCGACGTCATCAGATGAAGCTGAACCCGGCGAAGTGCGCCTTCGGCACCTCCGCCGGGAAGTTCCTAGGGTTCATGGTGATCCAAAGAGGAATTGAAGCCAACCCGGAGAAGGTCCAGGCCATCCTGGACATGGAACAGCCCGCCTCCAAGAAGCAAGTGCAGCAGCTCACCGGCCGAGTTGCGGCCCTCAGCCGCTTTATCTCCAGCTCGGCAGATCGCTGCCGTCCCTTTTTCAAGGTGCTGAGAAAGATGAACGACTTCGCTTGGACCGAGGAGTGCCAAGAGGCCTTTGAAGAGCCGAAGAAGATGCTCGCATCGCCACCATTACTGTCCAGGCCCGAGGAGGGGGAGGAACTCATCCTCTACTTGGCGGTCACCCCGGAAGCCGTCAGCTCGATCCTGGTTCGGACCGATGGCCAAGGAGTCCAGCGGTCGGTATACTATACCAGCAAACTTCTCCACGACGCGGAGCTCAGGTATTCTCGGCCCGAGAAACTCGTTTTCGCGCTAATAGTGTCTACCCAGCGTCTCAGGCCCTATTTCCAAGCGCATCCCATCGCTGTCCTGACGGACCAACTGCTGAAAGCGGTGCTCAGCCGACCCGACACTTCGGGGCGATTGGCGAAGTGGGCACTGAAGCTCAGCGAGTTCAACATCACGTACAGGCCAAGGTCGGCCATGAAGGCGCAGGTGCTAGCCGACTTCTTAGTCGAATATGCAGGCTTGGGCAAGGAGCCCGAGGAAGGCCCCTCAGGCCAGCCGCTGGAGACGGGCCCCAATGAGCCCGGAGAGGATGCCTGGATCCTTCATGTGGATGGAGCCTCGAACTCCGGCGGGAGCGGAGCCGGACTCATCCTTGCCAACAGCGACGGGGTCGTCGCCAATGCGCGCTCCGTTTCCAATTCGCCGTGACCAATAATCAGGCGGAGTACGAGGCACTTCTTGCCGGGCTGAGGGTCTCCCGCGAGCTGGGCGTGACCAACCTCAAAGCTTTCACTGATTCCCAGCTCGTGGCGGGACAGGTCTCCGGGGAGTATGCCGCACATGACCCCCAAATGGCGAAATACTTGGAGCTCGTCAAGACGGGCGCGTCCAGATTCCGGTGCTTCAACATCTTCCACATCCCCCGCAGGGAGAATGCCCGTGCGGATACTCTCTCCCGGCTGGCGACCCTGCCGGACTCGATGCTGGGCCGCGCTCATGTGGAGCGCCTTGAGATCCCAAGCCTCGAGACCCCGGCGGAGGTCCATCAGGTCAGCCATGAACCCAGCTGGATGGACAAGTACGTCGAATACATCACCAGCGGCACCCTGCCGGAGGACCGCGAGGTGGCTCGCCTTATCAGAAAGAAAGCCATGCGGTTCGTCCTAATGGATGGGCAATTGTATCGAAGATCCTACTCCTACCCCCTCCTCAAGTGTGTAGGACCCGCGGAAGCCAAGCTCGTGCTCCAGGAGATTCACGAAGGCATCTGCGGGAACCATGTGGGGGGCAGAGCATTGGCCTACAAGGCCCTCCGTCAGGGCTACTTCTGGGAGACGATGAAGGAAGACACCTGACTTCGTGAAGAAGTGAGATCGGTGCCAGCATCACGCCACGGTGCAACGGCAGCCCTCCAACCCAATCTCCCAGCTTTCAGCCCCCTGGCCATTCGCCCAGTGGGGGATGGACCTTCTGGGCCCGTTCCCGCCGGCATCTGGACAGCGGAAGTTCTTGATAGTGGCCATCGACTACTTCACGAAGTGGGTCGAGGCCAAACCCTTGGCGCGGATCACTGAAGCAAACGTCGCCAAGTTCTTTTGGAAATCGATCGTTTGCCGCTTCGGCCTCTTCCACACTGTGGTTACTGACAACGGGCGCCAGTTCGACTGCCAGGAGTTCGAAGAGTTCTGCGGCGACCTCGGCATCAAGCATCGCTTCACCTCGGTGGCGCATCCCCAGACCAATGGAGAGGCCGAAGTCACAAACAGGACCATTTTGCAGGGTCTCCGCACGCGGCTGGACCAGGCCAAAGGCAGATGGGCCGAGGAGCTCCCCAGCATCCTCTGGGCATACCACACCACCCCGAGGATGGCTACCGATGAGACCCCGTTTAATCTCGTCTTCGGAGCCGAAGCGGTCATCCCGATCGAACTTAGCCTACCCACGCTGCGTGTGGAGCAATATGACGAGACAGAAAACCCCGCCAGGATGATGCTCAATCTCGACCTTCTTGAAGAGACGAGGGACAAGGCCCGAGTTCGGATGGCGGTGTATAGGCAGCGTGTGGCCAGGTATTACAACTCCCGAGTGCGGCCGAAGTTTTTTCATCCCGGCGATCTGGTCCTCCGGCGCGCTGAAGCTTCTCAGCCACGGGAATGCGGCAAGCTCTCACCCAACTGGGAGGGCCCGTACCGGGTAGCAGAAGCCCTTCCCCACGGTGCCTACTACCTGGAAGAATTGGGAGGTGCCAGGTTCTCCCGGACGTGGAACGCCTCGAACCTAAGAGTGTATTATCAATAATGTAAGGTTCCCCATTCCTGCAATAAAGTTTCCCTGCTTCAAACGCTCTCCTCTCACTTTGTAGGGAAACCGGTGCATGGCCCTGAATTCGGCACGCCCGACCATGGCCGACGGCCGAAGGAAGCGGGAGATCCTGGGCTTCGGCCTGGAAGGTGGGACAGAACCCAGTTCGCCCAAGCAAGCTCGGAGAACAGCTCGGCAAGCCGCGCAAGGCTTAAGAAAGCCTGCGGCCCCGGGGTTCAGTCCGGAGATCCTGGGCTTCGGCCTGGAAGGTGGTGCTGAACCCAGTTCACCCACGCAAGCCCGGAGAATAGCTCGGCAAGCCGCACAAGGCTTGAAAAGCCTGCGGCCCCGGGGTTCAGTCCGGAGATCCTGGGCTTCGGCCTGGAAGGTGGCGCCGAACCCAGTTCGCCCACGCAAGCCCGGAGAACAGCTCGGCAAGCCGCGCAAGGCTTAAAAAAGCCTGCGGCCCCGGGGTTCAGTCCGGAGATCCTGGGCTTCGGCCTGGAAGGTGGCGCCGAACCCAGTTCGCCCATGCAAGCCCAGAGAACAGCTCGGCAAGCCGTGCAAGGCTTGAGAAAGCCTGCGGCCCCGGGGTTCAGTCCGGAGATCCTGGGCTTCAGCTTGGAAGGTGGCGCCGAACCCAGTTCACCCATGCAAGCCCGGAGAACAGCTCGGCAAGCCGCGCAAGGCTTGAGAAAGCCTGCGGCCCCGGGGTTCAATCCGGAAAGCCCGGGCTTCGGCCTGGAAGGCAGGGCAGAAACCACTTCGCCCACGCAAGCATGAAGGCAATCCCAAGGCCGGACCCGCTCAAGGCCTACTCTGACGCCACGCGGTCTGGAATGTCCCAACCTTCGATCAGAGCGACGAACGGGACCAGGTCCACACTCATTCCGGCACTCCAGATCGACACCTCAAGAAAGAAAAAGAGGAGATGGGAGAGTGGGGAAGAAAGTGAACTCGAGACTTAGTCAAAGGATAATTTCATTAATCCAAGGAAAAATACAAAGCTGGGAATCCCGACAGGCCGGGAGTCCCCAAAAAAAAGAAGAAATGCGACTACGACAACGGAGAAGGGCGAGAAGATGGTGGCTCAGTTTGGTGCGGGGTCGGAGCCCTCCGCCTGGGTCGCGCGCTCCGCATCCTCGCCTTCGGCGGCGGCCGGCTCAGGCGGCTGCTCCGGAGCCACGGCTTCGTCGGTCGCCGGGCCGCAGGCGTGGCGTCGGCCGCACCGGGGGCTCTGCTCTCAGGTCCCTGCCTCCTACCTCCGAGCACCACCCCACTGAGGTCGAGCTCGGGGTAGAAGGCCCCTACCTTCTCCCGGCACATCCGGAACCCCTTCAGGAAGGAGTCCACGGTGGCCTCCCGGACCTCCGACGTGTACTCGTCGGAAGCCCGGAACTTTGGGATGGCCTCCTGCGCCTCCCGCTTCGCGGCCTCTAGGAGCCCGTTGACGTACGCACTCCGCTCCTTCGCCGCGTTCGCATCTCGCCTAGCCTCCTCCAGCTGGCGCTCCAGCCACTGGGAGTGGGCCTGAAGACGAGCCCTCTCAGCTGCGTCCTCCTTCGCGCGACGCTGGTGAGAGACTCTCTCCTCCGTCAGGGAAGACTCCAGCTCCTTGTTCCACCCCTCGGCATGCTCCAGGTCAGTCTGGAGGGCCTGATTGCTTGCTCGCAGCTCGACCCCCTTTTCCATGAGGTCCTTGACGTCAGCCGTGAGCTTGCCGAGCTTCTTCTCCTTCTCGGCGTCCCTCTTCGCGTTCCCTACGAGGAAGTTCCTCAGTAGGAGAACGTCATTCCCAATCTGCACAAGTGAAGCAACCGGGTTAGAAGAAAGACCACCCGAGGTCATGAAAGACGGAAGAAAATGAGTTCGGGCTTACCGTAAAGAGCTGCGGGAGGATCCCGAGCAAGGCGTCAGCATAGTCCCGGCCGCCCCGGGCTCGGCGGTCCCGGGCTGTGGAGGCGTACTCCATCACCTTCTCCGCGAGCCCTTTGTCATGGATGACTGAACACCGGTGGGTGATCACTGGTGGCGGAGCCGTCAGTTCGACTCCAGCGGCGACTGTCCCTCCAGCAGGAGCCGCAGTCGATGGGCCGGCGGAGGACACGGGCTGCGCCTTCGGAGCCGCAGCGACGATAGGGCCGGCGCTGGATGGAGCTGCGGGCGGTGGAGCCCCCTCGACGGCAGCACCACCGGGTCTGGCAGCCGAGGGATCAACGGCCCTGCCCCGAGGCAGCCTGGGCGGGGGAGCAGCGGCCGCTGGACTAGGTACAGTCGCCGGCGCCACCTCCTGGCTCGCCTCGATGCGAGCCCTCTTGGCCACGGGCTCATCCACCTCGGGGACATCTCTCTGGGCCGCGCCCTCCAAGAGGCTCTCCAGTGAGAACATCATGCCTGCAGTACAAAAGAGTAGAAGGTCAGCCAGCTTGGTTATAAAGGCAAAAGAATGCAAGAGTCAAGGGAGGACCGAATCTCACCCGACTCGCGGATGGGACTGATCCCGGCCTCAAAAAGATTCTGCTCCGAAAGCAGAACCTCGAGCTCCGGGACCACGTCGCTCAGCAGCAGGGAGTAGGCCTCCTTGTCCGCCGACTCGACCTGAGAGTTCCGGTTCGGAGACCGGTCCGGTTCACTCCAGGCCCAGTCGACATCTTCGACCGAGGCAAAGAAAAACCGGCTCTTCCAGCCCTTGATAGAAGAAGGGAGGTCGAACCGGAGACACCTGGGCTGGGGCGAGATGTACCACCAGCCGTCGTCGGTGGAGTACCTCTTCAGGGTGAACATAGCCCTGAAGAGGGAGAAACGGGCAACGAACCTGTGAAAATGACAAAAAACTATGAAAGAAAAGATGACCTGGATGGCATTGGGAGACAACTGGACCGGAACAAGACGGAAGTGGCTAAGGAAGGAGAGGAAGAACGGGTGCAGTGGGAATCGAAGACCCCCGAGGAAGAAGTCTTCATAGAAGGCTATGCGGTAGGGGCCACTCATGGTGACACGTTCCCCGGGCCGCGGAACGAATAGACGGATTGATCCCGGGATGCCGTAGGCCTCCCGGAGCAGAGAAAGATCGCCCTCGGTCATGGTGGAAGCATGACTGGAGGGACCGGCGGGAAGAAGAGGTGGAGCAGGAAGAGAAAGAAGAGGAAGGGCGGAAGCAATCGGAGGAGACCGGACCCCCCTGGGGATGCCGATGGTGACACCCCCAGGTTGCAGATGCCTGCGGATCTCCTCCGAGATCGTTTCCTCCTCTAAAGAGAAAGAAGATGGAGTCCTCGGCCGGGACGGACCGGCCTCATCCGGATTAGAAGAAACATAGCGACGACGCGCCATGACAAAGAAAGAAATAAAGATTCAGAGAAGAAGGAGAAGAGAGGAACTAGAAAGAAGGATGGAGGCACTCACCGAAAATACGCCAAGCGAGCGCGGGGCAACGGAAGTTAGTCTGCAGCAAACCGCCCACGAAGCAAGGGAAAAGGCCTCAATCTGGAAAGTCCCCTCCTTTTCAAACTCAGGCGATAGCAGCCGTACCCATCATTCCGCCACGAGCCAATGGATGATCGCCGCGTGGACGCACGCCCGACACAGATGCCTCGTTAGCAGGGTAACGACCTCTGCCTCGAAGCGACACATTTATTATGGGCAAGTGGGTGACGCGTGGCAGCTTCCTATAGGGCTTCGAGCGCATCGAGAAGCAGCGACGAGGATCATGGGAATTATGATGCAAGATCTTCGCCTCCCCACGTCATATCCGCATTTAATCCCGACGTTCCGTTCTACGACGCCCCAACGAAACGGCGGGCTGGGGGGCAACTGTTACGGCCGTAACAATGATGTGGCCAGGCTCAGATACCGTCAGATATGATCGAGCCACGTGGAGGTTTCTCCGGCCGAGTCAGCGCCACATTGCCGAGGTCGAGCTCGGCAAGGCTACTTCGCCAGACGACTTCCCAAGACAATACCGCTCTCACCGAAGTCGAGCTCGGTTCGGGGCTCCTCCTGCCACCTTGCCAGGCATCCACCCAGGAGGGGCCCGCCTAGGCCGAGGTCGGCCGATCCTTCGCTCCTTCGCCAGGTGGCCCCCAGAGGCGGGTCCACCTCGGCCGAAGCCAGGCGACCTCCTGCCACCTCGCCAGGTGTCCACCTGGGAGGGGTCCACCTAGGCCGAGGTCGGCCGATCCTTCGCTCCTTCGCCAGGTGGCCCCCGGAGATGGGTCCAGCTCGGCCGAAGCAAGGCGACCTCCTGCCACCTCGCCAGGTGTCCACCCAGGAGGGGTCCACCTAGGTCGAGGTCGGCCGATCCTTCGCTCCTTCGCTAGGTGACCCCCAGAGACGGGTCCACCTCGGTCGAAGCCAGGCGACCTCCTGCCACCTCGCCAGGTGTCCACCCGGGAGGGGTCCACCTAGGCCGAGGTCGGCCGATCCTTCGCTCCTTCGCTAGGTGGCCCCCGGAGGCGGGTCCACCTCGGCCGAAGCCAAGCGACCTCCTGCCACCTCGCCAGGTGTCCACCCGGGAGGGGTCCACCTAGGCCGAGGTCGGCCGATCCTTCGCTCCTTCGCCAGGTGGCCCCCGGAGACGGGTCCGCCTCGGTCGAAGCAAGGCGACCTCCTGCCACCTCGCCAGGTGTCCACCTAGGAGGGGTCCACCTAGGCCGAGGTCGGCCGATCCTTCGCTCCTTCGCCAGGTGGCCCCCGGAGTTGGGTCCACCTCGGCTAAAGCCAGGCGGCCTCCTGCCACCTCGCCAGGTGTCCACCCGAGAGGGGTCCACCTCGGCCGAGGTCAGGCCGCACGTACAGAGAAGATCCCAAAGAAAGAGGTGCAGGTTCCGAGGTCGTCCCTCGAGCCGTGCGCATCACAGGCGGTGCCCCGTACGGATGGTGGCGGCATGCGAAACACCATTTGCATCGGCCCGACAGGTCCCGTAGTCGAGAGGCGCGGTTCTGACAAAATAGGGCCCATAGACGGATGGCGCCTATACTCGGGAAGGAGAGCGCTCTCATTGGGCCCGAGGTCTGACCGGCCGCCTTACCGGCGCCACCCCCTTCTGTCTTTGCCCTTTCCCTGCTGGACCCGGCGGACGAGGTCGGAAAGCCGCCTGGCCCTCAACACCAAAAGGGGAAAGAGAAAAGGATGGGGAAGGGGAGCCTCCCAGGAGGAGAAGACATGCGAGCAGCGAGAGGAGATAAAAGGAAGGAAGCTGGGGATGACAAGGTAAGCTGATCGGGCTGAGGACAAGTAAGAAACAGTGGCCAAAAGCCTCGTTCCGAGAGTGAGATCCAAGGTTCCGAAAGGGGGTCGCTTGGCATGAGCTCGGCAAGGAGGCCCGATCGAATTTCTGGTCCCCATAGCATCTTTCTTGCTAGCAAATTCTTCGAGTCTGGAACTCCTTCGGGGGCCCGTCTTGGAGAATCTGTTCCTTCTCGTCGTCTACTGACTTGACCGTCGGAGCTCCCTCACCGGGATCCCCGGCCAGAGTCTTCTGACCCTCTTTTGCAGGTCCGCTCTAGCCAGGAGGCTCCGGGAGCCAGGCGGTCCGGTAGGATCGACGGATCCGAGGCACGGGCACGGCGACGAGATCGGTAACAGGAGTAAACTCAATTTTTGTTTCTTTTGCTAATAAATTTATCAATGGATGAGCCACTTTGCTAAAATTGGATATAAACCTTCTATAAAATCTAGCATATTCTAAAAATGAATGAATTTCTTTGACAGACTTGGATGGTGGAAGACTTGTAATTAGGTCAACTTTGATCTTGTCAACTTCTATTCCCTTTTCTGAAACTATATGACCAAGAACTATACCTTCTCTAACCATGAATTGACATTTTTTTCAATTGAGAACTAAATGCTTCTCCTTACATCTTTCTATAACTAGTCTTAGAAGGTTTAAACATTCGAAGAAGGTAGGGCCAAAAATAGAAAAGTTATCTATGAAAATTTTTAAAAATCATTCAACCATGTCAGAAAAATACTGATCATACATCTCTGAAAGGTTATCGGTGCATTACATAACCCAAAGGGCATGCACCTATTAGCAAAGGTTCCAAATGGGCAAGTGAATATGCTTTTTTCCTGGTCTGCATAGACTATGGGGATCTGATTATAGTCGAAGTATCCATCAAGAAAATAATAAAACTCCTATCCAGCTAATTTCTCTAATATCTGGTCAATAAACGATAAAGGAAAGTGATCTTTCCTTGTTACTGCATTCAATTTTTTATAGTCTACATAGACCCTCCATCCCGTTTGGGTCCTAATTGGGATAAGTTTATTTGCTTCATTCTGAACCACTGTTATCCTAGACTTTTGGGGTACCACTTATATAGGGCTTATCCATGAGCCATTAAAAATGGGATAAATAATTCCATTATCTAGTAACTTCCCTCTTTTTTGACTACATCCTTCATGGCTAGGTTTAATCTTCTTTGGGCACTCTAGTTGGTTTAGCCTCTTCCTCTAGGTGTATCTCATGTTGAACTATGAAAAGGCTTATTCTCTTAATGTCTGCCATGGTCTAACCTATTGCTTCTTGATTTTCTCTCAGAACAGTTAACAGCTCCTCCTCTTATTTAGGATTTAGGTCTAAGGCAATAATTACAAGCAAAGATTTCACTATACCTAAATACACATACTTAAGGTGCTTGGGGAGGGGTTTTAATTCTAATTTCGGTGCCTCCTATATTGATGGTTTGGTTGATAATTTAGCCATTTCCATGAGTATTTTAATGGGAGGCTCCCATCTCTAGCTGTTCTTATTATCTATAAGTATTTTATCTATGTTCTCATATTCATGGGTTGGCCAGAAACTAGACTCAAGATTGACTTTCTCATCGCTGATGTCTATAGATTCATAAATTTTATCTTGGATTACATTTACATTAGCATGCTTAGTGGATTCTTGTTCCACATTAAATATATTCAGCTCAATAGTCATGTTCTCGAAGAATAACTTCATAAGTTTATTTCGATAATTGATTTCAGCATTGGCAGTAGATAGAAATGGTCTTCCTAAAATAACTGAGATATGATCCTTAGGATTTGATACTGGTTCAGTCTCGAAAATGATGAAATCTATAGGAAAGATAAAATTGCCAACCTTAATTAGAACACCTCCACCATTTTTTTAAGGATCCTAATAGATTGGTCTGCTAATTATAATGTGATTCCTGTTGGCTGAGTTTTTTCCAATCCCAATTGCTCATAAATTGAATAGGGCAAATATTTATACTAGCCTCTAAATTAAGTAAGGCCTTCTCAATGTGGATTTCTTCTATGATACATGAAATTGTTGGAGGCCTTGGATCCTTATATTTTATGGACATGTGACTTAACAAGTATGAGCTTATACTTGCTGCTAAGAAAGCTCTCTTTGATACATTGGTGGTCCTTTTCTTGGTACAAAGATCTTTTAAGAATTTGGTATAAGTCAGAACCTATTGGATCATGCCTAATAGAAGAATATTTACTTGAACTTGCTTAAAATATCTCTAACATTTTATCTAAATGTTCTTATTATTTATTAGACTTTAGTTGATTCGAAAAAGGAGCTCTAGAAATTGTGGGCACCTAGTTTAGTGTACTATTAGTTTCAGAAGCTTGAGTTTGTAAGACAAGTTGTTCATTTAGTGACTCAATAAATGAGCCATCTATAGTGTCAAATATATCTACCTTATTATCCACTTGTTTTCCTAATCTTAAAGAGTGAAAAGCATTTACTTGATTAACTTGATTTTCTTGGGGTGGTCGACCATTTTGGTTTCTTGGATTATGCTCAGGCTGGCTAGGTAGCCTACCTCATCTCTTTCATCGTTGCCCAGTTGGCTTACCCAAGAGGAGGGGTGAATTGGGTATAAAATTTTTTTCACAAATATGTACTCTTTTGAAATCTTAGTGTGGTGAGTAAAGTGAGTTAGATGTTAAATACGGAAACAAGTAAATGAACATAATCAGAAGTAAGCACAAACATCATAAATTTTATAATGGTTCGGAGCAACCCAGCTCCTACGTCCACTATCCAAGATATCACTTGAAATTTTTACTATATTCTTACAAGAATACAGTCAGTTTGTTTTGCACCGGACTCACAAACCAAAATCCAATCTTGGTTTTACATCGGGATCACCAAGAATCCAATACAACATTAGTTTTTCCGGGCTCACTGACAATCCAAACTTGATTTTAAAGGCTCACCAAAAATCTTAAACAATACCCAAGCTACAGCCCCTGCTGTACTTGGAATAATTCAAAATAAATTTACAAATGAAGCAATATCAAAGATAAACCAAACTTTGTCGAATGGTTGTAGTTGAAGCTCTTCGAGAAGCCTTCTTGATTACTCCTTTAATGCTCTTTAAGACTTTCAAACTTCTTTAGTAAATGACTCAAGAAATTGATAGGAGTTTGATGAAGTCTTGAGCTTTAGCTTGAATGCTCCTTTGAATATTCAATGCTCTCATTAAAACTTGTACAAAACTTATTCAAATCCATCATTTATAGCTTCTCTAACTATTCGCAACTGAAAACAGCCGTTGGAGTGCCTTGGGAGTCGAAATATAGCCATTAGAGCACTTTTTGGATTCAAAAGATTAATTTTGGAACTAGTCGTTACACTTCAAAAATTGGGATTCGAGTTGGCTCGAATTCTCAGACATGCAGAAACTGAACTCTGGTCGAGTCGGCTCGCTTGACTAGTTTTCTCAGAACTGAAATTTACTCACTCTAGAAGAGTCGGCTCGGTTGATGGGGACATCAATAAGAAAGAATTTTTTTGGACTAACTCACTATTATTTTGCAGTTAAAATAGACAAATCTAATAAAGGGTTTGAACCAATCTTCTCTTTCAGCAAATATTTGAGCCGATTCATGAGTCGACTCAACCTAAATTCAAGTAGGGTATGAGGCCACTTCTTGGCGCCATCCATTTGAAGCCCACTTCCCTCACTTGGATACCATCTACTTGAAACCTATTTCTCTCACTTGCATGCCATTTACTTGAAGCCCATTTTTCTCAATTGATCGACACCACATCAAGCACCTTTTGGAGAGGAGGAAGGACAACATCAAGAATTTTATGGGAAGATTGAAGCCATGTTCTATTACCCTAATAACCCTCCAACTAACTTTCTATATAGGATGCCACATCACATGACATATAGGGCTCCACATCAGCAAATTAAGCCAAGTCATTGCCATATATCAATTGGTTGTAACCTTCTATCCATAAATTGTTATAAAAAACTAATTCTAAAAACTACCCAACTAGAGTTAGCTAGACCTAACCTCCACTCTCTCTCTCTCCTTGGCCGACCCATGTGGGTTATGAAGGGCAATAAATAGGGCCTAAGCCCCCCCATTGTATTCATTCTACTTTAGATTAAATGAAGAAAGCTATCTTTCTTGTTCTAGTTCCCCTATGTTCTTTTGTTTGGAGTGATAAGTTCTTGAGTTTGAGAGTTAGAAGATAGGTTTGAGAAGAAAGTGTGAGATTCTTAAATGAGTGTTTGAAAGGTAGAATATCCTTGAGTGTTTGAAAGGTGAAATGCTCCTTGCTTGATCCAAGATCCAAGCATCATTCCTTGAAGGCTCCAGCTTCTACTTCCTTGTTTTCCCTTTCTTCTTCTTCTTGTTTCAATTCCAATTTTAAGTTCTCCTTGCACGCCTAATCTTTGATTTGATGCAGGTTTTCTTTGATTTTCCAAGTCCAAGATGAAGGTCTCCAAGCCAAGAATCATGGCCAAGGTGAGTCCTAAAGGCAGGGAGTGCTAGTCTTATGGTTTAGACCTCAATCCTTGAATGATGAGAGCTCCTTCTTTCACCAAATAATTATCTATCATTGTTAGTAGGAAAACTCTTTCTAAGCTTCATTAGATCTGATCATTTGAAGGTTAACTTGTCCTAATAGTGATGGTTTCTTTGCCATGAAGATCCTAATCTCTATTTTGAACTAGATCTACATTTTGGGTATTGTAATCTAGATCAACTAATCTCCTTATGAAGATTCTTTTCTTGGATTGATTTAGACCATTTATTTGATAATTAATTACTCAAGTTTGCTTGCTGGTTAGCTTGCTAAAACTCTTCATTCATCATTTCATTTTCGTCCATCATCAATTTTTTGGTATCAGAGCTTATGGTTTACTAGGTCAAGTGTTTGATTGCTGAAATTTTTGTTCTAGTATTCACCCAAATATTTCATGAATTTTAGTAATTTTTTTACATTACAAAAAAATCCACAAAAATATTTTTCCAGTACCTTAGTGTATTAGGATTCGAAATATAAAATTCAAAAAAGTATTTTTCATTAATTTATGGATTTAAAAATATGAGTTCTTAGATCATTTCTGAAGTTCTATCCAAAATTCTATTTTTGCCTTCCATTTCATTTAATTTTCAAAAAAATACAAAAATATTTTTTCTAAATTTTTAATTTTTATATCTGAGGTTCAAACTTCTATTTTTATTATTTTCCACTAGAATTATAAATTTTAAAAGGATCTAGAGTTAGGAAGTCGAAATTTGAATTCAGGTTGTTAAGAGTTAGCTAAACTGCTGGAACCTTCTAGAATGTGCTTTCAAACTACCTTTTCAACCAAAATTTGAGTTAATCTGATGTCAAAACTTTAAATTACAAGAATTTTGATCTGAGAGTTAACCAAATCAATTTTATTTTGAGTTTTTAGATTTTTTAAAAGATTAAATTTCAAGTTTTTAATACTAACTAGTTGAAAGTTGTTCCCTGCTGAAATTTTTTTTTTACAAAATGAATTTCCTAACCAAATTCCAGGAATTAAATTTTAAAATTTAGAATCTGGGATCTTTACTGAGGAATCTAACAACTCAAATTTTAATTTTAATTTTTTTTGAAATTTTAAAATTTTAATTTTGAATTTTTTAAAACTAGTTGACTAGAAGTTGTTAGGGCTGAAACTATCTTGTAACAACTCTAACTTCTAGAATGAATTTTTAATCCTAATTTGAGATTTAAATTTAAAATTTGATTTCTGAAATCTGGACTTCAAAATCTAAATTTCTCAATTTAATTTTTTGAATTTTAATTTTTTAAAAATTCAGGTTTGAATCACATGTTTGTGCTAATACTAGTTGTTATGTTAACTAGTTGGTGAATTGTTTGTGCATCCATTCCTAAATCTATTTAAGGGCATTCAATCATAACATAAGGAAAGGAGGTTATTACCTTTTATTGGCCCAAAACAATCACCCACATTTGCATTGACCTAAACCATAATTGAAATCGAGTAGGAACCTAAAACTAGGGACACCCACGAGTCGGGTTCAAGTGCAAGGTAAGACAAAGTATTATTTGAGTTTGTATCTATTCCTTGAAATCGATGTCTAAGACAAGAGGTCAAATGGTAAACACCTTAAACGGACTTGTGGTTTTTAATTAAGACCTCGTGAAAGCGAGGGGAGCCTCCAGCAACCCTACCTCTTACCTGGCCAGTGGACAGGATAATTACATACTTAAGTAGTACCTAGTTAAGTCTTGTATTTTGAACTTTTAGGTCTAGGAGCCCTAGAAGTTAGGTTTGTACTGCTTGAAGCTCCATACCAATAGTCTCACACTCAGTCTGTTTTTACCCATGGATCCTAATCTTGAATTCTTTTTGAAATCCCTGACTAAAATGTTTGATACTATAAATGGGCAATTAGGGCAAATGAGAAAGGAATTAGGTCAAGTGAAGGACCATGTTGGGACACTTGAAGAGATCCCAATAACCTCCACCGAACCTGAGTCACTTAGGTCAATTCCTCGAGGTCCAAGAGTCCATCATCATGAATTCACTACTGAATACAATTCAAGACGACTTCACCATGACTTCATAGAAGAAGCCCATAGGATCCATGCTGAGCCTGAATCACCTAGTCCACCTCCCCTTGGTCCAAGAGCCTAATATCATAATCTCACCCCTGAGTATAACCCTAGATATCCCTACCAAGACTTTGTAAATCAGGAGGAGAGAGTCTTTAGGAATAATCGATCCTATACACCCACTTTTGATGGAAACCCTGAGGTTTATGTCGATTGGAAAGAGAAAATGGATCAATACTTTGAATTTGATGAAATGTCGAAAGTAACAAAGTGTCAATTTGCCAAATCAAAGTTAATCCGACATGCTAAAGCATATTGGGGAGAAGTTGAGCAAAAAAGTTATTATAGTGGGGATAAAATAAGTACTTGGAGAGAAATGAAGAGTAAACTGAGGGAAAAGTACCTAGGTAAATATTATGAGCAAAAACTTTTAGACCAATGGTACAAATTGAGACAAGATGATACACCTATATTTGATCTTATTGCTAAATTCAATAAGTATGAGGGAGATGAAGAAGAGACTAAACTCACAGAAAAATTAGAGAAAAAATCTCCTGAACCTATTGAAGAATTTAAGGATGAAATAGAATCAAAGTCTTGTCCAAATGAAGGGCTAGAAAGAGAAAATCCTAAACCTGTTGAAGAACTTAAGGAAGAAGTTTATGAAGCTGGGTCTAACCTTATGGACGAATATGATCAAGAATAATTACTTGAAGATAAAATAATTACCTAGCCTAAAGAAATCAACAACGGGGATAATCAAAATAAGTCCAAGAACAAAGCCATGAAGAACAATTCGAGAAGATAATAGAGGACCCAGAATTAATCACTATTAAGGATTTACATATAAAGATTAATGAAGGATCACCTAATGGGGTATTGACCATCAGAGAAAATCTAAAACCAATTCCAAGGATCAACCCTAAGAAATTGTAGAACCTGCAAAAGAATTTAACATGAGGATTAAAAGTGAAGAGATGGTAGGAATTGAAAGATGGAAGTGCAAGAGAAGGAAGATGGAAATTGTATTCCCTGATAATTGTCCTAAGCCTGATTCACCCTTCTTGAACATTCCCAATCCTAATCCACCCAGCTGGGACATCTACCATACCATTGACCAGGTCCCAATAATACTCAACAGTTACTTTTGGAAGACATTATGGTATTTATTGGGCATCAAATTAAGATTCGCTGCCACTTACCTAAAGTTATGTGCCAGAGTTTTCAAAGCCATTTAGGAGAATATTAGAAATTAGAAACTTTTGTTTCCTAGCTCAACAATAAAGTTTAGTTCATAGATAATAAAGTCCATTAGAGCTTGTTTTATTTTGGTGTCATTTATGTTTTGTTATTTGATGTCATTTGACCTTCCCATATATAAGTGTCCATGACTGCGAGAGTCATATGCATAGCATGATTAGTAAGAAAATTTGAGCAATGAAATTAACAAGTATATGATCAACTCACATAAAAGAGCCAAAGAATTTCAGGAAGGAAACTATGCCATGGTAAGGCCAAACCTGAATAATTATATTCCCGTGGTGTAGGTCATTTTCAAAATAGTAAGAAAAAATTTGGACCTAATATGTGCTAGATTGACCATCCGACTTTGGTATCAGTTTCACTTTTAATAATTTAAATCTAGAAGGATAAAGGAACCAACAATGATACCTAGTGAGCCTTTCGAGCCTGATTCTATCTTTGAGAGTGAGCTAGCCCATGAGTGTCCACCAGCCAAGTTACCAAAGTAGCAAGACAGGATTGAGCGAGTCTTAGACAATAAGACTGTCACTGCTTGAAATAGGGACTATCAATGCTACTTGGTTCATTGGCAAGGATGCCCTGATTTTGAAGACTCATGGATTACTTGAGAAGACCTACAAAGAATCGACCAGACCTATTAGAGCATCACTAGAGTTAGATTGATTCTTACTCAATAGAATCGAGTTCTTTTCATCCCGAGAGAATTGATGGGGACATCAACAAAAAAGAAATTTTTTTGACTAACTCACTTTTGTTTTGCAGTTAAAATAGACAAATATAATAAAGAGTTTGAGCCCATCTTCTCTTTCAGCAAATACTTGAGCCGATTTATGAGTCAACTCAACCTAGATTCAAGCAGGGTATGAGGCCACTTCTTGGTGCCATCCATTTGAAGCCCACTTCCCTCACCTGGATGCCATCTACTTGAATCCCATTTTCCTCACTTGCACACCATCTACTTGAAGCCCATTTTCCTCAATTGGTCGACACTACATCAAGCACCTTTTGAGGAGGAGGAAGGACATTACATCAAAAATTTTATGGAAAGATTGAAGCCATATTTTATTACCCCAACAACCCTCCAACTAACTTGTCATGTGGGATGCCACATCACATGACACATAGGGCTCTATATCAGCAAATTAAGCCAAGTCATTGCCACATGTCAATTGGTTGTAACCTTCTACCCATAAATTGTTATAAAAAACTAATTCTAGAAACTACCCAACTAGAGTTAGCTAAACCTAACCTCCACTCTCTCTCTCTCCTTGGCCGACCCATGTGGGTTATGAAGGGTTATAAATAGGGTCTAAGCCCCCCTATTGTATTCATTCTACTTTGGATTAAATGAAGAAAGCTATCTTTTTTGTTCTAGTTCTCCTATGTTCTCTTGTTTGGAATGATAAGTTCTTGAGTTTGAGAGTTAGAAGATAGGTTTGAGAAGAGAGTGTGAGGTTCTTAAATGAGTGTTCGAAGGATAGAATATCTTTGAGTGTTTGAAAGGTGGAATGCTCCTTGCTTAATCCAAGATCCAAGTGTTGACTGAGGTCAGCTCATGCCTCGTAGAGGTCTGGGACCACGCAACGTGGCCGCCAGCTAGGTGGGTTGGGTCCAGCTCATGCCCCTTGGTTGGTGCTGAGTTGTCATCTCCAGCGAGCCGACTCGAGGTTTAGTACTCTGGGTTGCTCTTGTGAGGCGTCGATTCAAGTGCCCCGGGATTGCTGTGCTCCCGGTTTAAGAGAGATAAACCTGCCTCTTATAACAGGGACGTTCCTTTTGTAAGAATGGTTGGGCATCGATCTGACACCAAGCATCATTCTTTAAAGGCGCCAGCTTCTACTTCCTTATTTTCACTTTCTTCTTCTTCTTGTTTCAATTCCAATTTTGAGTTCTCCTTCCATGCCTAATCTCTAATTTGATGCAAGTTTTCTCAAATTTTCTAAGTTCAAGATGAAGGTCTCCAAGCCAAAAATCATGGCCAAGGTAAATCCTAAAGGTAGGGAGTGCTAGTCTTATGGTTTAGATATCAATCCTTGAGTGATGAGAGCTCCTTCTTCAACCAAATAATTAGCCATAATTGTTAGTAGGAAAATTCTTTCTAAGCTTCATTAGATCTGATCATTTGAAGGTTAACTTGTCCTAGTAGTGATGGTTTCCTTGCCATGAAGATCCTAATCTCTATTTTGAACTAGATCTACATTTTGGATATTGTAATTTAGATCAACTAGTCTCCTTATGAAGATTCTTTTCTTTGATTAATTTAGACCATTTATTTGATAATTAATTGCTCAAGTTTACTTGTTGGTTAGCTTGCTAAAACTCTCCATTCATCATTTCATTTTCGTCCCCCATCATCGGTTGCTCATCAAGTCGACTCGGTTGTCTAATTTTTGAAAACTATAATTTTGGTACTTTGAACAAGTCGGCTCTAATTTCATCAAGTCGGCTCGGTTGGCAAAGTATCATAAAAGCTTGTCCCGTGCTTGAACAATGAGTCGGCTCTATTCTTTGAGTCAACTTGAGTGATCTTTGTCCAAAAGACTTCCAAACTTCTTCAATCAACTTCAAAAGGCTTCCAAAAACTTTCAAACTTGTTTAAACTTAATCTAAGAAATTTAAACTATAAAATTACATAGAATTAGTCCTTTTTCGTAATAATATACATTTAAATTTTCTTGGACTCTTCAATATATGATCATTTTCTATGAAAAACTTGATTCATTACAATGATTTCAGAATTGTAGGTAGAATGATTGTTCATTTGAAGCATCCTACAAAAACTTCTTAAACACTTGAAAGGAGTTAGTATCAAATACATGTTCTAATATTTTGTTATCATCAAAATCATTCCAAGGATCAACAATCTCTCCCTTTTTGATAATGACAAAATACTGGACATGGAAAAAGTTTATAATTATGTATATATGAACACTTAGAAGTATCAAAGTGACTTGTATATAGTTTAAGTTAATGTGTGTTAGTAAGTATCATCATGTATCATGTATGTATTAAGAAAGTATCAAAATGTATCAGAGCCAATATTGATACATCCAATATTATCAAAAATGTATCAGAGCCAATATTTATCAAAATGTACTTTTGCTTTAGAATGTATCAGAGCTAATTAAGTATCAAAAAGTATCAGAGCTTATTTCCATTAAATCAGTATCAAAATGTATCAGAGCTAAGTTTCATTAGATTCCATGCAAAAATAACTTACTACTCTCATAAAATATTTTCCATGAAGTCGTATTTTCCATGCACATCATTATTACTACTCCCCTTTTTGTCATCAACAAAAATATTATTCATGAAGTGTCTATTTTTTCATATATAAACTTGTTCTATGAAAATACCAATCAATGATTGTAAGAATATTAAGATGTTTTGAGATAATTTCACCTTCTCTTTGTTTTCTTTGTGTTCTTGTTAACATTTCCTCGTTTTTAATGTTAATTGATTGATATCAATTGTTGAGTCCAAGGTTACATACATCACAAAAAGGTAAAATAGAATGAATAAGACATTGCACATTACTGAAAGCATATATGTCATTATTTCAAAAAGATATATTATAAATACATCCAAAAAGGTGTAGTTAAAACAAGATACATCAATAACAACCAGTATCATGGTTACTCTTCACTACTAGAACCTACATCTAAGGTTTCGGTAGCATAAGTTCTAGATCTCCTAATAGGTGGGGGAGGTCATCTTGAAGTTCTAGTCCTAGATGCTGGTCCAGTCCTAGGTGAAGGAGGTGGCTGTCTAGCATGTGGTGGAGGCTGTCTAGGTATGGGTGAAGGCTGTGGAGGTACTGTCTAGAAGTAGAAGCTCTAGATCCAGAATGCATTGAGTGACCAGAAGTAGAACAGTCCTCAGTTCTGTCCCCATCCTGTGTATCTCCTGCTGAATATCATGCAATGCTACAGCCTGGTCTCTAGCAAAAAATCTATTGCTCCTCAAAGTCTACCGAAGTCAGAACATAGCTATGTAAGATCTGTCCTGTAGTTATCCTGCATCCTCGACCCATCTCAACAGACTTCATCCTCAGTGTCGGCTCTCTCATCTCAGTGCGAAACTCTTCTAGGCCTCTCTCAAGTGTCTAGTGAAGATCGTCAAACATCGATCTGAATGTGTCAATCAGGATCTCAGTGAAATGAGTGAGCTGCTTAAGTGTAAAAGTAGTCTGAGTAGCAGTAGCTGAAGTTGAAGGTGCTGAAGGTGCAATAGATGGTCCTGGCGGAGTCCTCAGATTGCCAGGCTCTCTGTCCATCTCAGCCTGTCCCTCAGCCTCCTCATCTGCAGATTCATCATCACTATCACCAGACTCTGTGTCAACATCTCCATTTGACTCAGCCTCTCAGTAGTAGTAGTGGCAGCAGTACCAAGCTCAGCCTCCTCATCATCAGAAGAGTGATGCACTAACCTTGACCTGAAATATTCTTCACCCACTGACCTTCGATCTTGTGGTAACCCATACAGTGAAGAGACTTGTCAGTATATCTATCAGTATGTAGCAATGGTCTGGCATCCTCATTTGTAAGGTCCACTCCATAATCTCTGAAAATTAGTATAAATGCCATGCCATAAGGAAGGCACGCCTTAGCTTTTCTTGCAGCATCTCTCATCTGAGCTAACATAATAAATGGAAGGTTGATCTGCTCCCCCTCAATAAGATAACTCATGAATACCATGTCTCTTTCACTTACCTAGTCAAAGCAACCGGTTCTGGGCAAGTAGATTCTGCTGTTGAAATTGTGAAGTAGCCTCATTTCTAAAAATAGTTGATTGGCTTGCAAGTTCACAATCCCACTGACATTTTTCCTCTCTAACACTATTCTTAGGGCAGCCTGTTTATTCTTTAAAACTAGATGACATTTACCAACAGTGGGGAGATGAAGTACCCTGCTCAAAACTTCTTCAGCTATAGTGATATCTACCCCCTTAATAGAAGATGTTATTTGATTTACCCCCAAGGTTAGATTCTCAAAGAAGCTTCTTACTAGAGTAGGGTAAGTAGGTAGATCCAAGGAACTAAAGAACTCCCAACCCTGAAATGCGAGCCAATCCCCTATTCGGAAACTCTCTTCCTCAAGAAATTTGAAAATCACCTTTCTTACAGACGTTATGGGTCGATTTCCCATCTGAATAATCTATCTTTAAGGTGCTGGGGACTGATCTTGAGGTTCATTTTGAGCTTCACGAAGAGTCGGCTCCTCATGACGAGCCTTTGTTCTTCTTTCCACTGTGCTTGAGCTTGGAGTCTTCCACTTTCCACATTGACCGGATGCTTTCTTTGGAGCCATGGATTGAGGATCTAGTGGAGAGAGAGAGAAGGTGTGGTCCCAAGGGTTTGGAAGGGTATTTCTCTTGTTCGGCTAGGGTTCAATAGGAAAGAAATGTGCCCTAGTTTGGGACCTACGGGTTTTTTAAAAAACAATATCCCGACATCCGAGTCAGCTTGGCCAAAACCTTGTCTGCTCGAGTCGGCTCGAGCAAAGATCAAGCAAAATGGCCCAAAAGTTCAACAAAAAGGTTTCTAACCCTAGATATACACTAGACAAGATGGTTTTCTATCTTGGATTGGTGATAGATGTTTTCTAGATATTTTTTTTTAATTTTGAAGAAATTAGGTCAAGAATTCTAAAATAGGTCACACAGACCTAATTCTCCTATAATCAATTGAAATCTATCCTCATTAAGTTGCTTAGTAAAGATGTCAACTAATTGATTTTCAATTGGAACAAATTCAAGTTCAGTATTACCACTTTGTACATGATCCCTGATGAAGTGATGTCTAATTTCTATATGTTTAGTTCTAGAATGCTGAATTGGATTCTTTGTCAGATTAATAGCACTTGTGTTATCACATTTGATAGGAATTTTAGTTTGAATAATACCATAGTCTTCTAGTTGTTACTTAATCCAAAGCAGTTAAGCACAACAACTCCCTACAGCCATAAACTCTGCCTCAACAGCAGATAGTGCTATGGAGTTTTGCTTCTTACAGTGCCATAAGATTAAGTTCAACCTTAGAAATTGACAAGTATCACTAGTACTTTTGTTATCAATTTTACATCCACCATAATCAGCATCAGAAAAATCAATTAAATTCATTGAAGATTGTTTAGAATATCATAGACCTAAATTACTTATTCCTTTTAGATATCTTATGATTCTTTTAAGAGCAAGTATATATAATTCTTTTGGATTAGATGAAAATCTAGCATATATACAAACACTAAATAAGATATCAGGTCCACTAGTAGTTAAATACAATGATGATCCAATCATACCTTGATCGAACTTTTGATCAACGTTATTTCCATCTTCATCTTTGTCAAGTCTGCAGGTAGGGCTCATAGGTGTGCCAATTTCTTTGACTGACTCCATACCAAACTTCTTAATGATCTCCTTGATATACTTAGTTTGGTTGATAAATATTCCTTCCTTTGTTTGCTTAATTTGGAGTCTAAGAAAGTAGGTTAGTTCACCTATTAAGCTCATTTCAAATTCGCCCTGTATAAGCTTAGCAAATTCTTTATACAGATCTTCATTAGTTGCATCAAAAATTATATCATCTATATAAATTTGTATAACTAACATATCATTTTCTTTTCTTTTAATGAATAGAGTGGTATCTACATTGTCTCTAATAAAATTATTTTCAAGCAAGAACTTAGTTAATCTATCATACAATGCTCTAGGTGCTTATTTTAAACCATATAATGTTGATTAAGTTTGAAAACATGATTGAGAAAAGCATGGTTTTCAAATCCTGGTGGTTGTTCTACAAAAATTATTTCAGAAATAAAATCATTTAAAAATATGCTTTTACATCTATTTAAAATAATTTGAAATCCATGTAGCAAGCAAATACAAGTAATAATCTAATAGCTTCCAATCTTGCTACAGGTGCATAGGTTTCATCAAAATCTATTCCTTCTTCCTGATTATATCCTTTGACAACTAAGCTAGCTTTATTTCTAATTACATTGCCTTTTTCATCTAATTTATTCCTATAAACCCATTTAGTGCCTATAACAGGATAATCAAAAGGTCTTATTACTAAGGTCCATACATTATTTCTTTCAAATTGATTAAGTTCTTTATATATGGCCATCATTCAATTGGGGTCATTTTATACTTCTTCTATATAATTAGGCTCTACTTGTGAAACAAATACTAGGTAATTATGTGCATCTCTAAGTGATGACCTAGTCCTAACTCCTTGTAAGGGATCACCTATAATTAAATCTTTAGGATGTGATATTACAGACCTCCATTCTTTAGATAAATCAGCATGATCTTTGCTTACCATTTCATCTCCTTCTTCAGCTTGTTTGTCCTTTAGGCCCATGTCCTTCATAGTTTTGTCAATTATACCTGTATCATTATCAATACACTTTTCTTTTCTAGAAGGTGAAGGGTTAGTTTTATCAAATACAACATGGATAGATTCTTCAATAGTTAATGTTCTTTTATTAAATACTCTATATACTTTGCTAGAAGTAGAATAACCAAGAAATATTGCTTCATCAGATTTAGCATCAAATTTTTCAAGGTTATCCTTTCCATTATTCAATACAAAGCATTTGCAACCAAAAATATGAAAATAATGAATACTAGGTTTTCTATCATTCCAAAGTCTATAGGAGGTTTTCTTTAAAATAGGTCTGATCAAAACATGATTCAAAATATAACATGCAATGTTCACGACTTCTGTCCAAAAGTACCTTGGAAGATTGCTTTCATACAACATGGTTCGGGCCATCTCTTCCAATATCCTATTTTTTCTCTCTATAATACCATTTTGTTATGGTGTTCTAGGAGTTGAGAAGTTATGATCAATGCCATACTCAATGCAATACTCTTCAAAATATTGATTTTCAAATTTAGTACTGTGATCACTTCTAATTGAAATAACTTGATACAGGATGACTCTAGGACTGAGATGAATGTAGGAAATAACAGTAACTAATTTTTTTGTAATTTTTTTAAGAATTAAATTGGTGGCTAGAGTCCCGAAAAACATAAAAGACTAGCAAGAAAACTAGTAATGAAAAGAACTAAAGTACCCCCATACGAACTCATGCAAAATAATAAAAGAAGGACCTTGAGGGTTGAGAAACCCCTTGTTAGGATAGCTTACCTTCAATGAAATTAAAAATCAGGAGAGGGATGGATTGTACTGAACAATGATTTGAAGATCTTGTCAAAGATGGGGTCACTCTGCACTCTGGATCATTACCTGGATGATAAGCATGTTAAGTCAGCTTTCTTTAGTTGATCCAGGAGGCAAAGAGGGCCTCCTCCTTGGAGGTGAACACCACGGGGATCCTGCAGACGTCAGAGGTCAATCAGAAAGAAAACAAGGAGGCAAAACAAAATTAGGGTTTCGATGGAAGAAGAGAGTGGAGTTGCTGATGCTGGCAGCTTGAAGTTAAGGAAAGAAAGAGAGTAGCATGGGTGGCTAGGGTTTGCACACACACAAGTAACCACGGGTCTCACACCCACTCCAAAAAGAGGACACAAATTTTCACAAGAAAATTTAGCAGAGTTTATTTCATGAATAAGAGTTGATTACAAGAGGGGGAGGGGTGGGTATTTATAGTCTCACCCATGTCCTCTCCTTGTTTGGATTGGATTACAAAGTTTGATTAGGAAAAGAATTACAAAGTGACTTAGGACTAGGAGTACACAATTTAAATAGAATTAAAACTTGATTCCTAGTTGGATGTGGACTTCTCTCTCCTTCTTGGACTTGGTCAAAGGGCCCCTCATGGGCTAGGATTCCACCTTGAATTGGGCTTGGACTTTGGGTGCCTTCATGTGGACTTTTGGGCAGCAAATGGGACATCTTCAAGTAGGCTTGGGCGGCCTCCAGATGGGCTTGGCCTATGGGCTGGGAAAACCCTGGGTGCCCACTTTAATTTGGACAGGGAAAGGCTTGGGGTGCCATCTTCTTCTGGGCTTCTGGGCTTGAGAGGGCTTCTAGGCTGGGGCTCCTGGAAGAAGGAATATTCCCGGGGTGCCAGGTATCTTCAAGTATGGAGGCTTCATGGGCTTGGACTCTGCTCTGACCTGGGAGGGCTGGTGAAGGCTTTGGTTGGTGATCCTCCTCTTGTTTAAGACTGGACTAACACAAACTTGTAGGACTCAACTGGACTCATGAGGTTGAGACAGCTCAACTTATTACAGGACTCGATATGATACTTATTACAAAACTTGGCTCACTTAAAATAAGTGACACATTATTAAAGGACTCAAAAAAATCCTAATCAGTAAACTAGATAGGGTCCAATAATCTTTGTTGGATCTTGGTGCCCCCACCATAACTGAAAGATTTTTCTGATTTGAAACTTTCTTATGAAATTTTTGAAATACTTTGAAAGCTTTATCTTTATGTGCAATAAACAAAACCCATGTAAATCTTGAAAAATCATCTATTATCACAAGTCCATATTTCATACCTCTTAGGCTTATGGTCCTAGTTGGTCCATATTTAAAACTCCCCCTAGTTTGTTTACTAAATTGGAATGCATCACAAACATGTTCAAAATCAACTTTAAATTTAGATTAAACCTCTAACTAGATCTTGAAAATTAATTTAGCTAAAGTATACATGCTAGCATGACCTAATCTTCTATGCCACAGTAAGCTAGATTCTTTGGTTTTAACATTCATTGCCACTAGACTTGTACTACTTGACATGGCTAGATCATTTAAGTCTACCACATAAATATTTCCAAGTCTATAACCAATAAACTTAGTGCTAGAATCAAGTGAGCTAGTTACTATACACATGAAGATTCAAAGACAACCTTGAAACCTTTATTACATAATTGACTTATACTTAATAAATTATGCTTCAACTTGTCTACTAGAAATACATTTTCAATAAAAATAGAAAGGGTGATTCTGATCTTACCAATGCCAATAATCTTCTCCTTACCATTGTCACCAAAAGTGATCATTCCTCCATCATTCATTTCCAGGGTGATGAATTGTTCTTTGTCACCTGTCATATGTTTTGAACAACCGCTATCCAGATATCATCTTTTCTTTGAATTCTAGGCTGCAAGACATTCTTGCAAAACAATCAAACAATACTTTTAGGTATCTAAGCTTTCTTGGGTCCTTGAAGGTTAGTAGGAGTGGTTCCTTTAGGAACCTAAATCTTTTTCACTCTATTTTTATTTTTCTTTCTTAAATTACATTCAAAAGTTTTATGACCAATCCCATTGCAATTAAAGCAAACTATTTTTGATTTTTGATATGAAACAGGTATTGAAATTTTAATGCATGAAACTTTGTAGCTGAAACTCTATTTGTATGCATTGAATTATAGCCAATTCCAGCTCTACTATTTGAATCTCTTTGATTTTTCAAAATCAACTCAAACTTATTTGAACTCAAAGTTAATATGTCAACTAAGGGCTTGAGTCGACTCATTTAATTTTGTAAACTTTTGTTCTTTTTAAGACATTCATTCTTTTCAGCTTGTAAAACATTGCATTTTTCAGAAATACAACTTAATTCTTTTTGTAAGATGTTGTTCTTTTCTGAAATCTCATTCTTTTCTTTCATCAAAGCATCATAATTATATTTTAGAGTTTTAATTTTAAACTAGCCTTTTCGTATTCTGACAAAAGCTCATAAAAAGCAGTATTTAACTCTTCATATATAAATTCATCGTTATGTTAGGAGATATTACCTCATCTTCGAGATTCATTAAATATATATTAGCTATTTTGGATGTCTCTTCCTCTTCATTTGATATGGATCCATCGCTGTCGCTCCACGTAGCAACCATCACTTTCTTTCTTCTTATATCCTTTCTTTAATATGGGATACTCTGAACGATAGTGCCATGGCTTCTTGCATTTGTAACATATCGGTTGTTGATCCTTGTCTCTTTCTTTGTCGTTCTCCTTTTCTTTGCTATGTTCCCCTTTCTAAGATTTTTCTTTCAATACCTTGATATTTTCTTGCCCATAATTTTTTTGAATCTCCTCATGACTAGAGCAATATCGTCATCTTCAAGTTCTTCATCAGAGGAGAGGCTTTCTTCTTCTATCTCTTCTTCTTGCTTCTTTAATTCAGCTACAGCTTTGAAGGCTATTGATTTCTTCTTTTTGACATCATCCTCACTATGGTGTTGCATTGTAAGTTCATGTGTGATCAAGGAACCCAGAAGCTCATCCAATGGTAGTGTGTTCAGGTCCTTAGCTTCTTGAATCGCAGTGACCTTTGGATCCCATTTATCCGGTAATGATCTTAGAATTTTTTGCACAAGGTCTGCATTTGAGTATATCCTGCTAAGACTTTTTAGATCGTTAATAATATATGTAAATCTTGAAAACATAGCAGATATTGTTTTATTGGGCTCCATCTTAAATAATTCATAACTATGCATAAGAATATTGATTTTCGATGTCTTTACTTGAGAGGTTCCTTCATGGATAACTTCAAGTTTATCCCAAATTTTTTTTACAGAAATGCAAGTAAAAATCTGGTTAAACTCGTTAGCATTTAAAGCATAATACAAAAGATTCATTGCTTTGGTATTCAATTAACCCATCTTCATGTCATATTCATCCCATTTCTTTTCAGGTTTTGGGATGTCTATGCCATCAACCTTTTTAGTGAGTGTGTGAGGTCCTTTTAAATTACTTTCCACAGTTAAAAATCTATTACCTGAATATAAATCTTCATTCGTGATTTCCAGTATGTATAAATGGTGCTTGTAAAAGGTGGAGGTCTATTTGTAGATTAGCCTTTGGCCAAAGAGATACTCATAATATTTACCATAGATCTTTTCTTTAAGTAGTTGGGTTATAGAGACACTGCTCTGATACCAGTTGTTGCTCAGTTGGCTTACCCAAGAGGGGGTAAATTGGGTATAATTTTTTTTACAAATATGTGCTCTTTTGAAATCTTAGTGTGGTGAGTGAAGTGAGTTAGGTATTAAATACGGAAGCAAGTAAATGAACACAATCAAAAGTAAGCACAAACACCATAAATTTTATAGTGATTCGGAGCAACCCAGCTCATAGTCCACTATCCAAGATATCACTTAGAGGTTTTACTATATTCTTATAAGAATATAGCAAGTTTATTTTGTACCAGGCTCACAAACCAAAACCCAATCTTGATTTTACATCGGGATCACCAAGAACCCAATACAACGTTAATTTTTTTGGGCTTACTAACAATCCAAACTTGGTTTTAAAGGCTCACCAAAAATTTTAAACAATACCCAAGCTACAGCCCCTGCTGTACTTGGAATAATTCAAAATAAAATTACAAATGAAGCAATACTAAAGACAAACCAAACTTTATCGGATGGTTACAGTTGAAGCTCTTTGAGAAGCCTTCTTGATTGCTCCTTTAATGCTCTTTAAGGCTTTCAAACTTCTTTAGTAAATGACTCAAGAAATTAATAGGTGTTTGGTGAAGTCTTGAGCTCTAGCTTGAATGCTCCTTTGAATATTCAATGCTCTCATTAAAACTTGTTCAAAACTTATTCAAATCCATCATTTACAGCTCCCCTAACTATTCCCGGCTGAAAATAGCCGTTGGAGTGCCTTGGGAGTCAAAATCTAGCCGTTATAGCACTTTTTGGATTCAAAAAATCAATTCTGGAACTAGCCGTTACACTTTAGAAACTGGGATTCAAGTCGGCATGGTTGGATCGAGTCAGCTCGGATTCTCAAACATACAAAAATTGAACTCTGGTCAAGTCGGCTCTTCTCAATCGAGTCGGCTCGCCTGACTAGTTTTCTCAGAACTGAAATTCACTCACTCTAGAAGAGTCAACTCAGTTGCTCATCGAGTTGGCTTGGTTGTCTGGTTTCTCAAAACTATAATTTTAGTACCTGGACGAGTCGGCTCTAATTTCATCGAGTCAGCTCGGTTGGCAGAGTATCAGAAAAGCTTGTCCCATGCCAGAACAATGAGTCGGCTCTATTCTTTGAGTTAGCTCGAGTGATCTTTGTCAAAAGTTCCAAACTTCTTCAATCAGCTTCAAAAGACTTCCAAAGACTTTTAAACTTCTTTTAAACTTAATCTAAGAAATTTAAACTAAAAATCACATAGAATTGGCCCTTTTTCATAATAATATACATTTAAATTTTCTTGGGCTCTTCAGTACATGATCATTTTCTATGAAAAACTTTATTCATTACAATGATTTCAAAATTGTGCGTAGAATGATTGTTCATTTGAAGCATCCTACAAAAACTTCTTAAACACTTGAAAAGAGTTAGTATCAAATACATGTTCCAATATTTGTTATCATCAAAATCATTCTAGGGGTCAACATTCATTAATGGTAGATGCTAGCTGACCCACCTGTATTTCTACATGGACTATGGCCTAGAAGTTTAAATTTAGGAGTTGACCTGTGATTTGCATAAAATTATTTAATATGGTGTTGGTGTCAGCATTGGATTTGGCTAGGACTTCTAGGCTTTTCTCTAAAGAACTAAGTTTCATATTATTGTTATTAAAGCCTAGTGTTGGTGGGTTATTCATCATAGGGTTAGGCCTTGGATTTTGATGATTGAAGCTAGGACCACCTTTATTTGGGTTCTGTGACCATGAGAAATTTGGATGATTCTTCCATCCTAAGTTATATGTGAGTGCATAGGGATAATTCATTAGTATTTGGTATGTGGCATTCACTTGTGCACATCCATTCTCTATTGGGTTCATCAAGAAAGGACATTCCTTAAGGATATGGTATGGTGCATTGCACCTGTTTCACATTGGTGCAGACACCTAGTTCATACTAGCTAGTCTCTGAAGTTCTAAGGTCTCTAACCTACGTGTCAATATTACAATTTTGGCCTCTACAGTTAGGAAAGTCTGAATTTGGTATATTCCACCCCTCGAAGGTATGGATCTTTCTAGTTTCCTAATTATTTTTTATTGTAAATTCTTTTCAGCTAGGTCTTCTAGAAATTACCAGGCTTCATTAGGTTCTTTATACATAAATTGATCCTGGCACAAGGATTCTAGCATGGTCCTTGAATTTGAATCTAGACCTTCATAAATTATTTGGCATAGCCTCAAGATTTCTATTCCATGATGTGGGCATTGGGTCAAGAGGTTCTTGAAGCGGTCGAAGTATTTCCAGAATGACTCACCAACTAGTTGATAGAATTGGTTTATTTATTTCTAATTTTAGCTATCTTATGATGAGAAAAATATTTTTTTAGGAATACTTTTACAAGCCCTCCCAAGTTGTGACAGTTTGATTTTAAAGACTATAAAGTTACTTTTTGGCATTATCCTTAAGAGCAAATTATTGATCAGTCTCAGCTTGATTTTGTCTGATAATTATTGCAGCCTTGTGGATGCACAAACCTTTTCAAATTCTCTAATAAATATATATGCATCCTCTATTCCCATAAATTTGGAAGCATATTAATGATTTGAAGTTTGATTTCAAAATTATTTGTAATGGATTGGGGCAACCTTATGCAAGAAGGTTGGACGAAACCGACTAGCAACCTTATGCAAGAAGGTTGGACGAAACCAATTATATAACATAAATCTTTCAGGATTTGGGATTGATTTGTTACATCCATTGTAGAAGTTGTAGGGTCTGAAACAGGAATTAAATCAGTTCTAACTAGTCGACCCGATATCCTTTTCCATACGGAAATAAAGAATTTACTATTTTACTATGTCTTCTATTTTTTAAAAAATTTATATATATTACTTTTTTAGAAACTTTTTTTAAAAAGTTCTAAATTAATTCAACATTTTCATACCCTAAGACAACCATGCAACATAACTTCTAATAATGTCAGGCTAACCTTATATCAGTGTGATCAAGATTGAGAAAAATTATCTAAAATGAGATTTTTTTTTTTTTTATGAAACAAAGAAGAGAAGAAGGAAGAGTTCTAAAGATGAGAACCTAACAAAAAAATTTATTTTTTATTTTTTTCAAATAAGTTTTGTACAAAATTAATTCTATCCTAAGGTTAGCCTGGAACTAGATAGCTCATAACTGTTCCAAGTCGACCTTCGAGCACTCCAAGTTTGAACCAATTCACCAAATTAGCTAGGTTAGTGTAAGATTAGAGAGGGTCCTCCCATTGCTTTCCTTAAATATCAATTAGATTGGCCAGGTCAGCGAACGAAATTAATTATAAAATCGTCTTTCTTCGGGACTAAGATTCCTGAACCACTTTCCTAGACACTAATTCAATGACCGAAACTAGCTTGGTACAAATCTTAGGTGTCCTTGTCCTGATGAGCTCGTGTGTCCTTAGGGTCAACATCTAATTAATTTTATTTACAAGCTTGGATTAATGCAAATAAAGAAGACTTATTTGTAGGCTAAGGAAGGGTATGAACTCCCCACCTTATCTTGTTTAGATTATACCCTTAAAGTAATTTAAAAATGCTTATGCACAACCAAAAAGAATAAATAAGTTTAAATTAAAAATTAATACTAAACTAAAATCACAATAATATGCTGAAATAAGAAGGAATAGTTTAAATTATGTACCTGGCTTTCAGCACTCACCAACCGAAAATAAAGAAGTTAGAAAGATCATATTAAGTTAACTAAAAGCACGAAAAGCAAAAATTTGAAATATAATTTAAAACACGTCAATTTCCAACAACAATGCCAAAAATTTGATGTATTTTAAATTTAAACCACAAGCGCATGGTGTGTAGGGTATCACATATGGCGAGTATCGATCGATCCAATGAAAAATTGGATATTTGAACTATGTTTAAATCCTTGCTCAAGCAAACTTTAACAAAGATTGAGAGATATTGTTTCTTTACTTTCTACTTAAAATAAAAATTAATTAAATCATAGAAATAAATAATCTAAAGATCTAGGATTTTTGAATCTACTAGACCAATAAATTAGAGACCCTTTCTATGATTTCTCTAATAATGTCCTTTCAACTTTTTCTTTGTGTTAATCAAGTATAGATTATAAAAAGATTCTAATCCAACAATAATCCATCAAGGTTTCTACGATGAAGAAGAGAAAAGAGTTTAAAAATATTGTAAGCCTTCTATCTGTTACCCTTCTTAAACCGAATCAAGTATGAACTATGAAGGGATTGAAATCCAACAATAATCTATCAAGTTTCTTGACAAGAAATTGAATGAAAAGACAGGTGCTAAAAAAAATTAAAAGTCCAAGAAATGATCCTAAAAAATGGCTTCTAATCAAGCTTTCTAATCATAGTCTAGCTTGTCGCAACCCTAAGAGATTGTAACAAAATATGATCTAAATTAATATTTTAAAATTATTTAAAAAATATAAAATAAATTTATACTACTTGCTGGAATTTAAATTGCAGAATTTAAAGATGTATAAAAATTAAACTAGCCTAATTGTAGAAATTAAACTGCAAGAATTTAAACTATCATAGTGCTGAAATTAAAATTATAAGAAAATAATTGAAACAAGAAGAATAAAATTTATTTTTAAAAAAATCTGATTACAAAAATATTTAACTCCTAAACCATTAACAGGACTTGGAGTTAAAAAAAATAATTTTTTTTAGAACTTAATAGAGACTCTTTTTTTTCAGCTTACTTTCCTTCTCGTATATTGGAAGAATGAAAGAAAGTGGGAAGTGCATTTTTCACGGAGTATACGGGCCTTTTTATAAGCATCAGGAAAGAAAAATTGTTTACATTATTTCAATATATGACTAAAAAAATAAAAAATAATAAATTATGGATGAATCTAGCCATAATTCTCTTCCTTATAAATTGATGAATCTAATCGCAATCTCGTTCAAATCCATTGATGAATCTTGTCTCAAATTTCTTTTAAGTTCATTGATAGACCATATGAAGGCTTCTTATGGACCAAGCTGCTAGTCCATGAACATGATAGACCGATAGCATGTGGACTTTTTTAGACCACCTTTAAGATGGGTGTTAGGCTTCAATTGTTCACTATTCAGACTCTAATTTATATTCTTTAGGCTAGTAGATCGGGATCTTTGCTATGGTGCACTTCTTCCTGTAAAATACAAGAAAAAGCATCAATTCTAAAGAATAAAATAATTTGATCTATAAATTGATACTTTTTGGCTAGATTTATATACTTATCAAATATAATCTTGTAAAGATTATAGAAAAATTTTCGAGTGAGTGAGCTTTGAAAGTAGATGTAGCCATGTAGGTACGAAGATTGGCACCAAACTACTATAAATGGTATAGATACATTCCATGCATCATTCATATGTATTGGAGACCATATAACTTCAGATTTTTTTTATAAAATTATTGGAGCATGATACATTCTTTGCCTGATTTGGTATTTATATATTTATCAATAAGCTAAAAGTGTGGTAACGGAATGGTATGTATCATATTTGACTAATCACGCCGGATTCATATTTTGGATACCTCATGTAGAGCTTTTTTTAATATATTTTTTTAATATTTTATTTTCAAATTTCTTGGATATTTTTTCATATATCCAAAAAAATATATCAACAGTGTACTTCCTATACTGAGCCGGGTTTGTTCACCGACGTGCAATTTAAATGGTCGATGTATGTTGCGGATCAGCCTAATCCAAAAAACTAATAATGGATGATTGAAGGGTGATTTACAATATTTCTGAAAGTAGAGATAAATGAACCTTCAGCTCCTCTGTTCTTTTAGATTTTCCTACCGATTAGTACAACAGAGATGGATCCGTACTGTACGTTGGTTATCCGTTTTGCCGTGTTCTGGGGTTCAGAGAGAGAGAGAGAGAGGCACCTGTGAGAATGCACGGTCTAAGATGGCATGCGAGGGTGCGTCATACCGTCGTATCAAGAACCGTAGAATATGCAAGAAATTCAAAATGCTGAGTTTTTTTTTATAAAACCGATGGATTTATATTGAACTAAATATAAATGAATTTTTATTTATCTTTCTTTCGTGTTAAAATGATTTGGATTTGTTATGATAATCCAATTTTAATATAAAATAATTATCTTTATTTCTGGCCCATTAAATAGATAAGTATATCTAACGATGATATTTAACAAGAGTCCATCTCAACGAAAATAATATATTATTTTTTTATTAATATATACCTTATTATCTCATTCAGTTTATGTGATCAGCCTAATCTGAAAAGACTATCTTATTATCTCATTCAGCTTATATTATCAGCCTGATCCGAAAAGGCTACTTTATTGTCTCATTCAGTTTATAATCCGAAGAGGTTACCTTATTATCTCATTCAATTTATGTCATCAACCTGATCCGAAAATGCTACCTTATTGTCTCATTCAGCTTATGTCATCATCCTGTTCCGAAGAGGCTACCTTATTATCTCATTCAGCTTATGTTATCAACCTAATATGGAGAGTCTGATCTGAAAAAGATACCTTATTATTTTGATCGGCACTATGTCTTCGGCATGGTCTGAAAAAGATTTTTTTTGGAGGTATTGTTCATCCTTTCAGCCCCCACGGTAAGTAATTCTTTATTTTCTAGTTCGCTTCGAAGGAGATAAATCCGAAGTAAATAGCTAACACCTCTTCGTACCATTCCAAAAAAGACAGTCCGAAGAGGTAGTTAGGCTTATTTCGGATCCCTCCTAAAGAGAGTGTATTTAAAACATGTGAACAACCTTTTAACCCAAAATAATTAAAGATTGTTCTGGTTGTTATAACCACCCACATAGTCGATAGCTCCGACTTAAGTAACCATGGTGTAACTAATTTCCGACCGCCACTACTCATTGTTATGGAGAAGTTATATTAACTAATTCCCATAACCGTAAGTAGTTGCACTCACACCTATAAATATCAGTAAGAGGGGACACTCGAGATAAACTAATTCTGAGCAAGTTAGAGACTGTCTGCAACTAGCTCTGTCAAAGCCACCCCACTATCTTCTCTCTTCCATTCTTTTCCACTTCTTTCTCCTTTCAAGTTTTCCATTATGTTGCCTAAATTCTGGCTAACTTTGGCATCGGAGTGTCCCCACCAGAGAAATTCCGGTCAGGGATTTATTTTGCAGGCATCCTTTGACGGTGAACCGGCAGGCAGATCGCTCCATCCGGTCAGCAGGGATTCAGCATCAACAGATTGGTACGCCAGGTAGAGAAAGAATTTCTCTGGTAAAGGAGAACTTTAGAAAAGGCAAGAATGGTGAAAGAAAAGATTCAAAATACTTCTACAGGAAGGGACCACCCTACCCCTCAGGCAAGCAATCCTCCGGCGAAAAATGATATGCCGCCTCCTATGATAATTGTGGGGCAACAACAATTCAAGGCCCTTTTAAGTCGAGTTGATGCCCCGGCTCTAGTTCAGACTCTTCAAGAAACTGCAGTTCAAAAGTAGTGCCCTCCAACCACCTCTCAACCTAGTCATCAAGCTAGGGGAAGGGAAGATCGACGCCGGGAACCCACACCAAGTTCTTCACAAATCCGGTCTTCTCGAGAGCATTACAGCTCCCAACTAAGCATGGAGGGTCATTATGGCAAGAAAAGAACTCGACGTTCCCTTTCTGTTTCTTCTGGGGATTCTACACCTGGAGGAGTCAGACAAAGGGAGATGAGCTTCGATTTTGAAGAAAAATTCAAATTATTGAAGCCATAGATAGCCAGGCTTACTGATCAAAGGAGAGGTGACGAAGTCTTGAGTTTCAATTCTCAACCTCCTTTCTCCAATCGAATCATAGCCGAAGTCATCCCTCGGCATTTTAAGATTCTACATTTGGAGGCTTATGACGGAACTTTTGATCCCCTTGATCATTTGGAAAGTTACAAGGCTCACATGATGGTACAAGGGCATCTGATGCATTGTATTGCCTTGCTTTTCTTGCTACTTTAAGGAAAGCTGCTTAAACGTAGTATTCGAGCTTGTTGCCTGGCACAATCCATTTTTGCTGAGTTGGAGCAGCTGTTTATTTCATATTTCAGAACATGCAGAAAGATGGCACAACACAAGCAGTTTGTTCTTCCTTCAACAAAAAAGGAGAAAGTCTGAAGGAATTTGTCATTCGATTCAATTCGGCCACTCTAGAGATCCCATATCTCAATGAGCATGTTGCCATATCAGCTTTAAAGAAAGATCTTAGATCATCCAGGTTTACTTTCTTCCTGGATAAGAGATTCCCTACGAGTTATGCTGAACTATTAGCAAGAGCTCAGAAGTATGCTACTGCTGAAGAGCAAGCTGCGAGTCGTAAACTCATTGAAGGAAGGCACCCTTCCAAGAAAAAGACCGTCAAGGGGTCAAATGTACCCACATCTTTCATTAATGCACCGGTTCCTAAATGCAGTCCCAAGTCTAAGCAACAGATCAACTGGTTCGACTGCTACACTTCCCTCAACCTCCCAAGAGACAAAATTCTGTTGGAAATAGAAAAAGAAAACTATTTACAAAGGCCACGTCCGCTGAAGACTTCTGCTAAAGCAAGAAATAAAAATAAATACTGTCGATTCTATCAGGACCATGGCCACAATATGGAGGAAAGTTTCTAACTTCGAGATGCTATTGAAGACTTATTAAAAGAGGTTACCTGGGGAAGTATGTTAGCCGTTCTGAACCTCAAGTCGAAGTAACTGCCCTTCAAAGAGCTACTAATGAAGCCGAACTGCCTCACCAAAGGCTGACTGATGGGAGGGTTGGTATGCTTCATCGATCGATCGGCAGGAGGAATGAAGCTGAAGAAGATTACCCCAAGAGACTCTAGGGCAAAAATTTCATCAGCTTTTCAGATGAGGATCTCCAAGGAATTCAACTTCCATATGATGACCCTGTTGTAGTCTCAGCTGTAATTACAAAATATGATGTAAGGAGAATTCTGATAGATAATGGAAGTTCTGCCAATGTTTTGCTGTATGATGCATTTCTTAGAATGGGCTTATCTGGAAGTGAATTGCAAAGGTCTTCTATCTCTTTGACTGGGTTCAGAGGAAATCAAGTTGGGGTTGAAGGAGAAATAGCTTTGCCCGTAACTCTTGGTGCCGAACCATGCCAAAAATGCATCCCATTAACTTCATAGTAGTGCAAACACCATCAGCATATAATACAATTTTGGAACATCCAGCCCTAAATAAATTCTGAGCCATAGTATCGACCTACCATCTCTTGGTACGATTTCCCACCATGCATGGTATCGAAGAAGTGAGAGGAGATCAAAGGGTTGCTCGTCAATGCCTAATGATCCAGGATAAACAATCAGCTAATCTCTTAACACTTGATCAATTGGATCCAAGGGATAGAGCTGAAGACTATAAAGAACGAATAGAAAGGACCCTCTCTATGCCCTTGTCTGAAGATGACCCAACAAAGTTTGTACAAATTGGTAGTTTGCTAGATGAAGAGACAAAGCAAAGTGATTAGTTTTCTCTGAAGTAATGCTGATATTTTGCCTAGACAGCTTCGGATATGCCCAAAATTCCATCTGAAGTAATTACACATCAGCTGGAAGTTGCCTCAAACTACAAACCAGTTCAGCAGAAGAAGAGGAACTTTGCACCTGAAAGGCAGAGGGTCATTGATGAAGAAATCAATAAACTCTTTGAAGCTAAATTTATAAGGAAAGTACAATATCCAAATTGGTTGGCTAATATTGTGATGGTGAAGAAGTCTAATGGAAAGTAGGGGATCTGTATTGATTATACAGATCTTAACAAGGCTTGTCCGAAAGATAGTTTTCTTTTGCCGAAAATAGATCAGTTAGTTGATGCCATTATCGGTCATCAGTTGTTGAGCTTCATGGATGCTTTCTCAAGATATAACCAAATTAAAATGGATCCTGAAGACGAAGAGAAAACTGCTTTCATTACAGAGAAAGGGCTTTATTGTTATAAGGTGATGCCATTTGGATTAAAGAATGTTGGGACAACTTTTTAAAGATTCAACGTTTTAAAGAAGGATCAACAAAGTGTTCAAGAATCAGATAGGGAGAAATATGGAAGTTTTTGTTGATGATATGATTGTAAAGAGTCTTCCTAGCTCCGACCACATTGAAGACTTGAGGGAGACCTTTGATGCCCTTAGACGTCATCAGATGAAGCTGAATCCAACTAAGTACACCTTTGGTATAACTTCAGGAAAGTTCTTGGGATTCTTAGTTACCAAGCGAGGGATTGAGGTTAACCCAGAAAAGATTCAAGCCATTCGGGCCATGAGACATCCCTCTTGCAAGAAAGAAGTGCAGTGGCTGACATGAAGAATTGCTTCTTTGAGTCGATTTATTTTTTGATCAGGAAAAAGATGTTTTCCTTTTTCAAAGTTCTTTGTCAAACTCAAAGTTTCGAATGGTCAGAAGACTGCAGGATTTCTTTTGATAAGTTGAAGGAATATTTGGCAAACCCTCATTTACTTTTTAAATCTTATGAAGGGGAAACTCTTTATTTGTATCTTTCTGCCACGGACGAAGCGGTTAGTTCGGTACTTGTTCAAAAAGATGCCAACCACTCGTAGAAGCCGATCTACTACATAGGTAAAGTACTGCATGAGACGGAAATACAATATCCTGGAGTGCAAAAGCTCATTTTCTTCTTGATGGTCGTAGCGAAGCATTTGCGACCCTATTTCCAAGCTCATACCGTTATGGTTTTGTCGGAACAACCCCTCAAGGCCATTTTGTGCTGCCCTGACATTTCAGGAAGGATAGCTAAATGGGCTATTAAACTGGAAAAATTTAACATTGACTTCCAACCTAGTTTGGCAATTAAAGCACAAGTCTTGGCTGATTTTATAGCCGAATGCACTTGGGGATCAGAAAAAAATCAACCAAGGACTGAAGAAGAAGAAACCACTGAAGAGAATCCGAAGCACATATGGATGCTTCATGTGGATGGCGCTTCCAACGCCAATAGATGTGGAGTCGGTCTTATCTTGGCTAATCCGAATGGGCAAGTTATAGAGTATGCTCTTCGTTTTTCTTTCCAAGCTTCAAATAATCAGGCAGAATATGAAGCTCTTATTGCCAAACTCATAATCGCTCAGAAGCTAGAGATTAAAAGATTAAAGTCTTTTCAGATTCACAGTTGGTGGTAAATCAAGTAAAAGCTGAATTCGAAGCTCGGAATCCCATCATGATTCAGTATCTTGAGAAGGTCAAAGTCTAATATCCTAGCTGGAATATTTTGAGATTGTTCATGTGCTCCGAACAGAAAATTCTCGAGTCGATGCTCTTTCATGACTTGCAACCACTGCTCCATACTCCCTCGACCGTACATATATAGAATATCTTGAAGATCCCAGCATATCCGAATCCGTAGCAGAAGTATATTCAATTGAATGTGAACCTTCATGGATGGACCTCATTCTTAATTTTTAAATGAAGGCACATTACCTGAAAACAAACTTGAAGCTAAACAGCTTCGTTGGATTGCTTCCCAGTATATGATCTTAGATGGGACTCTATATAAAAGATCTTTTACACAATCTTTGTTGAAGTATTTGGGACCCTCAGATGCTAATTATGCTCTCAGGAAAGTGCATGAAGGTATATATGGAGATCATCTGGGGAGTAGAACCTTAGCTTACAAAATAATTCAACAAGGTTATTATGGCCGACCATTCAAAAGGATTCTACAGAATTTGTATGAAGATGTTATCAGTGTTAGAGATATTCTAATGTACAAAGATGGCCTACAAGTCAATTGACCCCGTTGACAACTCATTAGCCTTTTGCTCAATGGGGAATGGATATTCTTGGTCTATTTCCTCCAACTTCCGAACAACGAAAATTTTTTATAGTAGTAATTGACTACTTCACTAAGTGGGTTGAAGCTGAACCACTAACATAAATTACTGAGGCAAAGGTTGAAAATTTCGTAAGAAACTTTATTATTTTCCATTTTGGGATTCCTTATGCCATCATTACAAATACGGAAGGCAATTTGACAACCCGAAGTTCAAAAGCTTCTGCGCATAATATCATATGCTTCACAAGCTAACTTCCGTTGCTCATCCTCAATCTAATAGAGAAACTGAATGACCAATAGAACTATACTTCATGGTCTTAAAACCAGATTAAATGATGAAAAAAGACTATGGGCTGATGAGTTGAATTCAATTCTTTAGACATACCGAACTACTCCCAGAGCAGCCACTGATGAATCTATATTTCACTTAGCTTATGGCACTAAGGCAGTCCTTCCTATAGAAGTTTCTTTACAATCTCTATGGATTGACCATTACAAAGAAACTGAAATCTCATAATGCCAAAGAGTTTATTTAGATTTATTACAAGGTACTCGGCTCCATGCTCAGCTGAAGATGGCCACATATCACCAAATGATTGCCAAGTATTACAACTCTCGCATAAAAGAACGAATTTTTCATCCTCAGGATTTGGTTTTGTGAAGATCTGAAGTATTCAAGCCAGCCGAACAAGAAAAACTTTCTCCTACATGGAAAGGCCCCTATCAGATCAAAGAAGTCATCCATCCTGGAACTTACCGGCTCGAAACCTTGGAAGGTACTATGTTGCCTCGCCCATGGAATGTAGAAAATCTTCGCAAATATTATCAATAAAAAATCCTATTAAAGCTTATATTAATCTATCAAGATAGACCTGATAAGCCTATCTTAATCTTTATTAAAAGGCATAAGGATGATCTACGTGATCTACCCTACGAAGTGCCGAGTGAGCTTGATCAGCCTATCTTAATCTTTATTAAAAGGCATAAGGATGATCTATGTGATCTACCCTACGAAGTGCCGAGTGGGCTTGATCAGCCTATTTTAATCTTTATTAAAAGGCATAAGGATGATCTACGTGATCTACCCTACAAAGTACCGAGTAAGCTTGATCAGCCTATCTAATCATTATAAAAGGCATAAGGATGATCTACGTGATCTACCCTATGAAGTGCCGAGTAGGCTTGATCAACCTATCTTAATCTTTATTAAAAGGTATAAGGATGATCTATGTGATCTATCCAATGAAATGCCTTTCATTCTCTGTAAAAAACATAGATGACCCTGCGCAGTCTATTCTACAACAAATCCGATAAAGTACAAAGTAAATTCAGTAACATGCCGAAGTATATCCCCTCAGTATGTATGTTGTCATTTATCAGCAATGATCCTCTGGAAAAAGAGAATGGTTATATATATATATCAAATTCTCTTATTCAGAATATTAATGGCATTATTCAAAATTTGAAGTCTTAGTATTATTTCAAGTCCGAAGACTTGTTATTATTTAAAATTTGAAGTCTTAGTATTATTTCAAGTTCGAAGACTTAGTATTATTTTGAGTCTGAAGATTCAGCATTATCTTCAAGTCCGAAAACTTGGTATTATTCAAAATTTGAAGTCTTGGTATTATTTCAAGTCCGAAGACTTTGTATCATTTTGAGTTTGAAGATTCAGCATTATCTTCAAATTCGAAGATTCGGTATGATTCAAAGTTTGAAGCATTAGTATTATTTCAAGTCCAAAGACTTGATATTATTTTGAATTTGAAGTCTCAAAGCTATTTTCAAATCCGAAGACTTTATCCTTGGATGAATTTTCATTCAAAGATTTAAGGTGAAAGTTAATGCATTTACCAGAAAGAGTATTTGTTCATAAATTCTTTATGATCAATAAGGTAATCATTCGACATTTTACCTTTGATGAGTTTATACTTGGTAAGTATTTCATTGAAGCATAATTCATTAAAAGTTCTATTCATAAAAGGTAACACATGTACATTGCCTTTCAAAAAAAAAATAAAATAATATCCTTTGGGTCGGCTTCAGCTTGAGTGAGGTCAATCAGGTCAGCAACCATTGTTATTTCCTCTTCAGCTGCCTTTTTGGTTGCGACGTGTATCTCTTCAGAAGGACCTTTTGGTGATCCAAGCTCTTCTATTTCTTCAAGATTAAAAAGCTGAATACTAGAGATATCAAGATTTGGGTAAAGATTTTGCATTTCTATTACCCCGTCATTAAAACCCGCTCGGTAGCTGAAGGTCCCAACTTCAGTTAGTTCTTCATCCAACGTCGAAGACTTCTTATAGTCCTCGACGCCTTATTTACTTGATCTTTCAAGCCTTTTATTTCTTTAGCCGATACTTCAGCTCTTCTGACCACTTCATCTACCCTTTTGACTGCTTAATCGGCCTTTTTGACCACCTCTTCAGTCTTCTGTTGAGCTTCTCTATCTGAATGTTCCAAGGAACGAATCTTTTTTTTCTTCTTAAGCTTTGCTTCTTGTTCAGAATTCTTCGATTGAACCTTCTCTAGTTCGGCTTTCAAATTCTGAACTGTAGCATCGCTTTGGGCAAGCTTTTCTTCCATGGCCTGCTTCAGCTCTTCAGCCACTTGTTTTTCGGCCTTGGCCATTTGGAGTTTTTCCTTCATACCCTTATGGTAGTCTCTGAATTCGATGATGCTTTCTTCCATAAGGGTGATGTCATGAACCAACTGCATTGATCATACGAAGTATAAAGTTAGCAAAATTGAATATTATATGAAAAGGAAGAAGAAAAGAAAATATTTTCACCTTCAGCAAGGATGAGAAAGCTGAATCAGATATATCCTCAATGCATCAGATTTTGCTGACTTCCTAATCCCGAGGAAGGAGAGTATGCTTTAGTATTTCCTAGCCAATTCTGAGTGTACCAAACCCATCTATCGAAGAAAGTTGAAAAGTCTACATGATATTCTGGATCCATTGGAGCATTCCTCCCTGAATCCTCTTCGATTTGAGGAGCCTTTCCTTTTGCTTTTCTCTTGTCCTTCGGAGAAGCAAAGAGCGTTTCTCCAACAAACGGAGTTGGAACGGATCATTCCGGAGAAAATGACAGGGGTGAGCTCCTTGCAGGAGGTGAACTCCTTGGAGGAGGTGAGTTCCTTGAAGGATGTTCCATTGAGGGCACATCGTCTTCATCAGATGTAACCCTTGTCGGAGTTCTATTAGAAACCTCTTTAGCCCTAGCCTTCTTTCAGGCTTCGGTTTCTTTTTGTTGAGTTGGCACTGGTCCTTTTCTGGATGCTTGACGAAGTCTTTCAAGATTAGGCTTCATCGGCTTAGCTGCAATCAAAGAAGAAGAATTCTCAGAACAATTATCAGAAGAACCTAATGAATTTTGGAAAAAGAGCTAAATCCGACCACTTCTATACTTAATGTTGGAAGCTCGCTGATATAAGCGAGGTGAAGGTTCTGTTCCCTCAATAGTTCCTTAGCCAGAGGAACTCCTGGACTTGATAAAATCTCGAAGTCCTTTTGATTGGCCTTTAAGACTTTCTTCACAGCATTTGCATCTAAACGTGGAGTCTTCCGGTCGATGTTAAAACCCCAAAAGGATAATAGATAAAGAAGAAGCAGGGTTTCCACCCATGTATAGCACTGGGAGTTCCCTTAATCAGTCTACGGCTTGGACGAGGACTGATGACCTACCATCCTTCATCGTGAAAGTCTTTTTTCAGTACGAAGAGAGAGGTAAACAAGAAAGTTTTAGGCTCTACATTTCAGAGTTTGCAAAGAACTAGGAACCCACAAATATTTCTAAAGCTATTCGGAGTCAATTGTGCTGGGACTACTTGGTAAAAATTAAAAATCTTCACAAAAAAGGATGGAGAGGAAATCTCAGCCCAGCTTTCAGGTGGTCTTCAATATGGCAATTGCCCTAGGAGGAGGATGAGTAATCCTCTCATCTGGACTAGGAACAAATGATTTAAAGGTCCTGGAAATATTATAACGGTTCATAAGACTCTCTACCCTAGTGAAAGACAAGGAACCAACAACAGTTCCTGGAGAAAGTTCGGAACCCTTTCTTTTGACGGGACCCCACTCCCAGATGGTTCACCTCTTGCGGGACCTTTACTAATGTTGGACATTCTAACGATTCAGACATCATGAAAGGAAAAAGAAAAGACCCCTACCTCTAGGTAAAAATAAGATAGCTTACCGAAGGAGATTAATGGAGCAGGACCAGAGAAGGAAGAAGAAGGTTTCAGAGAATGCGGAAGTTCGTTCTGTGGAGACGCCCTCTTTTTATGGACGAGATGATAGGGTTTTTTCTTCTTTCTCTGAGAAAACAGATAGTCTTCTCAATCATGTAGCGTATCGGCGGTGTTGATTGTGGGTATAAATTACTAAGGGATGTCAATAAATGGGTGTCGTTACGATCCACGAGAGATGCAATCAACAGCTAGGATGAGTTTCCAGTATGATAACTGAGGCTCACAATGCCGCCAAGTATGCTTTCTTGATCAAATAAAAATCCCACAAAAGTTTCTTAATGAAAAGATCGACTATATTTTTAAATATGTGCCATCTTTTTGAAGCATCAATGAGGGGTTGACACTTATCCTTGGCACGATCTCCAAACCATATATGGTTATTATAAGCATCAAAATCGGAGACCCGTCATCATTGGTTACTTTCTTCTCATTCATAAACAACAAACTCTAATTACTCCCATTTTTTGAAATAAAGTTATTTCGAAATTGGGAGTGGGGGGGCAGCTGTTGTGGTAATCCAATTTTAATATAAAATAATTGCCAATCCATTCGTTGGGTTGATTTTATTTCTGGCCCATTAAATAGATCAGTGCACCTGAAGATGATATTTAACAAGGACCACAATCCATCTCAACAAAAATAATTTATTATTATTTCATTAATATATACCATATTGTCTCATTCAGTTTATATCATCAGCCTAATCTGAAGAGGCTACCTTATTATCTCATTTAGCTTATGTCATCAGCCTGATCCAAAGAGGCTACCTTATTATCTCATTCAACTTATGTCATCAGCCTAATCCAAAGAGGACTTTATTATCTCATTCAGCTTATGTCATAGCCTGATCCAAAGAGGCTACCTTATTGTCTCATTCAGCTTATGTCATCAACCTAATCCGAAAAGACTACCTTATTATCTTATTCAGCTTATATCATCAGCCTAATCCGGAGAGTCTGATCCGAAGAAGATACCTTATTATTTCGTTCGGCTCTATGTCTTTAGCATGGTCCGAAGAGGATATTTTTTTGGAGATATTGTTCATCCCTTCAGCCCCCACAGTAAATAATTCTTTATTTTCTAGTTCGCTCGGAAGAAGATAAATCTGAAGCAAATAGCTAATACCTCTCATACCATTCAAAAGAGACAGTCCGAAGAGGTAGTTATGCTCATTTCGGATCCCTCCTAAAGAGTGTATTTGAAACAAGCGAACAACCTTTTAACCCGAAACAGTTAGACTGTTCTGGTTGTTATAACCACCCACATGGTTGATAGCTCCGGCTTAAGTAACCATGGCATAATTAATTTCCGACCGCCACTACTCACTGTTACAAGGAAGTTATATTAACTAATTCCCATAACCGTAAGTAGTTGCACTCATGTCTATAAATATCAGTAAGAGGGGACACTCGAGGTAAGCCAATTTCAGGCAAGTTAGAGCCGATCTGCAACTAGCTCTATCAAAGCCACCCCACTATCTTCTCTCTTTCCATTCTTTTTATTTCTTTCTCCTTTCAAGTTCTCCATTATATTACCTAAATTCGGCTAACTTTGGCATCAGAGTGTCCCCCATCGAAAAAATTCTGGTCAGAGAATTTATTTTGCAAGCCTCCTTCAATGGTAAACTGACGGGTAGATTGTTCCATCCGGTCTGCAGGAATTTGGCGTCGACAGAATTCATCTTTAACAAAATTGGACGGAGAAGCATGGTAACGAGTCATTATGGGCACATCATGTAGCTGTATCCGATGCTACCACGTAATCGATTTTAACTTTGAACTACCCGTGACTGCTATGAATATCTAGAATCATAACTTGGGAGCGAAGTACGGTTGACAACCATTTGGGGAACCATATTTTTCCTCAGTTTACGGTGAAAATGAGTGCGACATATCCCTACCATTTGGGGAACCATATTTTTCCCCAGTGAAAATGGGTGCGACATATTCCTTTCATTCATATTCTTCATGATCAAGATAAGTGGCAATCTAATTCATTTTTCTCTCTATAGTCATAGTGTCGTTAACTTGGATGCGGTTAGCTTACCAGATTCCAGTTCCATGACGTAGATTTCGCGGTCATTTCCTTCGCTTCACCTCAAGTAGTCCTGGGTAATAGAACGGTTCATTTTTTGTTTGCAATATGAACCATTAGATTGTAAAATAACTGCTATGAGATTTGTGTAGATAAATAAAATATAGAATATTTTGAAATTTATGTGAAACACGTGATCCAAACAGTTGATGTTGTAAAAGAAAATATTAATCATTCTTTCAAAGATGCAACCTGAAGGCATAGTCCTAATTAATGAATTGCCTTTACCTTGGCTTCTATGTATATCTAAATCATGAGATCGATGGCATGATTAACATGGAGTTCTTGGATATGATCTAAAATCTCATCTGTTAGGCAGGGAGCCTTATCCAACACCCAGAAGCCCAGCCCAAGAAAAAAAAAAAAAAAAATTGGATCGACCAGATTGGGCCAGGCTCGGCACGACCCATGCGCACGGCCAGGCGCGCCGGGTGGGCACGTGGAGCCTAGGCCCAGGCTCAGCGTGGGAGAGTGCACAGGCGAGCAGGCGACTGCGCGGACATGCACGGGCAAGCGGACGCGTGCGCGGGCGCGCGATGCGCGGCCAAGGCGGGTGGGCATGGGCCTGGCCCAGGCAGCAGCGATGGCTCCTTGGGCGTTTCCCACGCGTTCTCCATGTTTCCAGAGGCATTTTGCACGGTGTTTGAGTGGTTTATGGGATTCTTTCGATCCGGACCATCCGATGGCTCGATCGGATGGCTAAGATGGATCCGACCTTTTTGGACTTGATCTGGCGCTGTTTTTGGCATGATTTGGGCTCTTGATCTTCGATCGGATAGCTGGAAATATTTCTAGGTGTTTTAGGTCTTCTACGTCGATCAGGAGTTGGGTTTTTCTCCTATTTTCGGCCTCTTTATATGGAGGGACGCAGAGAGTCGCCGTATCGTGAGAGAAAAGCCTGCAGAGACAGAAGAGCGCTACAAAGTCCTGAAGACCTTTTCCAAGAGAGAAAAGGCAGAGAAAGAGAGAGAAAGAGAGAAAACTAGGGAGGCAAGAGATCTTTCACCAAAAAAAATTATTTTCGGGTGAGAGATATTTTTTTTGGATAGTAATTTTTTGTTTTCTCTTTCTTCTCTTGTTCGAGGGCTGGGATGAGCATCCCGTAAACTTCCTGTAAATCTTTTTATAGTGGAGATTTGTTCTTGTGCGGCCGTGGACGTAGGAGCAGGAGTCTCAGAACCCCGTAATCCTTTGTGTTTGCTTATGCTTGATTTATTTTGTCAGGTTTTCCTTTCTTTTCATGTGAATTTTATATTCCACTGCGATCTGTTCCGTAACAACTGGTATCAGAGCACCAGGTTTCAGTGGGAGCAATGGCAGGAGATGAAGGAAAAGTTAAGATTGACAGGTTTGATGGGAAGGACTTCGGCTCCTGGAAGATGCAGATAGAGGATTATTTGTATCAGAAGAAGCTTCACCAACCGTTGTTGGGTGTAAAACCTGCCGATGTGTGGCAAAATGACTAGGATTTGCTGGACCGCCAGGCTTTCGGAGTTATTCGGCTAATGTTGGCTAAGAATGTTGTGTTCAATATCCTGGAGGAGAAGACGACAGCAGGTTTGATGAAGGCTCTATGCGACATATATGAGAAGCCTTCGGCCTCCAATAAAGTTTATCTTATGCATCGTCTGTTTAATCTCAAGATGAGAGAAGGTCCGTCTATCACGGATCATATCAATGAGTTTAATTTAATTACCAATCAGTTAAGTTCTGTCGACATCAGTTTTGAGGATGAAGTCCGTGCTTTGATCCTCTTATCATCTTTGCCCAAGAGATGGGGTGCAACTGTGATAGCTATTAGCAATTCCTGCGGATCAAACAAGTTAAAATTTGAAAAGGTCTAGAACATGATTCTCAGTGAAGATAACAGGAGAAAAGAAGCCAGTGAGAGCTCTGGATCTACCTTGACGACCCAAGAAGGCAGAGAGAGGACTGCAAGCGTAGCAACAACCGTAGGAGATCCAAATCCAAGCAGAGGAACCAATCAAGCCTAGGGGTGATGGCTGTTGGCACTGCGGTAAGAAGGGGCACATCAGAAAAAATTGCTGGGCAAGGAAGAACAAAGGACAGAAGGAAGAGTCAGTCAATACAGCGACCGAGAATACTGAAGATGCTTTGTTTCTCAGTGCGGACAGTCCGATGGAGTCATGGATCCTAGACTCCAGTGATCCATTTAACTCTACCTCACAGATGGAATGCATGAGAAATTATACAGCTGGTAATTTGGAAAGTTTATCTGGCAGATGATGAGCCTTTGGACATCATGGGGAGAGGTGATGTTCATATCAAGATGCCGAATTAGTCGGTATGGAAGCTGAAGAATGTCAGACATGTCCCTGGTTTAAAGAGAAACTTGATCTCAGTTGGGCAACTGGACTCAGAGGGTTATGTCATAACTTTTGTTGGCAGCTCCTGGAAGATCGTCAAGGGTGCTATGGTGATAGCACGTGGAAGCAAGTTGGGCACCCTCTATATGACTGGTAACATGAAAGACGCAATGGCTTGAAAGACGCAGTGGCTTTGGCACAGGCAACTCGGAGTTGTAGCACTACCGTCTGGGTCATATGGGGTAAAAAGGAATGCAAGTATTACAGAAGAAGGGCAAGCTAGCTGGTCTGAAGATGACGGATGTTGGTTTATGCGAGCATTGTATTCTTAGAAAGCAGAAGAGAGTCAACTTCATCAAGACAGGCAGAGTACCAAGATCGAAAAAGCTGGAGCTAGTTCACACCGATGTGTGGGGTCCCTCTTTGGTGGCATCCCTTGGAGGCTTAAATTATTATGTGACATTTATCGATGATTCCACTAGAAAGGTATGGGTTTATTTTCTGCAGAATAAATCTAATATGTATGACACTTTCAGGAAGTGGAAAAACTTAGTGGAAAATGAGTCTTGACAAAAGATCAAGTGCCTAAGGTCAGATAATGGAGGTGAGTACAATAGTACTGAGTTCAAGGAATTCTGCGCATTTAATGGGATCAAGATGGAAAAGACTATCCCGAGTACGCCACAACAAAACGGGATAGCTGAGCACATGAACCGTACCCTGAATGAGAGAGCGAGGAGCATGAAGCTCCATGCTAGATTGCCCAAATATTTTGGGCTGAGGTAGTTAGCACTACTGCCTACCTGATTAATAGAGGTGCCTCCGTCCCTCTTGATTCTAAGATCCCTGAAGAAGAGTGGACAGGTAAATCAGCAAACTTATCTCACCCGAAGGTCTTCAGCTGTGTCTCCTATGTCCACGTCAATGCAGAGAAGAGAGACAAACTAGATGCAAAGTGAAGAAGTGCTTCTTCATTGGTTATGGCACTGATGATTTTGGTTATAAGCTCTGGAGCGAAGAGGACGAGAAAATCATCAGGAGCAAGGATGTGGTGTTCAATGAGAAAACCTGTACAAGGATCGAGGTATTCCAGATAGAGCAGAAGAGGCAAACAAGGAGAAAGAGCAAGTAGAGTTGGAAGATATCACTGAGGAGGACATTGCCGAGGGAGCAAGAGTTCCTGAGCTGAGCCTGAGACACCTCAACTGAGAAGATCTGCAAGGACCCCGAAACCATGTGTAAGGTACTCACCCTCGTTACATTACCTACTGTTGACAGATGGAGGGGAGTCAGAGTGCTTTGATGAGGCCTTGGAGAGCAAAGATTCGGTCAAGTGGGAGCTGGCAATGAAGGATGAAATGCAATCCTTGATAAAGAACAAGATGTGGGAGCTCAGCACACTACCGAATGGAAAGAAAGCACTGCATAATAAATGGGTCTACAAGGTCAAAGAGGAACCGATGGCAGTAAGAGGTATAAGGTGAGGCTAGTCATGAAAGGATTCGAATAGAAAGAGGGTATAGATTATACGAGATTTTTTCTCCTGTTGTCAAGCTCTCTATCATTTGAGTTGTTCTGAGCATTGTAGCTGTGGAGGACCTACACCTAGAGCAACTGGATGTTACTACTGTCTTTCTACACAGTGAGATAGATGAAGATATTTACATGCAGCAGCCTGTTGGCTTCAAGGTCCCTGATAAATAAGATCAAGTTGCAAGCTGAGGAAAAGCTTGTATGGTTTAAAACAAGCCCCCAGATTTGGTACAAGAAGTTTGATGGATTCATGATCAACAATGGTTTTGCTAGATGCCAGGAGGATCATTGCTGTTATTTCAAAATATTCGAAGACAGTTTCATGATATTACTCTTATTTGTTGATGATATGTTAATTGCTGGGCCAGACATGCAAGAGATTGAAAGATGGAAGCGAGAGCTATCTAGAGAATTTTCAATGAAGAACATGGGCGCAGCAAAGTAGATAATTGGGTTGAGGATCGAAAGAAACAGAGCGGCGGGCACACTGAAGTTGATTCAGAGTTGCTATATTGAAACGGTGTTGGACAGATTTAATATGTCAGATGCAAAGCGGTGAAGACACATTTGGCCGCACATTTCAAGCTTTCGAAGGAACAGTCACCCAAGATTGATGATGAGCTGAAGACAATGGCCAGGGTTCCGTATGCTTCAGCTGTTGGCAGTTTGATGTACGCGATGGTTTGCACGAGGCCGGATATTGCACATGTAGTGGGAGCTGTGAGCAGGTACATGGCAAATCCAAGCAAGCAATACTGGGAAGCTGTCAAGTGGATCCTGCGATATCTTAAAGGTACCAAGGATGTCGGCCTATTCTACAGGAGGGGCAGTTTGACTTTACATGGATATGTGGATGCAGACCTGGGTGGCAATGACGACATGAGGAGGAGCATGCTCTAGGTATGTGTATACCATTGAAGGGAAAGCGGTGAGCTGGATCTCACAACTACAAAAGAGTGGGCTCTTTCACCACGGGCAAAGTATGTTGCAATCACTGAAGCTAGCAAGGAGATGATCTGGCTGCAAAATTTGCTAAAGGAGCTTGGTATAGGAGCAGAGCTGCAGTGTACTGTTCTGTGACAGTCAAAGTGCTATTCATCTTGCGAAGAATCCGATGTTCCATGCGAGAACGAAGCATATACAACTGAGATATCATTTCATCAGGGTATTGCTTGAAGATGGATGTCTGTCACTAGAAAAAATTCATAGCTCAAAGAATTTAGCATATATGCTAACAAAGGTGGTCACTGTAGAGAAATTGGGCTGTGTATAGGCTCAATTGGCCTCCGGAGCTAGTTGATTGGAGGCGCCGCACAAGATACTAACTTTTGTTTTGGAAGTTTATTTTGTTTTTCAGATAGATGCTGATATTGTGTCTAAGTCTTCAAGTGGGAGAGTTGTTAGGCATGGAGCCTTATCCAACACCCAGACCCGGCCCAAGAAGAAAAAAAAAGAAAAAGAAAATTGGATCAGCCAGATTGGGTCAGGCTCGGCCCGACCGCACATGGCCCAAGCGCGCGCAGGTGGGCGCGCGGAGCCTAGGCCCAGGCCCGGCACGGGAGAGCGCGCGGGCGAGCAGGCGACCACACGGATGCTCGGGAGAGCAGACGCGCGCATGGCGCGCGATGCGCGGCCCAGGTCCACGTAACTCGCGCGTGGGCGCGCATGGGCCCGGCCCAGGCGGCAGCGGTGGCTCCTTGGGCGTTTCCCACACATTTCCCCACATTTCCATAGGCGTTTCGCTTGGTGTTTGAGTGGTCCATGGAGATTTCTTTCGATCTAGACCGTCCGATGGCTCGATCGGATGACTGAGATGGATCCGACCTTTTTGGCTTGATCTGGTGCTGTTTTGGCACGATTTGGGCTCTTGATCTTCGATCGGATGGCTAGAAATATTTCTAGGTGTTTTAGATCTTTTACAGCGATCAGGAGTTGGATTTTCTCCTGTTTTCAGCCTCTTTAAAGAGGGACGCGGAGAGTCGCCGTATCGTGAGAGAGGAACCTGTAGAGACACAGAAGAATGCTACAGAGCCCTAAAGACCTTTTCCAAGAGAGAAAAAGGCAGAGAAAGAGAGAAAACTGGGGAGGCAAGAGATCTTCCACCAAAAAAAATTATTTCGGGTGAGAGATATTTTTTTTGGATAGTAATTTTTTGTTTTCTTCTTTTCTTCTCTTGTTCGAGGGCTGGGGGAGCATCCCATAAACTTCTTGTAAATCTTTTATAGTGGAGATTTGTTCTTATGCGACCGTGGACATAGGAGCAGGAGTCTCCGAACCACGTAACCCTTTGTGTTTGCTTGTGCTTGATTTATTTTGCCAGGTTTTCCTTTCTTTTCCTGTGAATTTCATATTCCACTGCGATCTGTTTCGCAACATCATCATGCACGTGGAGCTCACACGGAGATCTCTATAGTTTCTGACAATCTATAAGGATTGTCTTATTAACTTTATGATATAAAATACTAATATATCTTGTTATTTTATTATTTTAAAATTTTATTCACAAATTATATTTTATATAGAACTTGCTTGATTCATAGGATATTTTTTCCTTTTTTTTATTGCCCTTTATATGCTTACATCCCACAATGGTTATTATAATAGGTCCATTGATTGTTAAAGCATAACATTTATTTCAAAGAGTATCATTAGCTATGAAATCCTATGTAGCCCACTTTCTTTTTTTTTTTTGATAAGACGGTATATTCATTGCACAATACGGTAATGAATACAACCTAAAGAGTCGGCGAGTATAATATCCCTAAGTTGTACAGGGGCCGAACACCAGTCGGTCCATAGAAAAATCCTGTATGGTGAGCTACATGGGAGGCTACCCGTCTGCAGCCGCGTTAGCCTTCCTATACATATGCCTGATGGTCAGAGACCGACAACCCTGCAGCATGAGTCTGATATCCCTGACAATGGGATGAACCTCTGGCATGGATGAAGAATGCGATATCCAAGAGACCACGGTGGCAAAATCACCCTCGATGATAAAGCGATCAAGCCGGAGAACCTGCCTGGCATACCTAATATCAGCCTATGCGGCATAAAGCTCCAGAGCCGGTACAGAGTAGTCCATAAGGGGGATACCCCAGCTGCTAAGAACCCCAAACGAGAGTCCCTGATAACAAACCCCGCTCCACCCATCCTACGTCGCAGGCTCCCGTCAAAACTAACCGTGACAAATGGCGGAGGAGGGGGTTCCCAAGAAATAAAAACCCTCTGGGTCGCTCGCGAACAGAAAGGGAACCCCAGGTCTTCGTAATCATCACAGTAGATTTATAATACTTCATAGCAGCAGTCCTGGCTCTCTCAACCAGCATCGTAGAGGACCTGACCGAAGCAAAGATCCGGACATTTCTGGAAATCCAAATATAATAAGCCAGATAAGCAATAAAAGATACCTAGATCGTCGGAGCCATCTGTAGGAAAACATAAAAGGCATCAGGCATGATGTTGGGTCGGGCTGTAGAATCAAGGATGCCTACCATAATCCAGATCTTCCTCGCACAATCACAAAGGTAGATAGAATGTGTCTGTGACTCTGCCGGCATCCCACAGAAAGGACAATCCAAAGGGATGTGGATGCCCCTGGAGCTAAGGAACTCGCGGGTGGGAAGGCAATGCCAGGCGAGTTTCCAGATGAAGAGGGAGACCCTAGGATGAACAAGCAGAGCCCAAATCTAGCGATAGCTCCTAGGCAGAAACTGATCAGAGGAGGTCCGTGCTATGAGGTCAGAGATGGGCACTCGTGAAGACGTCGTATGTCTCCAAACTTTGATGTCAGGGCAGGAATGAAGAGGCATGGGGGTGGATAGGACACTGGAGTCGAGAATGTGGCCAAATATAGAGAGAACCACCTCCGTGTCCCAAGCGGCAGTCCCCGGCTGGCGAAGATTAGCAATAGTCATAGAGGGCGGCGTGAGAACAGAGATGAAAGTAGGCCACCGACTGAAAGGAATATCTGATTTTGGGATCATGCATGAATATGATAGATCGTCCCATCCCCCATAACCCAAGAGAGCTAGGGGATGACGATCAGAGCCCTGGCAAGCACCTCACGCCAAACACTGATGACTTCCTATCCAGTCTAGGAATCACCGGGATCCATGGGAATATCACCATATTTGGCCCTCATGAGAGAGGACCGCATAGAATCCGGACATAAGAAGAATCTAACCGCATGTCTAGTCAAGAACGCCTCTCTCCTTTCCAGGAGTGAAGGAATATCCAAGCCACCATAGTGAGTAGGAGTGCAAATAATATCCCATATCATCAGATGAATCCTTCGCCTTTCAGATGAAGAATCCCAAAGGAAAGACCTAATCATCTGCTCCACCTTGGTAATCACTCCCTTCGGGATAAAAGCATTGGAGAGCAAATAAACAGGGAGAGAGGCAAGGACAGATCATATCAGGGTGAGCCTACCCATCGCCGAGAGGGATCTAGCCTACCATCCCCTAATCCTGTCAACCACCGAAGCTAGAAGAGTTGCACAATCTTGGTTAGATAGTCTGGCACCCGATATGGATATTCCCAAATACTGGAGAGGTCCATGTCGCTCCCGAATACCCAGCATGTCATGATCCTGCACCGAAGATAGGAGCAATATTGGGGTTGAAGTAAATTCTAGATTTATGGAAATTAACCCTCTGGCCGGATGCATAACAGTAGTGCTCGACGACTCTTCTAAGTCCCTTAGCATTAGGCAGAGAGGCCCGACCAAGTAAAAGACAATCATCTGCAAAAAGGAGATGAGAAACGGGGATGCTCTAGGCGCTATAATATAAGGATGGATCTGAGAATCTCGCACCGCCACCAAAGAGATGGATAGGAAGTCAGCACAAATGATAAATAAATAAGGGAACGGATGATAACCTTGTCGAAGGCCGTGGGATGATTGAAAGAATTCCGTAGGGGATCCATTAATCAAGATAGAGAAAGCCGGAGAAATAATGCAAGCCATAATTTTTGATATCCAGGACGGGTGAAAACCAAAGTCCTCCAGAGATTTACTAAGAAAGGTCCAATCAACACAGTCATAGGCCCTCTCCATATCAAGCTTGATAGCCATCATGCTATGGCACTGAGAAGCCCGATGAAGATCATTCATAAATTCCTGGGCTATAAGGATATTATCAGTAATGTTGCGGGCTCCTATGAAAGCTTCTTGCTCAGGGCTAATCAGCTTTGGGAGAATCAGTCTCATTTTATTTGCCAATAATTTAGCACAAACTTTGTAAAGAGTATTGCAGAGACTGATGGGCTGAAAATGTGAAGGCAGAGATGGGTCCCGTCGCTTCGGTATGAGGGCAATATAGGTATGTTTCCAAGTGGGATGCATAGTAGTCGTATTAAAGAAGAGCTGAACAACCGCAACCATGTTAGCCCTCAGAATCTCCCAAAAGGATCGAAATACGAAGGGTGGGAAACCATCCGGGCCGGGGGCTTTGTCCTCCGCCATGGACCATAGAGTGGATTTAACCTCATCCTCAGTGACCTGATTCAGGAGATCATAATTCTGAAGAGCAGAAACAGAGATCTGAGGAGGATCAAAAGAAATAAAAGGATAAGTAGGATTAGGAACAGTCCACCTGACTACGAAATAGTAGAGGAATTGCCTCCGGATGTCAGCATCATCTTCGATCCAGCCCTCCTGGTCAGAATAAATAGCTCGAATAGTGTTGGTATGTCTCCTAATCACAGTAGCATGATGAAAAAATCAGGTATTCCGATCCCCTTCCCTCAGCCATCGAACCTTGGATTTTTGCCTCCAAAGGACTTCCTGATTCTGAAGAAGGGTATGATGAGTGGCAAGAGAATTCCGAAGGACATTTAGATCATCATCAGATAATTGGCCTTGGGTATCCTCCTTGATTTGCAAATCATGAATAGAGGCTTTGACGGTCTTGATCTGATTCATAAGATTACTAACCTCCACCCTATTCCACCAAAGGAGGCGTCTCCTCAGAAGCACCAATCTCCTTGAGATCCTGTAAGCCGATCCCCCCAGACAGGCATACGCCAGACCTCCCTATCTAACTCCTTAGCCTTTGGATAAGATAGCCAGAACTTCTCAAATCTGAAAGGTCGGGGTCTGCGAATAGGGGCAGTCATAGACAGGAGAATGGGAGCATGAATAGAAGCAATCCTGCTTAGATGGTGAACAGTGTGATCCGGAAACAGTGAAAGCCAGGAGGGCGTAGCAAAGTATCTATCCAGTCTCTCCCAACTCTCGCCTGGCCAGACTTATTGTTGCACCAAGTGTGGCGAGGACCCTGAAAGCCTAAATCAATCCTGCCATTCTCCTGGATAAAGTTGGAAAATTTCTTGGTACTAGTATCCGGGATAAAAGGTCTACCACCATGCTTATCTTCCTTCCTTTCAATAGTGTTGAAATCCCCAGCCACAACAATAGGGATCCCCTGATTAATTAACACAGAAGCTTCCTCCCAGAGCACTCTTTTTTCTCGGTAAGACGTACTTGCATATACGCCACAAAGAAGCCAGGAAGGGCGGTCAAGTTCAAACACAACAATGGCCACAAGTTGAAAGATCCGTGGAAAACCTCCATCCTTGCAGCTGTAGAGTCCCAACTAACAATAATGCCCCTGGCCCGCCTATGAGAAGGTATAGAATAGAACCCCAAATCCCTAGGAAGGCGATGCCGGAGACCTTGAAGACTAGGACTAGCAATCCTAGTCTCAAGCAAAATACAAATCTGAGGATGATGAACCTGCAAATATCTGTAGCCCACTTTCCAGTCATTATGTGATAGCTGGAAATTGGTACAACATACAGGAGATAGGTGAGAGTAATAGTCGGGCCTGTAAGATAGTTGGGGTTTTATTTTTAAAAAAATTAATTTTTTATCTCTAGATTTTAGTTGTTTAAATAGTTCAAATCTTGTTACCCAAACGTAACAATCAAAGGTGAAGGAGAGTAGGGGAGGGGGGTGGGAGTTGGGAGGGGAAGGTAAACTTGATTTCCAAAATCTTTTGTTAAATTTTAAAACTTTAGTTAAATTTAGAAACCTTTGCTGTATGTATATGATAACAAAATAATGCCAAGTAAAGAGCACAATTAAAAGTGACTACAAGATAAATATAATGAAAATAAGGATGAAATGAAGGCAATCAACATACAAGCATAAATACAAGAATTTATAGTAATTTGGTGCCAACCCTTGTACCTACATTTACTTTCCAAGTGCATCCATTTAAAGATTTTTCTATAATCATTACAATATTATAGCAAAATTTTTTTCAAAATCACAATCGCAAATCTAGCTAATTTTCACAAGTTTACCAACTAAACAATTTTCCAACTAAGTCCCCCTTGAGTTAGTCCAATACAAAATTAGCCTTTCAATCCAAGTTTCTCCTTCCAAAAAACTTGTTATAAATAGTAAAATAGAAGAGATACACTACTAGAAAAGGGTGCTTTACTGAGGGATTTTATCGAGAAAAAAAATTCCTTGCAATTCTGAGGGATTTTCCGACAAAAAAAAAAATTAACTGTAAAATTTTTGAGGGAAAAAATTCTCTCTCAAAATTCTCGAAATTTTTTTTGTAAGGGATTTTCTGAGAGATTTATTCTTTATAAATGAGCTCTTAGTAGAAATTTTTCGAGGCAAAAAGTTTTCTCGGAAAATCCCTTGTAAATTTTTTTTACGAGGGATTTTCGAGGGATCTTTTCATCATAATTTGGTTCTTAGTAAAAAAATTTTCAATAAAAAAATTTCTCGCAAAATCCTTTGGAAATTAATTTTACGAGGGATTTTCTAAGAGATATTTTCATGATAATTCGGCTCTTAGTAAAAAAAATTTCAAATAAAATAATCCCTTGCAAAATCCCTCAGAAATTTTTTTTGTGAGAGATTTTCTGAGGGATCTTTTCATCATATTTTGGTTCTTAGTAAAAAAAATTTCAATAAAAAAATTCCTAAAAAATCTCTCGAAAAATCTCTCGAAAATTATTCCTGAAGAAATCCCTCAAAAAATCCTTCAAAAATTTATCCTAGGAAAATCCTCGAAAAGTTTCCCTCGAAAAATCCCTCAAAAATTTTCCCTCGGAAAACCCCTCAGAAAATCCTTCGAAAAATCCCTCGGAAATGTTCCCTCGGAAAATCCTCCGGTAATGTTCCCTTGAAAAATCTCCCGGTAATATTCTCTCGGAAAATCTCCTGGTAATATTACCTCAGAAAATCTGACAGAAATTTCAAACAAAAAATTCCATCGAAAATTCCCTTGGAAAAATCCCTCGAAAAAATTTTTCGATGATGGTTTTTCCGGTGCAATTGCAATCACCAATGCTTCTTCTCACTTGACCATAGATGTTCAATATATTGTAATATTCAAAGAGACCTAACATACTCTTAACACACCATTTAATTCACTTTTGTGAGGGATTTTCCGAGAGATCTTTTCATCATAATTTGGTTCTTAGTAAAAAAAATTTTAATAAAAAAAATTCTTGCAAAATCCCTGAGAAATTATTTTTGCAAGGAATTTTCTGAGGGATCTTTCATGATAATTTGGTTTTAGTAAAAAAAAATTTAAATAAAATATTCCCTCGCAAAATCCCTTGGAAATTTTTTTTTTGAAGGATTTTTCAAGGGATCTTTTCATCATAATTTAGTTCTTAGTAAAAAAGTTTTAAATAAAAAAATTTCTAAAAAAATCCCTCGGAAAATCTCTCGGAAATTATTCCTAGAGAAATCCCTTGGAAAATCCCTCGAAAAATCCCTCGGAAATTTTCTCTCAGAAAATCCTTCGAAAAATCCCTCGAAGATGTTTCCTCAGAAAATCTCCCGAAGATGTTCTCTCGGAAAATCTTCCGGTAATATTCCCTCGAAAAATCACTCGGAGAATTTTCCTTGGAAAATCTGAAAGAAATTTCCAAGAAAAAAATTCCATCGAAAATTCTCTCAGAAAATAAATTCCTTCGAAAAAATTTTTCGAGGATGGTTTTTCCTGTGCAATTACAATCACCAATGCTTTTTCTCACTTAACCATAGCTGTTCAATATATTGTAATATTCAAAGAGACCTAACATACTCTCTAACACACCATTCAATTCACTCTTGTTGATCAAACTATATGAATGTTCAGGAAACTCATGCTAATATTCATACAAAAAAGAAGAGTAATATTTGATATATCTCCCATCACTCTTTTTTGAAATGATCTGTTCGAAAGATTCAATATAGGATAAAGCATTTGGATGTCCATCCGATCCTCCATAATATTTGAAGCTTCCGCAACCTTTCATTATGATGACTATTTGATATATCTTTCGAGAGGCTAATAATATCGTAAATTCCATCATCTTTTTTATTGTTGATCATACTAATGATTGAAACTGATATGACGGTGATGCCTATTTTCGAATATTACACGTGTTTGCCTTCCTGTTTATTTTAATGAACATAGAAAAACTAGAAAGAAAGGCCCAAGAAAAATATTAAAAATATTTTAAAAAAAGAAAAAAATAAAAAATATTGTTCTAATATTTTTTATAAAATAATTTTATAATAATAAATAGCAAAATTGAACGTAGAACCTTTGAAAAGCCTACCTATATCATAACCATTAAGATCCAATTTTATTTATTATATATATATATATTAAAAAATATTTAACTAATGTAAAATCTTTCTTATAAATTAATAAAACCTAAAACTTCTTAAACTCCTATACCCACCGCCCATCTCTGTTTGACCGTCGGCTTCCCTCTTTTCCCTCTCGATCGACCATTAGTATCCTCGACTCCCCTCCACTCAGCAAGGAGCGATGATCGCAAGCCCCCACTTGGCTACTCCACGATCAATCTTTCCTCTCCATGGTATGATCGACAGCCACAAGCTCTTGGCCTCCCGCCCGATTGTCTTGTAATTTTTTTAAATCATATAATTTGACTCGATACTTGTTTATGAAAATATTTCCAGATATCATATTACAATAAATTTTCAGGAAAAGAACGGTTGATTCTGATGATCTGCTTTACAAAATTCTGCTTTACAAAATTTTTGCTTGATAGTTGAATCTGAAATATATAAATTATTTACAGGGACGCAAAATTTATCAACAGAAAAATCACCTGGAATTAAATTTAGTTTATCAAAGTTGTGATATAAAAATATTGTGCAACTACAATACTTGGCTTGACCCGATCTTTTTTGAGATAGGACAGATTTTTTTTGGATAGGATGAATATGAGTTTTGGATGGACCGATCCATTGCCATCCCTAGCATAAATTTTTAATTAAAATACAGTAAATATTTCATACCACTCATCTAATAATTTTAAAGTGAACATCAAAATTATCGAATAATTCTGGAATAATCTTACATTCCCTTCCATCCGATCGTTGAATGATCCTTTTTATCAGCCCACCGCCCTTCCGCGTAGCCTCCCACGCGGCAAATAAAAAATGGAAATTAAAAAAATCTGCATGGAACCAAAAACTCTCCGGAGCCCGCTCTCCTCCCAAATCCAAGAAGAAATTTCCAAACCCTACCCGAAAAAAATCCCCAATCCCTCTCTTGCGATCTCCCTCTTGTTCTCGCGCGGTGATTGTTTTTGACCTCCTCCACCCGGAGTTGTCCATGGCCGGCCGACAACCATCGCCGTTTTTTCCCCCACCGAAGGACTCCTCCGGTCGACCATTTAAGCCGAGCACAGCCGTGCCACGGCAACTTCCCCCAGTCGCCCATCTTCTCCGCTCCGAGTCGACGCCCCTCTGCCGCTGCCGGCCCTGCTGTCGCCTCGCCTCATCGACACCCCTCTGCTCCGCCCAGCCACCATTCATGGAGATCTCACTGTCTCCCTTCCATGAACAGGGGAGAGATGGGCGGCACGGGAGGCGGCGGACGGGGATGTCTCCGGTGAGATCCTCGCCGTCCACCTTTTCCATGGCAGAGCAGGGTTGGGCCTCTCCAATCGACGTTAGAACCTCGCCGTCCACCTGATCCTGGTAAGACTATAACGGTCCTTAATGAGTTTTCCCGGCTCATGGTTTTCGCCTCTCCTCCAATTTCTCCATCCATCCCTCTCAGTGGTTCCTTTCTTCCTTTCCTACCTTCGTTCTCGTCTCCTCACGCGCATATCATCTCTCTTTGTTTTTGCTCTATCTCAACCATCGGTTAATCAAGACAGCATACCATCTTTCTCAGCATATATTCCATCTTTCTTTGAGGAGCATAACATGCACTCTCGTTGTTTGAAGAAATGACTAACTAACTCTACTTGTTGTTACTCTCTCGTATTCATTTAAAAATTTTAAACTTTAATGGTCGGTGACTATTGACATTGCGGATCCTTGCTCGTATCTTGATGCATTGATAATTTCCTGGAAGTTGGATATTTATTTCTTGTCATTAGTTAACCTTGATTCTTTTCTCTATCCTTGCAAGGCACTTGATTTGGAGCTGTAAAGCCAACTTGGGTAGAAATTAGGATTGCTCTGACTCTATGATTCCCTGGGTCACCAAAGTGAAGTGCTTAAAATTACTTGCTAATAGCATAGGACAAAATCCTAATCATCGATGAAAAGGGAAACTCCATCTCTTTGACTCCCAGGAAGGTTTTGGAATCATCCATCTATTCCGACCAGCTAAAAATGGCAAACTGGTGGGCCAGAAGGCGCGGAGAGGCACAGACACGCTTGCCACTGCACATGAGCCATCCATCCAGCTCCATCTCATACTGGTATATCCTCTTTCTCTCCCAAAATGTCTTGAGACTCGCTACCTCCTAGGTGGTCACATAGGCAACTGCCCATAACAATAGGATGACTTGCTAATCCCTTGGCTGTAAATTGCTACCTCAGTCTTACTAAATTAGAGCAGTTGTGTCTTAATATTTTATTCTGTCACAATATTCTATATGCAATTTCTTGGACTGAATCTCATAATTTTCAGGTATTGTGATTTCAAGATTTATAACCTCAATGAACATACATTCTCTTTCGGATGCCGATATGCCAGGTTACTGACCTTTGCAAAATTTTCCTGGCTTTTTTTCCTTTCATGTTTTCCATTCTTTACATATATATGGTCTATACTTCATATATTGTTGTTTTCTGGTTAGACTCTGCAGACTCTTCCTACTGGTATTGCTTCCATAGCAGATAATGCTGCAAAGTGAGTGATTGTTTAACACTTCTTTTTTGGGCCCTTAACTTTTAAATATTCTCATTGATTTTCTTAAAAAAATTAAATAATGTCTAGTGATTGAGATTTTCTGTCATTTTTTCCAGCTTTGCAAACAGGCTAACCCATATTAGGGAAAACCACAAATTCCAGAGAAATGGCAGAGAAGGTGACCAAGATGAAGATCCTGCAAATGGATTTGCTCACATTGTCACTGAAATCAAGGAAAAACATGGCCTAAAGTATGTCATCTTTGCAGTTTCCAGATGTGTCGCGATGCTTGTGGTTGTTTATGTTGCAAGCGGTCAAAATTTGTCATCCTTGTCTTTTCTTCTGCCAAACTAAACTCGGCACATTTTATAGCTGTCTATTCTTCTCTCAAACTGAACTCACCCTTTTTCTTACAGATATGTATATGTCTGGCATGCGATCCGGGTACTGGGGTGGTGTAAAGCCAGGTGTTACTGGAATGGAACATTACGAGTCCAAGATGCAATACCCCATTACATCACCAGGGGTTCAGTCAAATGAACTTTGTGATTGTTTGAACAGCATAACAACCAATGGCCTTGGCTTCATGAACCCAGAGAAAGTGTACACTTTCTACAATGAACTCCACTCGTATCTTGCATCTGCTGGAATTGATGGGCTCGAAGTAGATGTGCAGAACATTCTGGAAACCCTTGGTGCAGGCCACGGTGGTAGAGTACAACTTGCCAGAAAGTACCACCAAGCTTTGGAGGCTTCAATTGCCAGGAACTTCTGGAACAATGGAATTATATCTTGCGTGAGCCACAATACTGACAACTTGTACAGGTATTAGATTTTCATCTCTCATCTCTTATTCTTCTTAAGGTTGAAAGGGCCAAGTATTTTGAAATTGGATCTAATGTATGAATTTTTTTCTGTCTGGGTATAGCTCAAAGGGGACTGCTGTTGTGAGGGCCTCTGATGATTTCTTTCCACGAGATCGAGCATCCCATACAATTCATATAGCATCTGTTGCATATAATACTGTTTTTCTTGGAGAATTTATGCAACCTGATTGGGATATGTTCCATGTAAGCAAAGCAAAACTCACTTTACTGCATGTTCTAATTTGCTATGCCATACATTGGTGCACCTGATAGTTGATTTGTGTTAATGTTCTCCACCCAGAGCCTCCACCCAATGGCTGAATATCATGGGGCAGCACGCGCAGTTGGTGGTTGTGGCATATATGTTAGGTAGCTCAAGTAGCTAATTGATTTTCATCTTTTGGAGAGGTACCAGGATAGTTCTCTCATGTAATTGAATTGTTTTAGATTTTGCTATCTAGAATCTAAATTGCTTCAATGCTTGCTGCAGGAGAGGTAACTTGCCTACTGAAGAATGCATCCATGCCTGTAACGTTGAAAGCGCATGAGTATGAGGTCTTCACGGTTGTTCCAGTCAAGGAATTATCCAATGGAGCCTCTTTTGCTCCCATTGGACTGATCAAGATGTTCAATTCTGGTGGAGCCATCAAGGAGCTAAGATACGAGTCTACGAAGCATGCAACAATAAAACCCAGAGTACGCGGTTCTGGCATGTTTGGGGCCTACTCATCAATCAGGCCCAAGAGAATAACAGTTGATTCAGATGCAGTAGAGTTCACCTATGATGAGGGTGTGGTTTGGTTACATTCATTTTGGGGTTTCCACAGCGAGAATTGTACCTGTGGAATGTAACTGTAGAGCTGTAAATGATTGGAGTCCATGATGTCAATCCACTGCAAGATAGCAATTTCACTGCCTTGTGAAAAACCATGTTGCAAGGGCGTTTGACTACCTTGCTAAACATTGTTGCAAGGTTTCATGGTATAGTTGAACAGAAGCTTTGTGAAATGTTAGACTTCATATATGCAGTGAAAGCTTTGCTGACTTTGCTTTTCCAAATTTCATTATACTTGTTAGTTCATCTTAATATTTTTCTTTGCGGAATAGTCAGAGCACTTTATTTACCATGTTATCAGTTCCAATGTATGTTGGTAGAAAATTTTCTTTATCTTGCATGGGATTAAGCTCGCTTAAGCTCAAATCATTCATCACCAGATTGTACTAGGTGCATATGTACAGATAGGAAAAATGATTGTTGTGCTAAATAATTACTATTGCATTTCATATAGGATTTTCATATGTAAAGATAGGATTTTCATTTGCTACTTGGTGTGGACCAGAAGAAGTCCATGCAAGGGATTAACTTCTTGTCATTTCTTCGGATGGGTAAAAGAAAGCCTAGAAAAGGATGGCAACAAGATATTGTAATCAAAAATTATTCCTAGAAAAATTCTCGAAAAATCTCTCAGAAATTATTTCTCGAAAAATTCCTCGAAAATTTTTTCTCGAAAAATTCTCGAAAATTTTCTCGAAAAATTTCTTGGACATGTTCCCTCGAAAAATCTCTCGGAGATGTTCTCTCGAAAAATTCCTCGAAAATTATCCCTCGAAAAAGTCCTCGAAATTTTTTTTCGAAAAATCTTTCGGTAATATTTCCTCGAAAAATCCCTCGAAGAATTTTTCTCAAAAAATTTGTCAGAAATTTCCAAGAAAAAAATTCTATCGGAATTTCCTTGGAAAATAAATTCCCTCGGAAAAATTTTCGATGATGGTTTTTCCAACAACCATGTTTCCGTCGAAAATATAAATTTCCAACAGATTTTTTCTTTTTTCCTCGAAAAATCTCTCGAAAATGGCCTTATTTCATAATAATTTTAAAACACAATAAATGATAAGCTCTTGAAAACTCTTGGAGGTAGTTAGAGTTGCAGCTCAAATGATAACTTCCTTCTTTAATGCTTGAGTATGTGTTTGAAAATAAACTTGATAAAAAATTTGTAGTATGTTAGCTTAATCAATGCACTCAAATTCTTATCTTTCAATTAAGAAAGCCTTAAATGCACTCTTTGGATGCATTTCCTTCTCTTTCTACCTTCTCTTCTCTTTTTACCTTTTCTTTTCAAAGTTTTCTAAAATAATTTTTCCAAAAAATTGATTTGCAAATCAATTCCCATGCTTAAATATGTTTAAGATTTACTTGAAATCATAAAATGATTGTTCAATAGCTCAAACTAGCAATTTATAGCTATTAAAAAAAGTTTGAAAAACTAGCCTTTAAATTGTTAGACATCAATAAAGGTGGCTCATAAATTTCAGGGATCTGACTTAATTTCTTCTAAAGTTAACTCGGCTAAAATTAGAGTCAACTCAAGTTTAAGGATAGGCTCTTGAAACTTTGAAGTCAGCTCGACAGGAAGAATTCAAATTCCGCTGCTTTCTATCTTCTGAGATATTGGTAGAGCCAACTCGAGAAATAGTATGATTGACTCAAACCTGGAGTAAACTAGTAAAAAACTAGAGTTGACTCAAGATGTAATAGAGTCGACATGTAATTACTTGGAGTCTATTCGAGTTCACCATGCTCTTCAACATATCTCTCTGTCTAGCATCCTGAGACAATAGTGAAGCCAGCTTTTGAAAGAGTGGAGTCGACTTGAATTATAGAGTCGGCTTGTGAAATACTAGAGTCAGCTTGAAAGATAACGGGATCGACACGTGAATATTTAGAGTCAACTCTAGATTTTTGAAACATTGTTTATGTCAGAACTAGTTCTTGTATATCAAAATTGGATCTAAAGTAGCTTTACTTGATGAAAAGCATTTTCTAAGCTATACTTGCTTTCTCAACTGTGCAACCTATTAGTTTAAAAAATCTTCACCTAAAAAGACAATCTCATATATTCATCAATATCAAATATACATAAATATTTTAGCATCATCAAAATCAATTTTTAGGTCAATAAATCTCTTTTTTATTTGACAACTCTTTCCAAAAAGTTGACTCTTCGAAAGAAAGTGTTGGCTTCAAAAAAAATATGATATTTCACAAACATTGTAGCTTCACAAAACCATAACATCTTCTCGTCATCTGGATAGAGTCTATAAACAGGCTATAGATCCATCTATCTCGAGAGATCAAAATATTATTTGGTCTCTCTTCCTTTGCTTCTCCTAAGAGGCTTTTCTTATGCTTTGGGATTCTATTTTCCACTTTCTTATTGTTTTCTTTTATTTTTAAGCATTTGAAAAAATTATTTGGTGAAGTTTCCCGATGATCATCCTTGTTAGAGGAGGATTGAAAAAAGCCAGATCTTTATACCTTGGGACCAAAATCATTGTGAATCTGAATGTAGGGGGCGAATCACGTTCTTAGAGCAATATTTTCAAATGCCTGAGTCTAGACAAGTTCTTTCAATCTTCTATTATTTAATAATTTATTTCTATTAGTATAATTTTAGATTCAATAATAGAAACTAAAGAGCTGAGAAAGAAATAATAAAATGAGAAAAAATGATCATAACATAAAAAATTTATAAATAGAAATAAAATTTATATCATGGGAGAAGCAGATTAAACCTAAGCAAGATAATAGTGATAGTCTTGTAAATAAGTAGGAAGTCGATGAACTCTTTATAAATTGTGCAAAGGTAGTATAGTTGAATTTGATGGTAGAGATGTATTGGATTGAGAAGCAAATGTATCTAAAATATTAGGAATAGAATGTATTACTTGAATTATGCTAGATAGATAAGCAAGATTATAATCAGGAATAGATAAAGAAAGATCTATAATAGATTTGTCAATGGAAGTAGAATGAATCTTTAAAAAAATAGATTTTAAAAAAGTGACATCTCTACTAATATAAATTTTGTGGAATGAAGGTAAAAGATTTTATAACTTTTTTAAATAAAAGATATCCAAGAAATATACTAGGTGAGATACAAGCATCAAATTTATATTGATTATTTAGATTATGCCCATAGCATAAACAACCAAAAATCTTTAAATTATGATAGAAAGAAATATTTTTAAATAATAATTTATGGGGACTTTTATTCATGAAGTACTTTAGCGGGTGTTTGATTAATAAGATAGCCAGTAGTAATAGGGATGCAATCACCCAAAATTTTAATGGTAAATTTGTTTTGAAACGAAGTGCATGAGAACATTTAGGAGATCTCAGTATTTTCACTCTACTACTCTATTCTATTGAGAAGTTGAAATACAACTGATGCGCCCATTCGGCTAGTCCCCGGTCGGACCGGCCCCCGACGTCCAGTCGGCTGGTCCCCGCGCGGAGTCCGACTCCCCGGTCGGCTTTTCCAAAGAGCCGACCCGGGGGCTTTGAGGGTGATAGGCACCCCACCGCCCGTACGACAGCCCTTTTTATCATCACGGTCGGCTCCTGGGGAGCCAGCTGACCCACTGTTGAAGAGATCGCCCGAGGTTTCCAGGAACCTTTCCTCTCCGACAGTTCTGACATTCTGTTATAACAAACTCCAGCTCATGGCCACTACTCTGACACACCTAGCACGCCGCCACCCACGATCTCGTCGCCATGCCTGTTCTCCTAGAGGTATATTCGGGTTTTCCAGCCTGCTCCCCAACAGAATTTGGTAGCGCTCCGTGCCTATAAAAGGCGCCCGGGGGACCTCCGTGAAGGATAACATTCTTTTCCCATTGCATACTCTCCTTCGGGCTTCTTCCCGTTCTATTGCTCCAGCCCTCCTCTAATTTAAGCATCGGAGTGTCCTCGCCGAAGCCCCTCCGGCACTCAGGAACTTTTTGCAGGTTGGCCGGTCAAGGAGCTCTCCAGCACGTCCATCGATCCGGTCTAGGAGGAAACGGCAGCAACAACAACTATGTTGATGGATTACACCAAATGAGTTCCAAAAATTGATAATGTTATGATTAAAAAATTCAAGATCATTATCACTATGAATTTTACAAATAACAATAAAAATGTACTCATCCCAAAACTCTAATTATAAATTTACTTAAAAACGAAGTGTACAAGTAATATTTAGGTGATGCCGGTATTTTTATTCTACTACTCCACTCTATTAAGGAGTTGAAATACAACTATATTGATAGATCACACCAAGTGAGCCTGAAAAATTAATGACATCATGATTAAAAAATTCAAGACCTTTATCATTATGAATTTTACAAATAGTGGTGCTGATTTGTGTTTTGATTATTACAAAAAAAAGTAATATAGATAAAAGTCTTAGATTTATGTTGAATAAGATAAACCTAAATACTACATAAAAAATCATCAATTGTTAAAAAATAACATGCACCATTTATTCATAGAGTTATAAGGTTCCCAAATATCCATATAAACTAATTCAAAATAAATGATAGAATAGAATTTAAAAAAAATGGTAATTGATATTATTTAGCTAATGGGCACATAATGCAAATACACTTGTTTGAAAAGAAAATACAAGAATTTAAAATAGCAAATTTTTAAAATAAACTAGAAGCTGGATTTCCTAAACTATATTGCTATTGATTGACTTTATTTTGATGGATAAATATAGGAGTAAAAAGGACCTTTAGACTAAGCTGAAGCAATAACGGCATGTCACTCTGCAATGGTTTCAGAAAAACTCCCTTTTTAACAGACATCTGGATGTCCATTTTTCAAAACTTGTAACGGGAACAAAGAAAATGAAGAGCCCACTCTTCCGGCGAAGCTAGTTTTGTGGCCAGAAAGCACATTTGTTTGGTGACATGACAGTCACACGCACACAAAAATCCACTAGCACAAGATCTTTGTAAATCATGCCTGCAAGTTGTGACCGTCAACTAAAAAATGAAATGCTAAAATGGTAGCGACAGAGGCTTTACTTCATTACCAACCAATCATAGGTTTAAAGTATGATCCCATGATAACTCGATTAAATTAAAATTTTTTTAAACTCCACAATCGTTGGATACTCATCTTTTCTTTATCAAAAAAATAAAAATCCTTATATCACATGTCCCTATCCCAATGATGACTCGATTAAATCTAAAAATTTTCTGGACCCCATAATCGTTGGGTACTCATCTTTTCTTTATCAGAAAAATAAAAATCCTTGTATCACACGTCCCTTTTCTTTATCAAACATTACCTGACATGACAGGACCTACGGAGTAGCTACACCATGATTTATCTCCCCATCCCTTTTCTTTATAAAAAAAAAAACTAGAAAATGAAAATCCTTGTATCACACACTATAAGCAAGCACACATTAAATCTATGTAGAGATATTCCATAAACACTTGGACAAACATATATACATAAACATGACAGCGAATCTCATAAATATTGAAGGCATCAAAAATAAACAGCTGTGGAAATCCAGTTGTGGAAATACTGCAATTCATCCAAGTCAAAAGCCACATTAGCATCACTTCCAAAGACAAAAATGGCATTATATACCAATTAAAACATTATACAAGTAAAAGTAATTTTGCATGGCATCTACCTCATGACCAATTACTCATAGGATTGCAGCATAGTCTGCATCTGTAGCGGTTTCAGGTGATGCCAAAACAAGTTTAGAGTTGAATATCTGCCCATTTAAACGTTAAATATCATCAGGAAAAAATGCTAGAAATTTGTGGCAGTAATTAAGCTGAAGAAATCCAGAAATGCTCACGTTCAGGCTCTTGTTTTCCATGGCCCCCCCTCAAACAACAAAAAAACAGAGATGTTATATATTTATGAAAAAAAGAAAGTAGTACCCTTACACCCCCCTTCCCTTTCAAACTATGAAGGAAAAAGATGATAACAATGCTAAAATCAACTAGCCTGAAACAAAACAACATTTAACTTTATCATTTGTCTAAAATACAAAAGAGTTAATAGATGCTAAAGGCCATATAGATATCCACTTGAAAGGAAAACACATGCACACGGTTGGTATCTATTACCTGTACCTGTACCTAAATGGTAACCATATACCCAGTGTCAGTATGGCACACTACATTTTTCTTGTCTTTCCTCTGTTTTCTCTATTATTCTCATGGAGTCCGAATGGTAACCCATATACCCAGTGTCAGTATGGCACATCTCCTACATTTTTATCTTGTTTTTCCTCTGTTTTCTCTATTATTCTCATGGAGTCCGAATCGAGTGGGGATGCTTGGATCGGCTGAACGGGGAATCCAGCGGCTTAACAAAGAATCTATGCAGATCTCTAGCTAAGGAGAGAGCAATCCAATCGGAGCCTCTTAAGAAAAAATCCACTGGAACCTAAGGAACCCCTCTAATGTCCGTCGGGTGCTCTCCTTCACCACAGACCACTGAAAAAGAGAATAAAATGAGAATACCAAAAATCAAAAAAAATGATCAATGTTTGAGGGAAAAGGTCTTACATTGTTAATCGATGAATTTTCCTATACTTTCTCCTGGTTTTTCCTCTATTTTCTCTATCATCAAGGAGTCCAAATTGAGTAGGGAGGCTTAGACCGACCGAACGGGGAAGCTAGTGGCCGAATAGAGAAGCTTAGATGATGGACGCAGGGATGATTAGACGATGAACCCGTGGGGAGAGAGAAAAGAATGGCTAGGATTTCAAAAGGTGGCAAGAGGAAGGATAATCGACCGAACAGAAAAGCTAGTGGCCAAATAGAGAGGAAGACGAAGGCTGGGGAAAGCTTAGACGATGGCCAGCAGGGGGGAGAGGATGAATGGCTAGGGTTTCAAGGGGGTCAAGAGGAAGAACAATCGGCTCAATGGAGAAGCTAACGGCTGAACAAAGAGGAAACAAAAGCTAGAAAGAAGCTTAGACAATGACCGATGGAGGGCAGAGGATGAATAGCTAGGATTTCAAGGGAAAAGAAAATGAATGGCTAGGATTTCAAGGGGAGAGAAAGATCAGGAGAGGAAGATGGCTATGGCTTAAAGAACTGTAGGATTTTATATATCCCAAATTATGTCTAATATATCGATAAAAAATCTAAAAAAAAATTTAAAATAGTTTATGTATTTTTAAAATTTAAAATATTATTTAAATATATTTTATATTTTTTCTCAGAAAAGGTATGAAATTAATTTTCAGAATTCAAAATTGGAACATATTTTTTTGATTGCAAAATTATTTAATATTTTGAATGTATATTTCGTGAAAAGGGCACAAAATTAATTTTCAAAATTCAAAATTGAAACTATTTTTTAGGTTGCAAAATTATTTAATATTTATAAGCCAAAAATTCGATCGCTAATTATTAGTACAATAAAAACTATTTTGTAAAAAAAATTATGATTGATTTCTTCGTTCAAAATATTAAAAAAAATGCAACTAAAAAATTAGTCATAAAAGAATTTAAAAATTATAAAATTAAATTAAAAACTTGCAACAATTTTACAATCAAAATGTTAGTCACTAATTTATCAACCAAATAAAAATTAATTTCTTAAAAAAATTATGATTGATTTGTTAGTTACAAATAAATAAAAAAATTACGCCCAAAAAATCAGTACAAAAAATTTTCAAAAAAAAAAAATAATTAATTTAAAAGCCAAAAAGAAAAAAAAATATTAAGTGAGACTGATTTATCAATTAGAGATTTGGTTGCAAACTTATTTTTTAAAATTAAAATAAATTAAAATATTTTAATTGTTTAATATTAAATTTTTTAATGTATCGATCACTAAATCGGTCACATAAATCAATCCCAAAATATTTTGCAACTGATTTTATAAATGATTAGTAATTAATCGCTATATTAATATTTCTTTAAAAATTGGTTGTAAATTAGGTTACAAATTTGACCAAAAAATTTTGATTGCAAAATCGATCGCTAAGACTATGTTTTCTTGTAGCGATGGCTTCCCGAAATGCACTCTGAGAAAGGCACTTGTTGTAAAGATGTGCAAGTTACCACTTCCTGCCAATCAAACTACTGCATCAACAAAAATAAGTATTCGCCTACAAAGCCTTTTTTCAAGACCCTCCAAGTAATCTCTCCAATCCCTTTTCAAAAGGAGAAAGAGGAGTTCCAAGAAGTTCCCTCTTTCATGCGCTGATTATTTCTCGAGCATTCTCACACTTCTTCTGCCCTTCATACCTCATAACCACTCTTCTTATCCTCACCTACAACTCGAGACCTCTCCTGTTTGCTTTCACAGGAGACTGACTTAGATTGGAAGGTCCACCAATGGGGAATCCCCCACCTTCTCATATTCAGACTTTCTTGTTTTTGGTGCTTTTGTAGGACCATCGAGGAGGACCTATCACATGCCCTGCATATCTCCAGGCAACAAGGACTCCTTTGAGAGGTCCTATGACCACATCAAGATGCCAAGCTCCAACTCAAGGCACCCCTGAGCCATGTCCTCCTGTCGGCGATAATAGATTAGAGTTAGAGGAAGGGCCTATACCCATTAAAAAGGTCTTGAGTTTTCATCACTCAAGCTATGAAGGGCAAGAGGAAGGCCCTAAAGGGGCCATTTGCCATCCTATTAGAAGTCTCTATAGAGATGGTTGATCTTAGCCAGGTCCATCGAGAATTAGGTACCACAGGCATCAAATGCTCCTACCATCATCCTTGAATAGTTTTAGAAACTCTTATTACAGGTCAAGCATTGGCTACTATAGTACAAGGTCTGTGATAAGCCCCCTAGCAAGTGCCCTCAATACTAAGTAAACACTCGATCACGGCATGCCCAGATCTCTTCCACCCCTTTCGAGAAGTGCAAGATGGAGTAGTTAGCCTTGACTAGCCACTCCAACTGTTGCCCCTGGAGCTTCTTGCTTAGTTTACTGGATAGGGGAAAAGCTTCTCCCTGCCACTCCTCCAGGCCATCAAGTTTGAGAAAGGAGACTTGTCGCTATTTAACTCTCCAACAATATCACAAGCAAGGTGAGAGGAATGAACCTTGGCTTATTACCTCATTCTTATCATTTTCTTCTCCATGGGACTCTTTTGTTGGCCAGTCCCTAAGCCGTTGGTTGAAGGAGGGGTCCAAACCCCTAGGGTAGCTAAATTGAAAACTCCAAGATGCAGATCATCATCTTAAAGCCCTCTATCATCACCAGCTAGCTCCGGAGGGGTGAACCTTTGTTCACCACATGCCCACCTTTCTCGAGATAGATCATGAAGAAGCCAATCCCTCGTTGCTTAAAGTGCCACCAGTGGAGACCTATGATACCACCATCTATCCTTACGAACATTTGGAGGGTTACAAGTCCCTCATGATGCTGCAAGAGACTTCAGATGCCCTGATGTGCAAGTCTTTTCAATGAACCTTCGAGATGCTATTCGAGTTTGGTATATAAGACTTTCAATCGAGCCACATCCACTCCTTTCACGAGCTCTATCGCCTTTTTGCTTTACAATTCTAAAGTAGCAGGAAGTCTAGGTGGGATACAAACACCCTTTTCTCCATCCAACAAGGGATGATAAATCTTATCAAAGCTACATGAGTCAGTTCAAGGTAGTCTTGTTGGAAGTCTACAACCTAAACTGATCGATAATGATATTGACCCTTAGAAAGGGGCTGAAAGCAAGACCTTTCTACTTCTTCCTTTTGAGGAAGTTCCCTTACAACCTCACTAAAATGCTCACCTGCATTGACAAGTACATCAACATGGAGGAGAGGATGGTGGAAAAGTGAAAGGAGAAAGGGGAGCAGAAGAGGGCTTACAGGGATAACCCCACTCCTTAGCTTAAGAAGCAGAAGAGTGGCGAGGGGTCATTCCATCGATCCTAGTCCCTGACACTGCCAAAAGAAGTTTATGCCTCTAAATGCCTCCTGGCAACAAGTCCTAATGGAGATTAAGGAACAAGATATTGTCCATTGCTTGGCAAGATGAGCAAGCAGGCCCGGTGTGATCAAATGAAGTATTGTCACTTCTATCAAGACTACAGATATGATACTGAGGAGTATTTCTCTCTTGAAAAAAAAGATTGAGCTCTTTGTTCGATAAGGGTACCCGTGCACTTTCATCAACCATGCAAAGGATGCCAAACTACTAACTCATGAGCCCCTTCCCGCTCCAACACCACAGATCGACAATAGACCCTCTAGTGGTTCATAAATACCATCGCAGCAGGACTAGCAGTGGGGTGCGTGAGTTCATCTGCAAGGAAGGCTTATGCATGCACCGCCTAATTAGGGACCCCCCACCAAAAAGGCAAAGATCATAGATGTTATTTCCTTCTCCAATGCCAACTTCAAAGGCCTCAAGATAATGATGTTATAGTTGTTTCCATGACTATTGTTAATTTTGATATAAAATTTTTTTGATAGATAATGGAAGCTTTGCAAGCATCTTTTTCTATGATGCCTTTTATAGGATGAATCTATTCAAAGATTGCCTCTAAAAGATCAGTTCTCCTTTGATTCGCTTTTTGGGAGATGTTATCATTGTTGAAGGTATCAATACACTACCCATGGCTACAAGGCAAGCACTAAGGCAGGCAACTATCATGCTTGATTTTTTAGTAATCAACATTACATCTGCCTACATTGTTATATTGGGAGGCTCGGCTTGGATACATTTCAAGCCATTGTCTTGACCTATCACCTACTGATGAGGTTTCCTATTTCTCAAGGGGTCAGGGATGGGTCATCCAATGCTAGAGGTGTGGAGGTAGGGTTAATCCTTGCTCGCCCCAACAATGTCATGGGAAAGCATGCTCTTTGCTTTAGCAACAAGATCTTAAAAAACAAAGTGGAGTATGAAGCTTTGCTAGTAGGTATGAGACTTACCAAGGAGCTCAGCATCCAGCATCTCTAAGTCTTCAATGACTCCCAACTAGTGGTAAGCCAGGTTCAAGGAGAGTATGGGGTAAAAGCCTCATCAATGGAAAGATATCTAAAAAAAAGTATGAGAAATGGTCCCATCCTTCAATAGATTTGAAGTTTTGTAGATATCTAGAGTTAAAAACTCCTAGGTGGATCTGCTATTGAGCTGGCTGCCTAGGAATGCTCCGCTCTCCAAAAGCCAACCTTCATGGAAGCCCTTACTAGGCTGAGCATCGATGAGAATCCAGCTCTCGTGATGTAGTTATTAGATGTATATCCTAAAAGAAATCTAGCAAACATCTTTTCTTTCTAGGATATAATTTTATATTTAATATTCTTAAATTAGATTATTTTTACCATACATATTATATATGTATCGATGTATCGTCCAAGAAATTAAAAGATAATAACACATGCTTTTTAGAGTTGAGAATTTGAGGCATGTATTATTATAAATTAATTTTTAAATTACTCCTAGTTATTAGATCATCATGGGAATGGTGATGATCTGGTTAAATTAGTATATGAATCTCTTTCCTTTCAATAGATAAGTCTAAAGTCTATAATGTGGTGATACTAGAACAAGAGTACAGGTGGTTGAAAGATAAGAGTACTGAGTATGACCAAAGAACAAGAAGTTGTTTAGATTTCTACTCACTTGTTAGTGACTTTCTTGATGCTATAATTGTGTGAGTAGTTCTTTGACCTGTAGTACCTCAGCTGCTTATAGTAGAGTTGCTGTAACTTGATTGCATAATCACTTGATTTTCTAGCCATTCAGATTCTTGCAATATATATTGGCTATAGTAGGTCCATTCTAGAAGTAGGGTACATACATAGATGTGATCTATCGATCTCGGTAGATGAGGGATAATCTTATGTAATTTGTGAGATCGAGTTTTAAAAATCCATGGCCATAGTAGTGTAAAGAATGAAAAGGGGTTTCATTAAGTTTTACATCATGAACTCGAGTCAAACAAATCTTACATATGACAAATGATGGGTTTTAACGAGTTTTTCATAATCTCCATTTTGTCGAAACTTTTGATAGAAGAATTGAACATGTGGTAACTATACCAGGGATTCAATATATTCCATTCTATTATATTGCTACTATATATTACTGGGCATCACTAATAAATCGTGAGAACTCACTAAGATTATCTTAAGATTGATGAATCTTATTAAGCAGAGTTGAAATTATTTCAATCTATTGAAAGGGGTTTCAATGATACTATGATGGAGATCATGGTATATCTTACTATCAAACAAAATAGAACCTATGAGATTACACACAATATAAATTTGACTTGATCAAATAGTTAGATCATATCCAATTATCAATATAATTGATAATTAGGATCAATTTATAAAAATTACAAATAAGAGGATCTACTAAAAGTTAGCGTGGAGGACTTAATTGTAATAGTTGTAATTTAATTTTGGATTAGGATAGGACTTGGTTTAATTGTGTTTCCTTGTCCAAATTGGATTTGGAATTAATTCTTAGTTAAACTTGGCCTAATTTAAGTCTAATTGGTTTCTCCCAGTCCAAATTATATTTGGACTTGATTCCTAATTGAATTAGGATTGGATTTAACCAATTTGGATTCGAATTAGATTCAAATCATACTTGAATTGGACTCGATTAGGATGAGGATCCCAAAGTTCTAGTTTGACCAGGACTATCTCACATGACCCACTCCTAAAAGGATTTTGTGCCCCACCTTTTATCTCACTCCATATATTGCATGCAAATCTCTTTTTGCATGCATGAAATAAAAAGAGGAGAGAGAGGGTGCACTTCCCAAGGCTTGGATGCACACCCCTAGGATTCTCTTTCCTCCTCATGTGCATGGGAATTTGGGAAGGGAAGTCCAAGGGTTGGGAAGCCCACCTAGGTTCTCTTTTATCCATCAATCTCTCATCTAGTTTAAAGTATGAATTTGATTCAAACTTAAAAATTAAACCCGGGGATAGAGTTCGCATTAGGCCCTAAGAAAGGATTTCGTGAATAGTTCATGCATGCATACAAGAAATCTGATTTCTCTCCAATGTCTCCCCTCTTTTATTCCTTTTTGATGCCATAGAGAGAGAGAGAGAGAGAGAAGGGAGGAATAGTTCCTCTCTTCTCCTTCCTTCCTCCTCACGTGAACACCTTCATGCGATCTTCCCTCTTCCATCATGTCTTCTTCCTTTATTCTTGAGAAGAGATAAAGATGAAGATAGATCTAGCCACTAAAGGAGTGAAGCCTACGAAGGAAATTAGTAGCCCGATGATTTTAGCATCTTCTAATCAAGATCGGCTTCATGTGGATACTTGCAGAGGTTGGATGCATGTGCAGCTCTTCAAGGAACCTCGAAGACATCTAGATCTTGAATCAAGGTAAAGGATTAAGCGAATCAGGTATGAGATTTGATCTCATGGTTCTCTTTATATTCAAATTTTTTGTATATCATGTCTCTCATATGAGCTAGATCTATTAAGTGTTTTACAGATAAGAATGATATATGCTAGTTACATTAAATTATTTTAATCTAATTTATTTCTGTTGCTTTCAAAATTTTAAAATCTACAAGCATGAAAACACTCTAAAACTAATAGTAAGTGAACCATGAACCATGTTGGGTGGATCCCTTATTCAAGTACCTGCAAGATATGCTTTTACCAAAGGACAAGGCTAAAGTTCAAAAAGTCAAAATCTTGTCATTGCGGTATATAATGCTCGAAGAAAAGCTATACATGTGATCCTTCTCCTTATCTCTCCTTCACTACCTCTGATCCTCTAAGACTGATTACACCCATTATAAGGTTCATGAAGGCATCTGCGGTAACCATCTAGGGGGTAGAACCTTAGCCTATAAGATCCTATGGTAAGGGTACTATTGGCTGAGTATCTATGAAGATGCAACAGAGTTCATGAGATGTTACATTTGGTGCTAGTGACACACCAATGTCCTACCTATGGCCTCTCTCACCCCTATCAGCTTTCCATGGTGATTCTTATAACGAGAAGTGAACATCCTTAGCCCACTTCTATTAGCCACAAGATAGAGAATTTTTTTATTATAGCAATCAACTACTTCACTAAATAGGCCAAGGCAAAACCACTTGCCTAGATCACTAGGAAAAATGTGGCAACTTCATATGGAAGTCTATCATCTACCGATTTGGTTTGTCTAGTGTCTTCATCACTAACAATGGATGATAGTTTGATAATGCTTTCTATCAAGAGTTTTGCTGGAATCTTTACATTGGTCATCGCTTCACCTCAGTCGAACACCCCTAAACTAACAAGGATGCTGAGGTGACCCACCAAACCATTCTCAAGGCTTGAAGACTTAGCTGGACAAGGCCTAGGGACTCTGGGTCGATGAGCTACACAACATCCTTTGGGCCTATCATATCATGTATTAGCTCTCGATGAACGAGACACCTTTTTACCTCACCTACAGAATCAAAGCTGCATTCCCCTAGAGATAGGTTTTCCCTCATACTGAGCGGAGAACTTTGACATACAAAGGAACTCCAAAGGCTTGCGAACAAACTTAGACCTCCTGAGGGAAGCCAACGAGAAAACACAAATTTGGATGGCGATGTACTAACAGTGGGTCTCCAATTACTACAACTCCAAAGTGAAGGGAAAGTATTTTCAATACAAAGACCTAGTGTTAAGGAAGATAGAAGTTAGCCAACCAACGGAGCAAGAAAAACTTTTGCCAATTGGAAAGGTTCGTATTGTGTTACTAAGACTATGCACCCGAAATCTATCGACTAGAATAGTTGGACAAGATGCTCTTGCCGTGTACCTAAAACTCCATTAACCTCCAACCTTACTATCAATAAAGTGTATCTCTCAAAAGCTTTGTAAAGCTGATTCTACAAATGAAGCATCTTTTTTATCCAAAGAAGGTGTCCTCAAGTAGCATAGAGTCGAGACAGCATAAAATCCTAGCTGTGCTTAAACCACCTAGGTCAAACCATCATGCCATGCCTATTATAAAACCCTAGCTATGCTTGAATGCCCCAAGTTAGGCCAACATGCTTGTTATGAAACATTTGCTATGCTTAAACCCAAGGCTAAACTACCGTGATTGTTATAAAATCCAGACTATACTTGAACACCCCATATCAGTTGTCATGCCTATTATGAAATCCTGACTATGCTTAAATGCCCCATTTCAAGCTGATATGCTTGCTATCGAAATCTTGATGGGGCTCGAACACCCCAAAATGAACTACCATGCTCACAAAGCTACAATCCTTAGGTTGCATTTGGTGCATGTCCAAGCAATTTTGAAAGGTAATGTAGCTAGTAATGTGGATTGCCAGCAATATTAATTACAAGTAATGTGAATTATTATATTTGGTACACGAAGGTAATGTTATATAATGTAAAATTAGATTTTTTTAAATATTTTAAATCAAAACTATATTTTATTTATAAAATATAGTTTTCTATATTTTATCCATTGATTAAAAATATATTTTTTATATTTGATATTAAAAATATTTTTTATATTTGATATTAAAAATATAAAAAAATATTTTAGATTTTAGATTTTTATGTAAAATAAAAAAATATTTTTATATTAAATAAATTTAATATAAAAATGTGTATATTAAATAGATGATATTTAATATATTACTTAAATATATTAAATAATATATAAATTTATATTATTAAATATAATATAATATATTTTATATTTTAAAATATAAAATATATATATTATATTATATATTAATGTATATAATAAATATAAAATATTATATTATAAATTATATAATAATATATTTATCATATTATATTTTAAAATATAATATATTATATAATGTTATATATTATTACAAAATATTAAATATATTATATTATATTGTATGGAAAAGAAGAGGAAGAATGGGAGGGTAATTTAGTAATTTAGATTATCTGAAAGGTAGTGATCTGGATTACTATCCCTTAGAGGTAATCTAGATTGTCTCTTAGAAGGTAATCCAGATTATCAGATATGATAGATTACCATCCAAAAAAAATATACTAAATACAGTAATATAGTAGGTGCCATTAAATTACCGACAATCTAGATGAATTACCTGCTACCAAATGCAACCTTAGAGATGAACATCATTCCTGGGTGGAAGCAAGATTCTTGGATAACCACAAGCCAAGAATCTTGCTTCCACCCAAGGGAATGATGTTCATCTCTAAGGTTGCATTTAACAAGCAAGAGCATGAGGATAAATCAAGAAGAAAACATATTCTTTATTAATGATTCTCAAAGTACAAGATCATGGTATGCAGTCAATGTTACACTCTACATAACACAAAAAAAAGAGAGAAAAACCCTATATGTGACCCATCGACGACTTTGAAAGGAAGCACAAGCAAGCCCCATACCAAAAAAATGGGGGATAGGATGCTCCTCTAGGGATTCTATTGCCAGCAAATCCAGTTATTACCCTAACCATTTTCCTAGGGGATCGGCTTCTTGAGCTCAACACCAAGAAGCCCCTTTGCATGATCGCCCATCCCAACTTGAGCCACCAACCTAAGCGGGTTAGCCAGGCATGCTGCTGCATCACCCATGGTGCTAGGAGTCTAACCCAAGTGACCTATAGCTACCCTCACTATAGTGATCGAGGGGCTTTTGCCCGATACCTTCCATTCCAAAGCCAGCATCCCTCAACACCCCCTCATCAGGATCCCATGGGATCACCATGAAGGAAGGGGAGAGCCCCTCCATCGAGCGATTGATTGCAGTCACCTTCTCGTGGCAAGAGAATAAAAATATGGGAATAGGAGTTTCTCCATCAACTTCCTCACAAGTTCTAAGCTTGGAATGGGAGACTTATCCATGGAAGCTCACCCTGTCCTCTATTTACAAGGATCCTGGGCAGAGCTCTGCCACCAACTAGGCTAGTACGAGCATGCCTTGTGTCACCACCTTATTGGCTACATAGCATTCCCTAAAGATGAAGCTATTGGGAATTGTATCCTAATGCCAATTGTCTAACTTGTAGACCGTTGTATTTTCTAATTGTATATGAATTATTATAAATAAAATTATTTTTGGTAGCTCATCACATTGAATCTTCCTGTAATGAACTCTTATATGATGGAGTCCTTAGAACTGCATCTTATACAATAAAGAGAGGATTCATCGTGTGGTTCTTAAATCTGTTCATGACCAAATAATATATTATCATAAGATGATAATGTATCGAGTATAGGTCATTGTATGCCATATAGGTTGGTTGTCCTCTTAACCAAGGACTGTGATGATATCAGTATGGCATGCAGTGAAGTATAGGATATTTTACTGAATGTGACTGACCTATAGAGTACTCTTCTGTCAAGTGTTGCTCGCGAAAGGATATGGATATAAATATCCCTTAGACCTGAGATCATCATGGTGACTTACAAGCAACTCACTATAGTTTGGTACCGGACTACTTGGATTCTAATCTAATGATGGAAGGTTTCTAGGTACAATCGAATACTTGTAAAATCGGTATATGAGTCAAGATAGGATTGACCGCTCTAAATATTAGAATAAATTCTCACTACTATGTTTTAATTTAGCAAAATCTTGACCAGGATAATTTTTATGAGGAGTCACAGGACTTGTGATGTTGAGATACTTTATGGATGAACTATTTGAGGGTTGGCAATTAAACCCTGAAGTCATCCTAAGCATTGAGGGTCAACGAGATGAATTATATGGTAATCATATGTTAAAGGTTCCTGATTATTGCTCTACAACTTTTGAGCTATCCAAACATTGGTTGTCAATACTAAATGGTGACTTCGATTAGTATAGGAAGTGTTATTATGCTATCGACTTAGTGTTTGAACCTATGGGATCATATATAATAGGAGTTTTTATCTAATCTGATGGCTGACAATGATTGTGAATCATTTTAGAATTTAATTATCAATATGAATGATAATTAACCTTGAGTTAATACTTAGATGAGTCGACACTTCAATGTATCGACACTTGAGGTTTTCTAAGTGTCGACTCATCATTGTTGCAAAAGTTATGACAGGAATTTTCACTAAAAGTTGATGAATATTGAAGGATTAATCAATAATTGGATTCCTGGTTAACTTAATTTTATTGAACAATGAAATTTTGATCAACCCAAATATGATTTAGCTTGAACTCGTGTTGAGTCCAATTCGATTAGACCTAACTCATACACCCTAATCTATGTTTTGAATTTGAATTTTGAACTCAAATTTAAACAGGTTTCTATATTCAAATTTAAACTTGAGTTTTGAACTTGTGTTGAGTCCAATTGGATTAGACCTAACTCATACACCCTAGTCTATATTTTGAATTTGAATTTTAAATTCAAATTCAAATAGGTTTCTGGATTCAAATTTAAACTTGAATTTCAAACTTAAATTTGAATTTGAACTTGAATTTTGAATTCAAGTTCTTATCTTAACCTCCCTAACTTCTATCCCCTTATCGCTCCCTAATCTACTCTAACTCCTTAACTCCCTTTGGGTGCCTATTTAGAATGGATGGCTGGTGGGTGTGTTAGGGTGATCAGAAATTGATCTAAGTTAGAGAGAAGGTAAGGACTAGCTAAAGGTTTTCTACCTAAGAAAAAGCTAGAATGGGGAAGAGAGGAAAGGGTTTTGGGTGTGTGTTTCCTAGTATCTTTACTAGGATTTGAGAAGAGAGAAAGGAAAAGGGGTTTCCAATTCATCTTCTCCACCTCCTTTATTGTTCCACATGTTCTTCTTTGGCACCAGGAGTATCCCCGTATCCAGAAACAGGAAGGAAGATCAGCTGTTGAGGTTCCATTGGAACAATATTCTAAGGAGACTGGTCAGGATAGCATTCCTATGTAGATCATCTATAGAGGCCAGACATATTATGTGGCTAACAGGGTCTTCATACCTCCACCTTCCAGTAACAGCGAGCATCGTCTACTACTAAAAGGTAATGTATTATTGAACTCTTTGGGTGTAGATATAGTCTTCAGCATCAGGTTTGTTGCATAGATTCATTCTATTCTCAAAAGATTTGTATGTCATTTTACATTTTAGCTTAGTTGTATATATATCTTTATCATGTCATGATCCTATGTAGGCTATGTATTGATTTAATCATGTGCATGTTTAGATTAATTAGATTAATCTTGTATTTGTGCTGCTTATTTATTTCAAAATATTTTGAAATGCATGCATAAAATAGCCTAGGTTTCCCAATAGTGATATCCGAGCACTAGATTTATATGGCATGATAATCATGTATATAAACTGAAATATTGAAATAATTTTTATATTTGCTTAGTACTTGGATTGGGTGGATTCACCAGGCTATCCGTCATAAGAGATAGATAGGGTTTAAAGGCCTTCACTTTCCATTCAATGGGATCTCTTATGGCATGTAGAGATGCTACTTGTATCATGACCCATGAAGAAGAACCATAAAAGGAGCTAAGATTAAAATAGTTTTAATATAGATTATCCAGATCTGAAGATCATGAAACATGTTTAGATAAGATCTAAAAGAGGTTTATGATATGTTATGTTAAATTGTTTTGCATAAACTTCAAATCTGGAAATGATATGTTTTCTATCAGCTTATAGGTTACGATACATAGCCTTGAAGTGTCAACACTTAGACCCGGTGAGTTGACACTTGCTCCTGCAAGTGTCGACTCAAGACTATAGATTGAAAGAATGGTTCTCTGTCTTCTCTCTGTGAATCAATGTGATAGGATCAAATGTCAACTCACTGTGACTCAACTCATAGAAGTGTCGACACTTGACCAGGGAGTGTTGACTCATAGTAGAGAATAGAAAATTCAAAATGTTGAATTTTGTTGTAAAAATCATTTTACAAATTAAGATTGAAATTTTTTCAATAGGAAGTTGATGAACTTAATTAGAAATTAAGTTTTAATGACTAGAAGATCTAGATTTAAGAATGAAAGATCATAAATCATTTTTATAAGCCTTTGGGTTCATGGGTTAGCTCAAGTCAAGTTCATTAACTAGGTTAGACCTAGGATTAGAAGAATTAAGAGGAGAAAATAAAATCTAATCAAGTATTGAGTTAGGTCCTCTTCTCTCTTAGATCATTCATAATAATTATAGTTTGATTAAGTTCATACCTTTGATTGGACCTGATATGGCTCAATGGTTAGATCCGAGATTTTAGGCTAGTCTAATCGAATCTGGTAAACCAATTAGTGTCTAAGATAAGTTTAGCATTTTGATCATGGTTCTTGGGACTACCTCTTACCTAGCCAACTCGTTTGGTATCTAAGAAAAGAGGTTAATGACGGAATCCACCCATTGATCTCACTTACCTAGCTAATGTGGTCAATCAGGTTTACTACAAATCCTGCACCTGACAGCCCACTCCTGATGCTCATGATGCAATCAGAGACATTTATCAAAAGTGGCTCTTTGACCATAGCACTATACGATTCATAATGTTAGTGGCTATGAATTATGAGTTCAATTGCAAATTTGTGAAAGCCCAGCCAGAAGAAATCCTTCAAAAGTTGAAGGAATACTTTGGCACACTTGAAGATGTTGAGTGGCATGAGACTTTTTGTACTATTTTCAATCCTTGGATGTGTGAAGGGACGTCTATCACTAATCATGTGTTGTACATGATCGAGCAAATCGAGCACCTAGACAAACTTGCCTATCCCTTGCAGAGCAGCTTAGAAAAGATGCGATCTTGAATTCCTTGCCTGCTTCCAACCTAGACTTTCTTGATCATTATAAATGATGAGGCTTGTAGTAAACTACCATGGTTTGCTAGGATTACTTCAAACCTATGAAAATCATCACCAATTCCACAGGGAGTCGATAAATCTAGTAGGAGGTTCTTCGATAAGGCATCATCCTTTTAAGAAAAGAAGAAAAAAAAGAATAAAAATAAGAAGGAGCAGCATGCTGGGCATCACAACCCAGTCAAACCAAGAAGAATAAGGTCGATAAGAGTCAAGCAAAGTACTTCTATTGCAAGAAGTAGGGTCACTGAAAGAGAAACTGTCCTTTTTATATTTCTTTCCTTGGCTCGAATAGGCCAAAGAAGAGAAGTGCAAGGGGTTGCTAGAAACGTATTTATATAATTATGCCTTGTAGTTTTTTTATCTATGATACTATTACTTGAGTATTAGATACTAGAAGTCCTGTTCATATTTGCAATTCTTTGCAAGGACTTCAAGTTAGTAGGAGATTTGAGAATGGTAAGAGGTTCCTAACATAAGAGATGGAAGTTAAATTCCAGTCCTAGCTTTAGGAGTCATCAAACTAGTTTTCAATTCTTGTAATGTCATTTTAAGTGAATATAACTATTATTCATCTTTTCTTTTAAATATCATTATGTAGGCCTTTTAGATAATGATGATTATAAACTATTAATAAAGAATGATGTTTGCAAAATCATTATGAATGATCTTGTTTTGATGAATGGATAATTGCAAAATGGTATATATATACGGTCATGGTCTATTAGAGTAATGTACACTTCCAGCAAGTGCTCTAGGTTAGAGATGTCAGTGATACATATCTTTAGCACTATAGGCTAGGTTATATTAATAAGAACATGATAAATATGTTGATAAAAGAGGGCATTCTCGATGTTAGTGATTGTGAATCATTGCCAACTAGCGAGTCTTGTCTTCTTGGAAAGATGATCAAGTCACCTTTTACTAGAAAGGGTGAAAGAGATAGTGAAATTCTAAGTCTAGTACATACTACTGTATACATATCTATGAACATCAGTGCTAGGGGTGGGGATAACTATTTCATTAAATTTATAGATATTCTTTCGAGGTATAATTATTTATTTCTCATGAGACATAAATTTGAGTTGTTTGAAATGTTCAAACAATATTGTAATGAGATAAAAAATAAACTGAAAAGAATATTAAAACTCTTTGATCAGATCAAGGAAAAGAATACCTTATCAGTGAATTTTTGATATACTTAGGAAAGAATGGGATTCTCTCTTAATGGACATCACCTAGAACACCCCAACTCAATGGAGTGTTTGAAAGGAGAAATCGAATCCTGTTGGACATGGTTCGATCCATGATGGACTTTGCTAGTTTGCCAATCTCTTTTTAGGGATATACTCTTGAGTCAACCTTTTATATTCTTGATATTGTGCCAAGCAGTCTATTAATAAAATGCTATATGAGATATGGACAGGACGTAAGCTGACATTCTCACACCTTCAGATCTGGGGCTGCCCGGCTTATGTCAAATATTTGAAAATGAATAAGTTGGGACCTAGGTCTAATCAATGTCTATTTGTTGGATATCTCAAAGAAACCAAAGGGTATTACTTCTACCATGTTAAAGAATAAAAGGTGTTCGTTAGTCTTAGGGTTACCTTTTTTAAAAAGGAGTTTTGAAGAAGGAACTAAAGCTACTAAAATTGAACTTAGTGAAATTCAATATGTAGATAAATTGATACATTTAAGCGAAATTATAGAACTAGCTTTGATTAGATCAGACCTAGAGTCCATAGAGGAACCATTAAAGAGATCTGGTAGAGTACTGTGTTAACCAGATAGATACTATGGTTTCTTAATCCAGAATGGTGATCCTATTGAACTTGATAAGAATAACGATGATCCAATCAACTATATGGATGCCATGCAGAGGTTCGACTCTGATAAATGGCTTGGAGCCATAAAATTTGAAATGGAATCCATGGAGATCAACAGCATATGGACACTTGTTGATCCACCTGAAGGGATAAAATTCATTGGATGTAAATGGATTTTCAAAAGGAAAAAGGGTGCAAATAGATAAGTAGAGACCTATAAAACCTATGGTTGTCAAGGGATATCATCAACATTATGGTATTGACTATGATGAGACTTTTGTCCTATAGCAATGCTCAAGTCCTTCAGATTATGCTTGCTTTGGCTGTACTTTGACTATAAAATTTGGCAAATGGATATTCAAATAGCTTTTCTAAAAGAGAGCTGATGAGGAGGTATATATAATGCAACCTAAAGGGTTCACATCCATAGATGGGTCAAAGGTAAGCAAGTTTCAGAGATTCATTTATGGACTGAAGCAGGCATCTCAGAGTTGAAACATGCATTTTGATAAGACAATCAAAATATATGGTTTTGTTAAAAAAGAAGAGGAACCCTGCATTCATAAGTGGACTAATGGTTCTGTGATAGTATTTCTTGTGTTATATGTGGATGGCATTCTCTTAATCGGGAATGCATCCCTGCACTACAATGAATAAAAGTCTAGTTATCATTTCAGTTCTCTATAAAGGACTTGGATGAAGTTTCTTATATCCTAGGAATGAAGATCTATAAAGACATATCTAAGAAGCTACTGGGATTGTCTCAATCTATGTATATTGATATTATGCTGAAATGGTTCATAATAGAGAATTCCAAGAAAGGCTATCATCCGATAAGCCATGAAATTTCTCTCTAAAAAGGATTGTGCAATAACTCCTAAAAAGAGAGAGCATATGAATAGAATCCCTATGCCTTGGTAGTGGGGTCTATAATATATGCCATGATATATACAAGACCAAACATGGCATACTCACAAGGGATAGTGAGTAGATACCAATCTGACATAAGTGTGAGCAAATACCAATCTGGCACAAGTGAGGCCCATTGGAAGGTAGTGAAAATTATCCTTAAGTTTTATGAAATACTAAAAATCAATGGCTCATTTATGGAGAACCTGACTTAAAACTTGTGGGGTATATTGACTCCAATTTTGAGTCAGATAGGGACGATGCAAGAGTGTCAGGTTTTGTCTTTACCCTAAATAGTGGAGTGATTTGCTAGAAAAGTTTCAAGCAGCACACCATGGCAAACTCAATTTGCAAGGAAAATATATTGCAGTATCAGATACGGCAAAGGAAGCTGTATAGTTACAGAAGCTCTTTAGCAAGCTTGGAGTAGCATCCTTCCTTGATAGTCTAGTTCCCTAATATTATGATGGCACTGGAGCCATTGCTCAAGCCAAAGAGTCAAAGTTCCATCAATGCACCAAGTATATTCTAATGCCGACCTATTTACTAAAGCTCTCAAAATCAAAGAGTTAGATATTCACAAATGGAAGATGGGTATTAGATACTATTCTGATTAGCTTTAGTCCAAATGGAAGTTATTGGAAATTGTATTCTAATGCTAATGTCTAATCTATAGATGATTGTATCTTGTAATTATATATGAATTATTATGAATAAAAATTATTTTTTGATAATTTATCATATTCCACTTTCTTGTAATGAGCTCTTGTACGATAGAGTCCTTAGAACTACATCTTATACGATAAAAAGAGGATTTATCATTGTGGTTCTTAAATCTATTCGTAATCAAATGATACATTGTTATAAGATGATAATGTATCAAGAATAGGTCGTTGTGTACCATATGGGTTGGTTGTCCTCTTAACCAAGAAGTATGGAGACACTGGTATGACATGCAGGTAAAGTGTAGAATATTTCACTGAATGTGACCCATCTACGGAGTACTTTTCTGCCAAGTATTACTAGCGAAGGGATATGTAAGTGTCTCTTAGATCTAATATCATCAAAGTGACTTGCAAGCAATTCATTATACTTTAGTGCCAGATTGCCTGTATTTCTAATCTAGTGATCAAAGTTTTCTAGGTGTAGTCAAGGACTTATAAAATCGGTATATAAGTCAAGATGGAATTGACCCCTCCAAATATTGGAGTGAATGTCTCATTATGTTTTAATTTTACAAAACCTTGGCCAGGATAGTTCTTATGAGGAGTTATAGGACTTGTGAGGTTTAGATACTCTATGAATGAACTGTTTAAGGGTTGCAATTAAATCCTAAAATCATCCTGAGCATTGAGGGTCAAAGGGATGAATTATATGAAACTATATGCCAAAGATTTTTGATTATTGCTCTGTAACTTTTGACCTATCCTGATGTCAAGTGCCATTGCTAGATGGCAACTTTGATTAGTACAAGAACTGTTCCTGTGCTACCGACTTAGTATTTAAACCTATGAGGTCATATACAATAGGAGTTTCTACCTGATTTGATGGTTGATCAATGATTGTGAATCATTTCATGGTTTAATTATCAATATGATTAATGGTTAACATTGAGTCGACACTTTAAGTTTTTCTAAGTGTCGACTCATCATTGTTACAAAAGTTGTAACAGGAATCTTTTACTAAAAGTTGATGAATTATTGGAGGATTAGTTGATAATTGGATTGCCAGTTAACTCAATTTGATTGAGTAATAAAATTTGGGTTAATCCAAATATGATTTGGCTTGAACTCGTGCTAAGTCCAATTGGATTGGACCTAACCCATGCACCCTAGCCAATGTTTTGAATTTGGGTTTTGAATTTGAATTCGAACAGGTTTCTAGATTTAAATTTGAATTTGAATTTAAACTTAAATTTTGAATTCATGTTCTTACCTTAACCTCCCTACCTTCTCTCCCCTTATCTTTTCCTAATCTACTCTAACTCCTTAACTCCCTTTGGGCACCTATTTAGAATGGGTGGCTGGTGGGTGTGTTAGGGTGATCAGAAATTGATCTAAGTTAGAGAGAAGGCAAGGACTAGCTAAAGGTTTTCTACCTAAGAAAAAGCTAGAATAGGAAAGAGAGGAAAGGGCTTTGGATGTGTGTTTCTTAGTATCTTTACTAGGATTTGGGAAGAGAGAAAGGGAAAGGGATTTTTGATTCATCTTCTCCACCTCCTCTATTCTCCAATAGGTTCATCTTCGACACCAGGAGTATCTCGGTATCCAGAAAGAGGAAGGAAGATCAGCTATTGAGGTTCCAGAGGAGCTAGTACTCCAACGGAATTGGTCAGAATAGTATTCTTGTGTAGATCATCTGTAGAGGCCAAACACACTCTATGGCTAACAGAGTCTTCATATCTTCACCTTCTAGCAGCAGTGAGCATCATCTGCCACTAAAAGGTAATGTGTTATTAAACTCTTTGACTATAGATATAATCTTCAGCATCAGGTTTGTTGCATAGATTCAATATATGCTTAAAAGGTTTGTATGTTATTTTATATTTTAGCTTAGTTTTATATACATCTTTATCATACAATGATCCTCTATAGGCTATTTATTGATTTAATCATATGTACGTTTAGATTAATTAGATTAATCTTTTGTTTCCACTGCTTATTTATTTCAAAATGTTTTGAAATATATGCATGAAATAATCTAGATTTTTCAACATAAGTATCTTGGATGCCCCATCCACCAACTCCCCACTTAGAAAATCATAGTATTTAAGACCGTGGGATTCTCAAGCATGAAGATATGCCTTGATTGACGAGCAGTCTATCTCCTAGATCTTCTAAAAGGCTCACACCTCGAGATCTTGGATCTCATGGGCAATACTCAAATGGCCATGGGACTCGATCCTCTGTGTGGATAGGAGGGGGACAAATGGCCCTAGCATAGTAGACTCATGAATCAACACAAGGGCTGCCCTAAACTACTACACTACCTGCATCGTTGATAGCCTAAGGTATTGCCCATACATATCTGCATGCATGCACGCGCGCGCGCGCATATATATATATATACACATGCGCGCGCACGTTTACATACATACATATATATAGAGAGAGAGCGCCAGGCTAGTCGACCAAATTTGGACTTAAATCTAGTCATATCAAAATTAGATAATAAATATCTTACATTGATGATCTCTAAACTGTTAGATATAATCTAGTACCTTAAAATTACTTGCACACCAAAAATTATGTAATTTAAAGATTCTTAACCTCTGCATCAAATGATCAAAAAATATATCTAATTTAATTTTATTTAGACTATCTAATTTTCGACTACTTGATACATAGATTAGGGTCTCCAAATCATATAATTTTTAGTATGTTAGTCGTTTTGAAATAGTAGATCATATTGAATGGCTTAAATTATCGATATAGAATCGCTATTATAAAGTTTTGACTTGATTAAATTATAACATATATATATATATATATATATATATATATATATATATATATATATATATATATATATATATATATATATATATATATATATATATATATATATATATATATATATTATCGATATAGAATCGCTATTATAGAGTTTTGACCTGATTAAATTATAGAGTTTTGACCTGATTATCGATATAGAACCGCTATTATGTATGTATGTATGTATATATGTATGTATATATGTATGTATGTATATATGTATGTATGTATATATGTATGTATGTATATATGTATGTATGTATGTGTATATATATATATATATATATATATATATGTATGTATATGATATATATATTTATGTATATGATATATATATTTATGTATGTATGCATGCATATATGTATATACAAACATAGGTACATGCATATGTACATATAAAATAATATAATAATAACATCCATCAACAACATATGAAGAAGTTATCCCATGAAAAGTTCTAAGCATCATGCAATAGCGAAGCAGCTAATAATTGGATATATGAACAAATTTGTCAACTTATTTAGATGATTCTGACTCTTATCAACAAGGCAAAAATTTATATTGGTTCAGTAAGACTAAAATTTGGTTGCCAAATGCTTACACCAAATGGCAAATTTATTTCTGTATACAAGTAGCTCTCCAGTATTTGTAGTAGGAATGAAAGTGGATCGAATAATATATTTAAATTCATTTTGTATCCGAATCCATCAAGATGTGGATAAAAATTTGGATATCAGACTAATATTCATATATATATCTATATCCTTCGAAAAAAAATAAATATAGATATGGATAAATAACTATTGAATACATATTCGAATATCCGATTCTATTTATAATCTTATTTAATTTTATATAGGATTTATCAATTTTTTTAAAAAATATATAATCATACTAACATACTATTAATTCGTTTTACAATTCATTTATTAATTTCATTGATTTTATGGTCCTAAAATTTAGATATCTCATTTGTATCTATATTTATAACTATATTTTTAATATCTATTTAAAATAAATATGAATATAAATTTTTATATCCTACTAATAACTGTATCCGCCCCTTTATTTGTCAAATAAGATAAAAATAGACATGGATGCCTATATATGATCTAGTTTCGGTCCTAATTTGTAGTAACACACACCGAGGCCTCTATCCTTCCCCTGGCCCTTAATGATTGCCGGGATACCTACCGATATACCAAGTCACACATGCAGTGGTCCGACAATAGATTAACATGAATGTTTCAAACAGCAGAACTGCTTAGATGTACAAAGATAATGTTATTGATATAAATCCATCTTATTATAAATTCTAGATTAAATTACAAAAATCTTCTTTAAATTTATGTTGATTACACTTACATCCAATAATTTGTAAAACTCATGGTAAATTAATAGCATTCATGCAACCGTTTATGTCATGTGAAAAATTGAAATTGTTGTTGGATGAAAAAAAGATACATACATTTTCTTATATCTTTATGTCACTTAAGGGTGTTTTCATCATTTTTGAAATTTTTCTGTTTTTGATATTTGGATCTTATTTAAGGATAACAATTTAACTAATGTTCTATTAAATTATAAGTATAGATAAAAATAAATCTTAATTAATCATAGATTTTTCAAACTATTAAATATAAATATAATTTATCTCTAATCTTAAGAACATTTGTATAATTTACCGACAGCCTTCCCAAAATACCAATTGCCACCTTCCACGGCCAGCGTGAATATTGTCATTCATTAGGAGACCCATGCCTAGTTAGAACAGAATCTTGTCCAATTAACGGGAATCATAACCATTTAATTTTCCAACTGCACCCCTTTGAACACAAACCCTGGCATGGGTATGGCCACTGAGACAACACTCAGGTCATACAAATCCAAGTTCTCTTTTCAGAAACCTGACCGTTATGTCTTTCAATTTTATGGAAGTCCGTTCAATCCCCAAACCAATTATTGTAGCTTTGGACTTAAATCAAAAATTTTACCTCTAACGAGTCATTTTGTTGAGTGCGTTCGCAATACGATGGAGCAGGGGAACGAACATTACCTTCAGTATGCCAGAGTCCTGATAATTTTTGTAATGACTGAACATCTTTTGCCAATATCGTTCTTGCCATCCAAGACAACACATCCAACCGTACCTTTCAAGATGAATCATCATACGAGGGGATTTGATATTTGGCAAACTTTTACAACACCTCATGGTACTCTCACAGCCCCTCCTGCTGACGGTTATCATCAAGGACAACCAACTAAACAAGAAGCCCACCATGTGAAGTGACGCATCTTAATGATCAATGCATGCTCGTTGGATTCAATCATCTCTTCTACGATCACGACAATGTTCCAATCTCACCTTAGTGCTTCACATTTTTTAAATGCGTTTGCCATACACGCTGACTTAGACAGATACGCTAGGTATTTATTGACTCGAATCTACGATTTCAAATAGACCTCATAAACCAATATGCTCATCATATTATCCTCACGAAATTATACAGTTTGACCTACATCTAGAGTTTGGATACAAATATTCCACGGTGCATCATCAAAAAGACCCACCACCTATTACTCCATAAAAGTCGGGTCTTATGGTGCGTGCGCCACCATGATTAGCATGAATACAGAACCACTTGAAAGATTGTTCGAACAGAATGGCAGTAACCAATCAGAAAAAACAATTTGAAACAATACATGTTGCATCCATGATAAAATATAGTTGAATATCCAGAACTTGGAGGGGGGGGGGGGGGGGGGGGAAATGTTAGGCAGTTACATTCATAAGATGGATAGAGGAAAAATGGAAAGACGAAAAACAAACCTTGCAAATGCCTAGTGCATGCGACAACCATGGGTCCAGGCTACACAAAAGCTAAGAGCAGCTCTCACCAACCAAAGCATGTATAAAAGAACTACCTCGTGCACGCTTCTCCTCTCTCTCAAAAGAACAGAGATAAAGGCTACCAGTAACAGAACCTGTACAACTTCTATTCCCAATACATTTGTCCGGAGTTCCAATAAAGAGCACCAAAATTAAGCTCCTCAGAAGAAGATAACTTCCAGGCAACTCCCACAAAGTACTAACAGAATACATATATGCAGGGACTACCATGTTCTCTGGGACAGCAAAAGTTGACATTATGACCCAATAATATAGGAGAGAAGCGATGACCATGAGCACTTTACCTGACTTCCACAAATGTTCCCACCCTCGTGTGCTTGTGTTCCACGAGAAATGCGTGATACCTAGAAATGATGTAGAGATAAATCACATACAACATGCTGTTATTAAACTATATCTTTCCAGCTGCATCAGCCAGGAACTGATTCAGAGGTTACAGGACCGCTGCCACCTCCCTGGGCACTAAAACCAGTCAGTGGCATTGATCTCTGAGCAAAATCAAGCAGCATCTTGCGCTGGTGCTCATTTGTATGAGGAAGACTTGCACGCAGCAGCTCCACAGGCATCTCCCTGTTTATAGCTCTTGCTGCTTCATCCCCAATAATTGAAGTGTTCGGTGCCTGCATAAGCAACATTTGCATTATACTGTCATATTTACTCAGACAGTACTTAGTGAGAAGACCAAAAAAAGCATCAAACGATGCTTGCCAAAGAGCTCGGTTAGACATGCTGTAGTTGCTTGCAGCATGGGGGCCTGTCAAAAGTTCTGTTGCTCGGTCAAGAACAAATTTTATAATTATGGATGCTCCATCACCAGCTGAACTTCCAAGTGGGCGAAGTGGTGGCTGTTCAGATGAGCAAACCACAGCAGCAAGGCAAGCACTCAGTGCACTTAGCTCCATATTGCGTGCACATGAAGAAACGGTCTTGGCAAGATTCAATGTTGTCTCTGCAGAGCTAGAATCTGATGGCAAACCACCAAACAAAAACCGTAGGTGCCGGAAAATGGCCATGCAGACTATCCGAGTGAGTTCACTTCCAGGAATAAGAAGCTGAAGGTAGCGTGACAGGAGCTTCCGACCCTTCGGCAGAGATGCTAAGCGAAGGAACACAAGATCATCTTTGGGGACAAGCCCAACTGAATGACCACCTTTACCGGGGCCAAGTGGATCGACGAGTTGTAGAGATGCTGCAAGGCCTTCCAAGAGGACCTGTCGCCTCCGTCTCAGTTGGAAGCCACCCTCTGGTGGCTGGCTAAACTGTAACATCCGGTCCACATCATCTACATCAAGGAGGAGGGAAAGGCCATCTTCAATGGTGATTCTAGCTGCCAGCATTGGCTCTTGTTCAAGGGGCTTTACTGAAGATTTCTGTTCATGAATGCCATCACCTGAGGCTGAAGGTGGATCAACCTCAAGGAGAGGGCGAGGCCTACGAATGGAAGAAAATGGAACCCTACCAAGTGCATCAACCTGAAGAAATGCTTGTGGCTCATTAGCTCGTGCCCGAGAAGGCAGATCCCTAATAAATGTCGGGCAGAAATGATGCTTCAGCCTTGAACCAGCAGACTTTTTTGCAAGACAAGCTTGGTGGTAGTAATCATCTATATAAGGATCACTGCTGTGAGTTGCAGCATGCTGCATTCTCAAAATGCTCTCAATCTCTTCAGCTGACATGTACTTGGACCTAAACTGTGGCCACCCATTATCGCCCTTCTGGCTGCTGGTATCAGAAGATTGTTGAGAAAATCGCATGTTCTGTTTTCCCCTTTGTGATTGTTTAGATCTCTGATCTCTTGAGTCAGACATACTAACTGCATCAAGCTTATTCCTTATTTGTGGAGGAGGATGAGAGTTGAATAAGGGAGGCTGCAGGCGAGAAAACTGGGGCAGAGATGGCTGGACCTGATGCAGTCGCTGCTGCGAAAGTAGCTGTGAAGGCATTAAGCCATTTGGCTGCTGCAAATGTTGCTGTAGGAAGTTAGGCAGCAGATTTGGATGTTCACTTGCAAAAAGGCTAGCTTGATTCAACCAGTGATTCTGAGGCCGGCTATTGATTGAGAGGCCTGGAGAGGCAAACTGAGAAATGTTTCCACCATAGTGCAATCCATGAGATAATCCTGCCAATTGAAGCTGAGCACCAGAAAAGGGAGAGAGATTTGGAGTCATCTGAAGCCCAGCAGTTAGGGATGGAATGCTTGCATGACGTGTGAGGTTTGGTGAAATCTGAGATCGACCACCAGGAGGAGGGTAGGATGTGAAAGATGATTTAGGTGCAAGCATTGGTTCCCTGGAGTATTGTGGTTGTTGAGGATATGAAGATGTTCTGTACAGGGGCTTAGATTCCGAAAGCCGTGATGATGAAGGATGTGGTTGTGACCACCATCGTCTACCCTCCTGAAAGTTTTCAGCATCTAATATATTCTGATCAATCCAGTTTGAAAAATCTGCTTCCTGTGTCCAGTCTGCAGTTGAAGAACCTGAAGAAACAACATACAATATTCAGCAAGACAGCAGAACATAAAAAACAATTTATCTGAACAGATGCATCATCAACCAATAATTTTTCACAAACAAAAGCAAGGTTTGCAATCTCAGTACCAATAATTTGTTCTCACAGATCAATATCATTTTTTACCAAAACTCCTATCAGTAATTGGTATTTTATCTAATAATACTGAAAGAAATGCAAAGTATGTTCAGTTCTTCATGCTGATAGTCCAAAATGAGAACCATATGAAGTGACAAGTTTTCTGATAGCATAATGTAATTGAACAAGGGATTAGGCCGTACATGCAAAGGCTAACCCAGTGTAATAATTGAGCATATTTTAGAAATTTTTTCTTATGAGAGAGGGTGAGGGAGAGAATGGGATGGAAGGCCCACACAGTGTACTTATACAGGTCAAAATGCTCGGGGATGCACCTCCCAAGTTCCAAACCTAGGACCTCCAATTGCAGGAATGGTGTAACCAGAGGGTCATTTACCAGTTCATAATCACCATGCCATGTTAAAACTGACTTGTAACTGAAAACCTACAAGGATGAAGGGATCTAAACTTGACCCTGCCCCCGCGCAGCCCCCCCCCTTCTTGGAAAAAAAAAAAAATCAAAGAACTTGTGAACCATGCTTTCTAGAAACATAATTAGGAACAATAAGATTATTTAAGTAAAATACATAGCTAGATTACTTAATGTTCGAGCTTGCAAAGCAGATATTTAAATAAAAGTTGAGAAGGCAATATTTGGTTTGTACTAAAAATTTTGGAATGCTAAATATAATAGCCCAAGAATTTATATAGTTACATGCGCAGACATTCCACCTCCCTAGACATCATTCTTCTTGCTCCTTCCTTTAGGTTCTAAACTTGTTTACAATCGGCTTCAAACCATTTAGACTTAGGTCCTATTTGGGACTATTGTTACAATTTTTGAAACTTTTGGAAGTAGAGTATTAACAAAAAGCTATTTGCGATTTGGTAACTCCATTTATAAAATACTTTGGAACTTTAATATATGTTTAGCAAAATAAAAAAAAGTACTTTTAATATAACAAAATGATAATAAAAAACATTGCATAATATTATATAATATAGAATAATACAATATATTACTATATATTAAATTATTATTTATATATAATATTATTATCATATAATAATATAATATAATATAATTATAATCATAATGTAAGATATAATGTAATATAATATAATGGATAATAATTTAACCTAATAAAAGGTTATAATATAACAGATTATATTATATTATTAAAATTATAATATAATATTAATATAATGGATTACAACCTAATCTAATAATAGATTATAATATAACAGATTATAATAATTTAATATTATAATGTTATTAAATATTATTATATTACATTGTTTTTATAATATAATAATATTATAGTATATTATACTATACATTTATATTATATCAAAATATTAATTTATTATATTATATTATTTTTTATAGTATAATGATATAATATGATATGATACAAAATATAATTATGAGAACTTATTGATGAGTATTTTCGTCATCCAAAAATTTTATTTAAATTAAAACAACTTCCTGACCGGAAAGTATTTTTATGGAAAAGCTTCAAACCCAAGTAGACCTTTTTCAGCTTTCTAGCAAAACTAAAACAGTTTCCTGATTTTTTTACCAAACACCATATCATCCAAAAGTGCTTTTAGGGGGGCTAGAAAGTATTTTTTAGCACTCCAAAAACTTAGCCACACTTTCTAACACTCCAAAAAACTTTAGCCTAATAGGACTTTATTCCATCAATACTTCACTGGTCATTGACCTAACTCAACAACTTCTCTAACAGTTTTTTCATATAACATTCACATGTGAAACCCCATCCCCGCACCTCCCCCAGCCTTCCCACCTCCACCCCACTTTTCAAACTTCATTAACAAGGCTTCCACTAATGTAGCTTCTCATGGCAACACATCATTCACATTGCATCACGTGCCTTTACCATGTACTTCTAATGTTATAATAACACACTCTGACATCTTTATAATAGGTATTCTTAAAAAGATATAACAGACATGATATATCCTGGAAACACATAAAGTTCAATGAAACTTGCTGCACACAAAAAATAATTTTTCGCCATGGAACCATAACGCATTCAAATTTATATTCTACAATTGAAAAGGTTCATCTCGATCGCACTATAAAAAAATTATGATGTTTTTGCACAAAAAAATCTCATACAACCTTTGTGATAAAGTTTCTCAAAAAATATGGTATCATAATCACCTAAAACAGGTTGAATGCACCACTGCAGTTACAGAAATTAGAAGGATAATAAAAATTCATTTAGAAATTATATATCAAGATGGTTTTAACCAATGTTTTAAAAACTGTGGGATGGAGGTGTCCCAGTATCTCCATGAAACAAAACGCCCTGTTATCCCATCCCATCCCGGCAACGGTCCCAATTATGCATCCTAGTAAATAACTTATATCTTTCCCCTTCTTTCCTTTTTTTCCTTTTTCCCTTTTTTTCTTCTTTTTCTTCTACCTTCCTTTCTTTTATCTCCATTTTCTTTCATTTTATTATCCATTCATTTCTTCTTTTTTTTTTTTTTTTTTATTCTTTCTCTTTTATTTCTTCCTTCTTGCTTTTCTTTTCTTCTCCCTTCCTTCTTTCATTTTTTTCTTCTTCTTTTCTTTCATTCTTTTCCTTTATTTATCTTCATTTCTTTCTTTCCTCTTTTTTCTTCTCTCCCTACATGGATGAGTTTCAGAGTCTCAACCCTGTCCCGATCCTATTTTCTCATAGAAACGGGATGCAACGGCCTTCCCACCCCCTCCATCCTCCCAGAACAAAAACTCTTGGTTTTGGCAACATCCAACAAAAATAAAGAACAATGAAATTCCCATTAGGCCTAGCTACAGGCTTCGCAGACCAATTCTGCTGTTATAAATATTCTTAATTGAATCATAAAGAGTCTGTGCAACAAGATTACTCACTTTCTCTGGAAAAAGATCCTCTATCACCGATAACCCCAGCACTCCTTGGATCACTAATAGTTCTGTTCAACTGACAACAAGATGAAAAACCTCAGTATATAACACTTCACTAACAATCCAGTCATGATTAGAGTACATCAAACATAAAAGATAATAATGGTATCACACATGCAGTGGAATTGCTAAATGCAAACAGCAAGCTTATTGGCTTATACAACAGAAATTTAAAAAAAAGAATATTAAAACACTGTAGTTTTTCGGTGGTTCATAGACATGATATCGGAAATTCAACTGATTAGCATATGCACTAGTAAGTTTCTATAATTAAAGTATCTCAGTTGGTGACCTGACATTTCACAAATGTACGTGGAGTAACGAAGGTCACTATAGTCAAATAGGTGAAACGGTGAACCACATCTGACAGATGAATAATACAAAGCAAAACCACCTAGGAAGAATGCAGCTTCAGATACACTTCAAAATTGAATGTAAAAAACTGAGAACTTCCCCAAGTTTCAGAGAATACAGTTTTCAACATATAGTGATAACAACTAGAGAAAAGGATTGTAAACAAAATGTTGAATTCAAGAAAGTTTTCCAAGATTTGGATATATGAACAAGATAGGGCACAGAGTGTGCCAGTTTTTTTAAACCAGACAGCCTCATGGTGGAGAAGCATTGGGAATTTTCCAAAAAAATCTCGGTTGCCAATTGTGGTTATTCGGCATTTTCCCAACTGAATAATTCCTTAAAATAACTGATTGAAGCCCCATATTTGCAATAGAAAGCAAATAGTTCGGAGCTTCTGAACCTAGGAAGAATGACATTAAACCATGTCTGGAATCACTATCACCATCTGGGAGGAACTTTAACATCCAAATTGATCCCAAGTAGCATCAATTATTTCTTCCCTAGAAAGTTTTTTTCTGATGAGTTTGCAGTTGCATAAGTACCTAAGCAGTCCGCTATACTAAATACCAGCACTCATAAGTTATGCGTGTTCATTAAATTCCTAGAAATTAAAATTTAAATTAACACTGGAATAGCAAAACTCCTCAATGAAATGAATCATGATATGCACTCCTGAAGCTTACATGAATTGATGAAATGAGCCACTAACAGGGTATGCACGCCACATCATAGGAGTACAGTTGGTCAACAGTCAATTTCATCAAAAAAGAATCCCCATCATTGATCAATATTATCCTATAAAAGTATATTAAACACAATTTCATTGGACATTTAAATGAAATCACAACCCCCATAAAGTGTGGACAAGAAATACCAAAGCAATATTGTTCTCAATATCTTGGACCTATTATGTAGAACAGAGGCATTATAAAAAATAGGGGGCAAAGGAAATATATGTGAACTTTCCTATAAAATGACAATAAGGCCCAAAATGTTATATAATTCAAAGTGATAGGTGATTAAATGGGTCCAAGCATGACAAAATGGGTCCAAGCAAAAAAGATTGACATTTCAGAAATGAGAATGTTGAAATGGATGTGGAGTACAACTAGGAAGCTCAAATGAAAAACAAGTAGATCAATGGAGGCATATAAATAGCTCCCATTAGTAAAAAGTGGTGGAGAACCAATTCAAATGGTATGGATATGCTTGGAAAAACATACAACAAAGAATTTAGAAGAGCATGCAATAACACCAGCAACTAGCTGTAATAGGAACAAACACCAAATCAGGATCTGAACAGCTGATATAAGATACTAGAAGACAAGGCCTGATGGCCATGGTAATGATAGCATGTCATTATTAGGCTAAAATAAAGAATATATTAATTAGATAATTCCAAATTTCAAATACTTTTTCAGTAGGATCATAATTGTGATTAAGTTGCCAAAAGTGATCAACTTATGTAGACAACTGCATCATGCCCAGGTGAGCAGTTAAATGGACATGCAGGTAAATCTTATTTAAAAGTTAAAACTATTAAAAACTCAAATATATAAATATAACAAGAAATTAAGGCTGCAATTGGAAGTTTGTTTATTCCAAAATCATCATTTTATCCTTTTCATTAGTTTGAAATTTTAAGATTTTAAAAATTGAGCATCTTCAGGTGTCTCTGGCTGTTAACAGAAGAATTACAAAAATTGAGAAAACTGAACATGACAAAGAAGCAAAAACCATGAATTTAAACCAGGGTTTTCAAAACCATCCCAAACCTGGCAGTTCAGGATATACCGAACCATACTGGCCAAAAACCGGTACGGTTCGATCTTGAAAAACGGTCCAAGGATGCCGAACAGTCCATAAGCATCCAAACCTGACCGGTTTGGGATGGTCCGGTATAGTATGCACCAGTTCAGTCCGATTTGGACTCAATTTGGCCCTGTTCGAGTCGGATAATGTAGTAATGGAGGAGAAAAAGTTTTTTTCTCACTTTCACTAGGTTTGTACATGTACCACCATACCAATCATTGACCGGTACGGGCTCTGGTACCAGTTCAACGATCCTTAATTTAAACAATTCTACTCAAAAATTTCGATTTCACAATAGTAGGTCCTTCCGAAGTTTTAGCACACAACCAAGCACCTCACATTGCAACATAATAATTAGTAAATTCAAAAAACAAGAAAAATCTAAAAAATGTAGAACTATCGTAATTTTGCAGTATATCCAACAACCCAAATTTGCATTAATATAAATTATACAAGAAATGTAGAAAATCTAAAAGAAACAATTAACATTCATTTGCAGGCCTATACTAGCATAACATGACCTGTTCTGTCATAAAATGACAAGTTCCCCCCACAAACAACACAACAATAATATCCAAGCTAATGGAGAATCACCTCTACCAAATGGCGAATAATCAACAAAAAGTTGGAGGAACAACTACTTAAGTCATTTCTAAGTTTTGATTATTTAACTAATAAAGGAAACATACATGTTTCATAATATTTGAAGGAAAGCAATAATATATTATTCAACTCTATGATATGACCTATCTAGCAATAAGCCATGGACATGGACATAACTGTCCCTCACAATGCCTAACCTGCCCTACTTAACTATGTAAACTGGACCAGCTTGGGCCAACCATGCAAATGTTTTAGCCTGAGTGAGCCACTTCTCCTCAACATATTCACACATGATGAGAACCAGGAAAAATAACCTGAACCAATAGCAACATATTGCAAGGTAGAAATGTTGGTTGAATGCAGGCAAATATCAAAGAAAGGTTCACATTAAAGCCATATATTAATAAATATTAAAACAGTCAATCCTAAGCAAATGGCTAAGCAACAGGCCATTGGAAGGGCACATCTAGTTGCAGCCTGCTGCACTGAACCTTATTGTTGATCGCATTTCACAGTTGCTTGCAGGAGCACCCTATAAAAAAGTGACTAGAGAAACAGAAAATAAATTCTAAAGATGGACATATTTCAGTTCATGAATATATTCGAGATATATAACATGATGAGATATATGAAGAACTATAAGAGACTCTTATTACCAATTGAATGATAACACTGAAAACAGGAGATAAACCACATAAGCCCGCTTAAAACTTTCTGCGAGATGGTTGTTTTTTTTAAAAAAAAATCAACATGCCAGAAAATAACAATGACAACCATAAGCATGCATGATGAAGAAAAATTCTTTGTAGAAAACCAGATTCGCACGGGAACCCCACAGTTGCAGGTAATCAAGCAGATATATAGAAAAAAACCAACCTTTGCAAAAGTGCTTGTAAGATCATCTACATCAGATAGAGACCCCAAACCTTCAACCTGTAAATATAACAGAACAGTATGTATTTAGAATTCTGGCTCATCCCCTCACAGCATGCATATCTCGTACTAATACAGAGAAGCCAGTAAAAAACTGGCACTTAGAATATAATAAACACTTCAAACATGGTACAAGAAACTAAGGCGAAAATTGTGTACAGCAAATATATATATAAAGAACACGAACATTCAATGTTACTGATTCTAACAACTCACTATAAACAACTTCAAGGTTAGAGGATTTATTATGATGTTAGACTCAGAAAAGCGTGTGTAAATTTGTCACCTAGCATAAGGATGGTGAATTATAGAACAAATACAAGAAATTAATTAGTGAAAAATCACCCAAAAAACTAGTTGTCCCGTCCCTGAAAATATTAAAAGATGAACAGGTTGTATTAGGTCAAAATAAAAGCATGGAACTTCACATATAACTAAAACAACAAACTAAAACAACAACAAGAAAAAAAAAAAAACCATCAAAAGGCATTTGCTGCATTTGTAATTTTATGAGGGATGACAGTTTACTCCATGTGCTCTCCATCATCGAGAATACACATGGTAAAGTAATTTGCAAACATGAACTAATTCAACATCAAAATACTTGTGTATATCCTGTAAAATAAGCTAAATCACCTCTTCTCTATCTCCAAGAGAACTAAAATGGTATTCCTCATCATCGCAACCATTAAATCCAGCAGCACCATCATCATCATCTTCTAAACCCCCTAATTCAACTTCCTCCATGACCTCTTTACCAAAGAATGCATACTGTGAGGCATCAAAGCGAGCATTACCTGCAGAGAGGAAAAAGGTGAATTGACAAAATACATCTGAAAAATACAAAACCAAGTTACCATAAGCAAGCATATGAAAAGAAGCACACCCACACATCCAGATGGATAACTCCATCAGTCAATATGAAACTACAAATTACGCATAGAAAACATCAAATCTTTATATATCTTGAAATGCATACAAAGACACCCAAGCCCCATACTGATCAATGTCACATCATAATTCAAGGCTAAAGATGATTAGAAACAAGAAAACAAGACCATAATAATAACTTAAATTATCAAACTGTAGGAAACATAATATGAAACCAAAACCTAAAAACAAGTTTCACAAGGTACTCAAAGCAAAGTATTAATCCACATGGACAACGACCATAAAGAAACAAAGTGATGAAATCGAGAACAACAAATCAAGCTCGAGCTGTCAAAATGGACCCAGATGCCACTATGAGATAGTGACACAGTTAAAAGAACACTTGAAATTGTGTTGTCCCGGAACACAACACCACCAGTAAAAACAATGAATTGAAAAGAGTGGCCTCTGCACATGCTGTCCTAAAGATCAACAAAACATTTAAAGTCGACCAAATAATATTTAATTCTATTAGACACCAGAAAAGAAAAAACAAAAGGAAACACCAACAATTCTAGAGATGGAGCAATAATATCATAAATCTCGAATCACAGGAATAATCCCGAATTCAAGTCATCCGACCCCTATAAGCCCCTAACACGAAATCCATCAAAACACACGCAACGAAAAGCAGTTTTTCTCATCAAACACTGAATAAAACAATAAAATTCATCGAATCACACCAAGATACCAGATCAAAAGATTAACACCGAGAAGAGAAACAATCAAAATTTCCATCAAGAAAACCAACGAGAAACGAATAACAAGCTCACCTGCGGCACCACCTCTGAGATTGTCATTAGGGTTAGGGCTTTCGGAAAACCCACCCTCCCCATCGAGCCCCCTCATCTATCCCCTGCTACTAAAACCCTAACACTCGAAACCGTAAGCGAACGAATCCGAAAGACGATGAAGATCGAGAAAGAAATATACATATATCGGAGAAAACGCCCAACCCGATTCTAGGGTTAGCGTTTCCTCGCAAACCGAGATCTGAAAGCAGAAGCCCGGGCGAGATCGAGAGCTCGCCTCCTCTCGCGGGCGTTCGCCTCTCGCGGGCGCTTCGCCCTATAAATTATTAAGACCCCAGAGAGAAAAGATGAAAAGAAAGAAATAATCAAAAGATTGAGACGATATCGCGCACACAGACAGACGAAGATAGAGAGAGAGGGGAGGGAGGGGGCTGGCTTCTTTATATTCTCTTTTTATGCCCCCTTTCCGTCCATCAGTGTGAAAGGGAGGAGTGTTTGATGGTTTATATAATATATATATAGGTGTATTTTTTTTTCTTTTTTTTTATGTTAAAAAATAGGGAAGGAAATTATTCGTTATAGTTGCCTTTACCGGTCCCCACGCTAGGACAAGATATTTATGATGAGAAAGATATGGGCATGCGCATTCATCAACTGTGCTATCATTTTAGTGATTTGGAGTAAATTTTTTTAAAAATTTTTAGATACATGGATAACTATTTTAGAAGATCCCTTCCATCAATCAGTATTAGAATGATTAGATGCGGAACTGTTAGTTGGGATGGGCGAATGGATTTGAGTTTTGGAAAGAATAGATAAGACAAAGTGATAGATTTTTTTTTTTTTTTAGCAAGGTAAAAAGATAGGGTAGACTTATAACTATTATCAAAAATTTTTATTTTATAAAAAAATATTTAATATCAGATATTATTTTTTTATAATTTTTATTATAAAATAAATATATCAATTGATGTCATGAGTATTAAATGGAATGAATAAGAAAAAATTTCTAAACTCCCACTTTTTTTTTTCCAACTATCACATATTTCAAGATTTAATCCTGTATTTAATTGGTTCATCCATAAAATTATATCTCCAATCCAAGCCAACATGGAGTGAGAGCAAATCCAATTCAACTAGATTACTGTCGGAACTTTACTGATATCAATTTTACATGTATGCAAAGTAAAATAAAATTAGAAAAGATTCTAGGTAGTAGGTAGGGAATTGAATATTCTTTGTGAGAAAAGGAGATGGAATGTTTTTTTTTTGGTAAAACGAAAAAAGGGGAAAGGAGTTAGATCCCGGACGTGGCCATCCTATACGGTCTCCCAATCCCAGCCAAGAAATATTCGATACACGGTGCATATTAATTTTTCACTACCACCAGCCAACAAGAACTCCAGAATTATTTTATTAATTTTTATTTTTTTATATTTTATTTCTAAATTTTTAATCGAAAAATGTCCAAACCGAGATTTGAACCCCTGCCACCTGTGCCACGCGCGAGTAGCAATGGAATGTTTTTTTTTACAAGACATAAAGATGGACTAAATCAAGTATAACTATTTTCAAAAATCTTTATCTTATAAAAAAATATTTAATACGAGATATTAATTTTTTATAATTTTTTATTATAAAATGGATACATCAATTACATACCATCAAAATACTAATCGGATCAAATAAAAAAAAAATTCTAATGTCTCATTTATTTCAACTATCGCATATTTCAGGATTTAATCCTAAATTTTATCGAATCATCTATAAAATTATATTTCGAATTCATGTCAACATGGAGCGAGGGCAAATCCAATCCAACTGGTTACCATCGGAATTTTGCTAATGTCAATTTCAGGGACGTGCGGAGCGAGGTGAAACCAGAGAGGGGATCTGAGACGGGGTAGCGGGCAGGGAATCGAATATTCCTTGTGAGCACTTGGGATCGGGATGGTATCTTTTTCACGAAAGAAGGATTTATCTCCTGCGCAAATCCAGCGTTGGATCCGACTTAAGCACTTGATGACAAAGAAATGTACGTAAATGATACATGATACACCACGCTGGATAAGGGAATTTCACGTGCTGTCCACGTGATTGGTTGCACTGGCATGGGATGGCAGTAAGGTAATTCTAAGTCACCATTGGATGTTATCACGCATTGAGCTTTAAAATGCAATTGCCTTTTGCCTTTTTTAAAAAAAAATGCAAAATGTTTGAAATTTTGTAACCTACTAGTTCTTTTACTGGAAATCCATTGAATAGTTGTTACGCTATAATTAAAATACTTGCATGTCATTTAGATACCATTCATGTGACCTAGAATTCATTGACAAGTCCCTGCTAAAACTAGAAATTTAAGTCTTTCTCTTGTTCAATGTAATAACTTGATAAATGTACCTTGGCAAGTAACTTTCTTCCCTATCATCTTTCTAAAAATTGCAATGTTCTTTCCTATAAACCGGAACATGCCATCATACAATGCCACAATTCTTTGTTACAAATAATAAGCAACATCAAGCATGTACACATGCATGCAATGTTTTGCTGTGGTACATGCATTGCTAAGATTAGATATTGATGGAATTCGTTTTTCCAACAATAGTCTACTCAAAAGTGGATGTACTAAATTGGTGGATGATGAATTCAAAATAAGTCTAGCAAAAATGAAAATTTATTGTAGAAAAAATTTTGAATTAGTGATTGTAGACTGTTGCTGCAACTTCTCCCGAACCAGGCTCAGGTGGGCTTGGCTGGAGCGCTCTTCTCCCGGTTCTTGCAAAAAATCTCTAAAAACTGGTGGTGTTCCAACGGGGATACTTTGATGCTTAAGTTAGCGGGAGCTTGAAGGCAACAGAATGAAGGAATCAACAAGATAAGCTTATAGAGCAGGAGGAAAATACTTAGCTTGCATTCGTAATCCCCCGTTATCTTATATAGGCACGGAATACTGCCAAATTCTGTTAGGAGGTACCAGGATGTGGCCACGTCGTGGAATCTGTTGTAATAGAATTCTAGTACCAGTTGGAAGAGGCTTTTGGAGCCTTCAGATGAGGTCTAGTAGAAGGTGGGTCGGTCGGACCTTCGATGAAATGGGTTGGTCGGACCTTTGCTACAGTGGGCCTTTCGGACCTCTGCCAAAGTGGGTTGGTTAGACCTTTGCTGAAGGTGGGTCGGACGGACCCTTGGTACAGCGGGTCGGACGGATCTCTACTACAGCGGGTCGTTCGGACCTTTGCCAGAGTGGGTCGGTCGGATCTCTGCTGAAGGTGAGTCGGACGGATCCTTGGTGGAGTGGGTCGGATAGACCTTTACTACAGTGGGTCGTTCGGACCTTTGCTGGAGTGGGTCGATCAGACCCTTGATCTGCTCTGGCCAAAGGGTTGTCGCTTCGGTCCGGTTCAAGAAAAAGCCAATTGGGTATAACAGTTGCCCCCTGCTCTTGGCCTTTGGGAGGACACGTGGCTTCGAAGGGCAAGCGCACTATCCTTATGTAGAATGCGCTTGTCCTTGATATGACCACGAATTTGATTGGGTGTGTCACATCTGGTCAGTCCAAATCTCCCATGATCAATGTTTGGGACAGGTGTCGACCCCGTGTTGGGGGCGAGGGAGTTACAGTTAATGCAAAAGGGACATAATGATGAAGAGCCAGCCTGGCCCGCCCAGCCATTGGGCTCCGGAGACGAGCTGCACGACGTGGCAACATCTGAGCGGCCGGTGCCATGCCCGGAGCGATCCCTTCACCGTTGATTTGGCATTCACACGGATCGCCGTCTATTTGCTCCCATCAATCTATCACCTCAATTCTCGCGGCATGGGGAGTCATACCGCCTGACAGAAGGGTCGCAATGCCCGAGGGACAGGGGGAGGTGTCTCTCTGAAGGCCTATAAAAGGGAACACGGGGCACCTGGGAGGAACTTCCTGCTGCAACCACGCTCAACGAGAGAAAGAGAGCGCCTTCCCCTTCCATCGTCTTCAATCTTATAGGAAACCAGTCCCAGGTTAGTTCCTCCCTTCCTTCTTCCATCCTCACATCAATGGCTTCCGCTCATAGACATAGGGAACCAGGCCCGAGCGAGATCCGATCGGAAATGACCCGGGAGAGAGTCAAAAATCTCAGGGTAAGGTATAACATACCTTTGACCCTGCACCTTACAGTCCCAGACAGAGAGGGGAGAGTGAACAATCCATTGGGGTCGGGAAACCTTCCGATGTACGAAGACCACCTTAAGGTCGGCCTTAGGTTCCCATTATGCGATTTCTTTACAGAGATCTTCAACTTTTATATGATGACCCCCGTGTAGCTGACCCCAAACAGCATTCGCGTGATCAGCTACTTCGTGGTACTGTGCCATAGAGCGAGACCGAACCCAAAATCTCCCTCTTCGCCAACTTTTTCCTTTTGAAGAGGGATTTTAGGAGCCAGGAGTGGTGGATGTTTAGTCCCCACCCTGGCCAAAGGATATTATGGGGCCTCCCGTCGGTCATCCACGGGTGGAAGGCTAGGTTCTTTTTCGTAGATAGTCTCCAGCCTTGGAATTTTGAGCCGCTGTGGAGGGAACCAAGGCCGAAGACCCACGAAGGAAGGGCAGTATTGATGGCCAACCGGGCCAGCTTTAGTGTCATGGAAGGGGTCGGCCCTACCATGGTGTACGAGCTGCTTCGAGAAAATGCCCTTCACCAGGCGGGGGTCAGCGGCCATATGCACTTAGGTAGGACAGGGGGCCGCCACCGCTGACCGACCTTTCTTCAAGCATTTATACTGTGGATTTTGCTACTTTCTTTATCTTCATTTATCCTAATCTTTCCTTGTAACAAGAGAAAGGATGAAGGTGGACAGAGCCAGAGTGGTTCAACGGGCGGTGAGGAAGAGGGCCGCCCAGAATGCGGAGTCGACCGTAGAAAGGCTGAAGAAGATGCGGGCGAAGGAGTGGCCCGCACATGTTGTGACTGTAGACTTCGACGAGGATGATGTTGGCTCCACCCAGTGATTTTGATGAATAACAAAATATTGAGTACATATTGTATTCTAATGAGGATTTCAAGTTATAAGTTTTCAAGAAGAAAGCACCTCAAAATTCCAAAAACTTATGGTGTATGGCACGCAATGGCACGGAGCAATTTTCACATATCCGGGCATCCACTTCATTGAGAAAGGGCTTATAATTACTTAACTATTATATGTTTATGCATTCATGAAGTTTATTTTTGATTTCGAGGCTTTTACACTTGAATCTGGATGTTTTCAGTCTCAAGTGTCGACACCTGGACAGTCAAGTGTCGACACTTCAGCATTTGGCACGGACAAAAATTCTTGGCACGCCAAGTGTCGACACCTATATTCAAGTGTCGACACCAAGTGTCGACACTTAGGTTCCAAGTGTCGACTCAAGGCCTGAGATTTTTGAAAATACAGAACTTTGTTGGTTCAAGAATTTTTGTGTCAAGTGTCGACACCGGTGCATCAAGTGTCGACACTTGAATGTTCAAGTGTCGACTCCCAGAAATCAAGTGTCGACACCTGACAGCCAAGTGTCGATACCTGATAGCCAAGTGTCGACACTTGCAGCCTGACAGCTCTAACGGATCTATTTTTCTGGCTTGCAGAAACTGGTTTTCAAGCTTCAAACGGCTATTTCCAATGCTCCAACGGTCACAAACCATTTTTAGAAGGTTTTTGATGTATTTAATCTCCACCAACCTCATTTTAAAAGAAGAGATGTGAAGAGAAGTGAAGAAAAGAAAAGAAAAGAGAAGTCTATTCAAGAGCATTCAAGTCCACTCAAAAGCCAAAAAGCCAATATTCTCTCCAAACTTTAAATCAAAAAGCCTCTTCTAGCTTGATTCCACTGAAAAGCCTACTAGCTCAACTTTACTACATTCCAAAAGGAGGCAACTTGAAGAAGAGTGAAGTCAAAGCATCCTTTGGGCTTCAAAGATTCCAATATACTCTTGAAGAGAGTTTGTTGTAGCTTTTAAATTTTATATCTGTTTTATTGTGCTTTAACCTTGCTTTCAAGGGTGTCTTGAAAGAAGGTTATTGTGGTTTGTTGGTGAGCCAAAGTGTTAAAACCAACTAGGGTTAACTTGTGAGCCCGAAGACAAAACAAGTATTTAGGTTTGTTGGTGAGCCTAGGTGATAAAACCAACTTAGGTTTTGACTTGTGAGCCTTGTGAAAAACAAGTCAACTGTAATCTGGTGTGGATTATAGTGGAATTTCCAAGGGTGGCTTGGGGAGTGGATGTAGGTGCTAGGTTTGCACCGAACCACTATAAACCTTGTGTTTGTGTATGATTGATCTTTTCCTCTCGTATTCTTTAATTAATTGCTATCATCTTGCATCTAATTTATTATTGCTCACAAGCACCACTAGACCTTCACTTTATTGTGTTAAATTTTTAAAAACCCAATTCAGCCCCCCCTCTTGGGCTCCATTTCTGGGTAACAAGTGGTATCAGAGCACCGGTACTCTCTTGTAGGTCCAAGGATCTTGAGTAAAAGATCATGGCAACCCCAATAGGCATGGGTATTGTTGAAGGTCAAGCTTCAAACCGACCCCCACTTTTTAATGGCACAAATTACACTTACTGGAAGACACGCATGCGCATATTTATACAAGCTCTTGATTATAATTTGTGAAGAACAATAGTAAAAGGTCCTCATCAGCCTACAATGATGATTAATGGCATTCTCACCCCTAAAATGGAAGATGATTGGGATGAGAATGACATTAAGCAAATTGAGCTTAATGCTAAGGCAATGAACCTTTTATTTTGCTCTCTTGATCCTAGTGAGTTTAATAGAATATCAAACTGTCTCTCCGCAAAGGAGATTTGGGATACACTTGAGGTTACCCATGAGGGTACACACCAAGTGAAGACCACCAAGGTTAACATGCTAATTCACACATATGAAATGTTTAAAATGGAACCTACTGAGTCTATCAGTGAAATGTATACTAGGTTTACAAACATTGTGAATGGCACGAGAAGTTTAGGAAAAATAATTTCTAACGGTGAACTTGTGAATAAACTTCTCAGGTCTCTACTAGCTTCATGGGATGCAAAGGTCACTGCAATTGAAGAAGCAAAAGATGTCAACACTCTCCCGCTGGAACAACTGTTGGGTTCCCTGATGACATATGAACTATCCCTCAAACAGAAGAACGGAGAGGTGGATAAAAAGAAAAACAATAGCATTCAAATCTACTACCAGAGAAGACTCGAGCGAAGACTCTGAAAAGGATGACGAAGAAGATGAAACAGCTATGTTAGCAAGAAAATTCAGAAGGTTTATGAGGAAAAAGAAATTCAATTACAAAAAGAAACCTCTGAAAGGTGAGCCAAGTAAAGAAAAAGATAAGAAAAAGAAGGAGGAGCAGTCCACATGTTTTGAGTGCAAGAAGCCAGGGCATTTCAAGGTAGACTGCCCCTTACTAAAGAAAAGCAGAAGAAAGCTAAGAAAGAAGGCCATGATGGCAACCTGGAGTGAAAGTGAAGACTCCAGCTCTGAGGAAGAACAACAGGAAGTAGCAAATTTCTATCTAATGGCCGATCAAGAAGAGGTATGCTCTAAAACTGAAAATGAAATATCTTTTGATGAGCTTCATGAAATTTTTGATGAACTAGTTATATAATTTCAAAAATTAAAGTCAAAACATAAAGACTTAAAGAAGCAAAATTTGGAACTAGCTAAAACAAACAACAACCTTACAAATGAAAATGAACACCTTCTAATACAAAACAAAAATTTAAATGATAAGATTATGGCTCTTGAAAATGAAAAGAATATATTTGAAAAGAAAAGTAACTTACTTTCAAATGAAAAATTGTCAAGACAAAATGAAGAAATTTTAATGGAAAACAAAAGATATAAGGAGGAAATCGATAAACTAAAGCCTTTTGTTGAAAAATTTACTTACAGTTCTGAAAAGTTAAATTTACTGTTAAATAACCAAAGAGCAGTATTTGACAAAGCTGGATTAGGATTCAGAACTCATAAGAAACAGAAACTCTTTAAAAATTTCTTTGTGCCTGCATCTTCATCAATTACATGCTATACTTGTGGTGTTAAAGGACATAAATCTTATATGTGCAATAAAAAAAAATTAAGGAACACTAAGAAAGTTTGGGTTCCAAAAGGAACCAATGCCACTAACTAAAAAGGACCCAAGATGGCTTGGGTACCTAAAGTCTCCACTTGATCTTTATTGCAGGTATGCCTTACAACCAACAAGAAAAGAATGTGGTACCTTGATAGCGGTTGCTCAAGGCATATGACAGGAGATGTGGAGCAGTTCTCATCACTTACATATCAAAATGGTGGCAATGTAACTTTTGGTGATAATGGAAAATGCAAAATCATCGGTATTGGTAAAATCCATATCACCCTTATCTCTTATATTGATAATGTTTTATATGTTGATGGATTAAAACATAACTTGCTTAGTATTAGTCAATTTTGTGACAAAAATTTTAAAGTTGTTTTTGAATCTTCTTTGTGCATTGTTTCTAGTCTAGATGACAATGGCATTAAGTTCATCGGTCATAGGCATGGCAATATTTATATGGTTGATCTTGATGATCTCCCTATTCAGAAAGGTCAATGTCTAGTGGCAATGGAAGCCAAGATCGATGAAACTAGTTAGCTTTGGCATCGTAGACTAGGACATGCAAGCATGCATTTAATTTCAAAACTTAGCAAAAAGAATTTAGTAAAAGATTTGCCTAAACTCAATTTTGATAAAGATAAGATTTGCAGTGCATGTCAACTTGGAAAACAAACAAAATCTTTTTCAAACCTAAAGGAGTAATCTCTACATCTAGACCTTTGGAATTGCTTCATATGGACCTCTTTGGGCCTACTAAAACATCTAGTTTTGGAGGTAAGAAGTTTGGTCTAGTCATTGTAGATGATTTCTCACGTTTTACTTGGGTCATGTTTTTAGCACATAAAGATGAAACGTTTTCTGAATTTATAAGATTTCATAAAAGAGTTTTAAATGAAAAAGGTATTTCAGTAATTTCTTTAAGAAGTGATCATGGAACTGAATTTGAAAATGCTGATTTTAGTAAATTCTGTATTAAAAATGGAATTAATCATAATTTTTCTACACCTATGACACCTCAACAAAATGGGGTAGTAGAAAGAAAAAATAGAACTCTTGAAGAAATGGCACGCACCATGCTTTGTGAAAATGATTTACCTAGATACTTTTGGGCGGAAGCCATAAATACTGCATGCTATATTTTAAATCATGTTTTAATTTGATCGATTTTAAAGAAAACCCCTTATGAGCTTTGGAAGGGCAGAAAACCTTCAATCCATTATTTTCATGTTTTTGGATGCCGTTGTTTCATCTTAAACAATGGTAAAGATAATCTAAGTAAATTTGATGCCAAATCAGATGAGGGAGTCTTTCTAGGCTACTCCACATCTAGTAAGGCATACAAGGTCTTCAACAGAAGGACACTTGTTGTTAAAGAATCCATTCATGTAGTATTTGATGAAACTAACCAAAAATCTTCAAGAAAAGAAGATGTACTTTTTGATGAATCAGGTAACAAGAAAACTGAAGAAATAAACAACAATGAAGGACTTACCAAGGAACAGAATGATGATCAAAACACTGACGGAGATCAAGCACAAGGTGATGAAGATACATCAACTGTTGATCCTTTACCAAAAGAATGGATGTATGCTCATGTACACCCAAAAGAACTAATTATAGATGATCCATCTAAAGGTGTAAGTACTCGATCATCTCTTAGAAATATCTGTGATTACTTAGCTTTTGTGTCTCAAATTGAACCTAAAACTATTGAGGAAGCTAAATGTGATAGTAATTGGATAAATGCTATGCAAGATGAACTTAATCAATTTAAAAGGAATAATGTTTGGACACTGGTAGATAGGCCTTCAAACACATCAATTATTGGCACAAAATGGGTTTTTCGAAATAAACTTGATGAAAATGGAATAGTAATTAGAAATAAAGCTAGACTAGTTGCCAAAGGATACAATCAGGAGGAAGGGATAGATTTTGATGAAACCTTTGCTCCTGTGGCTAGACTTGAGGCAATTAGACTATTGTTGGCTTTTTCCTGTTTCATGAACTTTAAACTGTATCAGATGGATGTTAAAAGTGCTTTTTTAAATGGATTAATTGAAGAAGAAGTTTATGTTGAACAACCTCCTGGTTTTGAAAATTCTGAATTTCCAAATAATGTTTATAAACTTTATAAAGCCTTATATGGATTAAAACAAGCTCCAAGAGCTTGGAATGAACGTTTAAGCTCCTTTTTGCTGAAAAATAATTTTACTAGAGGTAATGTAGATAAAACATTGTTTTTAAAGAAAAAGAATGATGATCTCTTAGTAGTACAAATCTATGTTGATGATATAATATTTGGTGCTACTAATGAATCTCTTTGTCAAGATTTTGCAAGTCTAATGCAGGGTGAGTTCGAGATGAGCATGATGGGAAAACTGAATTTCTTCCTCGGACTCCAGATAAAGCAAACCAAAGAGGGGATCTTCATCAACCAAACAAAATACACAAGAGAAATACTCAAGAAGTTTGGGATGGAGAACACTAAGCCATTAGGTACCCCTATGAGCTCCACATGTAGACTTGACAAGGATGAATCAGGTAAGTCAATAGACCAAAAATTATATCGTGGCATGATTGGTTCATTATTATATCTTACTGCCTGTAGGCCAGATATCATGTTTAGTGTATGTATGTGTGCTAGATATCAGTCCAATCCTAAAGAGTCTCATCTTTTGGCTGTTAAACGCATACTTAGATATCTATCTGGCATAATTGGAATTGGTTTATGGTACTCTAGAAAATCTTCATTTGATTTAATTGCTTATTCTGATGCTGATTTTGCTAGGTGTAAACTTGATCGTAAAAGTACTAGTGGAACCTGTCAGTTTCTTGGAGTAAATTTGATCTCCTAGAGTAGCAAGAAACAGAACTCAGTTGCTCTATCTACGGCAGAAGCCGAATATATAGTAGCTGGGAGCTGTTGTGCTCAAATCCTCTGGATCAAACAACAACTCGAAGATTTTGGCATTAAACTAACTAAGACACCCATAAGATGTGACAATACTAGTGCAATCAACCTATCTAAAAATCCTGTGCAACATTCAAGAAGTAAACACATTGAAATAAGACATCATTTCATAAGAGATCATGTACAAAACTCTAATGTAATTCTTGATTTTGTTTGTACTAATGATCAGTTAGCTGATGTGTTTACAAAGCCTTTGAGTAAGGATAGGTTCTGTTTGATTAGAAGAGAGTTAGGTGTCATTGATCCATTCTCCTAGGACTCTCTTAGTATCATTTTACCTAAGTCCTAAAGCTCAAAACCTATTGTTTAAAACCCCAAGAATTTTGTCAAAATTTTTCCTATTTTTTTTTCGGAATTTCTCAAATTTTCTTGGCCAAGTGTCGACACTTGGAAAGTGTCAAGTGTCGACACCTGACCAAGTGTCGACACTTGACAAATCCGAAGTGTCGACACTTGCGAATATGAACTGTTTTAAACGGACCGAACAAAGGGTTTTTTGAAAATTTTCTTTTCCCAAATTTCTTGGAACAGTGGTCCCCCCTGTCCAAATCCATCCTTTCACCCCTCAATCCTTCACAAATCAGGTATTTTCCCTCTCTAATTTCGTTTTTATTTTTCTATGTTTTTAATTTTATTGTTTTCAAAACAAACGATCGTGTTTTAGGTTTTTCGAACATTTTTCTTGAATCCAACCAGATTTTTGCGTGTTTTAGTGAATTTCTAAAACTCCATTTGAGGGAATCATGTTTTAGATTTATTTTTCTCGGATTTCCCTCATCTTTTGGGCGTTTTTCAACCCTTTTTCACAAAAATCACTGTTTCATCAATTTTGGGCAAAATAAAATGGGTTTTCATCTAATTTAAGCGTACTAAATCCTTTTATTGATGATTTAGAAGGGTTTTTAGTAATACATTTGCAACATTTTCGCCTATTTGCAAAAACCCTAAGTGATTAAAACCCAAATCCCATGGTTTTTGATTTTTAGACCTTACAAAAATAATTCTTTTTGGGATTCAAATGTGTTCCACCTAACACAAATTTTTCCTACAAATTTTGCTCAAAAATTTTGTCATTTGATCAAAACTTATTGATTCTAGTTTTTGAAACCTATATGAACTCTAATCTCAACCTATAGCCAGTCCTTTGTTCTAAATCCTTCTTCATTCTTCCTGGTCAGTTGGCTGATATGGGTCCTAGGAAAAGACTTGCAGTTAGAGCGAGGCCTAGTCAGGGTACTGAGAGAAGGTCGAAGGCCAGATTTGATCCCGCACAGCAGAGCAGTACAGCCACTCCGAGCTCCCCCCTGCAGAGAGGATGGCAGGGAAGTCTGTAGCTTCAGGGAGGAGAGTTGATCTTCAGTGTTTCGACAGGCACCACTTTGGCATTAGGGAGATACTCACAGATGCAGGACTAGTACCCTTCTGCACCATGCAGGAGAGATACTATCCTCACCTGGTGAGGGAGTTCTACGGTGCACTGGACTGTCGACGACTTTTATGGATGACATCCGTCAGGGGTACACAGATTTCTTTGACTGATGAGCTGCTGAGCCGAGTATGGGAGATACCCCGGAGAAGAGTCTGTGCATTTTATGTTGATGATAGAGAGGCGGCTTTCAGATGCATCCTTGAGCGAGAGGATGTTCGTGGTATCTCAGTGGTTACCGTGAACCAGTTATCTTTAGAGATGCGACTGCTGCACCACATTACCGCACGGATCCTTCTACCGAAGACTGACAGATTCGATTTCATCACCGAGAGAGAGCTCATGTTGATGACCAGTCTGATCGAGAGGAGATAGATTGATATACCCACCTTGATGCTTTCACAGATGCATGATGCTGCCACTCAGCGCCGACACTGTTTGCCATATGGGATGGCACTGACCCGTCTTTTTAGAGCTTGTGGAGTATCATTGGGGGGGAGATCCCCAAAGAGATACTACACACGGATGTATATGATGAGAGGTCACTGCACCGGATGGGATTCAGGATGGTTGGAGGTCGATGGGTTCGGAGAGAGTCTGGCCAGGAGCCAGATGAGGAGGATGAGATTCGAGAGGTTGAGGCTGGACCATCTGAGCCAGCAGTTCTTCCTCCAGTAGATATGCCATCAACACAGGCAGAGCACCTGTCGCCTGATGCTTCAGCTCCTCCACCTCCATCTACCGGATTATCTTTTGAGGAGCATGCCAGAGCACAGTTCACACAGATCAGAGGTGAGGTGACTCAGCTGTGTAGCGAGGTCGAGCTTCTACAAGCACAGACTACCTCGGAGCATGCTGAGATTCGCAGATCCATGGAGGAGGGATTTACACGCCTTGAAAGTCTACTGAGATCACTTATACCTCCTGCTGCACCTGCACTTGCTCGATCTGATGATGATGATGATGATGATGATGGCGGCGATCACCAGAGCGACCATGCTGATTTTGCTGACGGAGGTGATCAGGATATTGACCGAGCCACTGAGGTAGTGGGCACTGACAGCGACAGTATAGGCGGAGCTGATGCTTATGAGGTGGTCAGTTGAGATCCTCCTACTACACCTGCTCCTTCTACTGCACTGGTTGACTTCGTTCCGGATCCTGTTGATCCAGCTGATCGTCTTTCACCTCCTTCTACCAGATCTTCTAGGGTTGTACCCGCTTTTGGCCATGCCGGCCGTACCAGGAGTCTTAGAGTTTTAGCACCTCCTAGGGCTTTAGCCACCAGATCTAGGATTAGTGCTCCTTTCAGTCTTAATGTTCCATCTGATAAGGATTAGCCTCACAGATGTCTATTTCAGATCTTGTTTTGTATGTTTGATACTTGACTGACTCTATTTATATATGTATGTTTCAGCTTTTTTGTACTGAAAATTTATCTCATATATATATGTGTTTTTGTTCAGTACCTTGTTATCTTGAAAATTTTGTGCTTCAGTTTATCATTCTTTAGCTCTGATACTCTTTATAATGATATATTTTTAACTCTGATATTCCTTGATATTAGCATAATTTCAGCTCTGATATTTGTTTCTCTACTCTCTTTTTGTATCCATGCTAATTGTGAGGGGGAGGTTATTCCCTTTTCTTATGATTGACAAAAAGGGGGAGAACAAGTAATGATTTTAATCTTATTGAGAACAAGTAATGATTTTAATTTTATGGAGAACAAGTATTTGATTTTATGAAGAACAAGAATATTGATTTTTATTGAGAAAAAGGTGTATTATATTGATTATATTAATTTCACCTTGCAAGAATCTTTGAAGTTTACCTTAATAAGAAGTATCTAATTAAGGGGGAGATTGTTTTCTCCTATCTATAAAGTAGGTAATCACAGTAGAGGCAACAGATGACATCCCACTGTTGGAGCGACTGGCAGCAAAGGCATCGGGGTCTTCCACTCCTGTCGGGCAGTCGGCCATCTGACCGGAGCTAGAACAGCCAAAGCCATCTGACGCAGTGACAGCTCTAGCCCCACCACCCACCAAACTGGTGGATGCGGTTCTCCCTGTGGACAAGGAAAAGGGGGTGGCCAAAGAAGAGGTAGCCGAAGGGGTCCGCCGAGAAACACATCAGCACTTGCACGCCCTCCACGATGCAATGCAGGCACGAGGCCTACTCAGGGAAGCGATGACAGACGCCGACTGGGAGGAGTCGACCCAGCGGAACCTGAGCGATATGGTGAAGGATTCCTATCGTGACGTTATGAGGGTAAGACACCGATTCCATGCCCTCATCCTTTCCTTTTCATCCATATTGCATATAACTAACTCAGCCTCTTATTTACAGCTCCTTCATCGGATTTCCTTAATGGACGACGGCCTAGGTCAGCTACTTTTTGCGACCAAAACCATGTCCAAAAAGTTCCAGGAGTCAGAGGTGGCCCGAGCGGTGATAGAGGCATCGCTGAAGGCCATGGAGGAGAGGCTGTCGGCTGGCTTGGCTGAAGTCGAGTCATCGAAGGAGGAGGCAAGGGGCTTGCAGGCTTAGATAGCTGATCGGGAGGCTAGGCTGAAGAGGAAGAAGGAGAAGGTCAGCTCCCTCGTTCGTCGGCTGAGGAAAGAGGAAGAGCGGTCTGTCGAAGCCAACAAGAGGGCTCAAGCCGACCAGGTGGCGGCATCAAAGTGGGCGAGTCAGCTGAGCGAGGCCAAGGTGCTAGCGATGGAATGGGTTTGTGACACCGTAACAGAATACAAGGCTTCCACAGACTTCATAGAGGAGGTGGAAGATGCTGCATCGGAATTCTACATGAGTGGCTGCGATGATTGCCTAAAGAAGGTAGCCAAGATCTTCCCCGAACTCGACCTATCTGGAGCCCAACTAAGTCGACCGGCCGAGGGAGAGGAGCACCTGACCAATGGTGGGGCCGATGTGCAGATTCCTTCTGGAGCCCAACTAAGTCGGCCGCAACGGACTTTAGACACGGCGAAGGAAGCCGAAGCCAAAGCCTTTCCATCCAACTCCTCTCTATACCCATCGAGCAAGGCTGACTGACTGTAACAGCTTGACCTTTTTTGTATGAAATTTTTATTTAAATAATAAAGCTTCTTCTTTCCTTTGATATCTTCGATGTATGCTCATTTTGATGTGAGTGGTCGGCTTCGTCCGAACCCATCTTTTTCTTTTTATTTTGATACATTTGTTGTGTGAATGTAGGATCGGTTGGATTAACCGAAATCTTTTTCTTTCAAAATGTTTCTAAGTGTTGGATAGTCGGCTCAATTTGAGCACAAGCCTTCCAAAATAAACTTTGAACAGTTGCCCAGTTCGAACCCAATCTCATAAAAATTTTTCTAAGTGTTGTTCCATCAGCTTGATTTGAACAGAAGTCCTCTGAAGTGGCTATTGAACAAGGGCTCAATTCGAATCCAATCCCTTAGAAATTTTTTTAAGTGTTGGTCCGTCAGCTCGCAAGGTCGAATCTTCCGAAGTAGCTGCTAAACGATGGCTCAATCTAAATCCAATCACTTAAAAAATTTTCTAAATTTGGTCCGTCGGCTTGCGAGGTCGGATCTTCCGAAGTAGCTGTTGAATGATGGCTCAGTTTGAACTCAATCACTTAGAAATTTTTCTAAGTGTTGGTCCATTGGCTCATGAGGTCGGATCTTCTAAAGTAGCTGCTAAACGATGGCTTAGTCCGAACTCAATCACTTAGAAATTTTTCTGTGTTGGTCCGTCGACTTGCGAGGTCGGATCTTCAAGAGGGCTGTTTTGAAGCCTCTGCCGACCGGAGTCAGACTTTCGAAAGTGGGCTGCCATAGAGCCTCTGCCGACCGGAGTCGGACTTTTGGAAGTGGGCTGCCCTAGAGCCTTTGCCGACCAGAGTCGGACTTCCGGAAGTGGGCTTCCCTAGAGCCTCTGCCGAACGGAGTCAGACTTTCGAAAGTGGGCTGCCCTAGAGCCTCTGCCGACTAGAGTCGGACTTTCGAAAGTGGGCTACCCTTGAGCCTTTGCTGATCAGAGTCGGACTTTTGGAAGTGGGCTGCCCTAGAGCCTCTACCGACCGGAGTCAGACTTTCGGAAGTGGGCTGCCCTAGAGCCTCTGCCGACTGGAGTCAGACTTTCGAAAGTAGGCTACCCTAGAGCCTCTACCGACCGAAGTCGGACTTTCGAAAGTGGTTTATAGAAGAAGTGACATCCTTTATTGATAGTATTTGTGAAGGTTGTCTACATTCCATGGATGCGCCACTTGCCGTCCATTCAAATGCTCAAGTCGGTAAGTTCCAGCTCGAATTATTTCAACAACTCGATAAGGGCCTTCCCAATTGGGGAAGAGTTTTTCTTGCTCGATCAGTCTTGAAATTTATGTCCTCCACAAAACCAGATCTTCGACCCGGAAGGTTCGATCCTTGACTCGAGAGTTATAGTATCTGGCCATCTTTTGACAGTAAGTCACCATCTTCAAGCCCGCCTGGAGCCTGCCCTCCTTTTCTCTGAATTGGTCGATTCGGCGAAATGATCAATTCATAGGGATTGTAAGGAAATTTTCATAAGGATGACTGCTTCACTTTCATAGGTCAGATTGAACAGAGTCTCCCCAGTTGCCGTTCGGGAAGTTGTCCGATAAGCCCAGAGCACTGAGTGAAGTTCTTCTATCCAAAATCCTTTGGCATCATTCAATCGGGTCTTCAGTCCATATAGGATCGTTCGATTGGTGATTTCGGCTTTTCCGTTGGACTAAGGATGACCGACTGATGTTAGCAAATGGGAGATGTGATATTGTTGACAAAATTCTCGAAACTTGGGATTGTCGAACTGCCTTTCATTGTCGGTGATAATCGTCTTCGGTATGCCAAACTGGAAGATGATTTGCAGTTGCAAACAAAATTCTCCACTTTAGCTTCTGTAATCTGTGCTAGTGGTTCAACCTCCACCCACTTGGTGAAGTAATCAATCACCATAATCAAGAATTTTCTACTGGCTGGATGCTAGGGGGAACCGCTCTAGAATGTCCATTCCCCACTATGCGAACAGTCAAGGAGCGGTGAGCAGGGTTAGCTGACTAGTCGGCCTTCTTTGAATGTTGGAGTATCTTTGGCACGTGTCACACCTTCTGACGAAGTCCAACACGTCCCTCTGGATGGTCGGCTAGCAGTATCCCTGTCGGATGATCTTGAAAGTAAGGGACCTCCCTCCCAGGTGATCGCCACAGATGCCTTCGTGTACTTCTCTGAGTGCGTAGTCGGCGTCAGTCGGCCCCAAGCACTTCAGCAATGGCTGTGAGAATGACTGCTTGTAAAGGGTGTCATCGAGGATGACATACTTTAAAGCTGTCCAACATATACGCTTAGCTTCGGTCACTCTTCTGGTGCAGTACCTTTGATAAGGAATGCAACAATAGGATCCATCCAAGAGGCTGATTGCTCCACTTAGTGAACTTCTGTCGGCTCTTCAACAATACATGGGCACTGCAGATATTCCACAAGTGTCCGGTCGTAGGTGTTGGTAATGACCATAGCCAACTGCGACAAAGAATCCGCCCGAGAGTTTTGCAATTGAGGTATATGGAGAATTTCAAAAAATTTAAGCTAAGACACGAGACTTTGTACCTTGCTCAAGTACTTAGCCAAGGTCAGATCTCTCGTCTCAAATTTGCCCTTCACCTGGTTCACCACCAGCTGGGAGTCGGAGAAAACCCTGATCCAACTGATGCTTAGCTCATTGGCTATTCTTAGTCCCACAATAAGGGCTTCATATTCTACTTGGTTATTTGAAACCTGAAATGCAAAGTGTTTCCAATCCTACCGCGGAGGCCTGTAGCTCGTGAGCTAGCACCGATTTTCGGACTCTCTCACCTTGAGATCTCCAATCTTCCGGTCCTGCAAAACAAAGTCAGAGATCTGGGCCGAGGGTTCCGGCGGGGGCACTCCAATGGTCAAGTTAGAGAGTGGCAAGATGGAACAGATCCTCCAAGGCGAGTTCCCGAAGGACTCTCGTGCTTAGAGGAGATTTAAATGAAAGTAGTGTGAGGAAGAGAGGGGTTGAAGCTCGGCTTCCTGCTCTGAGTTCACCGAGCTTGCACCTGAGGACTTCTTGGAGGTCCTAGGATCGTTCTCTCGGTACTCTTCCTCCCCTCTCACTTACCTTTATGTCCGCTTTTACCGTTCCTTTTATACCATCGGACCGCCTTCAGCCCCCGTCCCCTCCAGGAGGCTCCGGAAGGTCTCTCGATTCTTTCCCCCCTTTCTCCTTCAGGGTTGGGAGTTAAGTGGCCGGCACGCTTCGTCCGCCGTGTGTCACAAAAAGGGGGAAGACTGGCGAGACCTCGAGCCAAGCGCAGGAGCCCTCCTTTCGGGATGTTGACGGTGGGCTTTTAGTTGTTTTAGGCCCCTGCCAGCAAGGATTTCATTCCTCGATTACGGGGCCCTATTTAACTGATGTAAACGAGGTTTCGCGTATCACTGCAGGCCATACTAGCACCCTGTATGGGATGCGGTGCATGCCGGTTCTAGTGGTGACCTCGTGACCCGTGCCTCTTCCTCCCCGAGGTTTTGTAGAGTAGGTCTGACTTCGACCGAGGTGGACCCGTCAAGGGGCGCCACCTGGCGAAGGAGCAGGAGGGCCCAGCTCGACCTCGGCTGAGGTGGACCCATCTTGGGGTGCCACCTGGCGAGGGAGCGAGGGGCCACCAGCTTCAATCGAGGTGGACCCCTCCTGGGTGGACACCTGGCGGAGTGGCAGAGAGAGGCTCGACTTCGGTCGAGGTGGACCCATCTTGGGGTGCCACCTGGCGAAGGAGTAGGAGTAGCTCGGCTCGACCTCGGTAGAGGTGGACCCATCTTGGGGTGCCACTTGGCGAGGGAGCGGAGGATGCCAGCTTCGACCAAGGTGGACCCGTATTTGGGTGCCACCTGGCGAAGGAGCAGGAGTAGCTCGGCTCGACCTCGGTAGAGGTGGACCTGTCTTTGGGTGCCACCTGGCGAGGGAGTGGAGGATGCCAGCTTCGACCGAGGTGGACCCCTCCTGGGTGGACACCTGGCAGAGTGGCAGAGAGAGGCTCGACTTCGACCAAGGTGGACCCGTCTTGGGGTGCCACCTGGCGAAGGAGCAGGAGCAACTCGGCTCGACCTCGACAGAGGTGGACCCATCTTGGGGTGCCACCTGGCGAGGGAGCGGAGGATGCCAGCTTCGGTCGAGGTGGACCCCTCTTGGGTGGACACCTAGCGGAGTGGCAGAGAGAGGCTCGACTTCGATCGAGGTGGACCTGTATTGGGGTGCCGCTTGGCGAAGGAGCAGGAGGGCCCGGCTCGATCTCGATTGAGGTGGACCCATATTGGGGTGCCACTTGGCGAGGAAGCGGAGGATGACAGCTTCGACCGAGGTGGACCCCTCCTGGGTGGACACTTGACGGAGTGGCAGAGAGAGGCTCGACTTCGGCCAAGGTGGACCCGTCTTGGGGTGCCACCTGGCGAAGGAGCAGGAGTAGCTCGGCTCGACCTTGGCTGAGGTGGACCCGTCTTGGGATGCCACCTGGCGAGGGAGCGGAGGATGCCAGCTTCGGCCGAGGTGGACCCCTCCTGGGTGGACACCTGGCGGAGTGGCAGAGAGAGGCTCGACTTCGACTGAGGTGGACCCATCTTGGGGTGCCGCCTGGCGAAGGAGCAGGAGGGCTCGACTCGACCTCGACTGAGGTGGACCCGTCTTGGGGTGCCACTTGGCGAGGGAGTGGAGGATGCCAGCTTCGATCGAGGTGGACCCCTCCTGGGTGACACCTGGCGGAGCGGCAGAGAGAGGCTCGACTTCGGCCAAGGTGGACCCGTTTTGGGGTGCCACCTGGTGAAGGAGCAGGAACAGCTCGGCTCGACCTCGGCAGAGGTGGACCCATCTTGGGGTGCCACCTGGAGAAAGAGCAGGAGCAGCTCGGCTCGACCTCGGTAGAGGTGGACCCGTCTTGGGGTGCCACCTGGCGAGGGAGCGAAGGATGCCAGCTTCGGCCGAGTTGGACCCCTTCTGGGTGGACACCTGGTGGAGTGGTAGAGAGAGGCTTGACTTCGACCGAGGTGGACTCGTCTTGGAGTGCCGCCTGGCGAAGGAGCAGGAGCAGCTCGGCTCGACCTCGATAGAGGTGGACACGTCTTGGGGTGCCACCTGATGAGGGAGCGGAGGATGCCAGCTTTGGTCGAGGTGGACCCCTCTTGGGTGGACACTTGACAGGTGGTAGGAGATAGGCTGACTTCGATTGAGGTGGCCCTTCTTGGGTTGCCCCTGGCTAGGGAGCGAGAGGGCCGCCAGCTTCGAACCGAGGTGGACCCCCTCCTGGTTGGACACCTGGTGTAGTGTCAATGAGAGGGCTCGACTTCGACTTGGGTGGACCCATCTTGGGGTGATGCCTGGCGAGGAGCAGGGAGCAACTTGGCTTGAACGGAAATTTTTGAAAGAAAAGAATCCGCATGGCACTGACCATGTCCAGCTGATCTGACACGCACTCCACGTCACGAGGTAGCCATATCACGAAGTGTAAAGCATACTCCAAGCTCTGTCCATCGAGGTCGGCTAGATCAGGCCTTTTCCATAGCCTGCAAGGTTGGACCCCCGTCCACATGGAGAGTCCAAGCAGGTTCTGCTTCTTCAATGGCATGTCTTCAGGTGCATCGACAGCTTGTGAAGGTGTCTCCTATCTCTAAGTACATTCTACATGAAGTCAGTGATTACCTGAGCCTTCATGGCCGAACCGAGTTTGGAAAAAAATATCAAGTTTGCCAAGCTTGATGGCCCATTTGGCAAGCTGACCAGATGTGTCTAGACTCCTGAGGATCCCCTTGAGAGGTTGGTCAGACAGGATGACAATCGAATGCGCCTGGAAGTAGGGTCACAGTCACTTGGCAGCTATGACCAAAGAATAGACAAGCTTCTACATCTTGGGATATCTTGTCTCGATGTCGTGGAGAACCTTGCTGATATATAGATAGATTTCTATTGATTGCCTTCTTCCATTCGAACGAGGACGGAGCATACCGTCTTGTCCGACGTCGATAAGTTAAAGTATAAGGGCTCACCCCGTCGACTTAGCCAGCAATAGAGGGTTCTTCATATAGGTCTTTAATGCATCGAAGGTCGACCGACACTCGTTGGTCCAATGGAAGTGGTCCGACCACCGCAAGGTCTTGAAGAAAGGTAGAGATTTCTTAGCTGACCGGAAATGAAGCGGCTGAGAGAGGCTATTCGGCCTGTAAGTTCTTGCACTTGCTCTTTGTTGGTCAGATGCCCCATGTCCATGAAGCTTTGATCTTGTAGGGTTGACTTCAATTCCTCTTTGCATAACCAGGAAACCAAGAACTTTCCGGAAGTCATCCCAAAGGTGCACTTGGCAAGATTCAGCTTCATCCGATGATTTCTCAATGCATCAAAGGATCCTGCAAGTTTCTAATGTGGTCAGCTTTGCGAAGGCTTTTAACTATCATATCATCAACATACGCCTCCATATTCCTTCCAAGCTGCCCTTCGAAGACCCGATTGATCAACCTTTGGGAAGTGGCATCGGCATTCTTCAGGCTGAAGGGCATCATTTTGTAGTATATAGTCCTTTGTTGGTGACAAAGGCTATCTTTTCTTCATCCTCCGGATGCATCTTGATTTGGTTGTAGCCGGAGAAGGCATCCATGAAGCTCAACAGCTAATGACTGGTTGTGGCGTCCACCAGTTGGTCAATATTTCGGCAAAGAAAGTTGTCCTTTGGATAAGCCTTGTTGAGGTCAGTGTAGTCCATGTATATCCTCCATTTTTCATTAGCCTTCTTCACCATTACAACATTCGCCAGCCAATCGGGGTAGTGGGCCTCTCTGATGAAGCCAGCGTCAGAGAGTTTCTTGACTTCCTCGTCAATTGCCCTCTGTCTTTCAAGAGCGAAGCTTCTCTTCTTCTGTCAGACAGGCCTGTAGGTCGGATCTACTTTAAGTTGGTGAGTTATAACTTCTAATGGAATGCCTGGCATGTCTGACGCCGACCAAGCAAAGATGTCGGTATTATTCCTTAGGAAGTCAATCAGTTCAACTTGACCTCCTCACTAAGAGTGCTTCCAATTTGGAGGACCCTGGTGGGATCGTCCTCCCGAAGGGGAACAAACAAAATTCTCTCAACTGGTTGGCCGCGACTGTCGGCTTCGGCCTGGGGTCAAGCTGATCCAAAGTGGAATGATCTTCTGACTACTTGTCTTGGATAGTTAAACATTGCCTAGCCATCCTACGGTCTCCCCTCATAACTCCGACCCCATTCCGAGTCGAGAATTTTGCCAGCAGGTGGTAGGTAGAGACTATGGCCCGGAACTTATTGAGGGCCGGTCGGCCCAAGATGACGTTGTATGCTGAGATCGTACGTACGACCATAAAGTTAATAGGAAGAGTCTTTTGGAAAGGCTCCATTCTGATGGTCATGAGCAAAGTTATCTCCCCTTCCACTCCGATAGAGTTTTCCCCGAAGCCTATCAGCGGTATAGGGCACTCTTGCAGCTTTGATCTGGATAGATTCATTCTGACAAAGGCATCATACAACAACACTTCCATGGAGCTTTCATTGTCAATAAGGATCCTCTACATCATAGTTGGCAATTACTGCCGACACAACTATAGGATCATTCCCAAAATGTGGGATTCTAGGAGGTCCTCGTTAGAGAAGCTAATTACATTAGAACCCCTAGACCTCTTCACAATATCCTGGTTTCTTCATATCTCCAGTCGGACCGATGGTGCAGCATGCCAACATTCCCATCAATCGGATGCTGGTTGGGGAGCTCTGTCTCCTCCGGGGGACTCTGGCAGTTGAAGCTTCGGCCCGACTCCTTTGAGGTTGGACAACTTGTGCAGGTACCCCTTCTGATGAGGTCTTCAATTGCATCCTTCAACTGGAGGCATTCTTCAGTGTTGTGTCCGTGATCCCGATTGAACCAGCAGTATTTGTCTCTATTTCTGGATGTAGAGGGGCCCTTCATCAGACGAGGCCTTTGCAGGAAGGTCTCGTTCTCAATTTCTAAAAGGATCTTCTCCCTTGGAAGGGAGAGGGGCGCATAAGTTTCGAACCTCCTAGGAAAGTCCTTCAGCTTTGGGCTGCGTATCGAGCCGAGTTGTTGCCATCGCTAGGAGGTCGAACTTCAGAAGCCTTGTCGCTCCACTTCTTAGGAGCCAACCTCCCTTCAGCCTGGCGACTTGTCGCTTGTTCTTTTGCCAGGGCATACTTCTACTTACGGACCAGCAGCTCGGAGTAGCTTGTCGAGAATTTCTTGTCCAGGGAGAATGTGAGCTTGGATGAGCGCATCCCTCTCTTGAAGGCCGACATAGCTACATCTTCATTCAGGTTCGGGATCTCCATGGCCGCTGAGTGAAACGGCCATGTAGTCTCAGGGGTCTCTCCCTCTTTTTGCAGTATAAGGAAGAGACAGTCGGCGTTCCTCGTGTTCGACTGCAAGTCCTAAAATGGAAGAGAAAGAGTTTTTTCAAGCTAGAGAAGTGGATTGTACCTGGCCGGATGGAGAAAACCATATCCGGGCTGCCTTCTTGAGGGCTGTAGAGAAGAGATGCAGTGGAGGGCGTTGGAGGTGCCCTGTACCATCATGTGGGCTTTATAGATGCTCAGATGGTCCAGCAGATCGGTGGTACCGTCGTAGGAGTCCCTATTGGATCTTGAAATGGCGGGGAATAGGCTCCCCCATGATTTCGGCAGAAAAAGCTGGACGGGATCGTACACCTGCCCCCCGTCGACTTTTTGCCGATCGACCAGCACAGCGATCTGCTCCTCCATGCATTGGAGTTTGCTGGTGTGTCCCTCGGGTCCTCGCTGCAGTACTAGCCACCGTCGAGGACTGAGTCAGTAGAGGAGGGTGAGGCGAACCTCACTCTCTTCCCATCAACATGTGCCTTCTGGGATCTTCGGGCTCGGGAACATTGTAGGAATGGGGCTGAGGGACTTCATGCCGTCGGCTTCCCTCAACAGCAAGCTGGTGGTTGGTGCGAGACACTGCAGGTGGCCGTTGCTAGTTGATAACTGCATCTTGGAGGTTTTGAACCATGGCAGCGAGGATGTCAATGCAGTTCAGGAGGGTTTGGAGCTGCTGTTGTCCCAGAGTGATGGTGGGCTCAGCAATGTCATTCTCCCTAAGAAGTCCTTCCGATCTGGACGGAGAGTGACCTCTTCTGGCGGAGGTGTTCTGAGCTCTTCCCTTTGCCATTGTTCTTCCTGGTGGATGGATTCTTCCTTTTAGAGAAGGGAACCAGGAACGAAGGTTCAGACCTTCCTCTAGCGCCAATCTGTTGCTGCAACTTCTCCCGGACCGGGCTCAGGTGGGCTTGGCTGGAGTGCTCTTCTCCCGGTTCCTGCAAAAAGTCCCCAAGGACCGGTGGTGTTCTAGCGGGGGACACTCCGATACTTAAGTTAGCGGGAGCTTGAGGGCAACAGAATAGAGGAATCAACGAGATAAACTTATGGAGTAGGAAGAAATACTTAGCTTGCATTCGTAGTCCCCCGTTACCTATATAGGCATGGAATGCTGCCAAATTTTGTTAGGGGGTAGGTTGGGAATGTCCGATTTGTCCCTAGAATCAGGAAAGTGTCAGGTGGCACCAGAACATGGCCACGACGTGAAATCTGTTGTAACAGAATTCTGGTACCAATTGGAAGATGCTTCTAGAGCCTTCAGATGAGTCATGTAGAAGGTGGGTCAGTCGGACCTTCGATGAAATGGGTCGGTCGAACCTCTGCTACAGCGGGTCGTTCGGACCTCTGTCGGAGTGGGTCGGTCGGACCTCTGTCGAAAATGGGTCGGACGACCCTTGGTGGAGTGGGTTGGATGGACCTCTACTACAGCGGGTCGTTCGGACCTCTGTCGGAGTGGATCGGTCGACCTCTATTGAAGATGAATCAGACGGACCCTTGGTGGAGTGGGTCGGACGGACCTCTACTACAGCAGATCGTTCGGACCTCTGCTGGAGTGGGTCAATCGGACCCTTGATCCGCTTCGACTGAAGGATTGTCGGCTCCGGTCCGGTTCAGGAAAATGCCGATTAGGTATAACATAGACAATATACACACAAAAGATAGCTTTAAATATGGTCACCTTTCATGCTTTTTTTTTTTTTACTTTTGGATATTGTACCAGGAAAATGGTCAAATTAACCATACAACCGATCACTCGTTTAATTACTTGCTTTTTTACCAAGATTTTGTAATTGAGTAAATTATCAAAATATCTTTAAAATTAGAAATAAATTATACTTACATTCAATAATTTAAAAAATCTATGCTTATCATCTCTGAGATTTATTTTATCTAATGTTTTAATCTATAACTTAACAAATGATAGTCATATCATTAACTTTAAATGCAATCCAAATGCCACTTCGGAAAAAAATTTAAAAATAATCAAAATACCTTAAGTGACATAATAACGTACTTATGTTAATTAGAATATAAGAAAATGTGTGTATTATCCTCCTCACTTTGGGGTAATTTCGTTTTTTATATCAGGTAACAGTTTCATTAATACCACTAATTTAATTAGTTGTAGGTACCTCTTTTACAACTATTGAGAGTAAGTGTAATAAATATAAAACTTGAGAGATTATAATAAATTCTTTGTACTTTAATAAAAAGTTAGTTATGCCCTTTATCTTACCTGTTAAGATCAATTATCTAATATAATTGTTCAGTACTGTGAAATGCACATCATTAATTTGAGAGACTAAGGTTTGGATGGTCAAATTCTCAGGTAATAAAAAGACTACCATGCCTATATACACGTGTCAGGCTAAAAATAATCTACACATTGTATTGGTTCAACGACTGGCAATTCGAACAAATCAAGTATCCATCAAGTTCAATATTTAGAATCCGAATTCAGTCTCAAACTTCTTTCTTGCTTGTCTTATGTGCTCCTTACCTCTTCCCCATGCAATGCCTTCCACAAAATCATAGCTTGTGATTGTCCTCTCACATCTTAGTTGTAATTTGCATAATATACTCACTTTTGCTCTGACTTATGATTTATTTGATCGGGGTATATCAGATTGTGGAGTATTCTAATGATTCTCGAGTATCATTTATGTGAGAAAATAATGACATGGAAAAATAAATTCAATATATTGGGTTGGTGAAAAAATCATTCTACAAAATCGAATTATAAAGATTATTATATTTGATCGAAGGTCATCTTATATATAAAAATATTGCCAAATTTTCAACAATGTCTTTCAATAGACAATTAAAAAAATAACATTTTTTCTTAGTCCATTTTTTACCATTTATGGCCCACTTACATAAATCTTATCAATATTAACTATTTCAAATATTGAAATATAATTATATGAGTTAATAAATATTTTAATTAATTATCATATCAAAAAGTATATTATGTATTATAAATAATTTTAGTATGATTTGGTTTATAAATAATATATTAATTATTATATTTATTGATAATTAATAAATAATAAATAATTATTTATTAATAATTAATATTTATTAATAAATCTATTAATATATCAAATTTTTTGCATGTATATCCATCTAAATATTCAAATTTTGTTAATACCCTTTCAAAATTAGCATTCATATCTATATTCTTATTAAATACTTTTTTTACATTTATACCCTTATTTTTTTTCTTATTTTTATATATTAAAACATAACGGTTTAAAATTAAATGACTAAAATATTATTTTGGATAGACATGCAATATATATAAAACAGTAATTTGATAAGGATATTTATACACATTTGAATATTTATGAGGGCATAAATGTAAAAAAATCATAATCTAAGTTTTATGAATTTTTTATGTGCATATCCTTCTAAACATTGAGATTTCTTGAATATCCATTAAAATTATATGTGCATGTATACCCTCATAGAATTTTATTTTTGCATAAATACCTTCCACATAATGATACTCTAGCATTATTATTTTTAATTAAAAATTAATAAAAATTATGAAATTTTATCTTTATCTTTATAATGGGTAATGGGTTAATGAGTCTTGTTGGAACCTACCCAACTCATTATCTTCTACTTAGCTCCTGAATTGTATATTATTCCTCTTACAATCATCGACATACCTAATTCTCCAAAAAAAATCTAATTCCTTAAAACAATTCTCTATAGCTACTTTCATTACCAATCCCCCTTCACTAAGATCTCATGAATGTTCCCTTCTACTATCAAACAACCTTTAAAGCCACTACCAACAATGCTGAGCACCTATCCTTGACTCCCTTCTCCACCATCGATATCCCTCGTCCCTTCACCGGCAATCTTCTTACCACTGGACTGGATCCCTCTCATCGCCATATCTAAGGATGACCAGTTGGACTCTTCCTCTCTTTCCTCATTGAAAACCTTCTCGGTGCCAAACTCATACTTCTCTCATCACTACTACTCCCAAAGATGACTAACCGAACTCTCCCTCTCTTCCCTTCATTAGAAATCTGCTCAACACCAAACTCATACTCTTGCTCATCAGTATTGCCAAGGACAATCAACCAGACCCTCCTTCCATCAGACAATGCCAAGCACATTACTATAGTTTTGCATGCCCAGTCAAGCACTTCACTAGAGTTTTCCATGATGGGTACTTTGTCAGAGTTTTTCACATCAAATAGTTATCAGAGTTTCCCTCACCAAGTGTTTTGCCAAAACTTGCCTTGCTAGATCAAAGAAGACCAAGCGGGCCTCCTTCATTAGCCGCTCCATCCTTCTTAAGTCTTTAGCTTTAATATTCCTTGGGTAGAGCAAAGATGACTAGGGTTGAAAGAGAATAATAGAACAAGTAGGATATATATTATATATATTACAGTAGTTTTCCTATTCTTGAATGTTTGAAAGGTGTAAGAAACGTTAATGTCATCAATTTTTAAAGCCAAAAAGAGGTTATTGGAGGATCAATTAAGACTTGGTGGTGACATGTATAAAATTAGCTTCCTCTTTGAAAACTATGAAAAGTTTCATAGGAAAAAACTATGTTGATTGTTAATTTTTATTAATCTCCTTATTACTAGTAGCCTAGTTTTAGTTTATAATGGTTTTCATGTTCCTTTTCTTATTCACTTCCTCTTTCTTTTTCCTTTGTCTAAGAAATTTTCTATACTTATTTATTGAATGAATGAAGTTCGAATAAGATGTCTCACCTTTACCTAAAATAAATTATAATATAGTATTCTAATATATAGATATATAATATCATTATCATTTTGTTATATTATGTAATATGTTATTATATAGAGTAAGTGGGTCCAAATCTATCTAGATGAAATATATAAAATTGAGTTTTTTACACATACACCCTTCTAAACTTTCAAATTTATATGAATATCCTTATAAAAATTTATTTATATTTATACCCTCATAAATTTTTCTTTTGCATAACTACCTATAAGGTATTTCAATCATTTTAATCTTAAACAATTAATTTTTTAACAAAATTACATGACATGGAAACATATACAAAAAAATAAAGAAAAAAAGGGTATCCATGCAAAACAAGTTTTTTAAAAGGTATGTATACAAATATTAATTTTAAAAAGGTATTCATATAATTTGAATATTTAATAGTATAAACATGTAAAAAAAAATAAATAATATATAATCAATATATTAATATAATTTATTTAATTAATATTGATTATGTAATAGCATTAATATATTACTATAATAAATATAATGGATACTTCCATCAAGTAATGATAATTTCATATTACCTCCACTTGGTAATCTAGTATGAAAAATAAATACACCTCTTTGGTAGTATTTGTTTTACCTTCTCCTTAAAAAAATAGATATAATCCACATTTATTTTACCATCTCTCTCATCCACTTGTTATACCGAATATAATAATCTCATGTGAGATTTATTTTTTCATACCAATTAGCTCTAACCAAATAGGCTCTTGATTAAATGACAAATGATCTTAGTGGAAGTCAGGATGAAGGCAACAATGTAAGAGATAGAAGGGAGAAAAAGAAGATGGTAGATTTATTTTTTTTTTTGAGCTATAACCTTATGTTTATCACTTGAACTTAGATTACACGGGCCATGTTAAAGGCAGGATAGAGGATGGATTGGAGGAGACTACAACAAAAAGGAAGGCAAAAAAGGAAATAGCTAGTAAATAGCTGAAATCATTTTCAAAATGTCATTAAATAGTTGAAATCATTTTCAAGTTTTCATTCTTTGCATTCAAATGATGCAAACATTGGGTAATAAAGGTTGGAACGGAAATGAGATTCATAAGCAATGAGAGGAGAACATGGAGAGATGAGGAGTTTGGGAGATGGAAAATACTATAGTAGACTAAAATCCCTAATTATTTCCTTATGTTTTATGAATGGTTGCTTGTTCAATACTATTGCTTGCCAAGCCTATGACATTTAAATTTTCCATTTATTTGGATATGTAGGTTAGCATAATTCATCTAATAAAGAAGCTTTTTTCCATCTTTACTCCTCTTGAATTAAAGTTGTTTGAATAAAGATTTTGTAGAGGGCTATCCTTGTTATGCAGCTCTTGAATCAGTTTAAAAAAAGAAAACAAAAAATTGTGACATCAATAAAAAAATATTTAAAAAATAATTATGAGTTAGCATTATAGTTGATTCCTCCCATCCAAATCATCATTTCATAGTTTCAAATATTCTAAGAAATACCTACTGAATTTTTGGTCGTGCATCAATATATAATTGTAATATAATTAGGTTTTGCATACTCTATTATCAAAGTCATAAATAACTTACATTGAAGTTAAAATGTCATACCCCTAATCCAAGATCGTGAGCCAGGGATCACATCAACTGTTACATACTCATAGAGAACTCTTTCCATAAACATGCAAGACATATTATATCTCAATATCATAAAGCAAACAACAAAATAATCAATCAAAATTAAATTCAAATTCCATAACTAAAATTCAATTTTAATATCCCATAAAATTCAATAATATTTAAAATATTTTACATCAAAGTGTAATAAAATTTTCAATCTAAAATAAAGTTATTAAAGTTTTGCTTTTAATCACCCTCTTGCATATATTCCTGTATCATCTTAGCTTTCAAGATCTATAAAAATAGTAAAATATTAAAAATAAGCTAGATAGTCCAATAAACAATAAACACTTCAACTAGATTAAATTAGAAAATAAAATAAATAATATCTATAAATTCTAGGCATATAAAATTTATTAATTTGAAATCAATTTTTAATATGTAGCATTGTTAAAATATTATTCATGTCTAATTCAATCTTTTCCAAAATTCATGTTTTTTTCACAATCCAATTCCTTCAAAAATATTAGACTTATCCTATCAACTATATGAGCTATGACTATTTTTTTTTATGTAGTAGGGATATAATATCATATATTATCTTGTGGTATACTATATATCATCTTATAGCATAATTTTTTTAGATTGTAGCAAAATCCTTTAGAATAGCATATTTGCTTTATAGTATGCTGTATATCATCTTGCAGCAAATTTTTTTTAAGATCATGTATATGCTTGTGATATGTTGTATCATCTTATAGCAAAGTCTTATGAGATTAGGTTCTGCTTATGATATGTTATATATCTTCTTATGACATGAACCATTTAGGACAACCAAATCAAATACCAATGTATTAGCTTCCATTGGAAGGATCCTTAATATAATCAGGTTGAGAGTTCAAGTCAATTTGAATTAAACTTCTTTTCACCAATCATATTTTATATTTTAATTTGATAAAATATATATAATTATATGTAATTATATGGTATCAAAGTTGATTGAGCATAATTCATAATAAGATCAATACTTTCAGCAATATCATCATAATGCTTCAAAATAAATATATTCAATTTCAAAATATTATTCATCAAATTTATCCATCAATTTCATAAATTATTCAAAATATTTTATAATTTATCAATAAATATAAAAATGTGAAGCATTATTTATCTTATTAATATTCTTACAACATCCAAATAATTTCAGAAATTTATTTAAATTTCAAATAAATAAATCTTATTACAAAATCCACTATTGGCATCTTTATATCAAGACGATCACACTTCTGTACAGAATCAAGTCCACTAATTAGAAGGATATGAATAATTAAGAAATATAATATTTATGGATAGTGGCGTCTAATGGTCTAGGTCAGTTCGATCATTATAACTTCATTCGATCAAGATTAAGTTATCAAATAAGTGGTTCAATAGAGATCGAAGGTGATCAAATTAGTAGTGTTTGACAAGAACTAAAATGGAGGTCGTTATACTATTTGGCAATCAGGGATCAATTCGATCAAATAACTTTATTCAATTAATATACTTAAAATATAGATTCCATAAATAAATAAAATAGATTATACAATCCTCAATAAAAAACTCAGTTGGTATAGATATGCTACCGAACCAACAAAATAGTTCAAAATCTATCAATCGGGTTAACTCAAATTCAAAATGATAGGATTGAAAACCCTTCACCAAGTTCATAAATAGGATTGATTAGTCAACAATACTAGACATCCTCATTGGTCCGATCAAGGTGATTTAATTAAATCATGATTGAATTAGCATATAAATGACTCAATAAAAATCAGAGATGATCAAAATATAATAGATCCACAAAGACCAAGGTGGATATTAGTATATTATTTGGTGATCATAGATTAGGATCATTTCATCAAGGTCCATCAAAATCACTGAGAGAATTTTTTTTTACTGGATCTAACAATAAAGAGAAACAATATATAGAGAAAAAATTTAAAATAAATTATATTTTTAGTCCCTAAACTATATCAGGCTTTTTTAAATTCTCCCTAAACTATAAAATTGTAAGTTTTAGTCCCTGATCTTTTGTTTTCTTCTTAATGTTGACTTTTGACAAGCTTTGACAAGTTTCTCTCACCAGCTTAATTGATTATTGCTGAACCAGGGCTTATGTAGCATTTTTCTTAATATATAGCAATAGAAAGTTTACTTGGAAGATATCCTATTTTTTATCATCCTCCTCATGAAACCCTTCTTCCATTCGGTGAGATTGAAATCGTACCCCTCCCAAATCCTCTCGTTCATCTTCCCGCAACCCTATTTTTCAAATCTTCTTCCTTATTTTCCCTCTACGATAGACATCCCACTACTACATTCACCATGGATAGAAGCTCAAGTGCCGAATTGAGCTCCTCCAACCGTTCCAGGACTTTGAATAGTGAAGGAGGTAGGTTTTACCTTTGTAGGCAACGCGCTTAGCTAAGGACCTCATGGACAAGAAATCCAGGTCGAAGGTTCTTTGGTTGCCTACGTTTTGGGATATGAGATCTCTTTGACCCTAACTCCAATTTTTTTTGCATCAATTTGATTTTAAAAAAATTACCTTTGTATAATGGATGAGGTCTTGTTATGATTATTTCAATTGGTATGATGATGAGATCTGTCCCCGTAGGAAGCTGGTGATTAATCGGTTCAAAAACAAAGTGGATGTGATGCAAGAGGAAGTCAAACACTTCCATAGCAAACAGAGGATGCATCGATTAATTATTTTGATATCTTGGTTGGTTGTTGGTATATTGCTTTTAAAGAATCAGTAGTAGTAGTCAAGTTTGGGAGATGCTGTCCTTTTGTAATGTATTTTGGTTGTTAGAACTTGTTAGTGATAGAGATTTATGGATGTAATTTGAGATTCTAACGCAAATAAATGAAATCCCTTTTGTGATGTTATTGTATCTATTTTTTTTGTTTCTATGGTTGTTTAATGCGATGAATCCTGTAAATTTATGAATATGTATCTATGTAGAACAACAGTAAATTAAGCTGATATGTTTATCAAATGGACTAAGACTTCTAGGATCAAATGAAACACTTTGAATAGTATGAGTTCTACCAAATAAAATTGAAATGTTAATTTTATCTATATGGAATGTGCATAGAAACGGGGCCACATCTTAGAATGGCATATGCATAAATAAGGGCATAATATTCTTTTACTGAAATGAATCAAAGGAGAAAATGAAATATTGTAAAAGAGAATACAAAATCTTGAGGATCAAATGAAAAAAATATTTATATAGTTTAAACACTAAATGACACTATCTTATCTAGACTACAGACCATCCAATGCACTAACTACACTATCTTACTTGTAGATCATCCAATATAATAACTAACACTATCTTATTTGTAGAGTATCTAAGGTGGCAGCAGTGGTCTGAAGGATGGATACATTGATATGGTAGAACTAAATTAAAATATTTAAATAGTTCAAGGATTAACCGACATAGTATTATTTGTAGATCACCCAATGCATTGATAAAGTATTGCATTGACAAAGTAATATGTATTTGCATAGAATATGGATATTTAAAACTATCGAAAGATAATATTAAAAATCCTATCCGCCATATGAGAGCATTTTGTATACAATACATTCATTGATGAACAAATATATACATTGATCTTGGTGGACCAAATAAAAAATATATACATAGTTCAAAGACTAACTGACACAATTTAATCTGAGACTATCTAATGCATTGACAATTAATTCATGGAATAAAGTAATCTATATGTACTCAAAATTAGATATTTAAAGCTGTCGACAAATAATATTCAAAAAACAAAACCTATCAACCACATGATAAACATTTGTATACAATATCATTTATTACTAAATAGCTATATTTGCATATCATTGGCTATAGATTAACATTTATTAGTAATACTTAAGACCTTACTTAAAAAATAAATGAATTGCTATGGACCACCAATTACAATTTTTCCAAAAATGCAAAGTGGAAAAGTGCTAAAACCAATACTATATATATCCATCAATAGATCATATACCACTAATTGAAGTAGATCCAGACCTTCCCCTCACATCCCTTCCAACTAGAATTTATCTACCCCTCACATCCCTAACTTCAGCCCTTCCAGCAGATAAGCCTCTTCTAATAGTAGAATATGCTATAATGAAAGATTTTGCTGGTGGATGAGAATTGATAAACTTATTTTTTATCAAAAATGTATTACTTATACATACATGTATAACACATAAATGTAACAGAAAAGCCAAACTTTCATCCCACTATAAGAACATTCAACCATGCATTAAGTTTTATTTCAATATGGTAAGGTAAACAAAGGTTTTGGTAATTGCATTTGACCACTATATCAGTCATCAATATATCGAACTTGTTCCCTTAGTTCCACTCCTGGAGAAGGCATAAAGTTCCATTTTTATTTATATCTAATAATTCAACAACATGCTCACTTGGAAAAGCTTAACTAATTTGACAGCAACAAAAACTGCTAAACCTTTAATATAAGTCAGATCTATAATTTAGCATCTTCTCCAATATAATAAATGTATTTTACATCAGTTTTGAAGGGATCAGGAGGCTGAATAGAAGTTAAATGGAAGGACTACAATTAGGTAGGAGTACAAGTAGATTATGGTTATAACATACATAGAGATAACTAACTTATATCTATAAATCTGAAAAAGTCAACAAAAGTATAAATAAAAAGGTTTTAAATTTATTCAAGTGCCTAAGAATCTAATTTCATGTAACATGACATGTTATTAGTAAATTTATAATTTATCGATGCAGATATAATGTTTTTCACTGAAAGTAATATGATCAAAGTTAATACAATAAGTAATAAAGTCAAATTTCAGTAATAAAATAAGCCAAGAACCTGAGAACTAAATAAGGATTTAAAATTTTATAAATAAGCATAATTTATTGTTTCCTTATATTCTAACATATAAAATCCGTTCCAATTTGAAGATTAAATCTATTCCATACAAAAATTATCACTTTGTCTCATCATTAACTGCATGTACCATTTAAAGTACCTTCCTATCTTTCCATAATTTAGATTGAAAACTATTACGATACTCCTATCACATGTTGAAACCTTATAGCCTTAGAATTCATATTTTAGGATCCATTTAGTCAATTTGCCAATATTGGTCAGATTTGGCAAATAAATAATATTCTTAAAGTCAATTTTTTGCTATAAGTATGTGTTCTATCTCTAAATATCCTCCTACAAACTATAATTCATTATGATTATAAGTAATACTACATATGTAACTTTTCTTATTAATATGTTTTTTCCTGGTCCAAATATAATAAATGGTCATAGCATCTTAGAATGGTGACAAATAATTTAAAGACAATAAGGCTATCCTAATATTCTACTTCATTGATTGATCACTTAACTCTCTTCCTATATATCATAGTATTTGGAGAAAACTAAAATAGAGAGTGAGAGAGCTAAAAATGATCATCATGGAAAACTCACCCAAGGTATCCCATATAGACCAGTCAAGTGTACTACTGAACATAGGTACTCTCTTTCTTCTTCCGAAGACATGGGAATGAGGACATCGCTTAGTACAGATTCTGATGCACATCTTTGAGCAAATATTTATATTTTTATTTAGGTGTATGGAGATTGGTATATTACTTCTATTTTATCATTCTTGTATCCAGCTCATGCATGAATCTCAGAGTATGAATACTGGATTAGTTTGGAGTTTGTTTTAGATTAGATAAGTTGTTTTAGATTGATTTGAGTCTTAAATTTTAGTTAATCTGATTAGAGAGTCTCAAAGTTTCGATCTCCAATTTGTGAAGGACTAAAGCCTACATAAAGAGCCCTATGTATAGTTAAAGTATCAACAAGAATTGAATAAAAAAACTTTAGTTCCCGACTCCCTCTCTCCCCTTCTTCTCCTCTCTTCTTCTCCTTCTCCTTCTTTTCTCTTCTCCTCTCTTCCTATTTCCTGATTCCCTTCTTCCTTCCTCTTCTTTTCCTCTCCTCTTCTTCATCCTCCCTCTCTTCTCTTTCTCTATTTCTTGTACAGTCTTCCTCCCTCTCTTCCTCTTATTCTCTTTTCCCTGCCACTCAAAACTTCTTGAGGACCAACCCATCCAAGCACACCCAATGCCAGCAACCTCTTCCAAACCCCTTAATTGGGCCACCCCACCATCGTCCTCACTAGTGGATGGAAATTCCATGCCACCCTCGACCTCCAACCATCGATACCATGCCACCATCAACAGTTGACCAAGTAGACCAATAATTACCTCACCTTCCGACCATCTTCAAGCCCTGGCTCCTAACTTCGCTCGAACTTCATCAATCATTGCCCATCTATTTTGCTTGTAACTAGGGCACCCATCACCATTGACCTCCACCCACACCTTTGCCTATGGCAGTCCGGCCCCATCCATCGCCACCAATCATCAGAACCAAACCCCCTATCCCATGCCACCGCTTGTCGAACATGTCGCCTCTTCTTCGATGATGGCTCCTTCAAAATCGTTTGTGAAATCCCACCCAATCTTTCCTCCGAAGATTTGTTCCCCTTTTTGGCATGCTTATCAAAGCACTAAAACTCCCTTTGCACAATCATGAAAGTAGAGAGGGACACCGCGTGCCTTTCAAAACAAAGTCAGTTTAACTTGCTGACTTCAAGCTAAAGTAAGAAAAGAAAGAAAGGCAAAGGAAAAAAAGAAAAAAAAAGGAAAAAAAGAAAAGAAAAGAAAAAAGTGAAAAAAATTGGTGTTTTAAAATCAACATTTTGCATGCTTTTCATATCAATTCTAGAAGACTGCACCAACTATAATTTTGGATTTATTAGATCAGATCTAACCTTATTTTATTGTAAAAAAATTCTAACTACAGTTATTATCTTTTGGTAATCCAAGTCCAAGGACTTTACCGGGCTCGACATCCAGCCAGGATCGCAACTGACTTGGTCAATGTCTTTCTTCCAATTTTGACCAAGTCTGTGAGCACCCTTTCTACTTAAAAATATTTAATTGATATTGATAATGAGCTTTATTCTTTAATTTTATTAGATTTTTATATGAATTAGTTATGCTTAACCTAAACTTACAAGTAGTTTTCAATTACCCACGATCCAATTTTTTAAGATATAGGGCTTTCATTGTTGCTTGTAGTTATTTTAAAAAATTTGATTATAGCTTAATCCCTTCAATATTCATAAAAAAAATAGCTAATTTTGATCTATAGTTTTAGTTTACCGATAATTTAAAAAATATAATATAATATCTACATTAGTCCCATCTTTGTATTCTTAGATCACCCATCCTGCATCAAATTTTTAGTATTAGAGCACAGCTTAGTCTAGGTTAGGTATATTTACATTGCATTTATATAAAAATAAATGCATATCTCAACATTTTGCCTATCCTATGCACCTTTTAGTATTTTAGAAAGTTTCAGTCATAAAAAACTCTAAAAATTATAAAATTTGCTTCATTAGAAAATAGACTATAGCCGAATAATTCTATAGTTGTGGATTCCTGAAACTGCTTCAAAATTTGTGCTAGATTTGGAATTAAATCTCAGTCTCTGTTCTAAAATTCTGTAACCTGAAATTTTGAGTAACCTCTGTTTAAACCTAATGTCCCATTTCTAGGAGAGTCAAGAAATTATAAAATTAGTGTTTCTAGAAACTAGACTCAAATTAGAGAATTTCTATGTATGAAAATTTGAGAAACTACTTTAAGATTCATGCGAGTTTGATTAGAAACTTATGATTGTGCGCATAGAAATCTGCAATCTATAGAACTTCACAATACTTATTCTTTTGATAATATCCATTGATAGGATTATCAAAAATTATAAAATTTATAGATATGAAAACTAAACTCAAAAAGGAAGATACCGTATTGAAAATTTTAAAATTGACTCCTATATTGGTACCAGATTTTGTGGAAAACTGGTACACATTCTAAAAATTCAATATAGAGCTTGTTATGACCTTTGTTTAACCACTAAGTCAGGAGCAAAATATCACCATAAATCTTTAGAGTCAAGTAGCATGATGGATCCTAACCAAATAGTCACATCCTTTCAAGCTCTTACTAAAAAAACTAATAATCTGACCGGCATTATCAAGAATATAAATTAAGGATAGAAATTTGGAAAACAGAGCTAATAACAATCAGATTAGGCATATTCCTTTCAGACCTATGACACAGTCAATTAAAAAGGCTAATTTCAAAATACAATATTTTTTATACAAGGGACTAACCATATTGCTTGTAAGTGCCCAACTATACTATTTATAGGAAAGCCTACAAATAAAGATCTTAAAAATAACCCTGAAGAAGAAGTTATATAGCGATTCTGAATTAGCAAATATCTATGATAGCTATGATACAATTCAAATGACTACTATACTTGAGGAAAAATTAAAAGATGAAAGTGTATTGAACCAACCAAAGAAAATAAAGATGGGAATAACACTACTGTTCTTCATAGATAAGTACTCCATCCATCCTTCTTAAACATAGATGTTTATTAAACCATGTCTATCCTAAAGAATTCTATACTATAGTACACATCCTTAAGTTTTGGAGGCATTGTCTGCTTCCACGAGAAATTATCCTGTATTTGGATCACAAAACCATTATATTTTATAATTTATAGAAAAATTTAAGTCCAAAACCTGAAAAGTAGATTGAGTTTCTTTAGGCCTACACCTTTATCATATGATACAAGGTAGATGTAGACACCGAAGCTGATGTATACGTCTTATTGGTAATAAGTTATGTGCTTTAACAAAGAAAAATATGATGAAATCCCAGACTTAAAAAAAAAAAAATAAAATAATAAAAATATTATCATCCATTACTCATGCATGTTAGGACATCTGAATCAGTTGAAGCATTTGCATAACATGTAAAAGATCTGCATAAAGAAATTATTAATAAAATGTCAGCAATTAAATCTATAAATAATTAGTTGATCACACAAATGAGCTTTTAATTTGCGGTAGGGATTATGTTATGATATAGATTAGGCCAGAGCAATTTCCTTTTTGAACCGTTAAGAAACTACATACTGTGCTTTTAAGATTTTAAAGAAACTAGGATCAAATGCATATATTATGGATCTACCATCTGATTATGGCAATAGTACTACATTTAATGTATCAGATCTAATAAAATATAAGAATCAATATTTAATACCTAGTGATCCATTTGAGCCTAATTTCTTTGATGAGAGTGAACTCTATTTGAGTATCCACAGCCAAGAGTTTTTTGATGACATGATTAGATTGAGAATATTTTGGATAAGTAGATTATTTCTACTAGGAGTCAGATATCAGAGATATATGGTGAGATAGCAAAGCCACCCTAAGTCTAAGGATACATGGTTTACCTGAGAAGAACTACAATGGATTGATCCTGACATTCTTGAATATTACTATAACAATATGAAGGCTGACTTGATGGAGTCGAGTTCTCTCCAGTTCAGCAAAATGATGAGGACATTATCCAGCATATATTCTGATGCACATCTTTATTATTCTTATATGAAGGACATCATCCAGCATACATTTATTTTTTTATCTAGGTGTATGGAGATTGGATATATTATTTTTATTTTATTTTTCTTGTATCCAGCTCATGCACGAATCTCAAAGCATGAACTGAATTAGCCTAGAGTCTGTTTTAAATTAGGCTAGTTGTTTTAGATTGATTTGAGTCTTAGAATTTAGATTAATCTGGTTAAAGAGTCCTAGAGTTTCAATCACCATTTGTAGAGGACTAAATCCTGTATAAAGAGTCCTATGTCTTAGTTAAAGCGTTGATAAGAATAGAATAAAGAAAACTTTGGTTCTAGACTCCCTCTTCTCCTTTCTTCTTCTCCTTCTCCTTCTTTCTCCTCTCCTCTCTTCTCTCTTTCCCGATTCCCTTCTTCTCCCTTCCTCTTCTTCTCCTCTCCTCCTCCTCTTCTTCTTCTCTTCTCTTTCTCCTCTTTTTCTTCTACTCTCTTCCTCCCTCTCTTCCTCTTATTCTCTTTTCCCTGCCACTCAAACTTCCTAAGGACCAACCCATCCGAGTATACCCAATGCTAGCATGCCTCTTCCAAGCCCCTTAATTGGGCTACCCCACCACCATCCTCACTAGCAGATGAAAATTCCACGCCACCCTCGACATCCAACCATTGATACCACGTCACCGTCAATAATCGACCAAGCCGCCGACCAATAATTACCTCACCTTTCAGCCATTTTCAAGCCCTGGCTCCCATCTCTACCCAAACTCCATCGACCGTCGCCCATCTTTTCCGCCTACAACTAGGGCACCTAATCACCATCGGCCTCCATCCACACCTCCGCCCATGGCAGTCCAACCCCATCCACCACCACCAACCATTGAAACCAATCCCTGCTCCTGTGCCACCACTTCTCAACCATGTTGTCCCTTCTCTGGCGATGACTCCTTCGAAATCATCAGTGAAATCCTATCCAATCTTCCCTTTGAAGATCTGTTCCCCTATTCAGCATGCTCATCAAAGTACTAAAACCTCACTTTGCACGATCGTGAAAGCAGGGAGGGATATTGTATGCCTTTCAAAGCAAAGTCGTTTGACTTGCTGACTTCAGGCTAAAGTCAGAAAAAAAAGAAAAAAATAATAATAATAAAAAGAGAAAAGAAAAGAAAAATGGGAAAAAAATTAGGGTTTTAAATTAACATTTTGCAAGCTTTTTAGAGTAATTTTAAAAAACTATATCAACTATAATTATAGATTTATTGGATCAGATCTAACCTTATTCTATTTTTTAAAAATTGGACTATAATTATTGTCTTTTGGTATTCCAGGTCCAAATATTTTACCAGACTCGTTATCTGGCCAAGATCGTAACCCGACTTGGTCAATGCCTTCTTTCCAGTTTCGACCATGATCAAGTTTATGAGCATACTTTCCACTTAAAAATATTTAATTGATATTTGTAGTGAGCTTTATTCTTTAATTTTATTAGATTTATATATTATTATTTGTGCTTAGCCTAAACTTATGGATAGTTTCTTAATTATCCATGATCCTGTTTTTTAAGATCCAGGACTTTCATTATTGCTTGTAGTTATTAAAAAATTTGATTAGCTTAATCCCTTTAATATTCATAAAAAAATAGCTAATTTTGATTTACAGTTTTTTTACTGATAATTAAAAATATATATAATCTAATATAATATAATATCTATATTAGTCCCATCTGTTATCTCTAGATTAGCCCGTCCCGCATCACATGAACATCAATATTTTAAACTAAAATAAATAACACCAGGGCTAAGAAACACTCAAACAATTATTTAAGTGAATCCCTTTCAATAAGGATGGGCAATTTCATTAAATTTACTAATTTAAAGAGAGATTTTAATAACTTGAAATAAGAAAATAAAAATTTTCTAAACTTAATCTATACTTCATGTTTAGATTTATATCATCCTCTATTGACTAAAATATGGATTTTACATAGCCAAGTATAAACATGCATTCTATAAACCCAAAATAATGAAGATACAAATCTTCATTTTGTAAGAAAGGCACCTACGTGATCTCTTAATAGAGAAAGAACACCAACTTCGGGCAAATAAAGAATGCCAGCAAGGTTTCCCATAATATGTAGATTAGCATTCAATTAGGTCGAATTAAAGGAAGTATCGACAATCTTCTTCAAAGAGGTGAACCAAATTATTTTCTGAGAAGAGTGATCTAGATGACAGAAGAGGGGAAATTAGGACATAGGCAGAAAAATTAGATTGGAGAAGGAAACGACAATGTCTCTTTGGAAGAAAATTGAACCACCACTAGATGCCTAATCATCATGTTTTTAAACTTTTTTTATTACCAAGTCAGTGCCAGTACCATCTATTCAAGTAAACCCAGCTCACAAGTATCGGTTATGCTAAATAAAATTTTTAGTGAGAGAAACTCATTGAAAATGGGATGAAGGATAAATTAAATTGTTCAAAAACTTTGGGGACTAAAATTTATGATTTTGTAGTTTAAAAACCATTTTAAAAAACCTAATATAGTTTAGGGACTAAAAACATAATTTATCCAAAATTTAAAAAAAGGTGTAGAGAAGAAAAAAAGAAGAGAGAAAAATTTCATTTTCTTTCATTTATTTTTCTTCTTTTCTTTTTCTTTTTTTATTCCTTCTTCTTTCTTTTCTCTATGGTTTGGAGAAAAACAAGGGACGTATACCCTCCCTTCTTAGAATAGAAAAGAGGAAGGAAAAAGGCTATGGATAGTGGCCATCGATCAGAGTACTGAAAGTTAGCCACCGTGAGTAGTAGCTAATAGTGACAAAGGGCCGACGGTCAAGAAATCAAAAGAAGGAAAGGAAAAAAAAAAAAAAAAGCAAAACAAAGCTTTGCCCTTTAATCCATAAATTGCTTAATATTCAGTGATAGAGGCTTTGACTATTGCTGCCTTCGGTTGCAAGGGGACCAAATAGCTGCCTCAACAACATGCTCCAGTGATGAGGATGGCCATAAGGAAAAGTAAGATTAGGAATTTTTTTAAAAAAAGAAGAAAATCTTGATCAATGAAATCTGGCAATATTCTGACCAATGAGTCAGGTCTTAAGACTAGGAAGGAATAGAAGAAAACTAATTAAAGTATTAGGGATCTAATACCTTGATTTTAACGAGCAATGGTGGTTGATTCCGATGGGCATTATAAGGGTCATCCGAAAATAAGGGATGGAATAGAAGGAGAAGATCACGAGAGAGAGAGAGAGGGATCTTAATGATAGATAATCTTGAAGGGGAAGGGGTCTATTCTTATAGGAAAAGCCTATGGATCTCGCTTCAAATTCTTCTTCTTTTCCTTCTTCTCCTCCTCCTTCTTTGTCTTCTTCTCCTTCTTCTCCTTCTTCTTCTTCTCTTCCTTCTTCTTCTCCTCCTCCTTCTGCTTCTTCTTCAAGAGAGAAAAGAGAGGGATCTCAATGGTAGATAATCTTGGAGGGAAGGGGGTCAATTTTATAGGGAGAAGCCTAAGGATCTCGCTTCTTCTCCTTCTCCTTCTCCTTTTTCTTCTACTTCTGCTTTGTCTCCTTCTCCTTCTCCTTCTTCTTTTCCTTCTCCTTCTCCTTCTTCTCCTTTTCTTTCTCTTTCTTCTCCTTCTCTTTCTCCTTCTCCTTCTCCTTCTTCTCCTTTTCTTCTACTCCTCCTTCTTCTTTCTTCTTCTTCTCCTTCTTCTTCTCCTTCTCCTTCCTCTTGTTCTTCTTCCCCTTATTTTTCTTCTCCTTCTCCTTCTTCTTCTTCTACTTCTTCTCCTTCTCCTTCTTGTTCTTCTCCTTCTTCTCCTTCTCCTCCTTCATCTCCTCCTCCTCCTCCTTCTCCTTCTCCTTCTCCTTCTTCTTTCGCTTCTTCTCTTTCTCCTCCTCCTTCTTCTACTTCTTCTCCTTCTCCTTCTTGTTCTTCTCCTTCTTCTCCTTCTCCTCCTCCTTCATCTCCTCCTCCTCCTCCTCCTCATCCTTCTCGTCCTTCTTCTTCTTCTTCTCCTCCTTCTTCTCCTACTTCTTCTTCAAGAGAAAGAGAGAGAGAGAGATGTCAATGGTAGATAATCTTGGAGGGGAGGGGATCTATTTTTATAGGGAAAAGCCTAAGGATCTCGCTTCTTCTTCTCCTACTCTTCCTCCTCCTTCTTCTTCTCCTTCTCTTTTTTCTCCTTCTTCTCCTTCTTCTTCTACTTCTCATTCTCCTTCTCCTTCTCCTTCTTCTTCTACTTCTTCTCCTTCTCCTTCTCCTTCTTCTTCTTCTCTACTTTTCCTTCTTCTTCTCCTCCTCCTCCTCCTCCTCCTCCTGCTTCTTCTTCTCCTCTTCTTCTTGTTGTTCTTTCTCCTTCTTCTCCTTCTCTTTCTTCTTCTTCTTTCTTGTTCTTCTCCTTCTCCTTCTTCTTCTTATTCTTCTCCTTCTCCTTCTTCTTCTTACTCTTCTCCTTCTCCTTCTTCTTCTTCTTCTCCTCCTCCTTCTTCTCCTTCTCCTTCTCCTTCTTCTCCTCGTCCTCCTTCTCCTTCATCTTTTCTTGCTCCTTCTCCTCCTCCTTCTTCTCATCCTTCTCCTCCTTCTCCTTCTTCTTTAAAAACATAATGGCAAGAAATTTATTTACATTTGTAATCTCCATGTTCCATTCTTTTTTATAGAATTGTACATAGCTGGAGTAAAATTTTCATGTTCATATAGGTGAAGTCAATTTGCTTCATCACACCTAGACCCTTAGCATCTTAGGCTCAGCCTTTACACAAACTTGATGTAGGTTTTTAGCCAAACAAGACTTCCACCTAAAGGTTGCGAGAGCTATGTTGGATTCTCTGGAGGATGCCCCTTTTTTTAATGAAAAAACTAGGCTCTGGAATGAAGAGCCACTTCTCTCCAAAGGGAGTTACTATTATCTAGAGTTGTTAGGATGGAATAATTAATTAATTAAAAGTAAGGAATTCATAAAAAATTGCTTTCACCAATAGATGAACACAATAGATCCTTGCATTTTATTACTCTGAAATTAGCATTACTACAATTTGGATGTAGAGAAATGAATAATCTTTTTCGCATGGAATTGCATAAGCTTGATGGTTTGTAGCATACTATATATGTACAGTAGTTCTATGATTAAAGTTCAACCCCCATCTCAGCTCATAAGTATATGAATTCAGACATGATTTACTATGACTAAAACTATAATACAATTTTTTATTGCCTGCAAAATTATTAGAAAATAATTAGATCAATTACAGATCATACAAATCACTTACAAGCATAACTTTCTCCTAGATAAGAATAGTCATTACCTACCTTTGTTAATTATAAAAATAACAAACTATAGTTTTGTTTCATTTTGACTTTTTTTGCACATTCTAATGTGCATAGTATTTCTTTTTTATTTTTCAGTTATGCAAATGCTAATATCTTTTCTTCAAATATTTAAAAAGGACTATGTTGGAGTTATTTTTTAAAAAAATTGCTAGTAATGAAATGAACCATTGGGGACATGCAAGTGGTTACATATATTGCCATAGTCTAAAGGACTCCTAAGATGCATTTCTAAATATTTTATAGGGTTAAGAGTTTCTTTATTTTTTGAGGAAATCTAGGTTTAAGAGTTAAGACAAACTTATCTCACATTGCTATTGAATTGTTTATTTAATTTTTTGCTAGGATATTTTTTATTATTCTTAAAGCATCTGCCTTTTCTATATTCTCACTTTGATTATGAGTTAATAGGAGATGATAACTATTCTTAGAAGTCTCAGAAGAAATATTATTTAGCTACAAAAATACTTCATAAATGCAAATAAATTCTTGATTGTTATCTATCTTTAAAAGCAAGGATGTCAATGGATAAAAAGATTATAAAGATCTTATAGATTATACATTATTGGATCTGCCTGAGTTGTATACATGGCCAATTTATGAAATTACTAGTTGTTTCTTCTATTAACATCAACCCATTGAACAAAATAAACCATGAAGAAGATTTAAAAGTATTAAAATTTTCCTCTCAAGTTACTCTAGAAGCTTTGTTTGCCTTAACCAATGCACTAAACATATGTATCTTTAGTAGAGCGGTGACCTTCAATATCAAAGTTAGGACCTTGAAATTTGAAAAGAAAAAAAGGTTTAGAAATACACTTTTTAAACTATAATTAATCTTAAATGTTCTAAGAGATATGTTTTTCACTTGATTAATGATTGAAACCTGATTTATGGCTTACTCTCCTCAAATTTCTTTGCTTAGACCCTTCAGTCGCTTTCTCAAAAGCAATAATCATCCTCTGTAATTAATGGACAATGACATTGGTGATGAACTAGTAAACCTTGATCGATTATTATTGATCTTTCTCTTAAAACATGCACCTTTTCGTTAGCATTGTTATCCGAAGCTTTTGAAACATGATTGGTGATTCACTCTCTATAAGTTCTCTGATTATAGGTAATGTCAGTCTTTCTTTTTCAAAAGAAATAGTCATCTTCTATACTCAATGGACAATGAAATTAGTGATGAAATAGTTAGACTTTGATCTGTTTCTATAAAGCATTCTCTCAAAACCAGCACCTTTTCTTTGACATTGTTATCCAAAGCTTAGCATTTTAAACAATCATCTGCTTAGCTACTTGAGATATAAATGATGCTTGACAGTTTGTTACTTTTAGATTATGCTAAAATCTATTCTCAATCATAAGTAAATATTCAACAATGATGAGCTATCCATTGAAAATGCACTACCTTGTTGAAAGGTTCTACAGATCTACCATTTCTCAAAGCATTCTTTAGTACAAAGACTCCATTTTATTTTTTCTTTCTGGATAATAAATATTTGTCAAAACATGAAGTTGAATAAAACCAATATTTGAATTGAAGCAGACATATGATACATGTTCTTTCCTTCTGAATTGGGCATTCATATCTGAAAGAAGCTGATAGTAAGATTTTTCAAAATGATTGCTAGAGGTGTTGCAGAAATGCCTAGGATGAAGTAAATAGTTTTATGAATGAATGAATCGGTTCTAATTGGAAAATAGAAAGATATGTGGAAGTTATAAAATCCTTGGGCATATGTGAGATACAAGGACTTGATTGGTAAAATAGTCTCCCCATCTATAAAAAAGGAACAAAAAACTCTATCATAGATACATGAAGAAAATATTTTGTGTGTGAATAAACTTTCATCTTGGTTTTTAGGTTTTTGATTCATGAAGCATCCTTATATGACTAGAGAGATCATAAGAACTCTGGCCCTTTTCTTAAACTCTATATCTCATGCATCCAGATTGCATATGTTCATGTGTGTTTATGATCATGGAAGGATAATGTAGCATTTATAACATACCTTATGAGGTCACACTTTCTTTTATTACACCATTTATTGTAAGAATTTTATTAAATTAAGGACTACCATTAATTATTATTTTATTTATTTTAGTTTATTAAAAAATAGACTGATTTTATGATCCGTGTTGATGGATGTGTGTTAGCCTAATATTGTGTGTGATCCTTATGTTTGGACTTTGAGCATCTTATATTAGTTGGTATGGTTAAGCTGACACATATCCATCTCAAATCATCAGTGGTCACTGGAATCTGCCATACTCTACTGATGAGCTCAGGGGTCACTAGAATAGGAACACCCCTGACCTCAGCAATCCATCTCAAACCATCAGTGGCCAAGGACCTGTACAACTCCCTGATGAGTTGGGGATAATATCTCTCAGTCACAGTGCAAAAAGGGACAAGTCTAGCTCCTCTAAGCATATCTCCAATGATAAAACTCTCTGAGTCCCAGAACTACACATCTACTCTCCTACCAGAGGCAATAACCTTCCGGCCACTCGTGTTGCTCCTGGGGAAACTGGTGGAGACAAATCCTGTGGCTCCTGCTTGTGCTAACCAATGGGATCCTGACGGGCTTTAGTCCTCTCTACTGGACTCACCCTGCTCATACCTCCTCTTGCAGTAAGCTAACTGCTTTCTTGGAGCCATTTCACATGGAAGCAACATAAAGTAGAGTAAAAAAAGAAGAAAGATTGAACTGGAAAAGGAAAGAGGGAAGGAAGGAAGTGTCGGCCAACAGTAGACCAAGAAGGGAAGAAAAAGACCAAAAGTGGACCAAAATAGAAGGAACGGGCCAAGGATGGAGAAAACTGGTGGGAAGGAGGAAGAATCCAAGCACAAACTGGACCAAAGGTAGATCAAAAAGGGAAGAAAGGGTTCGAAGGAAAGAAACCAAGAAAGAAACAAGGAAAAGTGGGGCCAAACCTTCAAAAAATCGAGAAGAATGATGAGAAAACGACGATTGAAGACAAAAAAGAGAGAAGGAAGAAGATTACCCGAAATTGGAGGGTTAGGGCTGGAAATCCACTATTCACGAAGTTAGGAGGGTTTTTAGGACCACAAGAAGCTAAGGAATGAAAAAAGAATAGGTCAAATAAGGTTTCGGGATGCCCTAAAAATCTCAGACCCGACGGTCGTGAGTCGACACTTCAAAACTGTTCAAGTATCGACCCTTCACGTGAGTAGACACTTGGGCAATATATAAGTGTCGACACCTGACCTCAGAAAATCAGAATAAAATCCAATAAATTCCAATAAAATTCAAGAAGAGTAAAGAGGTCATTCTAAGTGATATTTGAAAGGATTTGAATCATTTTTGGAGGATTGATCAGGAATTTGAACAGTTTAGATAAAATGATCAATGATTCCTAACTCTCTTCTAATCATGCAAAGTCTATCTTCATTTAGAAAGTTTATAAAAATATCAGCAAGTTGTCTATCTTTACATATGATCTCTTATGAAGTGATGTCTTATTTCAATATGTTTGCTTCTTGAATGTTGTACAGGATTTTTAGTTATATTAATTACACTAGTATTATCACATCTTATGTGTGTCTTAGTTAATTTGATGCCAAAATCCTCGAGTTGTTGTTTGATCAATAAGATTTGAGCATAACAGCTTCCAGCTGCTATATATTCGGCTTCCACCATAGACAGAGTAACTGAATTCTATTTCTTGCTAATCATGAAATCAAATTAACTCCAAGAAATTGACAGATTCCACTTGTAATTTTTCTATCAAGTTTACACCCAGCAAAATCAGCATCAAAATATGCGATCAATTCAATGGATGGAATCTCTAGAATACCATAGACCAATGTCAATAGTGCCAGACATATATATAAGTATGCATTTAACAGCCAATAAATGAGACTTTTTAGGAGCAGACTGATATCTAGCATATATACATACACTAAATATTATATCTGGCATACTTGCAGTCAAATATAATAATGAACCAATAATACCTCTATATAATTTTTGATCTACGTTTTTACTTGATTCATCTTTACTTAATTTACAAGAAGAGCTTATATGTGTACCTAAGCTTGGTAGTCTCCATTCCAAACTTCTTTAAGATTTTTCTTGTATACTTAGCTTTATTGATGAAGATCCCTTCTTTTGTTGCTTGATCCGGAGTCTCAGGAAGAAATTAAGATCTCCATCATACTCATCTCGAACTCTCCCTGCATGAGCTTGGCAAACTCTTGGCAAAGAACCTCATTAGTAGCACCGAAAATGATTTCATCAACATATATTTGTACTACTAAGAGATCATCATTCTTTTTTTTAAAAAATAAAGTAGTGTCTACATTTTCTCTAAAAAAATCATTTTCAAGCAGAAATTTACTTAATCTGTCATACCAAGCTCTTGGAGCTTGTTTCAAATCATACAAAGCTTTATGAAGTTTAAAAACATGATCAGGGCATTCATGATTTTCAAGATCTTTTTTGTTCAACATAAACTTTTTCTTCAATAAATCCATTTAGAAAAGCACTTTGACATCCATTTAAAATAGTTTGAAATCTATAAAACATGCAAATGCTAATAATAACCTAATTATCTCAAGTCTAGCAATAAGAGCAAAGTTTCATCAAAATCAATCCCTTCCTCCTGATTGTAGCATTTGGCAATAACCTAGCTTTATTTTTTGTTAATATCATTTTCATCAAGTTTATTTCTGAAAACCTATTTATTCCTATTATTGAAATATTTGATGGTCTTTCAATTAAAGGCCAAACTTTTCTTTATATTTATTCAATTCATCTTGCATAGCATTTATTCAATTGTAATCATTTTCAGCTTCTTCAATTGATTTTGGCTCAATTTGAGAAACAAATGCTAAGTAATTACAAACATTTCTTATTAAGGAACGAATACTTACCCCTTTTCATGGATCACCAATAATAAGCTCTTTAGGGTATCCATGGGCATACCTCCATTCTTTAGGCAATGGCTTGCGTGTTGATGCACTAATTTCTTGTACTTGTTCTTTATTTCCTTGATCACCATCTTGTTCTTTGGAAGCTCCTTCATTGATTTCCATCTTTCTAAACTTTTGAATACCTGTTTCATCATCAAGAGTATCTTCTTTTCTAGAAGATTTTTCATTAGTTTCATCAAACACTATATGTATGGATTCTTTAACTAGAAGAGTTCTTCTATTGAAGACCATGTATGCCTTACTAGAAGTAGAGTTCTTCTATTGAAGACCATGTATGCCTTACTAGAAGTAGAGTATCCTAAGATACCTTCATCTGACTTGGCATGAAATTTATTGAGATTGTCTTTACTATTATTTAGAATAAAACAACGGCATCCAAAAATACGAAAATATTTAATAGTAGGTTTTCTATTTTTTCAAAGTTCATATAGTATTTTCTTCAAATAGGTTGTATTAAAATATGATTTAAAATATAACATACAGTATTTATGGCTTCTGACTAAAAATATCTAGGTAAATCATTTTCACAAAGCATTGTGCGTGCCATTTCTTCAAGAGTCCTGTTTTTTCTTTCTACCATCCCATTTTGTTGAGGTGTCCTAGGTGCAGAGAAATTATGATCAATATCATTTTTATTACAGAATATTTCAAAATTATGATTTTCAAACTCAGTACCATGATCACTACGTAAAGAAATAATTGAAACACATTTTTCATTTGAAACATTTTATGAAACTTGATAAATGCAGAAAAAGTTTTATCTTTATGTGCCAAAAATAATAATCCATGTAAAACATGAATAATCATCTATAATCACTAAACCATACTTCTTACCTCCCAAACTAGTTATTCTAGTTGGTTCAAAGAGGTCCATATGAAGCAATTCTAAGGATCTAGTGGTAGATACTACTCCTTTAGATTTGAAAGAAGATTTTGTTTATTTTCCAAGTTAACATGCACTACAAATCTTATCTTTTTTAAAAGTGAGTTTTGGTAAATCTTTTACAAGATTCTTTTTATTCATTTTTAAAATCAAATGCATACTTGCATACCCTAACCTACGATGCCAAAGTCAACTAGTTTCATTTATCTTAGCTTTCATTATCACTAGGCATTGACCATTTTCCATGGTTAGATCATCAAGATCAACCATGTAAATGTTCCTATGCCTATGACCAATGAACTTGATGCCATTATCATCTAGACGGGATACCATGCACAAAGAACATTCAAAAACTACTTTAAATCTTTTATCACAAATTGACTTATACTAAATAATTATACTTTAAACTATCAATAACAAAACATTATTAAATAAGTAGTAGGGGTGATATGGACTTTACCGATACCGATAATTTTGCCCTTTTCATTATCACCAACTATCACATTTCCACCATTCAAAGCTTCTAGAGGTGAGAATTGTCTCACATCCCAGTCATGTGTCTTGACCAACCGCTGTCGAGATACCACATTCTCCTTTTATCCTTGGTTGCAAGACACACCTACAACATAAATCAAGTAGAAACTTTAGGTACCCAAGATCTTGGATCCTTTAGGGTTAGTTGAATTGGTTCCTTTTGGAACCAAAACTTTTCTAACAGCATTTAATTTTCTTTTGTTGCACACATAAGATTGTGTCCTACTTTACCACATGCATAATAAGTAAAACTAAAGGAAGCAGATACAAAAAATTTTTAAAGTATTTTTGTTGCTTTTGCGATTTAAATCCTAACCCAGCTTTGCTAAAAACTGCTCTTTGATTATTCAAAAGCATATTCAATTTTTCAGAACTGTATAAACTTTTCAACAAAAGGCTTTACTTTTTCAAGTTCTTCTTATATTTCTTATTTCTAGTAAAACACCTTATTTTGTTTTGCAAGTTTTTCATTTGTAGTAAAAATCTTGTCCTTCTTCAAAGAGTCTTTTTCTTTTAAAAGATCTTTTTTTTCATTTTTCAAAACATTGATTTGCTCACTCAAGTTTTTATTTTCTTGAATCAAGTTTTCATTTTCTATCAAAAACTCGTTTGTTAATTTTGCAAGCTCTAGGTTTTGCTTTTTCAAATCTTTATTTTTCAATTTAAGTTTTTGATATTCCATAACAAGCTTTTCAAAATATCATGTAATTCATCGAATATAAAGTCATTTTCATGTTCAAGGCTTACCTCTTCTTCATTGGCCATAAAACAAAGGTTGGCCACCTTTTGTTATTCTTCATCGGAGCTTGTGTCTTCACTTTCGCTCCACATTGCCATCATAGCCTTTTCTTAAATTTATCTTTATCTTTCTTGAGAGTGGGGAAATCCAACTTGTAATGACTCGATTTCTTGCATTCGAAACATATTGGTTGCTTCCTTCCTTTTCTTTTTCTTTCTCCTTACTATGATCTCCTTTTTGAGGCTTTTTCTTGTAAAAATCCTTTTCCATCCTCATAAATCTCTCGAACTTTCTTGTAATGAGGGATGTCTCATCTTCTTCATCCTCTTCATCAGATTCATCACTTGATTCTTCCTTGGTAGTGGACTTGAATGCAATGGCTTTCTTTTTCTTATCATTGTCCATAGTTTTCTACTTTAGGGATAGCTATATGTCATCAATGAACCCAAAGTTGCTCAAGTGGAAGTGTATTGACATCTTTGGCTTTTTCAATGACTGTGACCTTTGGATCCAAGAAGCCGGAAGAGACCTGAGGATTTTGCTAACAAGTTCAGCATTAAAACTTTTCTCAAACTCCTTGTGCCATTAACAATATTAGTGAATCTAGTTTACATTTCACTAATAGTTTCAGTTGGTTCCATCCTAAACATCTCATAAGTATGAATGAGCATGTTTACTTTGATGGTTTTTACTTGATGTGTACCCTCATGATTAACTTCAAGTGTATCCCAAATCTCTTTAGCAAAAGTACAATTTGATATTCTATTGAATTCACTTGGGTCAAGTGCACAAAACAGTAAATTCGTGGCCTTTGCATTAAGCTCAGCTTGCTTAATGTCATTCTCATCTCAATCTTCTTTTAGCTTGGGAGTGGGAATGCCATTAATCAAGAGAGTGGGCTGATGAGAACCTTAACTATTATTTTTCAAATATTATAATCAATAGCTTGAATGTATATGCACATGCGTGTCTTCCAATATATGTAGTTTGTGCCATTAAATAATGCGTGTCTTCCAATATATGTAGTTTGTGTCTTCCAGAGCAACATCTTCAAGCATCAATTGAAGCTTTTACAACATGGAGATAAGCTCAACATCAATAATTAATGTACCTCAACGAAATATTTGCTTTGTAAGAAAGCTTTTTATTTTCATTCTTACATTATTGTATTTAGGTTGATGGTGAGCTTTGGAAAAACTATCAAGGTTGTGGTGAGCCTATGTGATAAAAACCAACAAGGGTTTTGACTTGTGAGCCCGTGAAAACAAGTTGAGTTATTGGTTAGCCCCAAAACCAATCAAGGTTGTTGGTGAGCCTGTAAAATCAACTAGATTCTTGATTAGCCTACAAAACTAAGAAATTTTTGGTGAGCTCATGAAAACCAAAGGATTTTTGGTTAGCTCGTTGATGTGGCTGAATCGCTGACATGGAGTAGCTGTCATACGCCATGTCAGAGAAGATCGCCATGTCAGATACTCTATCAGACTCCTTCGCCGGGTTGAGCTCCCTCAGAACAACGGGACCACCCACCGAAGCCGAGCTCCACCCTCCGCCAAGTCAGGCCCACGAGCTTGGGATGCTTAGGCCGGAGCCAAGCGGCATCCTCCAGAGCAAACCCCTCGAGGTCAAGCGCCGTGGTACGGAGTCGAGCTTAGCACTCCTCTACCATGTGGAGCCTCCCTCGAGGTCGAGTCCTTTAGGATGGAGCCACGCTCTGCCCTTCTCCGTTAGGTCGTGCTCGCCCGAGGTCGAGCTCCCTTGGTCCAGAGTCGAGCTCAGCCCTCCTCTGTCAAGTGGAGCCGCCTTGAGGTCGAGCCCCTCGGAGTCGAGCCCCGCCCTTCAGCTCGACCTCCAGCTCGGGCAAAGACACCAGCAAGCACATGGGCGGCACCGTCACCCCAGGAGGCCGACGAGCCACTCGAGGGTCACAAGAAGATGCTCACCTGGCCACAATAATTGTCCGTAGCTACCACTTAAACCAGAAAGGGGAGGAGCCCTGTGATCGAGGCACCTCGCTCCTCACCAAACACCTAAACCACCCGAAAGAGGAGTCAACCAGGTTTCGAATCCCAAAGGTGACGGCCCCCGATCGAGGCACTGCCAAGTTTCTCGAAATGGAGTGATTGGAAGGAATGTCAAAGCGCATGGCAGGTTCTCCTATCATGAACCGAGAAAGGCATCCATCCATGGCACGGGACACCACTGCACGCACCTGCTGATACAGGGGAGATCCCGAGGTAGGCGCCCAATAACCATCGGAGTTTAAAAGAATCATCAGCACCCCCGCAGGAAGGTAATCACAATCACTATCTCACCATAAAACTCAAGAAAGTGATAGGGAGAGGGCCACACAGGGAATCCCTCTAGCTCGACCACCATTCTCCTGACACACTTGCATCCCATCCCCACACTTGGTCCAAAGTCGAGCCCCGTCCCTTCAGCTCGACTCCAGCTCGGGCAAAGACACCAGCAAGCACGTGGGCGGGACCGTCACCCCAGAGGCCGACGAGCCACCCGAGGGTCGCCAGAAGATGCTCACCTGGCCACAATAACTGTCCATAGCTACCACTTAAACCAGAAAGGGGAGGAGCCCTGTGATCGAGTCACCACACTCCTCACCAAACACCTAAACCACCCAAAGAGGAGTCAACCAGGAGATTCGAATCCCGAAGGGCGACGGCCCCCGATCGAGGCACTGCCAAGTTTCTCGGAATGGAGTGATTGGAAGGAATGTCAGAGCGCATGACAGGTTCTCCTATCATGAACCGAGAAAGGCATCCCGTCCATGGCACAGGACACCACTGCACGCACCTGCTGATACAGGGGAGATCCCGAGGTAGGCGCCCAACAACCACCAGAGTTTAAAAGAATCATCAGCACCCCCGGCAGGAAGGTAATCACAATCACTATCTCACCACAAAACTCAAGAAAGTGATAGGGAGAGGGCCACACAGGGAATCCCTCTAGCTCGACCACCATTTTCCTGACACACTTGCATCCCATCCCCACACTGCTCACTCCTCCTAGCATGGAGTCCATCAAGAGGGGCTCCACCAAGAGGATCTGTTATCCTGAATCGTCACTGACTTGACCGTCGGAGTGCCCCTGCCGGAATCCCCGGTCCAGGTTACTAACCTTTGTTTTGCAGGTCCCAGGGAGCAGGACATCCCAGCAACGGAGAGAGCCCCCTTACAAGTAGCTCGAAGGAAGGATGGTGACGATGCGAGCAAGAGAGGTCTCCACCAATTGTGCGGGAGACTTCCCTTCTAGAGGAAACCCGCACAACCCAGAGGTGGAACCACCCGCTCTAGCTCAACCACCTCAGGTGAATCTTAGCTGGCTACACTCACCCAGCAGGTGTAGATCCTCGCCACGACAGTGCACCAGCTTCAGCACCAGCACCGATCTTTGGATACTCATCAGCAACCAGGGACTCCCACGGCTCACACCACAGCACCCCGCGATAGCCTGCATTCCTTCCAAGGAAGGCCTTCACAGCCACGAGCCATCACTGACAATAGGGTAGCCACCAAACTCCTATGAAAAGACAACGAGCCGGGTCTGCCGATAGGGAGAGCCGCTTACCATACCTTGAGCGGGTATTGTCCAAACCCCGCCAAGGCAAAAAAGCAAGACCCCCCGCCATGGGCGTCATGCACCCATGTTACCTTCTCCGTCTCCTTCGATGGAGGGGTCCACTGACGAAGCCATCAGGAGCACGACAGAGAAGCACCTGGAGGAGCATGACCGCAGGCTGGTAGAGTTATCCCGCCGGTTTGCCAATCTACCGGGCTCCACTAGCGAGCCAGCGAGCTAAACGCATGTCCCCCTTTCTCCCGAGAAGTCCAAGAAGAGCCAGTCCTAGATCGGTTCCACATGCCGTAGGTGGAGCCTTACGATGGGACCACTCGACCCCCTAGACCACCTGGAAAGCTACAGGGCCCTCATGAGGGTCCAGGGGGCCACCGATGCTCTCCTCTGTATCACCTTTTTTGCCACTCTCCAAAAGGCAGCCCGGGTTGGTTCACCCGTCTGGAACCGAGAGCATCAACTTCTTCATCCAGTTGGGACAGAAGTTCGTGGCCCACTTCGATGCCTATCGAAAGATGCCATGAGAGACAGACAGCTTCTTCTCCATCAGGTAGCAGGATCGCGAGCCCCTGTGGGACTATATGGCCTGTTTCAAGGCTACCGCGTTAGAGATCTACAATCTTGAAGAGCCAGTTGCCATGTTGGCTCTGAAGCGAGGGCTCAAGACCTCCTGCCTGACCTACTCGCTAGATAAGAAGCCCCCAAGAGCTACTCCAGCTCCTTCTCTGAGCTCAGATGTATATCCATGTCGAGGAGGTAGATCGTACGAAGTGGGAGCTCGATAGGAAGTTGCTGAAGAAACCAACCCCCATCGACTGCTAGAGTGCCGTGACAAAATGAAGTATTGTCGCTTCCATCGTGACCACAGCCATGACACCGAGGAATGCTGTAACCTCAAATGGGAGATCGAAGAACTCATCAGAAGGGGCTACCTCAAAAGGTTTGTGGGGGATAGAGCTCAAGCAGAACCTCAGGCGCTCACACTCTCCCGCCAGCTCCAGCAGTCGACAACACCCCGATCAAGAAGTCGATTGGGATGATATGCTGGGGAGCCAAGCAGCATCTAAAAAGCTAGGGGGCAGGGCATTCCGAAAATGTACTCCCTTTATGAGGGAGGGGGGAGACTGGGAAAAAAATGTAAATAATGATGCCATGGTCATCGAGATGATGATCGTGAAGCATCCTGTAAAATGCATCATGATTGATAGTGGAAGCTCCACGGATGTGCTATTCTATGATGCTTTCTCCAGGATGAATCTCTCTCCTGCTCAACTCAGGCCTGTGCACACTCTCCTTGTTAGTTTCACAGGTGATTCTGTAAGAATGGAGGGAGAAATCACTCTCCCAGTCACTGTCGGGACCATATCCTGGCTGTGCACCATCATGATGACTTTCACGGTTGTCAAGCTTCCTTCGGCCTATAACATGATTCAAGGCCGACCCGGGCTCAACCTGCTCGATGCTGTCGCCTCCACCAAGAGACTGCTTGTACAGTTCCCAACTCTTACGACGTCGGGGAGATGAGGGGAGCACCCCAGCCGGTGCAGCACTACTTCCAAACCCTCCTTGGGGCGAAGGTCCCCGAGGACGATCCCAGGGTGGATGAACTCGACCAAAGGGCTCAAGACCCCAGGGGAGGCCCGGCCGAATGGCTACTCTCCTATCCACTCGGAGACGATTCTGCGAAGATGGTGACAAATCGGGGCCCAGCTGCGGATGAAGAGAGGGTACACCTTTTGGAATTCCTACAATCGAATGTAAGTGTTCACCTGGATGGCGGTGGACATGCCAGGTATTCCCTTGACGTCATCACCCATAAGCTGAGCATTGACCCAAAGCACCGCCAGTTCGACAAAAGAAGAGAAGCTTCTCCCCCGAGAGGCAGGCGGCCATCAATAAGGAAGTAGACAAGCTCCTCACCGCAGGTTTCGTTCGGAGGTAACAATATCTGAGCTGGCTGGTGAATGTGGTGATGGTAAAAGAAGAGCAATGGCAAATGGAGGATCTGCGTAGATTATACCGACCTCAACAAGGCATGCCCGAATGTGGTGATGGCCAACTTCTCCTTCACCATACCAACTCAATTTGAAGGGACTGGGCAATCCCCTTCTGTCGAGCTGCCTCGGCGTTGAAAGAAGTTAGCCTCTTCGTGGTGGCCGTGAGTTCCTCGGCCCTGCTCCTTGACCGGCCCACTCCTGGTCGAGGCTTTCCTGGAGCTCCTTCTCTCACCCCTCAGCATGGCGAGCTATTTCTCAAGGTCCTTGATCCTCAGGTCAAGCACCCCGTTGGCATCAGTCCTCTCCTTCAGGTCGGCTTTCAGAGACTCGACCTCCACTGCCCGTGCTGATCGTCGTCTTCAGCCAGTTCCGGTAGCAGTCCCTGATCAAGAGGACCTTAGCACCAATCTGCACCACACAAGAGGTCAGCTACCAACAGAAAAGAAGAAAGGGGGGGAAAAGGGTAGAGTCACTTACCAAGAAGAGCTGGGGGAAGATGCTGCTGATCGCATCCCCCAGTCGCTGTCCAGCCATCTCCTGCTGGTCACATGATTGATGGAAAAATCCATCATGCACTCCGCCAATGCCTGGTTTTGGAGCAAAGAGCTCTCCGGCCCTAGTTTGAAAGGATCCAGCGGTGTTCCCTTTCCTCCTGCTCGTCTCGGGAGCCGGATCACTTGCCCCTCCGGTGGAGGTGCCCTCCAGGGTAGGTTGGGAGCTCGACCTCCTCTCAAGCGGTGCCTCGATAAAAGCTTTGGCTCCCCCTCGAACCTCCTCCTCCTTGACCGCAATGACACAGGCCTCGAGGAATAGGGGGACACGGCGGCGGCGACAGCTGTGGCCTTGGCCCGGACTACCACCTAGGTTCCGGGGCAAGAGCTGCTTCTTGTTGCCTTGACCACTCTAGCACCTTCCTGACTGCCCTCTGGCTTGGCCCGGCACCGCGGACACTGTCCTCCCTACCTGTGCTGGAGCGGCCTCAGCCTCCCTCCTACTCGGATCTGCTGGTGCGGTAGGGGCAGCCGTTGACATGCCCTCGTCCCGAGCCCATTTCGGGGGAGGCTCTTCAACTAGTCTAGCTGGGGGCCTTTTCTTGGTGATTGCAAGCAGGTTGCTCTCCGAGAAAATCATGCTGCATACAGATCACATAATGTTGGAACTCAAAAAAGACAAAGTGAAAGATATAGAGGAGGAAGCTCAAGTCGAACTCACCCAACCCCTTCGTCGGGTCGACCCCGGCTTCAAAGGTTTGCTCTGACAGTAGAATCTCAAGGGATGGAATCTGGACGGTGCGGAGCTGCTCGTAGTCATTCTAGTCAACTACATCAATAACAGAATTTTGGTTAGGGGACTGATCTGGGTCGCTCCAGACCCAGTCAACCCCTCAACCGTTACGAAGAAGAATTTGCTCTTCCATCCTTGATGGAAGAGGGGAGCTCAAACCTAATGCCCTTCCGGCGAGAAAACAAGGACCACCACCCATCCTCTGTGGGGTGGCGCTTCAGGGTGAAGAATGCCCTGAATAAGAAAAACCGGGCAACGAACCCGTGGAAGTGGCAGAGGACAACGAAGGAAAGATAGTCCTAATGGCTTTCAGTATGAGCTGAGCAGGAACCAGATGGTAGTTGCTCAACATAGATATGAAGAAATGATGAAAGGGGAAGCGGAGCCTTCCAGAAAAGGTCTCCTCATAAAAGGCTATTCGGCCCGGGCTACTGGAAGTAACCTGGTCCCCTGATCAGGGGATTAGAAGCCGGACAGAATACGGGATGCCATAGACATCCTGGATGGTCCCCAGTTCTTCAGCGGAGATCGTTGAAGTGACCCCACCAGGACCTGTTGACCGGACAGACTCGGGGATGGGTTCAGATGGGGAAGGGGGACGAGAAGGATAGGAAGGACCAGGCCCAGGTTTCCTAATAGCTACAGGACCGGGAGGATGCCTCCTGCTGAGTTCGAAACGCGCCCCTCCTCCTCCTCATCAAAGGAAGAAGATGGCGGTCTCGGCACGGAAGGACCGGCCTCAGCCTGATTAGTAGAAGGACGAAAGCCCAGATCGAAATGAGACATCTGTGGAGGTGGAGGAAGCAAGAAACTCAAGTGGAGGAAAGCCCTAAACGTGGAAGAAAAGCCCTACTCTGGTGGGGAAAGAAGAGAAAGAAGACTAACCTGGTTCCTTAGAGGGTTTGAGGCAATCGGGAGAAGAAGCCTGGGTATGGTGGCGGGCACGGAGAATTCAAAAGAATAGATGTTTTGGGTAAAAACTTCTTTTCATTTCGAAGTGACCCGGTACACCCGTACCGTTACAGCCTCTCTGCCAATGGATTTACACCACGTGCTGGCCATCAGTCGAACGGGATGCCCTGCCGCTCTAGATTCTATGCGGGCATTGACTACTCCTCGGACGTGGCCACGTGGCACCTTCACAATGGCTTGGGAAACCGACTCGCAAAGCATCGGCGATCATGGCTATTATTGCACCGGATCTTCACCTTTCAATGTCAGCATGCAATTACTCCCTTCGACCTGAGCACGCGTACTAACGAGCCTCAGGAGTAGGGGGTAAATGATGTGGCTGAATCGCTGATATGGAGTAGCTGTCAAATGCTGCATCAGAGAAGATCGCCATGTCAGATACTCTACCCAGACTCCTTCGTCGAGTTGAGCTCTCTCAAAACAACGGGACCCCCGCCCAACGAAGCCGAGCTACACCCTCCGCCAAGTCGGGCCCGCGAGCTTGGGATGCTTAGGTCGGAGCCGAGCGGCATCCTTTAGAGCAAACCCCTCGAGGTCGGACCCCTGTGCTATGGAGTCGAGCTTAGCCCTCCTCTACCATGTGGAGCCCCCCCGAGGTCAAGTTCTCTGGGAGAGTCACGCTCTGCCCTTCTCCGTCAGGTCGCTCTCACCGAGGTCGAGCTCCCTTGGTCCGGAGTTGAGCTCAGCCCTCCTCCACCAAGTGGAGCCGCCTCAAGGCCGAGCCCCTTGGAGTCGAGCCCGCCCCTCCAGCTCGGCCTCCAGCTTGGGCGAAGACACCAGCAAGCGCGGGGGCAGCACCGTCACCCAAGAGGCCGACGAGCTGCCCAAGGGTCGCAAGAAGATGCCCACCTGGCCGCAATAACTGTTCGCAGCTACCACTTAAATCAGAAAGGGAGGAGGCCTATGATCGAGGCACCACACTCTCTCACCAACCACTGAACCACCCGAGAGAAAGTCAACCAGGAGATTCGATCCCGGAGGGAGACGGCCCCCCCGATCGAGGCACTGCCAAGTTTCCTGAAATGGAGTGACCGGAAAGAATGTCAGAGTGCATGGTAGGTTCTCCTATCATGAACTGGGAAAAGCATCCAGTCCACGGCACGGGACATCACTGCACGTGCCTGCTGACACGGGGGAGATCTCGAGGTAGGCGCCCAACAACCACCGGAGTTTAAAAGAATCATCGACACCCCTAGTAGGGAGGTAATCACAATCACTATCTTACCACAAAACTCAAGCAAGTGACAGGGAGAGGGCCATGCAGGGAATCCCTCTAGCTTGGCAACCATCCTCCCGACACACTTGCATCCCATCCCCACACTGCTCACTCCTCCTAGCATGGAGTCCATCAAGAGGGGCTTGACCAGGAGGATCTGTTTCCTGGATCATCACTGACTTGACCGTCGAGTGCCCCTACCGGAATCCCCGGCCTGGATCACTAACCTCTATTTTGCAGGTCCCAGGGAGCAGGACCCCAGCAATGGAGAGAGCACACTCTGGCACCATCAGCAGCTACGGGCCACGACGGTCTTGGCGGCAACACCCGTGAAAATCAAGGAATTTTTGGTGAGCCCGTGAAAATCAAGAAATTTTTTGTTAGCCCTTGAAAACCAAGGGTTTTTGACTTGTGACCCAGAAAAAAATTGGCTGTAATCTTGGTGATTATAGTGAATTCCCAGAAAAACTTGGAGAGTGGATGTAGGTGCCTTGGAGTGCACCGAACCACTATAAATCTTCATGTATTTGTGATTGCTTTTATTCTTGCATTTTTTTTTTATTTCCGCTACATATTATTATCTTGCTCACAAATACATGCTTTGAATTGATACATTATTTGAAGTATTGTGAAAAAGTTTTAAAGTCCATTCATCCCCCTTCTTGGGCTACCTACCCTGGTCAACACTTTATAACTTGTTTTAATTCGGGATAACAAGTCAAACTCAAGTTGATTTTGTCTCTTAGGCTCATCAACAACCTTTAACACTAGTTTCAATACCTTTGAAACTAGAACTAATAAATGAAATCAAGTGTACAGAATGTAAATACAAGAATTAGATCCTTAATGAGCAGAAATAAATATTGTTGAAGCTCTCTTGGTTGCTTGAGTTGACTTCTCCTTGGAATCTCTTGAATGCACACTTTTGGCTAAAGACTTGAATGCTCAAACTCTCAAAAATGGAAGTCATTTTCAAATGGAATCTCTTAAAAGCTCTTTTTGTCTTTTCAAATGATTAAACTTGTCTTTTCTTGATTCTCTTTCTTTTGTTGACTTTAAGAGGTTTGGTAAGTGTTAAATAGCTCAAATTCACTGAAAAGTTGTTGGAGACCGTTGGAGGGTTCAAACTAGCCATTTGGAAATAAATCTAAATTTTTGAAAAACTAGCCGTTGCACCAAGTGGACACTTGAGTTCTTCATGAGTCGACACTTGGATCAGCTCAAGGCAAAATTTGAATTTCTTGTGCTTTGCTTCACTTCTAGTCTCAGACTATGAGTCGACACTTGGATTGTGAGTACTTTAGCGATACTTAAGAAACTTCAGAAAACACATGTTATGTTTATTTTGTTCTTAGGCGATGAGTCGATCTTTGAAGTGTCGACACCTGACTGTGAGTCGACACCTTGAGTCAACACTTGTCATACCAGTCTGAAATTTCTGCATGTCAGTCTTTTGAAGTGTCGACACTTGATCCATGAGTCGACACTTGCTCTGTGCCAAATCAAAATTCTGTGCCAAACTCTGAAATTTTCAATATCTCATCTAAAAATCCTTTAGATGCTTTCCCATAAAGGCCAGAAAGAATGTTCCAAGGTTAGGAAATCACTCAAACATTGAAAAAATATCTTGCTTCGATATTAGTGAGCTTGATATACTTGAATGGAGAATTTTATATACATATGACATGAAATTCATCTTCAATTTGAAACAATAGTCCAAACACATACTCAATGTTTTATTTTTCATCAAAATCAAGGAGCCAAAGCCAACATATAATTTAAAAAAAAATTATTCAAGATTTGAACTCTCAGCTTGACCATGTAGAGGATCCTGTTAATAAGAGCTAATACAGTAGCATATGAATTATCTTGAATGTTTATGCCACTATTAGATATGTGACAGATCGCCAGCAACCAGGGTTCCTAAGGACTTTGTTGCAATATAATATGCAACATGATATAAGATGATACTGCAGTACACTACAATATGACATGCAATATATGATCTTATTATAAAGATAATGTGGTTATAGCTCATGACTAATGAGATGAATTTGATATTTTGAAAGAATTGAATTTGTGAAAGAAACTCGAATCATTGAAAAGAAATTAAATTCATGAATGAAATTTGATTTTGAAAATTGAATTTGGTAAAAATAATATTTTAATAATATTATATATTCAAAATTGATTTTGATTTGATGAATGCTATAGGGCTACTTTCTATTGATGATTATTTAATTTATTACCTAATTAATCTAGTTTAAGAATTTATTATTTATAAGATTGTCTAGCTTATTATACCATATTTACTATTTTTACAAATCTTGGAAACTAAGATGACATGGAAATATGAACGGGAGAGTGATTAGAAGCAAGACGTTGATATATTTATTTTAGATTGAAAATTGTATTGACTTGGTTATAAGATATTTGAATGTCACCAAATTTATTTAGATATTAAAGTTAGATTTTAGTTAATTGAATTTGGACTTAATTTATTGATTTATTTTCATTGTTGCTTTATGATAAAATGATAAGATGCCATGTATGCTTGTAGAGAGAGTTTTCTATGAGTATATGGTGGTTGCCATGATCTTTGGCTCACAATCTTGGATCTGGGACATGATAATCTTCGTATTCTTTTAATCATCCTGTAGTCATTCAAATACTCTTTCCTTTTTTTTAGATCATTGTAAAATTTCTTTTAAAATCCCTAAAGCCCTTTATCATGTGTCATAAATAAATGACTTCTTTAGTTGTGTCAGCTTTGTTGCAAGGAATCTAATGGTTAAAAGTGTCCTAGGAGTAAAAAAATTGAGCAGGAAGATAGTCAAGGCTACCTAATTTGATCTATTCTTGTGTGTGAATGGAAAGACAATAGTTTAGTCAGACATGTCACAACCTTTCCTCCCAACACAAGATATTCAAGAAGAAAATGAGAGCATGGGGGTTGTCAATGGTTTTATAGAGTAAAATAATTTTAGAAAGAATACAAAATATGATAATATTTGGTCATTCATATGACAATCTAATTTATGAGTTACATTTTATAATTAACTTTGTAATTTTTTGAATTTGGAACTTTCTATTTGAAGGATACAACCCAATTTCCCTATCTCAACTTGAAACCTGGATGAGAAAGTCCTAAGATCCAAAATCCTAAATGGTAAAAAAAATAAATCAAAATCAACAACAAATATTTGATATGTAGGTTGGTTGACTACTATAACAACTTGATGTTATTCACAATTTCATTATCTTTAAATTCATTTTCTTACATCAACTATTAATGTTCTCTTTTGGCTAATTTGAATCAACTTGTTCTTTTCATTCGGTATAAATAGAGCTTTGTATATCTCAAACTATTATAATCAAGTTCTGTCTATATTTTTTCTTAATGTATAATCATGTAATTCTCACTTGCCATATATATATATATATATATATATATATATATATCTTATATATATATATATATATCTATATATATATACTGTCTATCTGTAGTTCTTATCATGAATTTTAAGCTATTGTGTCTAAATATAGTTGTACAATTTTTGATAAAAAAATTAATAAATGAATGTGTCAAACAAATGATATGTGACTATAAATTTATATAAATTAGGTACAATATTTTTTACTTGTTCAAACATTTTTAGTATGACACTAGAAACTTCTTTTAAATCTAATTTGTTATGTTTATGCCTATGTCTAGAAAATGCAAAATGAATGTATTACACTTTACCACATCAACTATTGATCTATACCGGCACTAAAAGATATGCAAGTTTCTTAAACTATTTTGATTGACATGGTGTACTTGTATGAATAGTTTATACAATATGTGATAGTTTATTACTTTATTCTAAATCAAAGAAATCCACAAACAAATTATTTTTCAATTATGTGCACAGCTATAGGTGTGATCATGCAAACTAGTCATACGTGGGAATAATGACTAGGCTTTTAAAGACTTTATGATTGTAGTTTCTAGTATAATATTGTAGAAGTATTTAACTTTTCTACTTAGTTTCACTCCATTATCTCTTATGGAATCTTCTATGTCACATCTATGTTAAGCTTCACATTAATCCATTGTCTACTATATTAATCTAAAATTATTTGTATCACATATGTATGTGTATAACTTTTTTCGTTTCATGCAAGTCCCTTGATTGCAGCATCTAGAGTTGCAAATTTTGGTTCATTTGCTGCAACTCAAATCAGTCAATGATATTTGGAGTCAACCTTATTACAAGAGCTTAATTTTGGTGTATCCCAAAACTTATTGGAAAAAAATTTCTTATATTAGTCTACTGACACGGGACACGGATGCGATGTAGTACTAAAGGTTGATTTAAATTTTATATTAATCGAGAGCAAATGTTCATTAACCTAACAGCCTATTAAACAATATGTTAAAAGAATCTATAGCAAGCAACTAAATACTGGATTACATCACCCGCATGCATACCTAACAAAATATTAATTAGATGGATCTGGCGATTGAGAAACCACCCTAGATTAGGTTCCTACTTTCTAACATCAGATCTAGAGGAAGGAAAAGGGATTTTGAGTTACCGATATGCTTAGAAACCTCCTCTGATGAAGATCTGGATCACTACACTCTAGGGTTGAAGAATCGAACTCCAAACTGATTGCTCCTGGCATTCGAATTCCGATCGAACTGATTCCAAAGCATGGACGCCGATCTTAGAGTCGGATCTCAAGAGAATCTGCCAAAAAAACACCAAAAATAATAATTAAATGTTGGAAATCAAAACTAGAAGGAAGGCTGGCACCAAGGTTGTTGGTCCTCCCGGGATCTTCTTCTTTGTTGGCTTCTAGGATCTCTTCAAAGCATTGGATGATAGCCTTGAAGAGACATAGGAATCAGATCTGATGGAGGGATTGGATGGATAAACAAGGCATCACACCCCGATAGAACTTGGACGTTGCACCCAAGTGTTCTAGGCATCACACCTAGCACCTATCAGCCATCGCAGCTAGAAAGGAATTGGAAGAAGAACTTGGCAGAGTTTAATTTTTTTTCATCAAATATTCATTAATTACAAGGGGGAGGTGTAGGGGTATTTATAAAACCCTAGGAGAAGTGAGGGACTCAAATATAAGAGAATCATTACAACTCTAGACTTCAAGTTTACATTGCCTGGACTCTTGTTGGATGAAAAAAATGGACTCCTATCCATAGTTGGCTCCAAGATGAGACTTTGATGGAGGGTCATGATCGCTTCTGGGTTGGTCATGATGATTGGACTCCAGTGTCTTGATAATGTATTCTTCTAGAGTTGCCTGAACTCTTCAATCTAGATTGGAGAGAACTCTAGAGTCATGCTGAAATTCTAGAATCCTTGAAGCTTGAATAGTTAGCAGCTTATTTGAATGGAATGCTAGGAACCCTTGGACCTTCAACACTAGGTGAAAAAAAATTTCCAAACTCCTTTGAATGCTTGGCCGACTTCTCACTTTGGCATGAAATATTATGAGTAGAAGGGTGCCATCTAGGAGAAGTCCTTCACAATTACTCCTCTTAAAAATTTTGTGCGCCTTTCTTCATGGGCCGACCAAAAGAAATTGTCTCGATGAGTATAGCTTGTCCAAATTTAAGTGGTAGGCCATGTGTCATTGTCCCCCGATACGTGACAATAGTAGTCCTGAAATCATGCAAAGTTGACATGCAAATAGGCTAGCATATGACAAGAGCTTGTGCTAGCACATGGGTCTTGATTTAAGTCACATGGGTATTATAATTGGTCTCCCCTGTAATACAAGACTCAACAACTAATTTTTACAGGACTTAATAAATAACTAAAGTCCTATTTGATCAATTGGAACCTAATTTGATCAAAAGGACAAGACATGTAAATACGTAGTTCAACTTGGTAAAAGGGGTTAGCCTAAAAGGCTAAATAAATAGAACACTAATTCCAGTTGGTAAAAGGGGCTAACCCTAACTAATCCAAAATAACAAAAATTAAAATAAATTATTTACATGGATAAAAGGGTTGGGTCTAGGATTTCATTCACAGGTGATCCACAAGATGTGGGTTCAACCTGTCGATTTTTTGGATCCTGGTGTCCTCACCAATTCTCCCCAGGTGGGAGGAACTTGACTCCGTTGAGTAAGGGTTAGACTAGCTCAAGTACTTCTCTAGCAAGTCCGGGGTGATCTTTTGCAGATACTCCCGAGTTATCCAAGTGTCATCAGACTCGGGATGTCCTTGCCAACGAACCAAGTATCGATGGTAGTCCTTATTCCGGTAACAATCATCTTGTCATCCAAAATTCGTTCAACCCTGTCTCTTCGATTGTGGATTTGGCTATTGGGCACTCATGGATTGGTTCGCTCTTAAGAACAGGATCAGGCCCAAAAGTTTCATTAGATAGCAACATCAGCTCCCTATACTTTACAAGATCTGATATGTTGAAAGTTGGACTTATACCCAAATCTAAAGGTAAGTCTATCTTATAGGCATTAGGTCCAAACTTATCAATTATTTTATAAGGTCCCGCACTCCGGGCATGTAACTTTTGATAGTTCTAGATGGAAATCGTTCAGGCCTGAGCCTGATCATAACTTGGTCCCCTACTTTAAACTCTTTGAACCTTTTGCTTAAATTAGCCGTTTGTGCATATGAATCATTGCTCTCTTTAATTTTCTTATTTATTTCTTGATGCAAGTTCTTTCTATGCTGTGCAAAAGACTCAGCTGACTCAGATATACGTGCATGAATGTAAGGAAATCAGATCCAATGGCTTCCTAGGCTTGTATCCATGAACGATTTCAAATGGGCTCTTCCGTGTAGATCTGTTGACTGAGTTATTATAAGCAAACTCTGCTCTCGGTAACGATAGATCCCAATTAGCAGTATTTTCTTCCACTAGACTCCTCAACAGGTTTCCTAAACTCTGATTTACTACCTCAGTTTGGCCATCTATTGGGGGTGGTAGGTAGTAGAATACTTCAATTTGGTTCCTAGCATATGCCATAAGGTTTTCAAAAGTAGCTAGTAAACCTAACGTCTCGGTCTGACACAATGGTCTTAGGCAATCCATGTAACTAACCACTTCGTTCAAGAATAATTTGCCACTCTAATGCATCATAAGTTTAGAAACATGGGATGAAATGGGCCATCTTAGAAAACCTATCTACTACCACGAAGATAGAATCATGTTTCCTAGCAGTTTTAGGTAATCCTAAGACAAAGTCTATACTCAAGTCTTGCCATGGGCAATCTGGGACGGGGAGTGGGGTATATAGTCCAGTGTTCTGTCTAGGTTGCTTAGCTATGGCACAAGTCCTATACTGGGCTACCACTTGGGCAACATTTTCTTTAGACTTGGCCAATAAAACTGATCCTCTATAGCCAAGATAGTTTTATTACACCCAAAGTGTCCTGTTAAACCTCCTGCGTGTATCTCTCCAAATAAGAAAGTCTCTAAGTGATGTCTTGGGAACACACAACCTATTTTCCTTGAACAAATAACCATCCCTTAAGATATGCTCACTAAATTCAGTGGATGGCCCTAGCTTCACTGATTCATAAATCTTCCCAAATCCGACAAAATTCATATTCTTCCTTTAATCGTTCAAATCCGACTACTTCGGTACTCATACAATTCAGCAACATTGTTCTCCTTCTAAGTGCATCAGCTACCTTATTCTCACTTCCAGCATGGTGCTTTAGAACAAAAGTATAGACTTGTATAAATTCGACCCACTTGCCATGTCTATGGTTTAACTTTTTTTGAGAATTTAGGAAGCGAAGTGCTTCGTGATCAGAGTAGAGAACAAATTCTTGTGGTAGCAAGTAATGCCTCCAATACCTAAGAGCTTGTACTACCGCATACAACTCTTTATCATATGTGAAATATTTCAACTTGGCATCACTCAGTTTCTCACTAAAATAGGCAATAGGATGATTTTCCTGACTTAATACCCCTCCTATTCCTACGCCTGATGCATCACAGGCGACCTCAAAGACTTTGGTGAAGTCGGGTACCTTAAATTGGTGCCTTAGTCATTCTATCTTTGATCTCTAGGAAGGCTTTATGGGCAGCTCTAGTCCAATCGAATTCGCCCTTCCTAATACAGTTGGTGATCGGAGCAACAATCGTGCTAAACCCTTTGATAAAGCTCCTATAGAAGGTAGCTAACCCATGAAAACTTCGAACGTCATGAACATTCCTAGGTATAGGCCACTCAACTATAGATTTCACTTTCTCAGGGTCAGCGGTTACTCTTTCTGGTGTTACTACAAACCTAAGAAGATGATTCTGGTTGACATGAAGCTACATTTCTAAGGTTTGCAAACAAAGCTTCCTTCCTAAGGACCTGGCAAATCTAATGGAGGTGGTATAAGTGATCTTCCTAGTCTTACTGTATACGAGGATATCATCAAAATATACGACCATGAATTTTCCAATAAATGATCATAACACCTGAGTCATAACCCTCATAAACGTACTTGGGGCGTTTGATAATCCAAAGGCATCACCAACCACTCATATAGGCCATCTTTGGTCTTGAAAGCCATTTTCACTCATCCCCGATTCTAACTCTCACCTGATGGTAGCCACTTTTTAAATCAATTTTTGAAAAGATGGTCGATCCGGCCATCATGTCTAACATGTCATCAAGTCGGGGTATGGGAAACCAATACTTTATCGTAATCTTTTAATAACCCAGCTATCTATGCACATCCTCCAACTGCCATCTTTTTAGGAGTCAAAAGTGCTGGACAGCACAAGGACTCAAACTCTCCCTAATAAATCCCTTTTTCATAAGATCCTCTACTTGTCGTTGTAGCTCCTGATGTTCCGTAGGGTTCATCCTATAGTGGGAGGTTTGGCAATGTGGCTCCTGGTACTAAATCAATTGCATGTTGAATATCTCTTAATGGTGGCAATTGATCCGGTAAATCTTCAGGAGATATCTTTGAATTCCTCTAATAAATCTAGGATCTTCTTAGGGTATTCTAGTTTTGGTTGATCCTGAGCTTCCTTGGTAACTAAAATCCAAACTGGTGACCCTCTATCGATTTCTTGTTTCAACTCCTTTGCAGAGATCAAATTCAGATTAGACTCTTTTTCCTTTAAGTGACTTGACCCTCTCTTAACATTGTCCTTTGGTGGGGTCGCATTAATCACTATCCTCTTTCCTAGATGGTGAAATGCACACGAGTTCGATCGTCCAAACAAGGTGGCATCGTGGTCATACAACCAAGGTCTTCTTAAAATGATGCTGCTAACCCCCATCGAAAGAACATCGAACCAGACTCTTTCTTTCTAGTAGGATTGTACCTGAATTGTAACCTGGCATCGCAACCGGATGGAAATGTTGGTTGCATCGATCTAGGATACCTTATAGGGGGTCAGGTGTGGAACAGTTGGTAAGTCTAGGCTCTTAACGGCATTAGTAGAAATTGCATTGACACAACTCCCACTATCAATTATAACCTTACATACCTTATCCCCTATTTTAATAAAGGTCTGTAGGATGTTAGTCCTACGCCAATCCTCATTCCTCTTAGTTTGAGTCAGGATGCATCTAACCACTCCTAATCGTTTGAATCTAAGATCTCTTCCTCCTCCTCATATTCCTCCACTAACTCAGCTTCAGCCTCATAAACCTCTTCCTCACAAGGGTCACTAATCTCAGGGTCCTCTACTTCAGGTTCCCCTATATGTAAGGCTTGTGATGGACATTGGGCAGCATAATGACCAGTCTGATTACACTTAAAGCATACTGGGGTTTGGTTTTGATCCTTCTGAACCATAGGTGCCTTACCCTTGTCATCTCTACGAATGGGTTGGGGATTGGGTCTAGGTCAATTTGCAGGGATTCAGTTCTGGTTTGGCCTATTTCCAGGGGCTTTAAATCTAGATAATCTGATTGATAGGTAGGTTTCCTTGGAAATCTCTCAGCATCCCTAGCAACCTGATAGGCATGTTCTAAATCATTCACTTCTCTTAGAATCAGTTCCCTCTTAATGTCCTCATTCAGGCCTGCTCTAAACCTAGACAAAGTAACTGACTCAGACTCGGACACACCACACCGCATAACATACTCATCGAAAATGACTATGTATTCGGACACAGTTTGATTTCCTTGGGTCATCTTCTGCCACTGATCTAAAAGCCTTTGTTCATAGGACAATGGTAGGTATTTGGCCTTTAATTGAGTTTCATGTCCTCCCATGTAGCTATATGTGGGTCTTTTCTCTATCGGCTTAACCTTTCCACATTACCCCAATACAATTGTGCTTGTCGGATCAACCTAAACTTAGCGAATTTGACCTTACGCTCTTTCGACATGGTGTACCATTCGAAGTATTGATCCATATCACTTTCCAATCAGAGTACATCTTGGGATCTAAAGTACCATCGAATGTGGGGGCTTCTAGTCTGATACTCCTAAGGGCTCGTGCTTCCTGATCATCTATGTCATACTGCTGCCTCCTAGGAATAGGATAAGGTGTAACCTCTCTACGTTGGGCTCGATGCCTTGGAATTGGATCAGGTGTGGCCTCTCTACGTTGGGCTTGATGTCTGGGGATTGGATCATGTGTAAGCTCTGGAAGCTGGGTCCTGACCATACTGTGGGATAAATTTCAGTGGTGTAGGGTCAGGTTGAGACACATGGGATCCTTCTAATGAACCTATTCTTTCATTCATTTGGTCAAACTTCTGGTCGACTCTAGCACTAAACTGCCTCTGTTCAGCACTAAGTTGCCTCATTTGTTCAGTCAAAGATCTCATGAAAGTTTCCATCATGGGGTCCATGGATGTACTAGGTTGGTCCTGGGGGACCTGGTATGGGGTTCCTGACCTAGTAGTCATGCAAGGACACAATGCACTCAAACAAACCTAATCGACTATGGATAGCTGACCTAGAGTCCAAACTAGATGCCTAATCAAGGTGGCAAGCTAGTCTGTAGTAACTCAAGACTTGGCCAGGTAGGTGTAAGGGGAGTGTAGGTCCCTGATTGCCAATCCTAGACACCAATCAGAGATTGGCCAGGTAGACAGACCAGCTCACTTGCCCTTCGGGATGTAATCCTAAACCACCATTCTAGACACCAAGAAATGGGCACACACAGATTTAGTTGACACGATTGAATTGACACTAACTCGGACCCGACCAATTGGTGTCCCTAAGCTCACTAGAGCAATTAGGTTCTAATCAATTTTAATTAGGGCTTGGGCTCGAATGCAAAGTGGATGGTTTTGGGCTAGGGAAAGGTTATGAACTCCTCCCCCTATTTATATTGTATGCCCTTAAAAATCAGTTAGAAAATGAATGCAACAAGCAACTAATAAAACTAACCCTAATGATTTTTTTTTTTTTGGGACAGAACCTGTTCTCAGGTCGAAAACAGAGAACTACAGTTTTCACAGAAAACCATAAATTGTAAAAAAATTACTGAAAGTACTTTGAATTTCAAGGAAGCTAACAAAATAAATTTCATATTTTTTTTGATTTTTATACGTGCAGAAACAATTAAAACAACAGAGCATATACTGGAAGGCCGAGATGCAGAATTTAACTAAATGCAAGATTAACCTAATCTAAACCTAGGGCTCTGATACCAAATTTGATGCAGGACACGGATGCGATGTAGTACTAAAGGTTGATTTAAATTTTATGTTAATCGAGAGCAAATGTTCATTAACCTAACAGCCTATTAAATAATACGTTAAAAGAATCTATAGCAAGCAACTAAATACTGGATTACATCACCCGTATGCATACTTAACAAAATAATTAACTAGATGGATCACGACGATTAAGAAACCATCCTAGATTAGGTTCCTACTTTCTAACATCAGATCTAGAGGAAGGGAAAGGGATTTTGAGTTACCGATATGCTTAGAAACCTCCTCTGATGAAGATCTGGATCACTGCACTCTAGGGTTGAAGAATCGGACTCCAAACTGATCGCTCATGGCATCCGGATTCTGATCGAACTGATTCCAAAGCATGGACGCCGATCTTCAGAGTCGGATCTCAAGAGAATCTGCCAAAAAATTACCAAAAATAGCAATTAAACATTGAAAATCAAAACTAGAAGGAAGGCTGGCACCAAGGTTGTTGGTCCTCTTGAGGATCTTCTTCTTTGGTTGGCTTCTAGGATCTCTTCAAAGCATTGGATGAAGGCCTTGAAGAGACTTAGGGATCATATCTGATGGAGGGATTGGATGGATACATGGCATCGCACCCCAGTAAAACTTGGACGTCGCACCCAAGTGTTCTAGGCGTCACACCTAGCACCTATCAGCCGTCGCAGCTAGAAAGGAATTGGAAGAAGAACTCGACAGAGTTTCATTTCATTTCATCAAATATTCATTAATTACAAGGGGGAGGTGTAGGGGTATTTATAGAACCCTAACCAGAGAAGTGAGGGACTCAAATACAAGAGTTTCATTACAACTCTGGACTTCAAGTTTACATTGCCTGGACTCCTGCAGGATGAAAAAAATGGACTCCTATCCATAGTTGGCGCCAAGATGAGACTTTGATGGAGGGTCATGATCGCTTCTGGGTTGGTCATGATGATTGGACTCCAGTGTCTTGATAATGTATTCTTCTAAAGCTGCCTGAACTCTTCAGTCTGGATTGGAGAGAACTCTAGAGTGCTGCTGAAATTCTAGAATCCTTGAAGCTTGAACATTAGCAGCTTATTTGAATGGAATGCTAGGAACCCTTGGACCTCCAACACTAAGTGAGAAAAAATTTCTAAACTCCTTTGAATGCTTGGCCGACTTCTCACTTTGGTGTGAAATATTATGAGTAGAAGGGCGCCATCTAGGAGAAGTCCTTCACAATTACTCCTCTTAAAAATTTTGTGCGCCTTTCTTCATGGGTGACCAAAAGAAATTGTCTTGATGAGTATAGCTTGTCCAAATTTAAGTGGTAGGCCATGTGTCATTGTCCCCCGATACGTGATAATAGTAGTCCTGAAATCATGCAAAGTTGACATGCAAAATAAGCTAGCATATGACAAGAGCTTGTGCTAGCACATGGATCTTGATTTGAGTCATGGGTATTATAATTGGTCTTCCGTAATACAAGACTCAACAACTAATTTTTACAAGACTCAATAAATAACTAAAATCCTATTTGATCAATTGGAACCCAATTTGATCAAAAGGGCAAGACATGTAAATATGTAGTTCAACTTGGTAAAGGGGTTTACCCTAAAAGGCTAAATAAATAAAACCCTAATTCCAGTTGGTAAAAGGGGCTAACCCAACTAATCCAAAATAACAAAAATTAAAATATTATTTACATGGATAAAAGAGTTGGATCCAGGGTTTCATTCACAGGTGATCCACAAGGATGTGGGTTCAACCCGTCGATATTTTCGGGCCCTGGTGTCCTCACCATCTACCTTACTAAATACTTAAACAAAACTAAGATCCTTAAATTATCAAGAGGGATGAGGCTTAGCCTATAAAGGATCTTCTAATAGTAAAATCTAATCTCTATGATAGAAAATTCCTTAAAAGTTATTCAATATGATAATAATAAGCTGATTGGTTGGTCAGGAAGTGCATATAGTTTATTTGATATAGAAATCATAAACTCTAACCCATTTCTTTGGTGATTAATGCTTCTATAATGATTAGAAAAGTTTTATATGTGAATAAGATCCGAGAGGTATTCCTCGAAATATGACACTACACATATCTTTTAAGAACTTACCTATAGGAAAGTATCTGTACATGACTATGGGACAAGCAATCTCTAGAAACTCTCATGAAAAATTAAGAAATATGTACAGGGCTACTAACGCCCAAATTTATTATCGAGAATTATATACTGTGTGCATGGTAGCTGAAGTTTGAATGAAATGAACGTAATTTAAGATCTTATTTACTTCGATTCTTGAGATGATGACTATTTATACTAAGTGAGATTAAGTCTTATAAGGATATTTTAATTATCCAATATATAGTACAAGTATCCAAGTATTTATATTTTATATTTTACTATATTTTAAAAATTTTAATTTTGAGAAAGATTATTGAAAAATCTAAAATTTTTCTCAATAATTAATTTCTAATTTTAATGATTTGATTGTTAGACTTTTAATTTTTGACCTTTGGACTTCTTATTACAGGTTTTATAAATCAATAAAAATATAAATGGTCAGATTTGATGGTTATAAAAAGATCCTCTTAGATCCTTATTTAGTAAGCATTCAAAGCTATCTTAGCCTCCTTTCTTTTAGGCTTTTCTCCTTTGATCTTTTTCTATCCTTTTCCTATCACAAGGATTGATTTTCTTTTCATGTTATCTTCATGGGTGCTGAAAGAATTTCCATCAACCTCCATATGATTATGCTTGCAAATGAAGGATCTCGATCATATCATGAGATGGTATTTCTGCTAGATTTTCCTGCATGATAGATGAAAATATGTCTCAGGATAATGCCTCACAAGGTTCCAGATTTCATTTTTGTTTTGATAATTTTATGTAAGCTATTTATATTTTTCTATAATAAAATTCTTGTTAATTTTATTTAATCATATTCATAATTTTTTAAGCATTGTTCTAACATGTTCACGTCATGCATGCCACACCAAATTGATGCCAAGTGAAGTGCATGGAATCATAGTTGCATGGCTTTACTAGTATTTGAAACTTGAAAGGCCATATGTGAGGATATCCTCCAGCAAAGAAGGCTTTACTTTTGAACTTTCTAGTGCCAAGGTGTTTTTCTAGTTCTTGATTTATACCAAAAACTCTGTTCATGAGTTTGCTGTCCAGTGGATTATAAGGCTTTGCACTATGATCTAATCCCTATAATTCTCCAAATTTCCAAAATTTTAAGTCCAGATCCATATGCTCGAATCTTCCACAAGCTTTGTGCCTTCTCTCCTTTCTTCATGCAAATGATCACCATATAATGAGCAGCCATCTCCATTTAATTACTCGAAGCATTGTCCTTTGCGATTTAGTTGGCCCCCATGCTAAAGTTCCCTAACTAAATCCTTGCAGGTCTTCCACAAGCTAGAAGAGAAATCTTGTAGGTCTTCCCTAACTAAAAAGTCTTTGGCTTGATGGAACCCCCTATCTTCTCCCACGCCAACCTCCTGTGGACAAAGTAAGGCTTCTTTCATGAAAATATCCTTCTCAGACAACATATTGCATCTAGTCTCCTACTATTCCAATGCGTCCTCTTGTAGACTTCCAAATGTGAGAGTCCAAAGCCTGTGAGGAGAACTATAAAGGGTCAACTTGTATTTCGCCACCTTTGTCGTTATTCATGGAAATTTCCTAAAGAGTTCGTTTTCTTGCTCACCTCATGGTGGTGGTCACAATGCATGACACTAACCATGAAGCAGATTCAAGAGTGGTCCTCATGAATGATGACTATTCATCAACGTGTACATGATTCATAGGGATGGTTGGATCTATTCAGTGCACCAACTTTAACGGCACCTAGGTATGACTTTAAACATGTACCTAGCTTATGATCGATGTCGTCCATGTCCTCTCTGAAGAAGAGCACGGCCTTCTAAGCCCCCTCCTCTCCCTATCCTGCCATGCCCTATAATCATTGTTACCGTTTCCGCGCCGCAAACTAATCTGCTATGGTATTTACTTAGAGCTTGATGTTTGCCAATGACACAGTTTGTTAGTCCCAGAGTTTATCATCGAATTCCATTATTTCAAGGGTCGATAGAATTCCTTGAGTTTATTGTTAAAATGGCATATATATACTGTTGAACATGTTTAAGGACTCTTATCTCTATCAGCCATCAACTAAGATGCAACACATATATCTGTTCGTACCTAACATGTCTAATTAAAATCAAGATACTTAAAATGATTTGTCCTTAGTCAACCATTACTAAGTTCCTGATTCAAATTATTGATGCCTAATTAAGTCACCTTTACCCCTAATTTCTTGACCCTATCTGATACATGACTATTAATAATTAAGGATTTAAGAATTCACCTTGGCTTAGGGATTAGAACATAAATCTCCTTGTTCAACATCCTCTTTTCTAGTTGATCGTTTATCTATGGCACCAAATCAAGATCCAGGATTTAATAATAAAACTATTTACAGGGTAAAATCAAGGACACAAAATAATTACTAGGTAACAGTGTTCCATAACCTATTGTTTTGATCTAAATAACCGATGGGATGGGCAAGACAGGTCAATAAATGAAGCTCAAGAATGCCCGATACCAACCAAGTAAAATTTAACATGTAGGATGGTCATAAAGGGGTTAGTCCTGTACCTTCTAGCGACACTACAAGAAAACTGTTTTAGCAATTAATTTTATAATCAATTTTTTTGATTATATTTATGATCGATTTTACAATTGATTTATTTTTTAATAATTTAGCAACCGATTTAAATCGGTTACAAATTCAGTTACAAAATTTTTATTTTGCAACCGATTTTGTAACTGAAATCGAAATTAATTTAAAAATATTGTTTTAACATTTTTTAAAAATTTTACAACCGAATTTTTGGTTTCAAAATTATAAATAAATTAAAATAATTTTAAATAAAATTTTGCAACCAAAAAATCGGTTGTAAAAAAAATGATAATTAAAAAAAAATTAAAGTTTTTTTAATTTTGCAACCGAATTTTTGTTTGCAAATTTAATTTAAAATTAATTTTATTATTTTTGAATTTTGCAACCGAAAATAGGTTGAAAAAAAATGATAATTATAAAATTTTTCTAAATTTTTTTAAAAAAATTTTGCAACCGATTTTTTGGTTGCAAAATTTAATTTAAAATTAATTTTAATATTTTTAATTTTGCAACTGAAAAATCAGTTGCAAAAAATGATAATTATAAATTTTTTAAAAAAATTTGCAACCAATTTTCGGTTGCAAAATTTAATTTAAAATTAATTTTAATATTATTGAGTTTTGCAATCGAAAAATCGGTTGCAAAAAAATGATAATTATAAAACTTTTAATTCTTTTTTAAATTTTTGCAATCAATTTTTTGGTTGCAAAATTTAAATTAAATTAAATTAAATATTTTTGAATTTTGCAACCGAAAAATCGGTTGCAAAAAAATGATTTTTAAATTTTTTTATGATGAATTAATGTGGGACGTAAGATACAGATCGAACGGATAATACTTGATTAAGGTTTATTATAAAACCCTCCTCTCGTTCAGGTGCCATAGCTACCCTTGCCCCTTCTCCCTTCCAATCGTCCAGCCTCCTTCGAATCGGGTGCCATAGCTACCCTTCCCCTCCGGCGCTCCCCCTGATGGCCGACGCCTCTCCCCGATGGCCGACGCCACTGAAAGAAAAATGTAATGAGCATGCTTTCTATTTTAAAACTTTTTCAAAATAATATACAGCGGAAGCGTAATAAGAAGATTAACATTTAATCTAAGCATGCTTTTAGAACTTTTCTATGCTACTTAGCCCAAGATCTTGCATGAATGAGTAATATAAATTATGAAATCATGAACTCATGCTATGAACATTTCAAAGCAACATATCTCTATATGTAAAACCATACCTCGTATGAAGTGGAGACGCTCTCCGCTGCGGAAGATCCAGGAGGAGGTAGAAGAACTCTGCTTAGCCGCACACGTGTCCGGCCTCTACAGGTGGTTCACACCGGGGCTTTTTCAAGATCCACTTCCACTCCAAGTGCTAGCTTGTTGTGGAACTATTTGATTGGGACTCCTTTTCTTCTTTCGATGCCGGACTCTCCAAATGAATGAAGAAACTCAAAAGATGTAGGATGAGATGTTGAAACCCTTCCCAAACACTCAATCCCTAGACCTAGATCACTAGGTACAAATATGCACACTCTTTTCCAAATTCCTTACACCCATACAAAACCTAGAACCTTCTTAGTTTCTTCCCTTTCTCCCTTTTGATTTTTCTAGCATTTCTTTGATGAATTATCAGTTATTTTCGTCCTCCTATTTCAGCCTATTATATAGGTGGAGAGGGAGAGGGAGAGTGGGTAGTTATGGGTGGTTATGGAGGGGTTATGGATGGTTATGGAAAGTTATGGTCATGGAGGTTACATAACTCCCCAAAACTGAATTTAAACCTATTTAAATTCAGATTAATGTCTCAATTAATTTCAGTTCATAACTGAAATCAATTGGGTCAAGTGTGCATACATTAGGTTCAACCCAATTGGACCCAAACCGATTTTGAATCAATCCCATTTGATTCGTTCCAGATTTTTATAGCTCAATCAAATTGGGCTATCAAGTAATCTCATTACTTAATTCACCTACATGCATCACCAACTTTTAGTGAAAAATTTTATGTCATAACTTTTGTGACATCAAGTGTCTACACTTGCGAAATCAACAAGTGTCGACACCTACACAAGTGTCGACACTTTCAAGAATATCAAGTGTCGATACTAGGGTAAGGAAAAAATACTTTTCCTTTATGAGTCCACAAACTATTCCCAATCGTTCTCCGATCACTAGATCAAGTAGAAACCCCTATGGTGTGTGACCCCATAGGTTTGAACACTAAGCCAGTAGCACTGGAACATTTTCAGTACCAGTCAAAGTCGCCATCTAGCAATGACACCCGACGTCCGGATAGGTCGAAGTTGCAGAGCAATAATCAAGAACCAGGAGATACGGAAACCTTGTAATTAATCCCTTTGACCTCAATGTTCAGGAAGACATAGGGTTAAACTGCCCAACCCATAAAGTCCATGAATAATGTGCCTCAACCTCACATCCTGTAACACTTTACAGATACTATCCTGGCCAAGGTTTTGCTAAATTGAAACACAGTAAGATATCTTCTCCAAACACTTTGGAGGGGTCAATCCCATCTTGATCCGACCACTGCTACACGAGTACTTAACTGCACCCAGAAACCTTCCATCCCTGGATTAGAAATTTAGATATTCCAACACCAAAGTATAGTGAGTTTCTCGCAAGCTACCATGACGATCTCATGTCTGAGGGATAACTACGTCCATATCAAAAACTCTAGGCAGAAAAAGTACAGACGGGTCACGCTCGATGAAATGTCAAATACAATATCTGTATGCTATACCAGTGTCTCCACACTCCTTGGTTAAGAGAACAACCAACAACTATGGCACACAACGACCTATACTTGATATACTATCGTCCTGAAATAAGTGTATCATTTGATCGCGAATAATTTCAGGACTATATGATATATCCTCTCTATATCACATACAAATAGTCTTAAGGACTTCATCACTCAAGAACTCATTACAGAAAGATGAAATAGTGATGAACTGCCAGAATAAATATTTATTCAATAATATAATTTATATACAATTATATCAAATGTACAACTATCTACAGTAGATAATTGGCTTTGGGACACATTTTCCAACAGCGACGCCTCCCCCTTGACGGCCAATGCCACCTCCGGCCTTCCCCTCGATGGCCGAGGCCTCCCCCCTGATGGCCAACGCCGCCTCCAGCCCTCCCCTCGACAACTGAGGCCTCCCCCCTCGACGACCAACGCCGCCTCTGGCCCTCCTCCCGACGGGCGACGCCTCCCCCCGACAGCCAACGCCGCCTCCGGCCCTCCTTTCGACGGGTGACGCCTCCCCCCCGACGGCCACGTTGCCTTCGACCTTCTCCCCGACGGGCGAGGCCTCCCCCCTGACGGCCAACGCCGTCTCCGGCCCTCCTCCCGACGGCCGAGGCCTCCCCCCTCGATGCCAACACCGCCTCTAGCCCTCCTCCTGACGGGCGACGCCTCCTCCCCGATGGCCAATGCCGCCTCTGGCCTTCCCCCTGATGACCAACGCCGCCTCTGGCCCTCCCCCCGAAGGCCGACGCCTCCCCCCCGACAGCCAACACCGCCTCCAAGGTCCAAAATTTGCATTTATTAACCCTCAACCCAAGCCGTTGTTGGTGTTGTCTCATCCGAGCCGGAGGGTTGTTCTGGTGATGGCGTTTCTACCTGACCATTCTTCTATATTTCTCCTTTTCTTTCAGTTCTTTTGGCTTGATCTTGGTTTTATTTTTGCTCTCCCTGTTCTTCTTCAGGTGATCTTGATTGAATATTTTGTATGTTTTGTAGCCTTTTTTGTAGCATTTTTAAATGTTCTACTTCGGTTAGAGTTCTCCGAGTGCATGATTTTTTTTTGGTTTTTCATTTTTGGATCTTTCTCCCATCAAGATTCGAACACTTACATTTCGGAGTAAACCATGTGAGTTTGTAATAGTTTTCTTGGTTGACAGATTTTATTTGACACACCTGGTTCTGGGTTGTTTCATTTTATCAAATTCTTAATGAATTTGTATGATGCTGATGATTAGCTTTGTTACATTCAGACTATGAGTTTAATTAAGTTAATAAATTTAAAAATCAATGCCTTAATAAAGTTACTACTTCTGGATTTACCATATCGGTTGAGATTTTGACATGTTGGCCCACCGAATTTTGACTGAGGTCTCAAAAATCTCAGTTCCTTCCAAATTGCCAAAGTTCCATAGCAGCCGAGCTGAAAACTCAGTCATCTAAGTCTCGGCCATGCACTGCAATGACTTAGATTTATGTTTTTCAAAAACCTTGATATCATGAGAGTTTGCCAATAATGAAAGGCCTAATGAGAATAAAGGCTTCATGAAGCATTTCATCACTTACAAACTTCGCTGGAACTCACAGTACATAAATATTCGATCATGGATCTTCTCTACATACCATCTATACGCTGTCTTGCTCGGTCATCAGAATTTTGTGCAGGCAAGCTGTACTACAAACTAATACTTTTACTTTTAGTAATGCTTAGATACTCCTAAAACTTCCTTCAAAGATTAAAGATTCATCAATATGCCAATGACTTGAACAATATGATTAAACAAATTGACACAATTAATCATCAGCCCCAACAAGTTTTAATAGCTCAACACAAGAAAAGATTTTCATATATGCTTATTATTTTTTATTAGTCAAAATTCTGGGTTGTCTATAGACTTGTTATTTTTTAGTTTGATTTGGTGCATCTATTTTTATTTTTGAATTATGGATTACTCTGATTTTATTTTCCAGTTGGCAATTTAAATACTTGTTAACTTGAAAAGGTATATGCTGAATGGGTCATGGTGCATGTTTTGGTGCTAAGTTTTTGTTTGACTCAGGCTAGGTTGTTATTTAGGTAAATGAGCCTATGAGCCACAGGTGAAGATATCCAAAATTATTTCCTATTGATCTGTCTCCTGAACTTTGAAGAATTCTTGCAATCGCACTTCAGAAATATCAGAACCAGTGGACGGAGGAAGCATCTAGAGACCAGGTATTCAAATCTTCTCTAAAAATCTGTACATGGTTTCCAGTATCTTTGTGTGATGCTTATTAGAAAATGCTTTCCAGTATCTTGTTTTCACCTAGGAGCTTAGTTTTTAAGGTTCATTTGTTCATGATCAGATTCGGTCTGATTAAAAACTTGCATGTGTTACACTTTACACTTTATATGTTAATGTCTTGGCCTTCATTTTCTGCTATCTCAAATCACTAGTTGTTAACAATTCTACAGTAATGTATGCATAATTATAGCATGTCTTTTTTTCTCATGAATTGGTTAATCTGTATATCCATGGCATGTAGGATTTTTAGTGTTTGGATGCAATTCACTAGTCCTCTTATACTAGTGTATTTATTGCAACTTATTGTTCCACATTCAGATTTGCTTGTATTGTTTTTCGATAAAGATTTCATGATGATTTGATTATTTTCAACTTTTTGGTACTGTTGAACTAATTCTAATGTGGTTAATGATAGGTTTAACTCATGAACATAATCGTAGGGGACCTTAGAGGAACTTGCTTTCAAATAATACCAACTTCCATGGACAGTGTCTTATCTCTAGTTTTAGTGAACCCAATTACCTATGCTATATAAACATTCTACAGCTGTATCATCATATTTTTGATGCAATCATCTCTTTTAACAATGCTTAGTCCAGGCTCATTTGATTTTTTACATTATAATTTATATCAATATTTACAAGAAAAGATAATTTTCTGTATCATCATATTTTGATATGGTAGAGAATATGGATATCTTTCAACTTCGTAGTTGGATGTATAATAGATTTTACCAGGTCGAAAGGGATATACCGAAGAATTTTTAAAATGCATGAAAGATTTTGTACTCTTTGCATGTCACCAACCTAACTTTCAAAGTGAAGGAAAATTTAAATGCCCTTATTGCAAGTGCAAAAATCTAAGGTACTTAACTACCGATGAAGTGTAGCTTCATCTTTACAAAACAGGATTTGTACCTAATTACTGGTATTGGGCATCTCATGGAGAGAGTGATCCTCGTGTGGGTGGGGTATCTGATTTGCATGCAAATGATCCTACTTTTGCACTAATGGATAATGATCCATAGAACACATATCGACGCATGATATTCGATACATTTGGAATGGAGTACGTACCTAACCATTCGTCTAATGAAGAGGAGACACTAAATTTGGATGATCAAAAATTCTATGACTTGTTGCATTCAGTCCAAAAACCATTATGACCGGGATGTACAAATCATTCTAAGTTATCAGTAGCTATATGGTTGCTTAGCATCAAATCTGAAGGTAATATTTCACAATAATTTTTTGATCAAATAGCGGGTCTTATGAAAGAGACACTTCCAGCCGATAATACCATACCTCAAGATTTTTATAGGACAAAAAAATTGGTATCCAAACTTGGGCTTACTACTAAGAAGATAGATTGTTGTATAATGGTTGCATGCTGTATTATGATGAACAATCTGAAGATAAGCAATACAAATTTTGCAGGGCTGGTAGATATAAATCTCGGTCTCATGCAAACAGTAAATATAAAAGGTGCCGATGAAGAGAATGCATTATTTACCTCTAATTCCTAGATTAAAAAAATTGTATGCTTCAATTAGTTCTGCACCACATATGACATGGCATTATGAGAACAGGCGTGTGCCAGGGATATTGTGTCATCCATCAGATAGAGAAGTCTGGAAATATTTTGACTGACGCTATCCTGATTTTGCAGTTGAACCATTTAATGTCAGGCTAGGGCTATGTGCTAATGGTTTTACTCCTTACAGTCAGTCATCAGCCCCATATTCTTGCTGGCAGTAATTGTTACTCCCTATAATCTGTCACCTGAATTGTGCATGACATTCCTTATATGCTCTTGACAATAATTATTCTGGGTCCACATAATCCAAAGAGCAGGATAAATATGTATCTACAGTCTTTGATAGATGAGTTGAGATATTTGTGGGAGGATGGTGTCCTAACATATGATATTGCAAGAAAGCAAAATCTTATGATGAGGACTGCATTGATGTGGACCATCAATGACTTTCCTGCATATGGAATGCTGTCCGGATGGAGTATAGCTAGGATATTGGCGTGTCTATATTGTATGGACCGATCAAAGGCATTTACTTTGAAACATGGTTGAAAGAATTCTTATTTTGATTGCCATCGATAATTTCTGCCTATTGATCATATACTAAGAAGAAATAAGGATGCATTCTACAAAAACCGGATTGAAAAAGATCAACCTCCATGAAGGTTGACTGGAGAAGAAATATGGGAAGCTGTATCTTTCATTCCAAATGTAATCGAGCAGGGTTCATGCAGAGTTAAAGGATATGGGGTTACACATAATTGGTTAAAACATAGCATATTTTGGAATTTATCATATTGAAAAACTAATTTGATCAAACACAATCTGGATGTGATGCACATTAAAAATAATATATTTGATAATGTTTTTAACACTGTAATGGATATCAAAGGCAAAACCAAAGACAACGTCAAAGCAGAAATGGACCTTGTGTGGAATAGATTGTGCGAGCACTGGCGCACCGCCCAATATCAGGAAAAGTCAAAAAAAGCAAAAGCAAATAAGGCTTCTGATGGTGATGGTTTTGGTCCTTCACGTCATACCTGTGGCTCTATCACTACATCCCAGCATAGATACAATTTGGTAATCAATACCAACCGAAATCTTTAATATATTTATAATTCATATTAATAAAATATCTTGTTCTTCGAAATACATACTTTGAAGACTGGTACTGTGCCTTCTCCATCTGAGTTATTTATTCATACCCATCAGAGAAAGGATAAGACTTGGGTTGACAGGAGATCAGAGCATATTTGCATAAGTTAAAATTTTAATTTATTTATACTTTTTCTTATACTAACTGAATTAAATATTTCATTCTGAATTTAGATGTAACATGGAAGAGGCACAAACTCAAAGTAGTGCTGATTCTAGCCAGCAGCAAACTCCACTATCGGAATTGGATGTATGGATTCGTACTGTTGGTAGAAATAAGAAAGGAGGGGTGTATGGGCTAGGATTAGAGTCCACAGCATTGATAAAAATGTCAAATTTACAGGACAATCTTCATTCCTCGTACAATGGTTGAATAGTAAAGAATTCCAGGAGCAAGTACATAAGCAGGTTGAAACCGAAGTCAATACTCGGGTACAAGCTGCCGAGCAAGAAAGGGATGAATTATAGAGACGGGTTGAACACAATGAATGGATGTTGCAGGATATATTAGCCAACATAAATTTTCAGCCTTCAACAACTCCTGCAACTCCTGCTTTTACTGGTAATCCTCTGCAAGGAACTGGAATGAATCCTTTTCAAATGTATCATGCACAAGGATCACAATGAGGCGAGGAGGATAACGATGAGGAGGATGAGGATGAGGAGGAATAGGAGCATTACCACATTATTCATATTACCTTGCAGCACCTATTACTCTTATTTGTTTTGCTTTATATTATGAACTACACCTTTTCATATTTGATAGTTTTGTTATATTTTTGTTGTTTTATTATGCATTTTCATGGATTGCCCCCTCTTGTTATCTGCTGTTAGAGGCTGTGATGAGTTGCCTTGGTATCTTCATGATGTTTCAACTGCTGAAACTATATGCTGGATCGGATCATTTTGCTTGGATATAAATGGTGTTGTAATTTGGATGGCTTGCTATTATTGCAAGCAACCATTTGCTACCTTAGACCCTTCTTAATGTATAAAAAGAGGTAATCCTGAGCTTCTGAATCTTATTGTTTGACAGTTTTGTTCTGTTTTTATTATTTTATTATGCATTTTCATGGATTGTCTCTTGTTGCCTGCGGTTAGAGGCTGTGATGAGTTGCCTTGGTATCTTCATGATGCTTGAAGTGCTGAAAGTGTATTCTGGATCGGACCATTTTGTATGGATCTAAATGATGTTGCAAATTTGGATGGCTTGCTATTATTGCAAGCAACTATTTGCTCTGCCTTAGACCCTTCTCAATGTATAAAAATAGGCAATCCTGAGCCTCTGAATGTTATTTTTTGACGGTTTTGTTTTCTTTTTGTTGTTTTATTGTACTTCTTGGTGGATTGCCTCCTCTTGTTATCTGTGGTTAGAGGCTGTGATGAGTTGCCTTGGTATCTTCGTGATGCTTCAAGTGCTGAAAGTGTATGCTGGATCGGACCATTTTGCATGGATCTAAATGGTGTTGCAAATTTGGATGGCTTGCTATTATTGCAAGCAACCATTTGCTATCTTAGACCCTTCTCAATGTATAAAAATAGGCAATCCTGAGCCTCTGAATATTATTGTTTGACGGTTTTGTTTTCTTTTTGTTGTTTTATTGTACTTCTTGGTGGATTGCCTCCTCTTGTTATCTGCGATTAGAGGTTGTGATGAGTTGCCTTGGTATCTTCATGATGCTTCAAGTGCTGAAAGTGTATGCTGGATCGGACCATTTTGCATGGATCTAAATGGTGTTGCAAATTTGGATGGCTTGCTATTATTGTAAGCAACCATTTACTGTCTTAGACCCTTCTCAATGTATAAAAATAGGCAATCCTGAGCCTCTGAATCTTCTTGTTTTTCATTATATCTAACGATTAATTACAGTGTTGAAGTTATTGCTTATAGTATTTTTTTGTTGTTTTAGCTTCATTTGAACCCGGTATTCAATTTCACTTAAACCTATGTGTAAATATGGTAGTCTTGTACTTTCGAATGATATACGAGTTACAATATGTGGAAAAGAGAATTAGAGAAGAAGTTGTAAGTCTTGAATGAGAAGAAACACGGTGTTGTGGAAATGCGGAAGTATGTAACTTTATTTTCCAATATTTATCTTATTTCATGTACTTATAGCAGTGGTTTATAAAGAATTGCTTTTTCCATGTATATATATTTATTCTCTGATCTCGTAGTTTTTGACTATGACAATACCTTGTAAAGTATGATTACTGCTTTACCATAACACAACCAAAAACAACATAGGTTACTGGAACAAACATGTTCAATTTCTGGTTATATTTGGGAGGGGTATATGATATTTCAGGTGTCATTCATGTATTCTGATTCATGATAGTTGATTAGTGCACTGCTCAGCAGATTGCTTCCTCGAGAGTTTCAAAGTTTGGTGGGAGTCGGAATTCTCAATTGTTATGCGGTACACGCCTCATTTTGAAATCCCACAATGATATTGTCTTTATATATCTTTGCATGACATTCCATCTCTTGTTGTCTCCCAGCATTAAATAATCATATATTTTAGAAGGAAATGTCAATAATTTTTTTTTGTATGTGCAATTTTTGTGTTGATGGTATTGTTGCTCATTTCATTGGAACTTATTAGGAAACTGGCTTAATACTCAGTTCTATGTATTGGTAATCATCAATACATTTTTAGCAAAGTACTACCATTTTATATGTGCAAAATTGGCTGCCTTATATAGCCTTTGAAAAATGGCTGCTTTATATGGCCTTTGCTTATCTCTTGTTCCTATTGGATGCTGGAAAATGGCTACTTTATATGGCCTTTGCTTATCTCTTGTTTCTATTGGATGCTTTATATGTTGGCATTGTGCCTAATGGATTCTTTATAAGCTCAGCTGTCTGTGGCAAATTTATAAAATTCAGGAAAAAAAAATCAGTTTTACATATTTTTTTAATTATTCAATTTTAGCTAGTGATTTTGCAACCGATTTTAATTTTTTTTATTTTTCTTTTTTTTAGCAATCGATTTTGCAACCGATTTTTTTTCTTCAGATTTTTATTTTTTTGCAATCAATTTTATAATCGATTTTATTTTTTTTTTAAAGATTTCTATTTTTTTGCAACTGATTTTGCAACCGATTTTGATTTTTTTCAAAATTTTATTTTTTGCAACCGATTTTGCAACCGATTTTTAATTTTTTTCAGAAATTAATTTTTTTTGCAACCAATTTTTTATTTTTTTTAGAAATTAATTCTTTTGCAACCGATTTTTAATTTTTTTTAGAAATTAATTTTATTGCAATCGATTTTGCAACCGATTTTTTATTTTTTTCAGAAATTAATCTTTTTGCAACTGATTTTTTTTTGAAATTAATTTTTTTGCAACCAATTTTGTAACCGATTTTTTTATTTTTTTTAGAATTTCTTAAACTATTTAAAAATAATTTATTTACTGATTTTTTTATTTTAAAAAAATAAAAATACATCAAAATTGGTTGCTAAATTTTGCAATAAAAAAAAATCGGTCATAAATTTTTGCAACCTATATATTTGCAACCGACTAATTTTGGTTGCAAAATCGGTTGCAAATTAATTTGCAACCAATTTTCAATTATTAGCAATCAAAAAATTGTTTGCTAAAACTGGGTTTTCTTGTAGAGTGAGTTCACCCCAGGGCTTAAGCATTAAATCCCCTAGATCCCTCTCTCATAATTTTTTTGATCCAACTAGAGAGAGAAAGGAAGAGTGAGAGAGGAAGAGAGAGAACAAAATGCACTCTCTTCTCCTTCTTCAAAATAGAGGAGATCTCTTCTCTTTTTCTTTCCTTACAATTAACCAAGATCAAGGGCCGGTGACTAGGGGTAGTGGTAGTTGGATGATGCTCAACCACAGCATCACCAGCGATAGTGGCTGACCGACAATTGGAGAAACTAGGAGGAAGAATAAGAAGAAAAGAAAAAGAAACAGGAAAAGGGTTCGAGGCTAGCCAACCCCGCAATGGTGGCCCTTAATGGTAGTAATCCTGGTAGCTTTAGCCCTTGATTGCTGAGCATGCTCAAGTTCGGTGAAGGAAGCTCGCTTAGTAGAAGAAGAAAGGGAAGGAAAAGCAGGGAAGAGAATGTCTAACATAGGGTAGCCGGTTCTTCAGTCAAATCTAATGATCTCTAATAGAAATTTAGACAATCAAGCTATCAACAGTGACCAAGGAACTCAAACAACTTACAAAGTACACCCCATGGAAATTCACTGATATCTTATGAGTTTTTGTTGGTGATGGATTGGGATTTGATAGATGGAGGAGAAGGCCCTCTTATAGACCGATTAATCTAGTGGCCTCTAGGTGTAGGATTTTGCACGGTGCTCCCAAGTCTTGAAGAGACTTGGGAGGTCATGGTAGGGATATTCGAGATAATCCCTGGGAGCTTGGAGGTGTGCCAAGCGGATTTCTGGAGGTGTTCTAGAGGTCTTGGAGATGTTCCAGGGAAGACACATAGGTTTGGAAGGCTTAGGTTTATAAGTTTTCAATGGTCCCACGTCATGTTGGGTCAGGGGTTTGACCCAGGATTGAGAGAGCTTGTGAGACATGGGTGTACATGGGCTCGGATTTAAAAATTTTCTCAATTAACTTGTTGGGGGGAGTTTTTGAGAGATTGTAACATAACCTAGTTGGGTTATAGGTTTAGGTCTAGAGGTGTAGTCGGTTTTCTTTGATGTGAAAAGGGTTTGAGGCGAGGTAGTTAGTTGGTTAGTCAGTTAGGTGGTTGAGTCCTAACCGCTTGAGGTCTAACTAACTAAGGAGCATAACTATCTAGGGATCATAACCATCTTGAGCCTAATGTCCAGGCCCAAGAATTAGTTGGTTGGTTGTAACCAACTAGGAAGGCCAATCTCTTTTGGAGTCCAAACCGTCCAAGACCAAGATAACCACCCATATGCTATAAAGAAGGGGGGGCAACATTTTGAGGTCTAGGACCGAAAGTGAGAAATCAGAGAGAGGGCACATGGAGGGGTTTTTCTTGTGTGTGGAGCCTCTTGGAACCGTGAGGGCTTGGGACAGTGAGATATTTTTATGTGGCTTAGAGAAGGGAAGCTGTGCATGAGGGAGTCCATAAGTTGGAGCTTCTTCTCGATTTGTAAGAGGCTGGTGTCATCTTGTATCTTGTAATAAGTTCTTCTCCAAGGATAATAATACAATCTCTTTTTTCTCCTAATCTCTCTTCTATATTTTCTCCTACTTCTTGGTTTATAAAGAAGGCTGTCATCATCACGTCAGGAACTCTCCCACGTTGCTTCTGCGGTATATACTTTGATCCCAGATTCCCAACAAGTGGTATCAGAGCGGGTTCGAGCATGGGGAGAGGAGGTTTCTACCTTAGAATCCCTTCGAGGTTTATCTAGAATTTTGAAGAAGGGTTCAGATCTAGGATTTCCTCAAGATGTTGAGAGGAAGGATAAAATCTGGGGCTGCTGTCTACACCCTCTTTATATCAGGTATCTTCTTTAAGGATTTTGTTAATCTTTTGTTGTTTGTGATTGTTTTGGAACATGAAAGGCAGCGGGGTGAAAATTGGTGTAGAGAAGTTTAATGGAAAAGGAAGATTCACCATATGAAAGGTTAGGGTGGAAGACTTGCTGGTTCAGATGGAATTAGATCTGGTTTTGGAAGATAGGCCAGGGGGTATGAATGACAAGGAGTGGATATCCTTGGAGAAAAAGGCATGTGCCACAATTAGGGCTTGTCTAGTGGATGAAGTTTTGTATGGCATGTTAGAGGAGAAGACATCCAAGGGATTGTGATCAAGGTTGCACACCATGTATATGGAAAAGAATATGTGCAACAAGTTGGTACTGAAGAAGCAACTGTACAGCCTTCGGATGCAAGAGGGTGAGGATGTTGTGGGACACATTCAGCGGTTTGACCAGATGAGCGTGGATTTGCTCAATATTTGGATAGATTTTGAAGAGGAAGATAAGATTCTGCTGCTTTTATGTTCACTACCCGGGAACTTCGATCCATTGGTGACTACATTGCTGTATGGAAAGGAGATGCTAGTATATGAGGAGATCATATCAGTGCTAAGGTCCAATAAACAACGAAAATGGATGACGAAGAGGGAGGTCTTCCAAGAGGGCTTGGCTGTATCGGAGAGGCCAAGAAAATGGAAGAAAAAAGGTGAACAGGTGGGATGGGTATAGTCCAGAAAAGGTAGCATGGCGGGCAAGTGCTACAGGTGTGGTGTAACAGGGCATTTTAAGCAGGAGTGTCCTCTTAGGAAGAAGTGCAAGGATGGAAAAAAGAAAAGTTCGGATTTCTTAGATTCAGTTGCTGGGTCACGGGAAGAGTCATATAAGCTCTTGGTTATTTCGTAGGAGCCTGCAGGGTGCAATGTATTTGAAACAATCTCGAAGGGGTTCGTGGTGAGCGAAGGGTCTGAGGAGGCAACATTTGGGTATGAGGTTCAACTGCAGGCTCAGCAGGGCAGCGTTGAGTTGCTGGTCTTAGGATTTCTTTCTATGATATCAGGAGGACTTCAGTCTCAGGTAGAGCACCAGAAAGATGTGGCTTTACGGGTGGAGCAGGATTCGGCATGAGTTTAGAGCGAAAGGTGCAGGAAAATTGGCAATATCCTAGCATGATCTCCAGTGGTGCACTTAGCCAGGTGGAGCAAAGTGTGCAGAGATTGGCATGGTTATGAGGAGTTGGTATCAAGTAGAGCTCTAGTTACAACGAGTACCGGTTCAGGTTCACTATGGTCTCTCCAGGGAAGTCCAATGAAAAGACTGATGCAGCTGCCAGGCAGAAGGAAAGCTATAATGGTGGTGCAAGGATACAAGCAAGGATTTTCAGCTATGAATGCGGTCATCCCAAAGGTCTCCAGGAGATCTCAACAGTTGAAGGGTGTTGGCAGAGGCAAGGAGATCCGTACAAGAGGCTGTTAGGACATGCAATTATAGCAGGATTGTACAGGAGGATATTACCATGTCTGCCAAGGCTTGGGGGCACCAAGGTGGAGATTGTAGGGTTTTACGTGGTGCTTCCAAGCCTTTGAAAGACTTGGAAGGCCATGGCAAGGATGTTCGAGGCAATCCCTGGGAGCTTGGAGGCGTGCCAAGCGGGTTTCTGGAGGTGTTCTAGGAAAGGCACACAGGTTTGGGAGGTTTAAATTTACAAGTTTCCAAAGGCTCCAGAGTCATGTTGGGTTAGGCTCCAGAGTCATGTTGGGTTAGGGGTTTTATCCAGGGTTGAGAGAGCATGTGAGACATGAGTGTACATAGGCTTGGGTTTAAGAATTTTCTCAATTGACTTGTTGGGGAGAGTTTTTGATAGATTGTAACATAACCCAGTTGGATTATGGGATTTAGGTCTAGAGGTATAGACAATTCCCTTTAGTGTGAAAGGGATTTGAGGCTATGTAGTTAGTTAGTCGGTTACGTGGTTGAGTCCTAATCGCTTGAGGTCTAACTAATTAGGGAGCCTAACCAACTAAGAATCCTAACTACCTAGGGGTCCTAACGATCTTAAACATAATGTCTAAGTCCAAGAATTAGTTAGTTGGTTGTAACTAACTAGGAAGGCCAATCTCTTTTGGAGTCCAAATCGTCCAAGACCAAGAACGGTCCACATGCTAGAAAGAAGGGGGGGCGATGTTTTGAGGTTTGGGACCGGAAGTGAGAAATCAAAGAGAGGGCGCATGGAGGGGTTTTCTTATGCATGGAGCCCCTTGGAACCGTAAGGGCGTGGGACCGTGAGGTATTTTCACGGGGCTTGGAGAAGGGAAGCAGTGCATGAGGGAGTCCGTAGATTGGAGCTTCTTCTCGATTTGTGAGAGGAGGCTGGTGTCATCTTGTGTCTTGTAACAAGTTCTTCTTCAAGGATAATAATACAATCTCTCTTTTCTTCTAATCTCTTTTATATATCTTCTCTTACTTCTTGGTTTATAAAGAAGGCTGCCATCATCACGTCAGGAACTCTCCCACGTTGCTTCCGCTGTATATACTCTGATCTCGGATTTTCCAATACCAGGAATCTATCTTCCAACGGAACTGACAAAAAGAAATGCACTCCCATCGAAAGTCCTCTTCTTCATTTTCTTTTTTTTTTTGGCTTTGCTCTGAGATTCATGTCCAAGTTTGGCACGTATAATCTTTGACATATGTCAAAGTTGAACTTTCAGACTTTTGCATTTGTTTCCATAAGTTCCAAGAATTATGATTTATGAAGGAAACAACATAAAAATGTACATGAGAAAATTTAGTTTCTTAGGACCATATTTGATCCTTTCAGATACATTGTGCGTGCTAGATGCTAGAGTACTTGTTTTGTTTTTTTTAAAAAAATATAAGTTAGTGACGATGAGACAGGAACATTTCAAAAACCTTTCATAACCACCGTGGTCTTCAAAAGTCTAAGACATGATATATAACATATATACTGACAGTTTACCTTATCCAAAAGCAAAAATCAAAAATAAACTAGTACACGTACGGGAAATAGTTGATTGTAACAAGAAATTCTTGAGTTGTTCGATTAAATTAAGTTTCATTTATTATACTATTATTTGTCCCTGACAAGTTTTGTAAATGTTCATATAAAAGAATGCTTTACATATAATGTAAAAATCCGGAATCAACCATTACTTTCACCATATGTAACCATTAGACAGCATAACAACTTAACTATATCATCTTATACACATATTCAAAACATTATTTGAGCCCTTGAAAAATATTATAATGTTATAGAAGCCATTATTATAAGAAATCCTATCTTCATTGCCTGCATGCATGGTCCAATGCCTTCGAAGATACGAGTCGATGAGTTTTTATTTTGGGGAAGAAATAAGTTATTAATCCGATCTAGAAATTGAAATTTGATTCTAAAAAGAAGAAGTAAAAGGGATTTTTTTTTAAAAAAAAAAAATAGGCCATGATTGACCCTGTGGGAGAGGTAGGTGAGAATAAGACGTGACGTTTAGTTATATGAATCGTCAGATGGCACATCCGACGGAAACGACGTGGTTGCCTACGTTGTGGGGCCCTTTTGCCTGTCCCAACTCCGATCGCCATCACTGGAACGAACCATGGGTTGCTTCCCCCCTGCACCCTTCTTTGTTTTCTGCATTTAATTATCTTTTGTACAGTCGCTCTCCATGGCCTTGGACGTACAATTACTAAGTTATAGGTCAAATTTACATACAATTTTCATAACACATGTTTTATTGATCCATACTGATTTGGTAGTTCTCTCTCTATCGCTATAAATACCATGTCTCTCCATTGTAGACACCTCCATGACCTCCTTATAGACCTCCATTTCTTCTTCTAATCCATATATATATATATATATATATATATATATATATCCTCCTCCTTCTTCGTGACCCACACCCATCTTGCCTTCCCACCACAAGCTTTTTTATCTCTCCCTCTCACCTCCAAAATTAAGCTCCCTCTCCCTCTCTCCTTCTCCTACTTCTTCTTCTTCTCCTCCTTCTCTTCTTCTACTACTACTGCTACTACTACTACTACTACTACTTCTTCTTCTTCTTTCCACCAAAAGTTTCTTATATCTCACTTCCTCTCATCTCCAAAAGCACCACCCCCTCTCTCTCTTGTTGTTGTTGCTGTTGACCCACACCCATCTTCCTTTCCACCAAAAGCTTTCTTTTATACACACCCTTCTTCTTCTTCTTCTTCTTGACCCACACCCATCTTCCCTTTCTACCAAAAGCTTTCGCTTCTACAAACCCTCCATCAATCAATCCCCATTCCGTCCCAAACACTCACCGATCCCGTTGCACCCACCACACCGTGCCGATCCTTCATTCCGTTTCACCCTAAAACTCTAACTTTAAACTACCCCCGGAAGTACTTAAAAATAAAAAAACACTGCAAGGATGTCAGCCGCCATCTCCGCCACGAATTCCGACAGCTCGAGCAAATCCGGAGCCGGCGAAGGGCGGCCGAGCCGCTACGAGTCGCAGAAGCGGCGAGACTGGAACGCGTTCGGGCAGTACCTCAGGAACCACCGCCCGCCACTGGCACTCTCGCGGTGCAGCGGAGCGCACGTGCTGGAGTTCCTGCGCAACCTGGACCAGTTCGGCAAGACCAAGGTCCACATCGCCGGCTGCCCCTTCTTCGGCCACCCCTACCCCCCGGGCCCTTGCCCCTGCCCGCTCCGCCAGGCCTGGGGCAGCCTCGATGCTCTCGTCGGCCGCCTCCGCGCCGCCTTCGAGGAGAATGGCGGCCACCCGGAGGCCAACCCCTTCGGCGCTCGGGCAGTGAGGCTCTACCTCAGGGAAGTAAGAGACTCGCAGGCCAAGGCCAGGGGGATCACTTACGAGAAGAAGAAGCGAAAGCGGCCGCCACAGGTGGTGGCAGCAACGGCGTCCGCAGCGAATACCATGGTGCATCCTGATCTGAATTCGATGAATCTCGGCAACACAGATTGCTCAATCTATACCAGTATGACCATGTGGTAGTGCATGGTGGTCAGGCCAGCGACGATGCTGCCATGGTGGTCGTGGATTCTCGCAGTGCTGCTTTCATGCCACTATCAGTGTTTAATTAGTATGAGTTGTAGCTCTTGTTATAGTATATATATATATTAGTGTTGGTTTCTTGGTATTGTACAAGACGCTGAGAAGTAGGCTCTTATGCATGGGAGTGGTAGGATAATCTCTGGTTTAATTTACAGACACTGCTGTGGTTCTCTGGATGTTGTAATGTGTTTTAAAACTTATGCATATGTTTTGTTCTTCATGATGTTTTAATGGTTTTGTGTTTCTATTTGGTGTTGTGGTTTTCTTTCATGTGCTTGTTTGATTTGATATTTTGTTTATGTTGAGGAATCAAAATAGAGTTGATGACAGATCACCAAGGCAGATGACTGTGGAAGATGCATGGGTTCTTGATTGAAACTTGGTGGCTTAATTTGGACCCCCCCCCTTTTTTTTTTTTTGGTTCCTGAATATGACAATGGAATATAAACTGCCGGCTGGTTGCTTTCTTATATGTTGTGATGCATCAAATCACATTTGGTTCCTGATTTCATTGTTGTAGAAGTTGTGAAAGTTGGATGATCAGATAATTTTGAAATCATGCAACAGAAATATATCAGCATGAAATATTTCTCTTCCTATTCTCAAAAAAAAAAGAGGGTATTTTTCTTCGAAAGATTTTGATATTCTTATGCTGATCTTCAAGATCCTCTTATACTCCTTCCTAGAATTATGTAGGCAGCTTCATGAATTGATAGGAGATAGAACTATCACCCTTTGCTATTCAAGTACCCATGGTTAAGGTAAGAGACCAGATTGTATTTCTAAAGTCCATTTGAAGTATTATCCACTGTGGTTTTGGATTTGCAGAGATTTTTCGAGAAGATCAGTAGTCCTAGAATTTTAAGATGAACGTAGCATCGATCGATGTTGCATGGTTCAAGCATGCAGTACTTATATATGGGATCATAAGATCTCTCTTAATGATTCTATTTCTTCTCCTCCTTTCTTCTTCTTCTTCTTCCAGAATGGTAGAGGAATAAGATCCCACCTTATTTATTTTCCAAAAGGACATGTCACATTGCACTGATAAAAAAGAATGCCATGCTTGCATGATTTCTATGGCCTTTGGCCTCCTTATTTGACTGCTAAATTATGTCATACAAATTCTCACAGAAGCAAGATTATTTGAGCTGAATTTTGATAAATCGCAGTCGACATGTCTGGCCACAAATAAATATTTTAGAGAGAGTAAATAATTAATTCCTATTACATGAATAAGAAGAATTTTGCTCTAGTACTTTATTATTTTTCAGTGAAAAAAAGTTGAAATCCATCGTCACCATTGTTGCTAGGGATATTAGAAGAAATTAATTAATGAGAGAGATGGATCACTTACGGCTTGAAAACCGATCGATATAGCAACTGATAAGTAAAATAAATATCGTAATTTGAAAATTAGATACCATGTCTATATATATATATTTTTTTTTTAAAAAAAAAACCTGCCTTTTGAAAGGATCCAACTTTAAATGCAGACCTATTACTCTTCCTAATTATTTCAAGCTATTCATTTTCCAAAAAAAAAAAGAAAAAAGGGAGAATATTTTGAATAATCTAACATAAAAGATTGTTGTGCAAGCAATTGCATATATATTAGGGTTATTAGGTGCAGGTGTTTACTAGAAAGTCAATATGGACCACCTAGCTGAATGGTGGTCCTGATTGAGAGACACCACCATCCAGACCACCAAGAATTTGGTGGAATTCAGATTTCCCATTAGATGCACTCCAATGTGAGGTACGTTCAAAACGCGTTATGGTGGACCTAGTCGGACTGTCACAGACCAGGAAAGCATTAAAAGCCCCAGTTCTTTTTGGTTGGAATATTATGGTTATCCTGTGGTTTGTAGTATTTGCTCCAAGGGCCGCGTGTATCCAAAAGATATATCAAGAACAACATACGCTGGTTTTTTGAAGTATAAACATCAATATATCAAGCTGAATATTAAAATTTCTTTACTATACTTTGTTGACTCTGATCTTGATTTTGATGATTGATAAAATATTTAAGTATATACGAGTACTAATTATATTTTAAGTGTATTTTTTAGATCTTAGTACTAAATCATGTTTGATGAAGAAATGCTTGTATTTAAGTTGAAAAGGTCCTTAAATTAATGGAAAATCAAATATATGGATTTTGGAATTAATATGGAAGAACTTGAAAAGGTTAAAGTTTCAATTTGAAGATGTTTCAGTAATGGCACAGGCAAGTGTCGATACCTGGAAATGAAGTGTCGACACCTGAAGATCAAGTGTCGATACTTGAAGAGTGAAGTGTCGACTCAAAGCCTGAGACAAACAGAAAACTTCAGAAAGCACTTTCAGTCAAGTGTCGATACCTGGAGCTAAAGTGTCGACACTTGGAAGTGAAGTGTCGACACCTGGAGAATGAAGTGTCGATACTTGAAACTGAAGTGTCGACACCTGGAGGAGAAGTGTCGACACTTGAACAGTAACGGCTAGTTTTTTGGGCTGCAGAACTTCTCCAACTTGCTTCCAAACGGTCATATTTTCCTCCCTAATGGCTATAAACGGTCATTTAAGTGTTGGGAGGCTATATAAATATCAAAAATCAAATGGAGAAGTAATCATTTGGTGAGTTTCTTGAATATTCTTAAAGGATTCAATAGTTGAGTGATTAAAAGTCTTCAAGCTTCCAAGTTTTAAAGAGAGCATTCAAAGTCTACATCTACAAGCATCAATCAAAGGCTTCATCAACTTGAAGACAAGATCTTCATCAACAATCAAGGGCTTCAAAGAGATATTTATTTTATTTTAGAAAGCTTTTATTGTATTTATTTATATTTGTTCTTACATTGTTTACTTAAGATTTTTGGTGAATCTTGGAAAACCAAAGAGGTTTTTGGTAAGTCTTTGAAAACCAAAGTGGTTGTTGGTGAGCCTTGAAACCAACTAGGATTTTACTTGTGAGCCTGAAGCTAAAACAAGTTGTTTAGGTTCTTGGTTATCCCATAAAACCAATGATGGTTGTTGGTGAGCCTTGAAACCAACTAGGATTTGACTTGTGAGCCCGAAGCCAAAATAAGTTGTAAATGTTGTTGGTGAGCCTAAGTTATAAAACCAAACTTAGTGGAATTCCGAAGGGGTTCTTGGAGAGTGGATGTAGGTAGATGTAGGTACTTGGTTGGCACCGAACCACTATAAATCTTTGTATTTGTATGATTGTTCATCTTGTGCTTTTATTTCTTTATTTCCGCTGCATTTATTTGAAATACCCAAGCACTTGAATTGCATTAGCACATACTTACTTTAGTTCATAGATATTTGAAATAGTACAAAAGTGGTGCGGACACCAAAGGCACCAGAATAAGGCAGAGGCTTCTCAACCCTCTGTAATTGATCAATAATTTATGAGTCCATCTGTAATAAGGGCTTAGCTCATCTGAGTCCATTTTAGTTGTTATTTGAGTATTTTTAGTTGTTATTTCACTTCTGTACTAGTCAGCTCATGTTGAGCTAGTTCAGTCCAATGCTAGTTAGCTCATGTTGAGCTAATTTTATTTTTTTGAGTCCTGTCCAAGCATACTGAAGACTCAAGACTATATTATACAAGTGAAGACCAAGTCCAGCCAGATTGAAGACATGGAAGTTTAGCCCAAGTCCAACCCAGTTTGAAGATTTGAAGACCCCAGGAGAAAAATCAGAAACCCTGATTCCTTGCAGATGCCCTCCAGATGCCCAGATTCCCTTCCAGATGCCAAAGTATATTCATAAATAAGGGCATCCATGATTCCAGAGGTCCATCTGCATCCTAGCCCAATGAAATCAAGCCCAGGTGCCAAGCCCAAGCCCCTAAGAAGCAAGATACCAGGGAATATTCCTGCTACCTGGCTACCAGGCCACCCCAGCTTCCAGAGGCCCAAACCCATGCACCCGGGCCCCTTTGGGCCGGCCTTTTGCTGCTCCTAGAAGCCCAACACGCCCCCCTAGGCATCCTTGGAGTCTTGACCAAGTCAAGAAAAATTTTAGGGATTTTTCTACCTAATATTTCCTTATTTTCTAGCTAGGGTTTGAGAGGGAAAAGGATTCTTATGTAAAGACTTATGTACCCTTACTTGGAGCCCAAGGTTAAGGGTCTATTTAAGGGACCCTAGCCTCTTGTATGAGGGGAATTTTTGATGAATGAAAACCTTGAGTTCTTCTATTGAGTTGTGTGATACCCTGCTGTGTGCATAAAGGGGTTTGCGAGAGTTCTTCTTCCCAGTGCTGCAATCATCTTCCTGCTACCAACAAGCATCTCAGATCCCTGGACGCCCACTCCAAAAGAAGCCTTCCCTTACTGTTTTTCCTTTATTTTCTTGTTCCTTTGTGAGTTTTCTAACCCCTGACAGGTCGTTTGCAGGTCCCCGAGTTCCTACGAATCCAACGACTCCAGCCAAGCCTCAATCGGATCACCGAGCAGAAAGCCGGGTATCCGCGGGTCTTTGGCTCGATTTTCCAGGCCGCATCCGTCGAGGAATGAGAGACCCTTTTGCTGCGATCTTCACAGACATTGTCAGGTACACCCCTCTACCTCCAGTAGTTTTATTGTAGGAGAACTTGCCCTAACCGAGGCTTCTCAGCCCCGGCGATCCTTCTTTTCTACTTTTCTAGGTCCTAATCTGCATGCTGATCTTCTAAAATTCATATAAAATTCCCTATAACTTATTTTAATCTGAAATTCGGGAATTAATCACCCAACCCCACATATAAAACATATAAAAAAAATTGCATGCATATTAGTTCCGCATCAGTTGGTATCAGAGCTTAGATTAGGGCTTGTTTTCTGTAATTTTTCAGTCCGTATATACTCTGTTATTTTAATTATTTCTCCCTGTTAAAAACTCCAAAAATTCTGAAATTTATTTTCCTGGATTTATCATAATTCACAATAATTTTAAAACTTTTTTCAGATTTTATTATGGCCTGTGAATTTTCTGAAAGCCGAAATAGGGCCTGCAAATTTTCGGCTCTGTTTTTTTTAGCAAGACATGTTTGGAAGTTTTAGGGTTTTGTTTAGGAGTTTTTGCATATTTCTTAATTTTAGTATATTTCCAGTATATTAGGTCATGATTTGCAAGTTTTCTTCTATTTAAAAAAATACCAAAAAAAAAATATATATATATATATACATATTTTCCAAAAATACCAAAAAAAAAATAAATAAATATCTAAACCCTAATTTGCATCCTCATCTGCCTGCCATCATTGCATAATTTACTTTTAAGGGCACTCTTGCTATATCAGATGGGGGGAGGATTTGATCACCTCTCCTTAGCCCAAAACCACATCCCTTGCATTCAGTCCCAAGCCTTAACCTAAAATTAATTAGACTTAATTTGCCCTAGTGGGCTAGGGACACCAACTGGTCGGGTCCGGGCTAGTGTTAGATCACTGTGTCAAGTTAACCTGTGTGTGCCTTGTGCTTAGTGTCTAGAACGGTGGTTTAGGGATTCAATCCCGAAGGGCTTGTGTGCTGGTCCGCCTACCTGGCCAATCTCTGATTGGTGTCTAGGATTGGCAATCAGGGACCTAACACTCCCCTTACACCTGCCTGGCTGAGTACAGGGTTACTATAGGCTAGTTTGCCACCCTGATTGAGCATCTAGTTTGGACTTTAGGTTTAGTCAGCTATAGTCGGTCTGATCGAGTCTTGCATGAGCACTAGATCAGGAGTTTCATATCACCCACCTCCTTCATAAATGTCTGAACCCATGGAAAATTTACAAGCCCAAATAAAAGCCCTAGCTGATCAAATTGCCCAGATAACTATCCAGATGACCCAGTTAACTCAGTCTCGTATTCAAACCAATGATAGAATTGACCATCGTGCCAATAGGTTTGGTCAGTTAAAAGTCCGGGTAGGGACCCCAAGAAAAACCCATGGGTCACAGTCTGAGCCAGATCCTGACTCCCCTCAACCTAGGAGGACCCCAAACCCTGATCTATACCATGAGGTCGAACCTAGGAGAGCCCCTTATCCTGACCCGTACTACAATCCTCAACCTACGAGGACCCCAAACCCTGATCCATACCTTGAGGCTGAACCTAGGAGAGCCCATCATCCTGACCCAATCCCTAAGGTTAGTCCTAGAAGACCCAATCAGGATTTTATAGACCAAGAAGATAGATCCTATTTACCCTCTCCCTATAAGCCTAGTATACCCACAACCTATAGATCTTATGACTCTAAATCCTATGAACCTAGAACTTATGAATCCATAACCTATGAACCTAGATCCTATGACTCTAGATCCCATGATCATAGATCCTATACACCCATACCCTATGAGCCTAGTAGACCCAACACCCAATATTCTGACCCATATAGGGAGTCAAACCCTAGGAGAACCCAATATTCTGACCCATATAGGGAGTCCAACCCTAGGAGAACCCAGTATTCTGACCCATATAGGGAGTCCAATCCTAGGAGGACCCAATATCCTGACCCATATAGAGAGCCCAACCTTAGGAGGACCCCATACCTTGATCCAACCTTAGAACCTGATCATAGAGCTGACCCAAAATCCTATGACCCCAGATCCTATAATCCCATGACCCATAGATCTACACCCTTGTCCTATGAGCTTAGAGAACCCATAACCCCTAAGTATCAGCCTAGTACTAGTCATGCTTCCCCTAGTCAACTTGAACCCTATAGGATGAGTATCCCTAAATATGAACCCAATAGTGAGCCACTACCTCTTATACAACCTGAACCTACTAGGAGTGGTACCCATAATCAGAGACCAGAACCTAACCAATTTCCTGCTAGCCGACCTTCTCCAACCATTCCTGAGATTCGCAAGGCTTACATTAACGTGGAAGTGTATGAAGCTGATGTGAGCCTAGTGGATGAGTATGAGGGAGAAGAGGAGACACCTTTAGTAGACCTAGAATTAGCTGACCCAGTAGATACCCAGGTAGATTCCAACCCAGAGCTAGTTGACCTTGACCACATCCAACCTAAAGCTATAATGGAAGAACAAATAGAGGAAGAGAACCTAGGTACTGCTGCTAGAGCCTTACCTGAGGAAACCATAGAGGAGAGCCAAATTATAGAGTCTAGTCCAAAAATACAAGAACCAGAAGAATTTATTAAGGACCTGATCTCTTTGAATCAATACCTTCAAGATGAGTCCCCTCCTATAGTTCCCATTAAGGACCTCTTCCCCGAAATTAGTGACCCATCCTTCCATTATGCAAATCCTGTAGATATAGCTCAACCTCATAAGGTTAACCTCATTAGTATAGGATTAGTTCCTGACACCCCGTCTTTTATCCTATTTTATCCAACTAACCATGAACCTTTTTCTCTACCTTACCAAACTAATTCTGAACCCACTTCCTATTTTCTGCCCTTTCCTGACACCTCCAGCATTTCTAGGATCATTAGATTGCATTTAGCTGAGATTAGCATATTGCATGCATTCATCACGCATGTTAGGTTTGCATCTTACTTCTGGCATACTCTTTGGAATTTGCTAGGAGTTCACTGTAAATTTTCATGTGCATGTCAAGCTAGGATCAAACCTAGAGAACCTATAATCTATTAGGTTTAGATCCAAAGAGTTCAATAAAATTTCCTTCGATAGGAATGCATAGTCGAGTCTGTTAGGTGTCAGTATGAGTCCTTTGCATCATTTGTCTGCATGTGCCTAGCATGTTCACCACCCGCACTAATCTTAAAACAACTGGCTAATTCCCGAAGAAGGGTCAAAGAATTTGATGTAGTGGATTCTATCTTGGTTAGGCTTAGGCCTAAAAGAAGCTTCATGCTCGCAGAGCCGGACCTTTTAAAGTGATAGAGAAGGATTGGATCAAATGCCTAGGTGTTAGACTTGCCTTCGGATTTGGGCATTAGTTCTACCTTCAATATTACAGACCTGGTTGAGTATAGGGAACCGGCAGCGATACCTAGTAAGGCCTTTGGACCTATTCCTTTTCATTGTGAGTGACCCTAACCCAGAGTGTCCACTAACAAATTGGCCTGAGAGAGGAGAACGGATCGAGCGTATCCTGGACGATCAAGCCATCACGACCCGGGGCCGTGACTATCAATGCTTCCTGATCCGATGGCAAGGCCAGCCAGAGTCGGACGATTCGTAGATTTCTCGAGAGGACTTGCAATGCCTCAACCCAGACCTTCTCGAGAGATATGTGAGCCAGTCTGATCTTCACTCGACAGGGTCGAGTTCCTCCCACCCCGGGAGAATTGGTGCGGACACCAAAGGCACCAGAATAAGGCAGAGGCTTCTCAACCCTCTGTAATTGATCAATAATTTATGAGTCCATCTGTAATAAGGGCTTAGCTCATCTGAGTCCATTTTAGTTGTTATTTGAGTATTTTTAGTTGTTATTTCACTTCTGTACTAGTCAGCTCATGTTGAGCTAGTTCAGTCCAATGCTAGTTAGCTCATGTTGAGCTAATTTTATTTTTTTGAGTCCTGTCCAAGCATACTGAAGACTCAAGACTATATTATACAAGTGAAGACCAAGTCCAGCCAGATTGAAGACATGGAAGTTTAGCCCAAGTCCAACCCAGTTTGAAGATTTGAAGACCCCAGGAGAAAAATCAGAAACCCTGATTCCTTGCAGATGCCCTCCAGATGCCCAGATTCCCTTCCAGATGCCAAAGTATATTCATAAATAAGGGCATCCATGATTCCAGAGGTCCATCTGCATCCTAGCCCAATGAAATCAAGCCCAGGTGCCAAGCCCAAGCCCCTAAGAAGCAAGATACCAGGGAATATTCCTGCTACCTGGCTACCAGGCCACCCCAGCTTCCAGAGGCCCAAACCCATGCACCCGGGCCCCTTTGGGCCGGCCTTTTGCTGCTCCTAGAAGCCCAACACGCCCCCCTAGGCATCCTTGGAGTCTTGACCAAGTCAAGAAAAATTTTAGGGATTTTTCTACCTAATATTTCCTTATTTTCTAGCTAGGGTTTGAGAGGGAAAAGGATTCTTATGTAAAGACTTATGTACCCTTACTTGGAGCCCAAGGTTAAGGGTCTATTTAAGGGACCCTAGCCTCTTGTATGAGGGGAATTTTTGATGAATGAAAACCTTGAGTTCTTCTATTGAGTTGTGTGATACCCTGCTGTGTGCATAAAGGGGTTTGCGAGAGTTCTTCTTCCCAGTGCTGCAATCATCTTCCTGCTACCAACAAGCATCTCAGATCCCTGGACGCCCACTCCAAAAGAAGCCTTCCCTTACTGTTTTTCCTTTATTTTCTTGTTCCTTTGTGAGTTTTCTAACCCCTGACAGGTCGTTTGCAGGTCCCCGAGTTCCTACGAATCCAACGACTCCAGCCAAGCCTCAATCGGATCACCGAGCAGAAAGCCGGGTATCCGCGGGTCTTTGGCTCGATTTTCCAGGCCGCATCCGTCGAGGAATGAGAGACCCTTTTGCTGCGATCTTCACAGACATTGTCAGGTACACCCCTCTACCTCCAGTAGTTTTATTGTAGGAGAACTTGCCCTAACCGAGGCTTCTCAGCCCCGGCGATCCTTCTTTTCTACTTTTCTAGGTCCTAATCTGCATGCTGATCTTCTAAAATTCATATAAAATTCCCTATAACTTATTTTAATCTGAAATTCGGGAATTAATCACCCAACCCCACATATAAAACATATAAAAAAATTGCATGCATATTAGTTCCGCATCAAAAAGTTTTATAAAACCCAATTCACCTCCCCTCTTGGGTTGCCTACCTGAGCCTACATAATTAATGGAAGAGAAATTTATTGACCTATAATAAATATTGTCTACAATAATGTTAGAGATAAGGATGAAAGTGAACCGGTCCAAATCCATTTGTGTATCCAAATCCATTCGAATATGAATAGAAATTTGAAAATATTCATATATGCATCTATGTCCGAAAAATGTAAATTGGTATGAATATGTAATTATCCGATTCATATCTAAATATTCAATTTTATTTATAGTACTATTTAAATTTATATAGAACTCGTTAATAATTAAGAAAAATATATAGCCATAAAAATATGCTATTAATTCGATTTACCATCTACTTAGTAATATATCTTTAATTCTATAATTATAAAATTTAATTATCTAATTAATTATATTTGTATTTATATATATACTTGCAATATCCAATTTGTATCCATTTTTATTTAAAATAAATATGAATATGAATTTTTGTATCCAACTGATATCTATATATGTACTTGTATTCATAAAAAAAAAATGAATATGGATATACTACTATCTGATCTGGTTTCAGCCATTGTTAAAGATGAACCTAAAAGGAATGTTTCACAAACAAAGACCCATACAGCTTTAAATATTCCACAAAAGTATGATGGTTATTGTTATGCATGATTTTATCAACTTGAATAAAGGTCCTTCAACTTTGTTTACACAATAACATATAAGTATGAGGTGATATTAATTTGGTGACCCAAATGCGATCATTATGGTGATCTTAAATTATCATTTGATCCTCAATTATTTAAGATCATTGTATTTGATATGCTATGTTTCAATCATTAAAAATTTATCATTATCTGTGAGTAATCTATTTGGTTTGCCATAGAAATTGAAAATCACTAAGCATATAATGCCAAATCTATCTTTGATATATTTGATATATTTTGCAACTACCAAACAAAATTTTCATATAAATCATTAGAAAACATACATGAATAGCTAATAGTAGGTCTAGGCAATTTGTATATAGAATTATTTGGCCAGCTCAGTTATAATTTTGATAGCAAAATTATGAATACTATAAAAATATATTAGTTGTTATAATAGAATTAATATTTTTATTTATACTTATACTTATTTTTATTTTTATATAGATATTTAGTTTGCTTAGAAAAAAAAGATAAATAAAATTAATATTGTTATAATATATTAAATAATTTTATAATATAAGCATAAAGTATAATAATATATTTTTATTATAATTATTAAAATATAATTGAATAGTAATATGATAAAAATATGATTGATATTTGTTACAGCCGTGACAGTGACGTGGCCCGGCTCAGGTATCGCCGAATGCGAGCGAGCCACGTGTGAGTTTTCCTGCCAGAATCAGCGCCACGTCCTCAAGGCTGGGGTCGGCAAGACCGCACCGCCCGATACTGTCTGGAGCAAACAGCTCCCGCCGAGGTCGAGTTCGGCGCGAAGTTCCCCCACCGACTCATCTGCGCCCGGGCTCAGAGGAGACCGCCCCGGGTGAGGTTAGCCGAGGTCGGCTGACCCTCCGCCTTGCGCCAGGTGGCCACCCGGAGACGGGTCCACCTCGGCCGAAGCCAGGCGATCTTCTGCCACCTTGCCAGGTGTCCACCCAGGAGGGGTCCACCTAGGCCGAGGTCGGCTGACCCCCCGCCTTGCACCAGGTGGCCACCCGGAAACGGGTCCACCTCGGCCGAAGCTAGGCGATCTTCTGCCACCTCGCCAGGTGTCCGCCCCGGAGGGGTCCACCTAAGCCGAGGTCGGCCGACCTCTCGCCTCTCGCCAGTCAGCCCCCGGAGACAGGTCCAACTCAGCCGAAGTCAGACCGCTCGTACGGAGAGGCCCCCGGGGAAAGCGATGGGTCCCGAGGCCATCCCTCGGGCCGTACCGACCCCAGACGGCATCCCGTACGGAGGGCGGCGGCACGCGGAACGTGACTTACACTGGCCCGACAGGTCCCGCAGTCGAGAGATCCAATCCTGACGGAACAGGCCCCGTAAACGGATGGCGCCCACGCACGGGAAAAAGAGCACTCTCACGAAGCCCGAGGCCTGACGACTGGCCGCTCTGCCAGCGCCGCCCTCCCTCCTTTTCTCTTCTGTCCTTGCCTTCTTCTCCCTGCTGGGCCCGGCGGACGAGGTCGGAAAGCCGCCTGGCCTCCTTCACCAAAAAGGGAAAAGAAAGGAAGACAGGGGGAAGGAGTTTTCGAGGAGGAAAAGGACAGGCACACGACGGAGGGAAATAAAGAGGGAAGAATCCGGAGATTGCAAGGTAAGCCAACTAGCCTGGGGACAAGGAGGAAGCACCGGCACAAGGCCTCGCTCCGAGAAAGAAACCAGAGATCCCGAGAGGGGAATACTGGACGCGAGCTCGGCAGGTAGGCCCAGCCGAGATTCCGGTCCCCGGCGCTTTCCCTTCACTAGTTAACTCTCCAAATCTGGGACCCTTTAGAGGGCCTGGGAGGGAGAGTCTGTTCCTTCTCGTCGTCTACTGACTTGACCGTCGGAGCCCCCTCGCCGGAATCCCCGGCCAGGGTCCTCTAACCCTTTTGTTGCAGGTTTCTCGCAGGAAGGGGGGGCTCCCTTGCCAGGCGGTCAGGGAGGATCGGCTGATCCTCGGCACGGGCGCGGCGACAAGGATGGCAACAGATTGGCGCGCCAGGTAGGGGGCAGGACACTAACCCCCAGAGGGAACTAGCTTTTTGCAGGTGTCACCCTCTCCAGCAATGGTGGTCACTCGTGGTCGCGAGGCGTCCACCAGCCATGTGGGAGAAGCCCACTCCCCTCCGGGGGGCTACACCCCCGAATGGGAGCTTCCGGCCCCCCCTCCTCTTCTGCAGCAGCCTACCCCGGCGGACGGATCCCTTGCGGCCATCGTCCAGCAGCTGCAGACCTTGACCTCAGCGGTCCGACAGCTTCAGCATCAGCAACGGTCCCTGGCCACTCAGCCGCAGCCAGGGACCCCCGCGGCCCGAGTCGCGGGACAGCACGGGAGCCTGCGCTCAATCCAGGGCAGGCCGTCCCATCCGCAAGCCATCTCCAACCCCCGAGGGAGCCACCAAGCTCCCCCGAAGAGAAACTATTCCGGCTCGGAGGATCACGAGAGTCGATCCCCGGCCGATGGGGCCGAAACGGCGCATCGCAGCAAGCGACGCCGGGGCCAGACCTCGCGCCGAGACCGATCGGCGCCCCCCTCACCTGCGGTCTCGGTGGAAGACTCCACCGACGAAGCCATCAGGCGCCAGGCCGAGAGGCGCCTAGAAGAGCACGAGCGCAAGTTGGCAGAGTTCGCCCGACGGTTCGCCGACCTGCAGAACTCGTCAGCTGACCCGGCGGGCTACGACTCCCGCCCCCCTTTCTCCGAAGAAATCCAGGCGGAACCGATCCCGAAACGGTTCCGCATGCCGCAGGTGGACCCTTACGACGGGACCACCGACCCCCTGGACCATTTGGAGAGTTATAAAGCTCTCATGAGGGTCCAGGGCGCCACCGATGCCCTTCTGTGCATCGCCTTCCCTGCAACCCTTCGGAAGGCCGCTCGAGTCTGGTTCGCCCGTCTTGAGCCCGGATCCATTTGCTCCTTCCAGCAATTGGAAGGAAAGTTTGTGGCGCATTTCGACGCTTGTCGAAAGGTGCCAAGGGAGGTGGACAGTCTCTTCTCCATCCGCCAGCAGGACCAGGAGCTGCTCCGAGACTACATCGCCCGGTTTAAGACCGCAGCCCTGGAGATCTACAGCTTGGACGAGCCCGTCGCTATGCTGGCTTTAAAGCGCGGGCTCAAGACGTCCCGCCTGACCTATTCCCTGGACAATAAGCCGCCCAGGATGTATTCCGAGCTCCTCCTCCGCGCCCACAAGTACATCCGGGCGGAGGAGGCTGACCGCACCCGTCGAGAGCTGGACGGGAAGATTCTGAAGAAGTCAACCCCGAAGGACGCCCCGGGAGCTTGGAGGCCCGGGCCATCAGCCGACCCTTGCCCGAACCCAACGCCGAGGGCCGAGTCTGCCCCCGAGCGAAGGTACACCCTTCTCCTCGCACCTCGAGCCAAAATCCTCATGGAAATCGAGGGCGAACGCTACCTCCGCCGACCTCCACCTCAGAACCTGGGGGCCGCCCGAGACAAATCAAAGTACTGCCAATTCCACCGCGAGCACGGGCATGACACGGAGGAGTGCCACCATTTGAAGCGGGAGATCGAGGAGCTGATCGGGAGGGGATACCTCAGGAAGTTCGTCAAGAACGAGGCCCCCTCCGAGAAGCAGCCGCTCGCGGCCCTACCACCTGTCCCTGCGATCGACAACCGGCCAACAGAGAAGCCCGTGGGCATGATCTCGCGCGGGTCCGGCCGAGCAGAGAAGAGAGCCCGGGAAGTCCCGGAGAATGTAATCCCTCCCAAGGGAGGGGAGTCTAATGACAATGTAAACAATGATGCTGTGGTGGTCGAGATGACCATCGCAAAGCATCCTGTACATCGAATCATGGTGGATAGTGGAAGCTCGGCCGACGTACTCTTTTACGATGCTTTCTCTCGGATGAATTTGTCTCCCGACCAGCTAAAGCCAGTGCACATCCCACTGGTAGGTTTTACAGGGGACTCCATGGGGGTCGAAGGGGAAATCACTCTCCCAGTTACCGTCGGATCCCCACCTCGGCAGGCGACCATCATGGTAACTTTCACGGTCGTCAAGCTCCCTTCGCCTTACAACGCCATTCTTGGGCATCCCGGGCTCAACCAACTAGACGCCACCGTCTCCACAAGGAGACTGCTGGTGCAGTTCCCCACGCCTTTCGGGTTCGGGGAAGTGAAGGGGACGATTCAGCCAGTCCCGCTCTGCCTACAGACAATCCCAGGCACCAGGGGCGCAGAGCTCGCCCACGACGTCGAGGACCTCGACCTGAGGGAAAAAGAACCCAAGGGAGGGCCCGTAGAACGCCTGCTCTCCTTTCCCCTTGGTTCGGACCCCCTGAAGACGGTGCAAGTTGGGGCCCAGCTCCCCGAAGAGGAGCGAACCCGCCTGCTGGAGTTCCTCCGTGCCAACGCCGATGTGTTCGCCCGGTCGGCGGCCGACATGCCAGGTATTCCGCCCGAGATTATCATGCACAGCCTGAACGTGGACCCAGGCAGCCGCCCGGTCCGCCAGAAGAAGAGAAGCTTTGCCATGGAGAGGCAGAAGGCGATCGACGAGGAGGTAGAAAAACTTCTCGCCGCCGGTTTCGTCCGAGAAGTCCAATACCCCAGCTGGTTAGCAAACATGGTCATGGTAAAGAAGAGCAGCGGTAAGTGAAGGATCTGCGTGGACTACACCGACCTCAATCGAGCTTGCCCGAAGGATAGCTTCCCTCTGCCGAAGATCGACCAGCTGGTCGACACCACCTCGGGGCACCGTCTCCTGTCATTCATGGACGCTTTTTTCGGATACAACCAGATCCGGATGAATCCGGAGGATGAAGAGCGCACTGCCTTCATAACTGACCGCGGGACTTTCTGTTACAGGATGATGCCCTTCGGCCTCAAGAACGCGGGGGCGACGTACCAACGTCTGGTCAATAAAGTCTTCAAAGACCAGATAGGCCGCAACATGCAGGTGTACGTGGACGACATGCTGGTAATGAGCAAACTTGACTCGGACCACGTAGCCGACCTGGCGGAGACGTTCGGCAACCTCCGGCGCCACCAGATGAAGCTGAATCCGGCGAAGTGCGCCTTCGGGGTCTCCGCCGGAAAGTTCCTAGGGTTCATGGTGACCCAGAGAGGAATCGAGGCCAACCCGGAGAAGGTCCAGGCCATCCTGGACATGGAGCAGCCAGCCTCCAAGAAACAAGTGCAGCAGCTGACCGACCGGGTTGCGGCCCTTAGCCATTTTATTTCCAGGTCGGCGGACCGCTGCCGTCCCTTCTTCAAGGTGCTGAGGAAGATGAATGATTTCGCCTGGACCGAGGAATGCCAGCAGGCCTTCGAGGAGTTGAAGAAGACGCTCGCATCACCACCTCTGCTGTCCAGGCCCGAGGAAGGGGAGGAGCTTACCCTCTACTTGGCCGTTACCCCGGAGGCCGTCAGCTCTGTCCTGGTCCGAACCGACGACCACGGGATCCAGCGACCGGTGTACTATACCAGCAAACTCCTCCGGGATGCGGAGCTCAGGTATTCCCGGCCCGAGAAACTCGTTTTTGCGCTAATAGTGTCTGCCCAGTGTCTCAGGCCCTATTTCCAAGCGCATCCCATCGCCGTCTTGACGGATCAACCACTGAAAGCGGTGCTCAGCCGACCCGACACCTCGGGGCGATTGGCCAAATGGGCACTGAAACTCAGCGAGTTCGACATTACATACCGACCGAGGTCGGCAATGAAGGCACAGGTGCTGGCCGACTTCTTGGTCGAATGCGCAGGTTTGGGCAAGGAGCCCGAGGAGGACTCCTCGGCCCAGCCGATGGAGGTCGGCACCAACGAGCCCGGAGAGGACGCCTGGATCCTCCATGTAGACGGAGCCTCAAACTCCGGCGGGAGCGGAGCTGGGCTCATCCTTGCCAACGGCGACGGAGTCGTCGCCGAGTGCGCGCTCCGTTTCCAGTTCCCCGTGACAAATAACCAAGCAGAGTACGAGGCACTTCTCACCGGACTGAGGGTCTCCCGCGAGCTGGGCGTGACCAACCTCAGAGCTTTCACTGACTCCCAGCTCATGGCGGGGCAGGTGTCCGGGGAGTACGTCGCTCACGACCCCCAGATGGCAAGGTATTTGGAGCTCGTCAAGGCGGGCGCGTCCAAGTTCCGGCGCTTCAACATCTTCCATATCCCCCGCAGGGAGAACGCCCGCGCGGATGCCCTCTCTCGGCTGGCGACCCTGCCGGACACGATGCTGGGACGCGCTCATGTGGAGCGACTCGAAGTCCCAAGCCTCGAAGTACCGGCGGAGGTCCATCAGGTCAGCCAGGAGCCCGGCTGGATGGACAAGTACGCTGCGTACATCACCAGCGGCATTCTGCCGGAAGACCGAGATGCGGCTCGCCTCATCAGGAAGAAGGCCGTACGGTTTGTCCTGATGGACGGGCAGCTGTATCGAAGGTCCTACTCTTATCCCCTCCTCAAGTGCATTGAACCCACAGAAGCCCAGCTTGTGCTCCAGGAGATTCACGAAGGCATCTGTGGGAACCACATGGGGGCAGGGCATTGGCATACAAGGCCCTTCGTCAAGGCTACTTCTGGGAGACGATGAAGGAGGACGCCGCCGACTTCGTGAAGAAGTGCGACCGGTGCCAGCGTCACGCCACGGTACAACGGCAACCCTCCAACCCGATCTCTCAGCTCTCAGCCCCCTGGCCGTTCGCCCAGTGGGGGATGGACCTCCTGGGCCCATTCCCGCCGGCATCCGGCCAGCGGAAGTTCCTGATAGTGGCTATCGACTACTTCACAAAGTGGGTCGAAGCCGAACCCTTGGCAAGAATCACCGAAGAAAACGTCGCCAAGTTCTTCTGGAAGTCCATCGTCTGCCGCTTCGGCCTCCCCCACACCGTGGTCACCGACAACGGACGCCAGTTCGACTGTCGAGAGTTCGAAGATTTCTGCAACGACCTCGGCATCAAGCATCGCTTCACTTCGGTGGCGCACCCCCAGACCAACGGGGAGGCTGAGATCACGAACAGGACCATTCTTCAGGGCCTCCGCACGCGGCTGGACCAAGCCAAGGGCAGGTGGGCCGACGAGCTTCCCAGCGTTCTTTGGGCATACCACACCACCCCAAGGACGGCTACTGACGAAACCCCATTCAACCTCGTCTTCGGGGCCGAGGCAGTCATCCCGATCGAGCTCAGCATACCCACGCTGCGCGTGGAACAATACGACGAGACAGAAAACCCGGCCAGGATGATGCTCAACCTAGACCTCCTCGAAGAAACAAGGGACAAGGCCCGAATTCGAATGGCGGCATACCGGCAACGTGTAGCCAGATATTATAACTCCCGAGTACGACCGAAGGTTTTTCGTCCCGGGGACTTGGTCCTCCGGCGTGCAGAAGCCTCCCAGCCACGAGAGTGCGGCAGCTTTCACCCAACTGGGAAGGCCCTTATCGGGTAGCAGAAGCCCTCCCTCACGGAGCATGTTACTTGGAAGAATTGGGAGGTGCCAGGTTCCCCCGGACATGGAACTCCTCGAACCTGAGAATGTACTACCAGTAATGTAAGGCTCCCAGTTTCTCTAACAAAGCTTCTTCACTTCAAACATTCTTCTCTAACTTGAACAAGAAGGCCTGCGGCATCGAGCTCAGTCCGGAAGATCCTGGGCTTCGGCCTGGAAGGTGGCGTCGAACCCAGTTCGTCCATGCAAGCCCGGAGCACAGCTCAGCAAGCCGCGCAAGGTTTGAGAAAGCCTGCGGCATCGAGCTCAGCCCGGAAGATCCTGGGCTTCGGCCTGGAAGGTGGCGTCGAACCCAGTTCGCCCACGCAAGCCCGGAGCACAGCTCAGTAAGCCGCGCAAGGTTTGAGAAAGCCTGCGGCATCGAGCTCAGTCCGGAAGATCCTGGGCTTCGGCCTGGAAGGTGGCATCGAACCCAGTTCGCCCACGCAAGCCTGGAGCACAGCTCAGCAGGCCGCGCAAGGTTTGAGAAAGCCTGCGGCATCGAGCTCAGTCCAGAAGATCCTGGGCTTCGGCCTGGAAGGTGGCGTCGAACCCAGTTCGCCCATGCAAGCCCGGAGCACAGCTCAGCAAGCCGCGCAAGGTTTGAGAAAGCCTGCGGCATCGAGCTCAGTCCGGAAGATCCTGGGCTTCGGCCTGGAAGGTGGCGCCGAATCCGCTTCGCCCGTGCAAGCCCGGAGCTTAGCTCAGTGAGCCGCGCAAGGTTTGAGAAAGCCTGCGGCGTCGAGCTCAGTCCGGAAGATCCCGAGTTTCGGCCCGGAAGATGGAGCAGGAACTGTGTTGTCCGCGCAGGCATGGAGGCAGCCCAAAGTCGGACCTGCTCAAGATTCTTACCTTGCCGCGACACGGCTCTGCGAACCCCGTCCTTCGGTTTAGTGTGGAAGGACCAGGCCCGCAGTTGCCTCAGGTATCCCAGACCGACATCTCAGGAACAAACAAAGAAGAAGAAAAAGAAGAACCAAAGATGATAGACAAGTTGTTGTAGAAAGTAAGTCTTCATTAAAACAGGTACTCAGTACAAACTGGGAGCCCCGACAGGCCGGGACTCCCCAAAAAGAAGGACAAAGAAAGCAAAAGTACAAGGTGACGGTCACTGGAGCGCAGGATCGGCGCCGTCCGCCGGAGGTGCGGGCGCCACCTCTTCAACCTCCACGACAACCGGCTCCTGGGGCTGTGTCTGGGCCGCGGCGTCATCGGCCGGGGGTGCTGCAGGTGTCGCCTGAGATGCCGCCTGGGTCGTGCCGGAGACCCTGCGCTCGCTCCCCGGCTTCCTGCCACCGACGACGACCCCACTCAGGTCCAGCTGGGGGAAGAAGGCCCCCACCTTTTCCCGGCACATCCGGAACCCCTTCAGGAAGGAGTCCACGGTGGCCTCCCGGACTTCCGACGTGAACTCGTCGGAGGCCCGGAACTTGGGGACGGCCTCCAGTGCTTCTCGCTTCGCCGCCTCCAGGAGCCCGTTGATGTAAGAGCTCCGGTCCTTCGCCACGGCCGCCTCTCGCCGGGCCTCGTCCAGCTGACGCTCCAAGAACAGAGAGTGGGCCTGCAGGCGGGCCTTCTCCGCCGCGTCCCCCTTAGTACGGCGCTGGTTGGAGGCCCGCTCCTCCGCCAAGGAGGCCTCCAGCTCTTTGTTCCGCTCCTCGGAATGCGCCAGGTCGGACTGAAGGGCCTGCTTCTCAGCTCGCAGCTCGGTCCCCTTGTCCATCAAGTCCTTCACGTCGGCCGCGAGCTTTCCAAGCTTCTGCTCCCGATCGGAGTCCCGCTTGGCGTTCCCTACGAGGTAGTTCCTCAGTAGGAGGACGTCGTTCCCGATCTGCAAGGGCAAAAATAACACATGTCAGTACCGAGGCAGAAGGCCTCGGATTGGAAGAGAAAAGAAGAGTCAAAGTTCAGACTTACCGCGAAGAGTTGGGGCAGGATGCCGAGCAGCGCATCCGCATAATCTCGGCCGCCCCGAGCTCGGCGGTCCCGGGCGGTGGAAGCGTACTCCATCACCCTCTCCGCCAGTCCTCGGTCGAGGATGACCGAGTCCCGGTGCGAGATCACCGGTGCTGGGCCCTTCGGGCCGATCCCCGTGACAGCTGCCCCCTCTGCTGGAGCTGCGGCCGACGGACCGGCGGTCGCCACTGGCGGTGCCGTTGGGCTGCTGACAGGAATGGGCCCGGCGGTGGGCAGAGCGGCGGGCGCCGGAGCTCTCTCGGCAGCGCCGCCAGGCCGTGGGGCCGAGATGCCAGGGGCGCCGCCCTGAGGAGGTCTGGGCGGAGAAACAGCAGCAGCTAGGCCGGGCACGGTCGCCGCTGCGACCTCTTGGCTCATCTCTGTGCGAGCCCTCTTCGCCACGGGCTCGTCCACGTCGACGACCTCCCTCTGGGCCGCTCCCTCCAGAAGGTTCTCCAAGGAAACTTCATCCCTGCAAAGTGAAGAAATCAAAAGGTTAGACGGTTCAATCTTAAAAAGAGAGGGGGGGGCAGAAGTTAATGCGGGGCCAAATCTCACCGGTCTCCCGGATGGGACTGATGCCGGCTTCAAAAAGATTCTGCTCAGAGAGCAGAACCTCGAGCGCCGGGACCACGTCACTCAGGAGCTGGGTGTAAGACTCCTGGTCCGCAGGCTCAACTCGGGAATTCCGGTTCGGCGACCGGTCCGGTTCGCTCCAGGCCCAGTCGACGTCGTCGACCGAGGCAAAGAAAAATCGGCTCTTCCATCCCTTGACCGAAGAAGGGAGGTCGAACCGGAGACACCTAGGCCGGGGCGAAATGTACCACCAGCCATCATCGGTGGAGCACTTCTTCAGGGTGAACAGGGCCCTGAAGAGAGAAAAACGGGCAACAAACCCGTGGAAATGGCAGAAGACGATGAAAGAGAAGATGACCCGGATGGCGTTAGGAGCCAGCTGGGCCGGGACGAGCCGAAAATGGCTGAGGAAGGAAAGGAAGAAATGATGCAGAGGAAAACGAAGACCCCCGAGGAGGAAATCTTCGTAGAAGGCAATGCGGCCGGGGCCACTCATGGTGACACGCTCCCCGGACCGCGGAGCAAACAGACGGACAGATCCCGGGATGCCATAGGCATCCCGGAGCAGAGAAAGATCACCTTCGGTCATGGTAGAGGCATGACCGGAGGGACCGGCGGAGGAAGTGGCGGAGCCGGAAGAGAAGCCAAGGCGGGGAGTGAACGGAGGGGCACGGCAGGCGCAACCGGAGGGGACCGGACCCCCCTGGGGATGCCAATAGTGATACCCCCGGGTTGCAAGCGCCGGCGGGCCTCCTCCAGAATTACCTCCTCATCCGAGGAGGAAGAAGATGGAGTCCTCGGCCGGGATGGACCGGCCTCGTCCGGGTTAGAAGAAACATGGCGACGGCGCGCCATGGAGAAGGAAAGGAGAAGGGGGCTGAATAAGAAACGAGAGAGAAGGAGAAGAAGACACTTACCCAAAAATGCACAGACGGGCGCGAGCAGCAGAAGTTGTTAGCCTGCAGCGAACCGCCCACGAAGCAACGGAAAAGGCCTCGTTCTGGAAAGTCCCCTCCCTTTCAAACTCAGCCGACAGCAGCCGTACCCATCTTTCCGCCTCAGGCCACTGGATGGTCGCCATGTGGGCACACGCCCGACACCGACGCCTCGTTAGCAGAGTAACGGCCTCTGCCCCGAAGCGACGCATTGATTGCGGGCAAGTAGACGACGCGTGGCGACTCCCCATAGGTCTTCAGCCACATCGAGCCACGACGAATGGAGATCGTGCCAATTATGATGCAAGATCTTCGCCTCTCCACGTCATGTCAGCAATTAATCCCGACGTTCCGTTCTACGATGCCCCGACGGAACGGCGGGCTGGGGGGCAACTGTTACAGCCGTGACAGTGACGTGGCCCGGCTCAGGTATCGCCGAATGCGAGCGAGCCACGTGTGAGTTTTCCTGCCAGAATCAGTGCCACGTCCTCAAGGCTGGGGTCGGCAAGACCGCACCGCCCGATACTGTCTGGAGCAAACAGCTCCCGCCGAGGTCGAGTTCGGCGCGAAGTTCCCCCACCGACTCATCTGCGCCCGGGCTCAGAGGAGACCGCCCCGGGTGAGGTCGGCCGAGGTCGGCTGACCCTCCGCCTTGCGCCAGGTGGCCACCCGGAGACGGGTCCACCTCGACCGAAGCCAGGCGATCTTCTGCCACCTTGCCAGGTGTCCACCCAGGAGGGGTCCACCTAGGCCGAGGTCGGCTGACCCCCCGCCTTGCACCAGGTGGCCACCCGGAAACGGGTCCACCTCGGTCGAAGCTAGGCGATCTTCTGCCACCTCGCCAGGTGTCCGCCCCGGAGGGGTCCACCTAAGCCGAGGTCGGCCGACCTCTCGCCTCTCGCCAGTCGGCCCCCGGAGACAGGTCCAACTCAGCCGAAGTCAGACCGCTCGTACGGAGAGGCCCCCGGGGAAAGCGATGGGTCCCGAGGCCATCCCTCGGGCCGTACCGACCCCAGACGGCGTCCCGTACGGAGGGCGGCGGCACGCGGAACGTGACTTACACTGGCCCGACAGGTCCCGCAGTCGAGAGATCCGATCCTGACGGAACAGGCCCCGTAAACGGATGGCGCCCACGCACGGGGAAAAGAGCACTCTCACGAAGCCCGAGGCCTGACGACTGGCCGCTCTGCCAGCGCCGCCCTCCCTCCTTTTCTCTTCTGTCCTTGCCTTCTCCTTGCTGGGCCCGGCGGACGAGGTCGGAAAGCCGCCTGGCCTCCTTCACCAAAAAGGGAAAAGAAAGGAAGACAGGGGGGAGGAGTTTTCGAGGAGGAAAAGGACAGGCACACGACGGAGGGAAATAAAGAGGGAAGAATCCGGAGATTGCAAGGTAAGCCAACTAGCCTGGGGACAAGGAGGAAGCACCGGCACAAGGCCTCGCTCCGAGAAAGAAACCAGAGATCCCGAGAGGGGAATACTGGACGCGAGCTCGGCAGGCAGGCCCAGCCGAGATTCCGGTCCCCGGCGCTTTCCCTTCACTAGTTAACTCTCCAAATCTGGGACCCTTTAAAGGGCCTGGGAGGGAGAGTCTGTTCCTCCTCGTCGTCTACTGACTTGACCGTCGGAGCCCCCTCGCCGGAATCCCCGGCCAGGGTCCTCTAACCCTTTTATTGCAGGTTTCTTGCAGGAAGGGGGGGCTCCCTTGCCAGGCGGTCAGGGAGGATCGGCTGATCCTCGGCACGGGCGCGGCGACAAGGACGGCAACAATATTATATTATATTATAGCATATATCATGAATACTATATATAATATAATATAATATATATTTTTACAGTAGTAACCAACCCATTCAGTCCTGGCACAATGGTGGGACCACTTGAAGAAATTAGTCCCTGTGGAGGTCAGTCGGCAGCTCGACCTGTCACTTCAGCCAGGTCAGGTCGGCAGCTCGGCTAGCCCACTTCAACCAGGCTGGCACCTCGACTAGGTCGGTAGCTCGGCAGCCTTGCTTGGAGCCATGCCAGGCGTGAAGGGCAACCCATTCTGGCCCATAAAGCTCTCCAGATCAGTCTGGCTCTGCCCCGCACGGTCCAAGCGCCACTAGAAAGTAACCGCGCACCAGCCCAGCCTTCGCATGGCTTCATCCTGCGGGCACTCGCAGGCACGTCCCAAGCACCCTCCCCGTGCCTCGGTCCGCGTGCAAGAGGGGCGTGAGCCCGTGCCAGCCCGGCTCTGCACCGCCCTCGGTCCGCATGCAAGGGGGGCGTGAGCCCGCACCAGCCCGGCTTTGCACCGCCCCAGGCTCCGGCTTCGGCCCTGCATCGACCGAGCGCTGCACGGCGCCTCCATGCCCGGTGCGGAGGCCGTCCCAGCGCCTCCGAGCCCGGCACCTCCGGGTTCTGCTTCTTCGACTCCGCGTGACCCGGTTGCCCGCGCGTCTCCCCCGGCTCCGCCTGAGCTCCGGCGCCTCTGAGCTTGGCACTGCGGTGCGTGCTCCCAGCTCGTCATGCCCCCCTCTGACTCTGTTCGCACCCCGGTATCACCGAGCTCGGCGCAAGTCCCCCCCGGTGCCTCTGTGTCTGGTGCAGCGCCACGGCATCCCCGAGCTCGATACAGGTCCCCACGGTGCCTCCGAGCCTGGCGCAGCACCCCGGCATCCTCGAGCTCGGCACTCCGGCGCCCCAGTACCCGACGTGGCGCGGTCATAGCATCTTTGAGCCTGGCGCTTCCAAGTCTGGCGTCTCCATCTCTGCTCGATGCGGGGGCAGCAAGGCCCCGCCCGCATGGCTCCGCCCTACACGTCCGTGTGGCACGCCCACCTCGGTCCGGCGGCTGGGGAGCTCCACTATCCGGCTCTGGCTCCAGTACACTCGCACCGGCCCGCTTGCTAGGGAGCAAAGCGCCCCTGCTGGCCAGCACGTCCCTGCGCCCAGCACCTCGGCAGTGGCTGGGAGCCACGCACGGGTCCGCACCGTGCACCACGTGGAGCCTCCGTAGGCTCTGCCTCGACCAGCATGCATGAGAGGCCCCCATGGGCCTTCTCTCGGTCAGCGTGCCTGACCGGCATCCTGGAGCAGCGTTCCAGTCAGCTCGGAATTTTGGCATCTCAGCCCAGCTTGGTCATCGGGTACACCATGCAGTTCGGTCTCATTCATGTGGGCCCAGTGCATTTCCCGAGGGGCCTATCCACATGGCCCTGGCGCTCTTTCCAAGGATCCCCCTCCACGTGGATCCTATGGCACGCAGCCTGACACGCCGTCTGCAAGGAAGGTTTGCATTTAAGTTTCCTAAGCTATTGTTTACGCTAACTAGTGAATGGTGCCATGCCTAAAGTACTGTACCCCTGCACCAACTTCCTGAATCACCCGGAAGAAGAAGGTTCGCCGACCCATCATGGCCTCACAGGCTATCCCAATGTGACAAGTCTACATCAAGACCAGCACACCTCCCCAGGAGCCATTCGTCTATACAAAAACTGGCATAGAGGTAAGGGGAGGTAAGTAAGAAACAGCACACTCTCTTCATTATCACCCTCTGGCAGCAGAGAGTCCCCCAAGCTCTCCACCTCAGAGGTCTCTTATTTTCTTCGATCGTACCACTGACTTGATCGTCGGAGTGCCTCTGCCGAAATCCCCGACGTAGGTCTTCCCTGTTTTACAGGTCCTGTCCGATAGAGGAACGATACAGTGAAGATTTCTTCCATCGGAGAGGCCCACAGGAAGACCATAACACAGTATCATGCCCCTTCAGCCCTACAACTACGAATATGTTCCCCTTGATCGTCTCCATTCGACGAGCCCGGTGACGCTGGCAGGGAGTCCACTCACCCGGGCCACGTAAGAAGCTACAGGCCAGGCGATCTAGGCGGCAACAGTTTGGCGCACCAGGAAGGGGTGCAGATCCACGCTCCTCAACAAGGTGGGATGACGGTTTCCACCTTTATCTTTAGTCCTCGGGGGGTAGACCGGGGGCATGGGGATGGGGGCACGAGAACTTCTTCCTCTCTCTCGAGGCCCCAAGGAGCGGCCTCGATCAAAAAACCTTCAGATGTGAAGGTGCGTCGCCACCCTTGATGGGGCAACAGGTAGCAAGCCAAGGATGGAGCCACCTTCCAGCGGTGCCACCATCCAGGAGCCCCACTAAAAAAAAAAAAAGAAGAAAAGGGAGAGGGAAAAGAAAAGAGAGAAGAAGGGAAAAAGAAGAGAGGGGGGAAGGGTCTGGCCATCGTGAAGAAGAAAGAAACCCATGCAACGGAGTTTGCTCCCATGCAACAGAGCTTACTCCCTCAGCAACATGGAGCCTCTTCCTCTCCCATGCAACATGCAACGGAGTTTGCTCCCATGCAACGGAGCTTACTCCCTCATGCAACGTGGAGCCTCTTCCTCTCCCGTGCAACATGCAATGGGAGTCTCCTCTCCTCCCGTGCAACATGCGACGGAGCTTACCCCCTCATGCTACAGGAGTCCCATTTTCTCCCACGCAGTAGGGTCTCGTCTCCTCCATGCAACGAGGCCTTCTCCTTCCATGCGTTGGAGTTATTTCCCTCATGCAATAGAGGTCTCACTTCCTCCCAGGTAGTGGAGGTCCAACTTTCCATGCAACAGGGGCCTTATGATCCCATGCAACGAAACTCCCTCCCATGCAACGGGACTTGCACCCATGCAGCGGGACTTGCTCCCATCCAACGAAGCTTCTCCCCAAGCCACAAAGCTCCCTATGCAACGGAGCCTTGCTCCCTCATGCAATCGAGTTTTATTCTTACGTGCAAAGGAGCTCGCTCTCTCCCAAGATGGCGGTCGGCAAACCTAATTCCGGCATGCACAAGGAAGAAATATATCTTTGTTTATTCATATAACTGGAGTTCAACAGGTAACTCCTTCTCCGCTATCTTTATAAAATAAAAAACTTTGTTTCGGTTTTACAAGAAAAGCTCCCGCAAGCTTAGAATGCCTAGGTCGGAGCCCTGTCCTCCTCCCCTAGGGTGAGCCCCTCGAAGGCTAGAGCCACCTGAACGGGAGTCGGGCCGTCGATGCCCTCCACCAGGCTGAGCCTCTTCAAGGACGAGCCCCCTGGACCGGAGTCAGGCCCTCATGGAGATGAAGCCCGGATTCCATGTCCCTCCGGCACCAAAGACCGGACCATGTTCCGGCACCGGCGAGCCTAGCTCCCAAGCATCAAAGCCCGGGAAAACGTCTTCCGGCATCAGGTCTCAGAGCCCAGTGCCAAGACCCCAGTCTTCGAGCCTAGCTCCAAGACACCAGGGACTGAAGCTCAGGCTTTCGACATCAACGTCCCCAAGCCCAGCTCCAAGATGCCAACTCAAGACCGGAGCTCAAATCTCTAGCCAAAAGAACTTCGAGCCAAGCAGCTCTCTATCTCAAACATCTCCGAGCCCAGCTCCGAGATGCCATGAGATCATGGGGCCACGTAGCTCCCATCAACGCCTCGAGCCTAGCTCCAAGGTGCCAAAGACCTGAGCCAAGATCTTAGACAACCCCTGGGCCTGAGCCGAGCTCCACGTCCAGGAAGGCCTCGAGCCTAGCTCCAAGGCAATCAAGACCGGTAACCCCTTCTCTGATTTCCCCACTCGAAAAGAAGACGAGAGGGGAAGGAAAGAAAAAGAACAAAGGGGGGAGCCGGCTGCCCCCTTCTTTGACCTCCCTACTCGAAAAGAAGACGAGGGGAAGGAAAGAAAGAGAACAAAATGGGGGCACAACCAGCGCCCTCTTGCCTCTGATAGCTCCCCACTCGAACATAGAAGACGAGAGTTGAAGGAAAGAAAGAGAGAACAAGAAGAAAATACAGTATCATCAAAGGCACCACTTCTCAAGTCCAAGACCGGAGCTCAGATCTCCAGCCAAGGGACCTGCGAACCACATATCTCTCAGTCCACAATACCTTCGAGCACAGCAGCTCTCAAGTGTCATAACTCAATCCCAAGCAAGATTAAGCCCTTCTCTCTGATCTCCCCAATCATATGCAAAAAAAAAAAGAGAGAGAGAAAGAAAAGAAGAAGAAGGGAAAGAAAAGAAAAGAAAAGGGAGGGAAGGAAAGAAAGAGAACGAGACGAAAGCACGGCAGCAAAACTATCACTTCTCAGTCGAAAATGTCCCGAGCCCAGCTCCAGGATGCTAACCCAAGACCGGTGCTCAGATCTCCGGCCAAGGTGCCTATAGGTGCCACGTCAAAGGAGGCCTCCGCATAGGACGCCAAGCCAACTCTCCAACCGGATCGCCCTGCCGAGCTGAGCTGAACTCCCTCGGGACAATGAGCCGAGCTCCATCCTCCGTCAAGTCGGACCGCAAGCTCGGGATACCTAGGCCGAAGCCACATCCTGCCCTCCAGAGCGAGACCCTCGGAGGTTAGTGCCCTGTGGTCGAGGTCGAGCTTAGCGCTCCCCGCCAATATGGAGCCTCTCCGAGCGCGCGCCCTCTGGACCGGGTCCGCCATCTACCCTTCATAGCAAGACCCTCGGAGGTTAGTGCCCTGTGGCCGAGGTCAAGCTTAGCGCTCACCCGCAAATGTGGAGCCTCTCCGAGCGCGCGCCCTCTGGATCGGGTCCGCCTCTGCCCTCTAGAGCGAGACCCTCGGAGGCTAGTGCCCTGTGGCCGAGGTCGAGCTCAGCGCTCACCCGCCAATGTGGAGCCTCCCGAGCGCGCGCCCTCTGGACCGGGCCCCCACTTTGCCTCCATCCACCAAGATGAAGTTTCGAGGCTCTGTATTCAAGCCAGAGTCAGTCAAGCTTCTTCATAAAACAAGTTGAGGCCAAACTCCCTAATGAAGCTGAGCTTCTCACCAAGTCAAGCCCTTTGATGAGACCAAGCTCCCTTCTAAGATCACACTCCTGTTGGAGATGAGAAAGACTAACCCCCACTATGGCTAGGGAAGGCAACACGATCCCCAAAAGGAGGAAGCTGTGAAGGCCCAGTCACTTCACGCACACCATGCAAGACTATGGGGTGGGGTTTTTGTCCGCCACTCCATGCAAACGTAACGAAAAGGGTGATCCTGTCCCTCCACACAATCCACTGGGATGCACAATGCCAACCCGTGGAAGCTTGCGGTGGCTGCAACTCCACCAGCTGGGTAGGAGATATCCTAGCATGACGAACCAGCAGCACTACCATCCCATGAAGGAGGACACGTCCGCCCGACTCCAAGTCTGGTGAACTCAGATGAAGCCGAGCTGAAATCAAGCTCCTCAACTCGGTCGAGCTGGAGTCAAGCTCCTCACTGAGCTCCACATCTACCGCATGACTCTCAGTTCAGCTCTTGCCTTACTCACAGTCCGGAGATGTCCACGGAGACTCCAAGAAGTCCCACCATCTACCGAGAAAAAGGGAGGGGAAGGAAAGAAAGAGAACGAGACGAAAGCACGGCAGCAAAACTATCACTTCTCAGTCGAAAATGTCCCCGAGCCCAGCTCCAGGATGCTAACCCAAGACCGGTGCTCAGATCTCCGGCCAAGGTGCCTATAGGTGCCACGTCAAAGGAGGCCTCCGCATAGGACGCCAAGCCAACTCTCCAAACCGGATCGCCCTGCCGAGCTGAGCTGAACTCCCTCGGGACAATGAGCCGAGCTCCATCCTCCGTCAAGTCGGACCGCAAGCTCGGGATACCTAGGCCGAAGCCACATCCTGCCCTCCAGAGCGAGACCCTCGGAGGTTAGTGCCCTGTGGTCGAGGTCGAGCTTAGCGCTCCCCGCCAATATGGAGCCTCTCCGAGCGCGCGCCCTCTGGACCGGGTCCGCCATCTACCCTCCATAGCAAGACCCTCGGAGGTTAGTGCCCTGTGGCCGAGGTCAAGCTTAGCGCTCACCCGCAAATGTGGAGCCTCTCCGAGCGCGCGCCCTCTGGATCGGGTCCGCCTTCTGCCCTCTAGAGCGAGACCCTCGGAGGCTAGTGCCCTGTGGCCGAGGTCGAGCTCAGCGCTCACCCGCCAATGTGGAGCCTCTCCGAGCGCGCGCCCTCTGGACCGGGCCCACACTTTGCCTCCATCCACCAAGATGAAGTTTTCGAGGCTCTGTATTCAAGCCAGAAGTCAGTCAAGCTTCTTCATAAAACAAAGTTGAGGCCAAACTCCCTAATGAAGCTGAGCTTCTCACCAAAGTCAAGCCCTTTGATGAGACCAAGCTCCCTTCTAAGATCACACTCCTGTTGGAGATGAGAAAGACTAACCCCCACTATGGCTAGGGAAGGCAACACGATCCCCAAAAGGAGGAAGCTGTGAAGGCCCAGTCACTTCACGCACACCATGCAAGACTATGGGGTGGGGTTTTTGTCCGCCACTCCATGCAAACGTAACGAAAAGGGTGATCCTGTCCCTCCACACAATCCACTGGGATGCACAATGCCAACCATCGTGGAAGCTTGCGGTGGCTGCAACTCCACCAGCTGGAGTAGGAGATATCCTAGCATGACGAACCAGCAGCACTACCATCCCATGAAGGAGGAACACGTCCGCCCGACTCCAAGTCTGGTGAACTCAGATGAAGCCGAGCTGAAATCAAGCTCCTCAACTCGGTCGAGCTGGAGTCAAGCTCCTCACTGAGCTCCACATCTACCGCATGACTCTCAGTTCAGCTCTTGCCTTACTCACAGTCCGGAGATGTCCACGGAGACTCCAAGAAGTCCCACCATCTACCGAGAAAACTCATAGTTTGGCATTTGCTGCACTTAAAGTCCGGAGATGTTCATGGAAAGCTCTGGAGCTCCAGTCGTTTACGGCTAGCCTCCTAACATGGCAAACCAGTGGCTCTGCCATCTCAAGAAAGAGGTAAGGATCCCTCCTTAATAATGAAAGCTCCTTTCTGGTGCAACTCTGTCCTTCACCAACACAGGAACTCATCCGTCCGACTCCAAGTCCGGTGAAGTTAAGGGCTGAGGTCAAGCTCTTCAGTTCAACCGAGCTGAACCTAAATAAAGCCGAGCTGAAGTCAAGCTCTTCGGTTCAGCCGAGCTGAACCCAAATGAAACCGAGCTGAAGTCAGGCCCTTTAGTTCAGTCGAGCTGAAGTCATGCCCCTTGGTCTAGCTAAGCTAAGGCCAGGCTCTCCACTGAGCCTTGCACCTATCATCCGGAGGTGTCCATGGGTGGCTTTAGGGGTCCAAACATCTGCGGCTCGCCTCCCAGCATGCCAAACAAGTGGCTTTGCCTCCTTATGAAGGATGTAAGGATCTCTCCCCAATAATTAAAGTTACCCTTTGGTACAACTTTGCTCTTCATCACTACAGGAGCTCATCTGCCCAACTCCGAGTTTGGTAAAGAAAGATCGGACACCCCGGTACCTAAAGACCGGACGCCCCGGTACCTAAAGATCGGACACCCCGGCACCTAAAAACCGGATGCACCGGCATCTAAAGCCCGAAGTCATCGGCACCTAAAGACCGGACGCCCCGGCACCTAAAGACCGGACGCCCCGGCATCTAAAGCTCGAAGTCACCAGCACCTAAAGATCGGACACCCCGGCACCTAAAGACCGGACACCCCGTACCTAAAGATCGGACACCCCGGCATCTAAAACCTCGGCACTCCAAAACCAAAGATACTGGCACCTTAAAATGGGAAATGCTGAAAGTCCCATGCCAAAAGCCTCATCAAAAGCTTTAAAGAATGCTCTGAGCCCAACCATGTGCCCGGTCATACATGTATGCACCCAAGTTGTGCGCCTCACCAATTTCTTCATCCGTGGCAATGCCTTCTACCCGGTCAAAGAGGAGTCCTACTGAAGTGATAGCACCATCATGATGCAATTAACCTTCAGTCAAGGTACTTATGGGCAAGTGAATTTCAAAAAACATCACTTTCTATTTCTGTTCTGCAGGTATGCTACGACATACAGCTGAATGGGTAAAAAACTACTTCCTTCGTCCAAAATGAGGAGAAGTAACGCCTTGGACTCAGGGAGTGGGGGTATCTGATACAATAGTAACCAACCCATTCAGCCCTGGCACAACGGTGGGACCACTTGAAGAAATTAGTCCCTGTGGAGGTCAGGTCAGCAGCTCGGCACATCACTTTAGCCAGGTCAGGTTGGCAGCTCGGCTAGCCCGCTTCAACTAGGTTGGCACCTCGACCAGGCATGAAGGCAACCCATTCTGGCCCACAAAGCTCTCCAGATAAGTCCAGCTTTGCTCCGCACGGTCCAAGCGCCACCGGGAAGCAGCCGCGCTCCAGCCCAGCCTTCGCATGGCTTCATCCTGCGGGCACCCTAGGCACATCCCAGGCACCCTCCCCGTGCCTCAGTCTGCACGCAAGGGGGGCATGAGCCCGTGCCAGCCCGGCTCTCACCGCTCTCGGTCCGCGTGCAAGGGGGGCGTGAGCCCATGCCAGCCCGGCTCTGCATCGCCCCAAGCTCCGGCTCCAGCCTTGCACCACCCGAGCGCTGCTCGGCGCCTCCGTGCCTGGTGCGGAGGCGGTCCAAGCGCCTCCTAGTCCGATGCGGCCCATGCCTGGCATCCCCGAGCCCAGCACCTCCGGGTTCTGCTTCTTCAGCTCCGCATGACCCGGTTGCCCGCGTCTACCCCGGCTCCGCCTGAGCTGAGGCACCTCCGAGCTCGGCATCGCGGCACGTGCTTCCATCTCGTCGTGCCCCCCTCTGGCTCCGTCCATGCCCCGGCATCCCCGAGCTCGGCGCAAGTCCCCCCCGGCGCCTCCGTGTCAGGCACAGCTCCTCGGCGTCCCCGGCGCAGCACCCCGGCATCCCCGAGCTCGATGCAGGTTCCCCCGGCACCTCCGAGCCTGGCGCAGCGCCCCGGTGTCCCCGAGCTCGGCACTCCGGTGCCCCCGTGCCCGGTGTGGCACGGTCACAGTGTCTCCGAGCCCCGCACTTCCGAGTCCAGCATCTCTATCTCTGCTCGATGCGGGGGTGGCAAGGCCTCGCTCGCATGGCTCTACCCTGCACGTTCGCGTGGCGTGCCCGCCTCGGTTCAGCGGCTGGGGAGCTCCACTGTCCGGCTCCGGCTCCAATACACCCACACCGGCCTGCTTACTGGGGAGCAATGCGCCCCCGCTGGCCAGCACGTCCCTGCACGGCCCAGCACCTCAGCAGTGGCTGGGAGCCACGCGTGGGTCCGCACCGTGCACCACGTGGAGCCTCCACAGGCTCCGCCTCGACCAGTGTGCATGAGAGGCCCCGACGGGCCTTCTCTCGGTCCGCGTGCCTGCCCGGTAGCTTGGAGTAGCATTCCAGTCGGCTCGGTATTTCGACATCTCAGCCCCGGCTCGGTCATCGGGTACACTGCGCAGTTCGGTCTCATTCATGTGGATCCGGCGCGTTTCCCGAGGGGCCCATCCACATGGCCCCGGTGCTCTTTCCAAGGATCCCCCTCCACATGGATCCTATGGCACGCCGCCTGACATGCCATCTGCAAGGAAGGTTTGCATTTAAGTTTTCTAAGCTACTGTTTACGCTAACTAGTGAATGGTGCCATGCCCAGGTACTGTACCCCTGCACCAATTTCCTGAACCACCCAGAAGAAGAAGGTTCACCGACCCATCATGGCCTCACAGGCTATCCTAGCATGACAAGTCTACATCAAGACCAGCACGCCTCCCTAGGAGCCATTCGTCTACACAAAATCGACATAAAGGTAAGGGGAGGTAAGTAAGAAATAATACACTCTCTTCATTATCAGACTCTGACAGCAGAGAGTCCCTCAAGCTCTCCGCCTCAGAGGTCTCTTATTTCTTTCGATTGTCCCACTGACTTGATCGTCGAAGTGCCTCTGCCGGAATCCCCGGTGTAGGTCTTCCCTGTTTTGCAGGTCTGCCCGATAGAGGAACAATACGGTGAAGATTTCTTCCACCAGAGAGGCCCACAGGAAGACCATGACATAGTATCATGCCCCTTCATCCCTACAACTACGAATATGTTCCCCTTGATCGTCTCCATCCGACGAGCCCGGTGACGCTGGCAGGGAGTCCACTTACCCGGCCACGTAAGAAGCTACAGGCCAGGCGATCTAGGCGGCAACATATATAATATAATATTGATATAATATATTAATGGTATATCGCTATACCTTTTTTTTTGCTAGACTAATTAGTTGTATTTTTATCCCTAAATTTTAGCCTAAGATCATTGCTCTAGGTGACCTTGGAAATCCATCCTCAAGGACATGTTTCAAATCACTAGGTTGGATGGTAATTTTAGAAGTGATGGTGATTTGGTATTGCTATCATATAGGGTCATTAGGGTGCAATCAAAGATCTTGTCACCTCCACCTTTATCACTCTTGATCCTGAGATCATCACCCCATATGAAGTGCACCCTAAATTTAGACCTAAATCTAGTATGAAAAGTACTGATTTTAGCATACAAATACAACCACTTGGCAATAACATTAATTTGGATTAAAAAAATGATGATAACAAAAAATTGACAAATAAATTAATTGATTCGCTTAGAAATTTAATTTTATTTTTGTTAGAAAAATGTGAAGTATTTAATGGTATATATGTACAAACCTGTAGAGCTAGGATGTTAGCAATGTATTATTTATAATGCCAGCAATGCTTAGGTTTGTGAATGGAAACTTTAGCATAGTCTCCTGGTATAGTTTGTCCATGTGAAATAATTTTACCTGTATAAGTATGGCCATCATAAGTAATGAAAGGGATGCTTGAGCATAATGAAATAAGTATGGTGGATTAATTATATTTAAAGTATAAATCAAACACCTTTTTTATTAATGCTTGAGCATAATGAAATAAGTATGGTGGATTAATTATATTTAAAGTATAAATCAAACACCTTTTTATTAATATATAAATTCTACATTCAAGAAAATTAGATCAATTTATAAACAGTTCTTTCTTGGAGGGAGGTGCTTTTCCCAGTGTGAACCTTTATTGAAGTGATGGGTGACTAGGTTGATCAAGTTCAAATCATTATTGTGCATGTGTTTGACTAAAGTAGCTATCCCATGTTTTTTTTTGGTTTTTTCTAGGGACTAGTATTTTCTTTTATGCTCAGATAGAACTAAAAAAGAAATTAGTATACGTGAGGCTAGAAGATAGCAATTCATATCTTGTCATTTCCAAGTGGTTAAAATACTTCATCATCTTTCTTTAGATATATTTGATTGCAGGAGTTGGACTCCGAGTTGGACTCTAGAATAATAAAAATAAGTGGCTCTTATTCCAACTATTTAATTGGAAGGTGTTTAATTTTTTTTTAATTTAGTAATTATAAGAAAAAATAAAAAATATTCAAATCCTTCAAATTTAATCCTTACTCTTCTATAATTTTTAAATTCTATTATAATTTTTAATTTGATTTCAACAGTGAATCAAGCATATCAGAGGATATGACCATTCTGATCCATTTTGAACTAAATTTTAATTTCAATTTTGGTCATGTATCAAATGAATCTTAAATTCCATCCATAACGTAATATACATGTATGTAAAAGAATTTGCAACAAAATCAAGATTTTATGATACCTGAACTAACTTAGAATTTTTTTTAAAATATATAAAAAAAATTTAATTATAAAAATAGGTAATCCGTAAAATATTTATGGATCTAGGTGGCACGTGGCAAAAACTGCGGAGAAAAAAAAATGACACGTGGCATTTTGGAGGCCAGCGTGGCCGAATTCGTCTTTGGAAAAGACGAATTCTAAAGTGAATTCTTCTTTTCCAAAGACGAATTCATTTCAGCCCAAAAAATCCTTTCTGAATTCGGCTTTTGAAAAGACGAATTCAAATTCATCTTTTCAAAAGCCGAATTCAAGCCCGGTAACCGGCCCCTGCGTTGACACGTGTCGATCGGGAGGTCTTACCGGTCGACACGTGGCGTTCGGGTTCGGGATTTGGAAAGACGAATCTGAATTCGTCTTTCCAAATGACGAATTCGTCAGAGAATTCGTCGTTTGAAAAGATGAACTCAGGCAGAACATATTTACCCCATGTTTTTTTTTTTTTCCGCTGTTCTTCTTCTTCTTTCGTTAGTTTTTTTTTTTCTTTCCGTGGTCCCTCACCGCTCCGGTCCGGTTCCAAGTTTTTTTTTATCTTCGCATGGGGTCCTTACGTTGAAGATCACTCTTGCTCGTCCATTCCGGTAAGTTTATTTATTTATTTATTTATTTATTTTTTTAGTATTTAATTTTATTTTGATTAATATTTTTTTTTGTATAGATCTGATTATTGGCTTTTCGTTGGATGATCTAGATCTTGTTCTTCCATATTTCATTATCCGGATTCAAGGTAATTTTTTTATAAATTTATAAATATTTGATTGTTTAAATTAAAATTTGTATATATTAATTTAAATTTGAATTAAATTTCTTATTACATATTTGAGTAATTAAATGTTATGTTTTGGTTTTTATGATAAATTTATTTCGGCTTTATTATTTAATAATTTATATTATTATTTTTATATTAAAAATTAATATTAAAAAATTGATTTTACGGCTTTATTATTTATTTTTGAGGGATGATTAGAATATAATTTATACAAAATTTTTAGTAAATATTAAGATGTATATATAAAAATTTTAAGATATTTAAATTTATTAAATAATAAGAAGTTTTGATTATATATTTTTTTGTTTAATATTTATTATTTCATGAATTAAAAAATGATATATATTTATAATGATTAATTAAATAATATGTAGTTCCAATTATTAAATTTAAAAATTTAGTATTATATTTCAATAATTAATTAATGGTTTAATTAATGTAAAAAAATAATGATATACTAAAAAAATTTTATTAAAAATATTATAAATATGAATTTATTTATGTTAGTAAATGGATTAATCATTAAGATTATTTTATCGTTAATTATATATATCTTGTAAATAATTATTAATTAAATAATTATTTAGTAATACTAGTTATGAATAAAATTTGAAGTTTATGTATTTGTAGTTTTTTTTATTATATAAATGTGTAGCATGAATTTTTATAGCATGTATTGTGTACATATTGATATCAGTGATGTAATTATGATGTAATTGTAATTGTATCTAAATGATTAATTAAATAAAAGTAATATTATAAATTAATGTATTGATATTATATTTATAATATCGTTATTCAATTATTAAGATTTTAATATTTAGTATTATGATATAATTATAATTGTATTGATAATAGTTAATTAAATAAAAAAGTATATATTATAAATAAATGTATTGATATTATATTTATAATATCATTATTTTAATTATTAAATGTGCCGAATGAATTTAGGTTAAGCATTTGATTTTCTATATATATTTTATAAAATTTGCATTTCATTGAACCGTAGACCCGTCATTGCTTGATATGCGTATTCTGTAGTATCCATACATGTTTTTATACTTGTACAGATCTGAGAATTATGCATGTTGATCAATTGATTGTCCAATTTGGACAGTTTGGGAATTGCAAATAATTTTACAGGTCAATTTATAGTAATCAAACGATGTGCAATGAAAGCCGAATGAAATTTCGATCATCATTTTCCTTTTGTTCTTCGCATACATAAATCTTTGTACGTGAGAACTAAGAGGAAATGCTGCCGAAATTTTATTTGGTCTTCATTGCATACCGTTTGATTACTATAAGTTGACCCGTAAAATTAATGCAATTCCTGAATGGGATAGGACCTTTACCTAGTAGTTGATGATAAGATGCATTCATCGTGATAGTAAAATAATTATATTTTGAATTTTATTGTCATATTAATTATGTAATTTAATTTGTTTGTTAATGATATCAATATATGAGAAAGTTATTTCTAATATATTTTGTTAATTAAACATGTAGAATATAATGGAAGAAAGAATCACAGCATTATGTTATATGGGTGGTTCTATGATTAATGAATCAAATGGAATTGAGTACAATCAGGGACCAAAAAGGCAATTAGAATCAGTTCTGATATGACATTTCAAGAGTTGGAGAACAAAATATGTAGAGTTCTCCGTATTGATAGAACTGGAAAAAAAGTTTTGATTATCTATAGATATCCACAAGTTGTCCAGCCGACATTTATAAAGTACGAACCTGTTCCATTAACCGATGATGAAGACATGGAGATGATGTTTTCAACTATCGGTTCACATTCATGTATATCGGGTGCAGAGTTATATATAGATATCCAAACCATTGAAGCTCCTGAACCTGATTGCGAACAGGATGATTACGAAGAAGCTGTTCGAAATATAGCAACAACTCGTGTAACTGAACAGGTTCTATCATATAGTACTCCGAATATTGCAGATAATGAAGTAGAAAATATTGGCTCAGTTTTTACTGTAGATCTGTTACGTACGGTAGACAGTACTGTACTGGAAAGTAATATTAGAGAAGCATCATATATATAGCTGCTGATGACAGGGTGCATGTCGATAATCAACTTTTTAGTGAGAATGATGATGAAAGTGAACATGACTTGGCTGACAAAGGTGACGAGGCCGGTACTTCACATCTAGTACGAAGTCCGGATGATACTACTTGTTACAGCCGTGACAGTGACGTGGCCAGGCTCAGGTATCGCCGAATGAGAGCAAGCCACGTGTAAGTTTCCCCGCCGGAGTCAGCGCCACGTCCACAAAGCTAGGATCGGCATACCGCACACACCCGACGACTATCTGAAGCAAACCGCCCTCGCCGAGGTCGAGCTCGGCCCGGAGTTCCTCTACCACCTCATTGGCGCCCGGGCCCGGAGGGGTCCGCCCGAGTGAGGTCGGTCGAGGTCGGGCGGCCCCCTGCCGCCTCGCCAGGTGTCCACCCAGGGGGGTCCACCGAAGCCGAGGTCGGCTGGACCTTCGCCTTTCGCCAGGTGGCCACCCAGAGACGGGCCCACCTCGGCCGAAGCCATGCGACCTCCTGCCACCTCGCTAGGTGTCCACCCAGGAGGGGTCCACCTGAACCGAGGTCGGCAGATCTTTCGCCCTGCACCAGGTGGCCACCCGGAGACGGGCCCACCTCGGCCGAAGCCGGGCGACCTCCTGCCACCTCGCCAGGTGTCCACCCAGAAGGGTCCACCTAAGTCGAGGTCAGCTGATCCTTCGCCCTTCGCCAGGTGGCTACCCGGAGACGGGTCCACCTCGACCGAAGCCAGGCGACCTCCTGCCACCTCTCCAGGTGTCCACCCAGGAGGGGTCCACCTATGCCGAGGTCGGCAGATCCTTCGCCCCTCGCCAGTTGGCCCCCGGAGACGGGTCCAACTCAGCCGAGGTCAGACCGCTCGTACGGAGAGGCCCCCGGGAAGGAGACAGGTCCCGAGGCCATCCCTCGGGCCGTACCGACCCCAGACGGTGTCCCGTACGGAGGGCGGCGGCACGCGGAACGTCACTTGCATCGGCCCGACAGGTCCCGCAGCCGAGAGACCCGATCCTGATGGAACAGGCCCCATAAACGGATGGCACCCACGCTCGGGAAGAGAGCGTTCTCACGGAGCCCGAGGCCTGACGACCAGCCGCTCTGCCAGCGCCGCCCTCCCTCTTTTTCTCTTCTGTCTTTGCCTTTTCCCTGCTGGGCCCGGCGGACGAGGTCGGAAAGCCGCCTGGCACCCTTCACCAAAATGGGAAAAGAGAGAGCGGGGGAGGAGGGTTCCCGAGGTAGAAAAAGACAAACACGCGACAGAAGGGGATAAAGAAGGAAAATCTGGGAACGACAAGGTAAGCAAAACTAGCCTGGGGACAAGGAGGAAGCACGGGCACAAGGCCTTGCACCGAGAGAAAAACCAAAGATCCCGAGAGGGGAACACTGGGCGTGAGTTTGACAAGCAGGCCCAGCCGAGATTCCGATCCCCAGAGCATTTCCTTCACCAATTAACTCTCTAAATCTGGGACCCTTTCGAGGGCCCGGGTGGGAGAGTCTGTTCCTTCTCGTCATCTACTGACTTGACCGTCGGAGCCCCCTCGCCGGGATCCCCGGCCAGGGTCTTCTAACCCCTTTGTTGCAGGTTCTCCGCAGGAAAGGAGGCTCCCTCGCCAGGCGGTCAGGAAGGATCGGCTGATCCGTGGCACGGGCGCGGCGACGAGAGCGGCAACAGATTGGCGCGCCAGGAAGGGGCGAAGGACACTAACCCCTAGTGGGAACCAGCTTTCTGTAGGTGTCACGCTCTCCAGCAATGGTGGTCACTCGTGGTCGCGAGGCGTCCACCAGCCGTGTGGGAGAAGCCCACTCCCCTCCATGGGGCCACACCCCCGAACAGGAGCTTCCGGCTCCCCCTCCTCTTCCACAGCAGCCTGCCCGCACGGACGGATCCCTTGCGGCCATCGTCCAGTAGCTGCAGACCTTGACCTCAGCGGTCCGACAGCTTCAGCATCAGCAACGGTCCCTAGCCACTCAGCCGCAGCCAGGGACCCCCGCGGCCCGAGCCGCGGGGCAGCGTGGGAGCATGCGCTCAATCCAGGGCAGGCCATCCCACCGAGGGCCATCTCCACCCCCGGGGGAGCCACCAAGCTCCTGCAAAGAGAAACTATTCCGGTTCGGAGGATCACGAGAGTCGATCCCCGGCCGATGGGGCCGAAACGGTGCATCGCAGCAAGCGACGCCGGGGCCAGACCTCACGCCGAGACCGATCGGCGCCCCCCTTCACCTGCAGTCTCGGTGGAAGACTCCACCGACGAAGCCGTCAGGCGCCAGGCCGAGAGGCGCCTAGAAGAGCACGAGCGCAAGTTGGCAGAGTTTGCCCGACGGTTCGCCGACCTGCAGAACTCGTCAGCTGACCCGGCGGGCTACGACTCCCGCCCTCCTTTCTCTGAAGAAATCCAGGCGGAACCGATCCCGAAACGGTTCCGCATGCCGCAGGTGGACCCCTACGACGGGACCACCGACCCCCTGGACCATTTGGAGAGCTATAAAGCTCTCATGAGGGTCCAGGGCGCCACCGACGCCCTCCTGTGCATCGCCTTCCCGGCAACCTTCGGAATGCCGCTTGAGTCTGGTTCACCCGCCTCGAGCCTGGATCCATCTGCTCCTTCCATCAGTTGGAAGGAAAGTTCGTGGTGCACTTCGACGCTTGTCGAAAGGTGCCTAGAGAGGTGGACAGCCTCTTTTCCATCCGCCAGCAGGACCAGGAGCTGCTCCGGGACTACATCACCCGGTTCAAGACCGCAGCCCTGGAAATCTACAGCTTGGACGAGCCCGTCGCCATGCTGGCCTTGAAGCGCGGACTCAAGATGTCCCGCCTCACCTATTCCCTGGACAAGAAGCCACCCAGGACGTATTCCGAGCTCCTCCTCCGCGTCCACAAGTACATCTGAGCGGAGGAGGCCGACCGCACCCGTCGAGAGCTGGACGGGAAGACTCCAAAGAAGCCGCTCCCGAGGGACACCCCGGGAGCTCGGAGGCCCGGGCCATCTGCCGACATCCGCCCAAATCCAAGCCGAGGGGCGAAGCCACTCCCGAGCGGAGGTACACCCCTCTCCTCGCACCTCGAACGAAGATCCTCATGGAAATCGAGGGTGAGCGCTACCTCCGCCGACCTCCACCTCAGAACCCGAGAGCCGCCCGAGACAAATCAAAGTACTGCCAGTTCCACCACGAGCACGGACATGACACGGAGGAGTGTCGCCATCTGAAGCGGGAGATTGAGGAACTGATCGGGAGGGGTTACCTCAGGAAGTTCATCAAGAACGAGGTCCCCTTTGAAGGGCAGCCACTCGCGGCCTTACCGCCTGTCCCCGCGATCGACAACCGCCCAACGGAGAAGCCCGTGGGCATGATCTCACGCGGGTCCGGCCGAGCAAGAAGAGAGCCCGGGAAGTCCCGGAGAATGTAATCCCTCCCAAAGGGAGGGAAATTAATGACAATGTAAACAATGATGCCGTGGTGGTCGAGATGATCATCGCGAAGCATCCTGTACATCGAATCATGGTGGATAGTGGAAGCTCGGCCGACGTACCTTTTTACTATGCTTTCTCTCAGATGAACTTGTCTCCCGACCAGCTAAAACCAGTGCACATCCCACTGGTAGGTTTTACAGGGAACTCCGTGGGGTCGAAGGAGAGATCACTCTCCCGGTCACCGCCGGATCCCCGCCTCGGCAGGCGACCGTCATGATAACATTCACTGTCGTCAAGCTCCCTTCGCCTTACAACGCCATTCTCGGGCATCCCGGGCTCAACCAACTGGACGCCCCCATCTCCACGAGGAGGCTGCTGGTGCAGTTCCCCACGCCTTCCGGGCTCGGGAAATGAAGGGGACGATCCAGCCGGTCCCGCTCTGCCTCCAGACAGTCCCAGGCACCAGGAGCGCAGAGCTCGCCCACGATATCGAGGATCTCGACCTGAGAGAGAAGGAACCCAGGGGAGGGCCCGTAGAGCGCCTGCTAACTTTTCCCCTCGGTTCGGACCCCCTGAAGACAGTGCAAGTCGGGGCCCAGCTCCCCGAGGAAGAGCGAACCCGCCTGCTGGAGTTCCTCCGTGCCAACGCTGACGTGTTCGCCTGGTCGGCGGCCGACATGCCGGCATCCCGCCGGCATCCCGCCGCGTCATCATGCACAGCCTGAACGTGGACCCAGGTTGCCGCCCGGTCCGCCAGAAGAAGAGAAGCTTCGCCATGGAGAGACAGAAGGCGATCAACGAGGAGGTAGAAAAGCTCCTCGCCGCCGGTTTTGTCCGAGAAGTCCAATACCCCAGCTGGTTAGCAAACGTGGTCATGGTAAAGAAGAGTAGTGGTAAGTGGAGGATCTGTGTGGACTACACCGACCTCAATCGAGCTTGCCCGAAGGACAGCTTCCCTCTACCGAAGATCGACCAGCTGGTCGACACCACCTCGGGGCATCGCCTCCTGTCATTCACGGACGCCTTCTCCGGATATAACCAGATCCGATGAACCCGGAGGACGAAGAGCACACCGCCTTCATTACTGACCGCGGGACTTTCTGTTACAGGATGATACCCTTCGGCCTCAAGAACGCGGGGGCGACGTATCAACGTCTGGTCAGTAAAATCTTCAAAGACCAGATAGGCCGCAACATGCAGGTGTACGTAGACGACATGCTGGTAATGAGCAAACTTGATTCGGACCACGTGGCTGACTTGACGGAGACGTTCGGCAACCTCCGGCGCCATCAGATGAAGCTGAACCCGGCGAAGTGCGCCTTCGGCGTCTTCGCCGGGAAGTTCCTAGGGTTTATGGTGACCCAAAGAGGAATCGAGGCCAACCCGGAGAAGGTCCAGGCCATCCTGGACATGGAGCAGCCAGCCTCCAAGAAGCAAGTGCAGCAACTGACCGGCCGGGTTACGGCCCTTAGCCGTTTTATTTCCAGGTCAGCGGACCGTTGCCGTCCCTTCTTCAAGGTGCTGAGGAAGATGAATGGCTTTGCTTGGACCGAGGAGTGCCAGCAGGCCTTCGAGGAGCTGAAGAAGACGCTCGCATCGCCACCTTTACTGTCCAGACCCGAGGAGGGGGAGGAGCTTACCCTCTACTTGGTGGTTATCCCGGAGGCCGTCAACTCTGTCTTGGTCCGAACTGACGACCAGGGGCTCCAGCGGCCGTGTACTATACCAGCAAACTTCTCCGGGACGCGGAGCTCAGGTATTCCCGGCCCGAGAAACTCGTTTTTTGTGCTAATAGTGTCTGCCCAGCATCTCAGGCCCTATTTCCAAGCGCATCCCATCGCCGTCTTGACGGATCAACCGCTGAAAGCGGTGCTCAGCCAACCCGATACCTCGGGACGATTGGCCAAGTGGGCACTGAAACTCAGCGAGTTCGACATTACATACCGACCGAAGTCGGCCATGAAGGCGCAGGTGCTGGCCGATTTCTTGGTCGAGTGCGCAGGCTTGGGCAAGGAGCCCGAGAAGGGCCCCCGGCCCGGCCGATGGAGGTCGGCACCGACGAGCCCGAGAGGACGCCCTGGATCCTCCATGTAGACGGAGCCTCAAACTCCGGCGGAAGCGGAGCTGGGCTCATCCTTGCCAACGGCGACGGGGTCGTCGCTGAGTGCGCACTCCGTTTCCAATTCCCCGCGACAAATAACCAGGCGGAGTACGAGGCGCTTCTCGCCGGACTGAGGGTCTCCCACGAGCTGGGCGTGACCAACCTCAGAGCTTTCACTGACTCCCAGCTCGTGGCGGGGCAGGTGTCCGGGGAGTACGTCGCACACGACCCCCAGATGGCGAAGTATTTGGAGCTCGTCAAAGCGGGCGCGTCCAAGTTCCGGCGCTTCAACATCTTCCATATCCCCCGCGGGAGAACGCCCGCGCGGATGCCCTCTCCCGGTTGGCGACCCTGCCGGACGCGATGCTGGGACGCGCTCATATGGAGCGCCTTGAGGTCCCAAGCCTCGAAGCACCGGTGGAGGTCCATCAGGTCAGCCAGGAGCCCAGCTGGATGGACAAGTACGCTGCGTACATCGTCAGCGGCACCCTGCCGGAGGACCGACAGGCGGCTCGCCTCATCAGGAAAAAAGCCGTGCGATTTGTCCTGATGGACGGACAATTGTATCGAAGATCCTACTCCTACCCCTTCCTCAAGTGCGTAGGATCCGCAGAAGCCAAGCTTGTGCTCCAGAGATTCACGAGGGCATCTGCAGGAACCACGTGGGGGGCAGGGCATTGGCGTACAAGGCCCTCCGTCAGGGCTACTTCTGGGAGACAATGAAGGAAGACGCCGCCGACTTCGTGAAGAAGTGCGACCGGTGCCAGCGTCACGCCACGGTGCAGCGGCAACCCTCCAACCCGATCTCTCAGCTCTCAGCCCCCTGGCCGTTCGCCCAGTGGGGGATGGACCTCTTAGGCCCATTCCCGCCGGCGTCCGGCAGCGGAAGTTTTTGATAGTGGCTATCGACTACTTCACAAAGTGGGTCGAGGCCGAGCCCTTGGCAAGAATCACCGAAGCAAACGTCGCCAAGTTCTTCTGGAAGTCCATCGTCTGCCGCTTCGGCCTCCCCCACACCGTGGTCACCGACAACGGACGCCAGTTCGACTGTCGGGAGTTCGAAGATTTCTGCAGCGACCTCGGCATCAAGCATCGCTTCACCTCGGTGGCGCACCCTCAGAACCAACGGGAAGCCGAAGTCACGAACAGGACCATTCTTCAGGGCCTCCGCACGCGGCTGGACCAAGCCAAGGGTAGGTGGGTCGACGAGCTTCCCAGCGTCCTTTGGGCATACCACACCACCCCAAGGACGGCTACCGACGAAACTCCATTCAACCTCGTCTTCGGAGCCGAGGCGGTCATCCCGATCGAGCTCAGCCTACCCCACTGCGCGTGGAGCAATACGACGAGACAGAAAACCCGACCAGGATGATGCTCAACCTAGACCTTCTCGAGGAGACGAGGACAAGGCCCGGATTCGAATGGCGGCATACCGGCAACGAGTAGCCAGATATTACAACTCCCGAGTGCGGCCGAAGGTTTTTCGTCCCGGGGACCTGGTCCTCCGACGCGCAGAAGCCTCCCAGCCACGGGAATGCGGCAAGCTTTCACCCAACTGGGAAGGCCCATATCGGGTAGCAGAAGCCCTCCCTCATGGGCATATTACTTGGAAGAATTGGGAGGTGCCAGGTTCCCCGGACATGGAACTCCTCGAACCTGAGAATGTACTACCAGTGATGTAAGGCTCCCAGTTTCTGTAACAAAGCTCCCCCACTTCAAACCCCCCTCTAACTTCAACAAGAAGGCCTGCGGCATCGAGCTCAGTCCGGAAGATCCTGGGCCTCGGCCTGGAAGGTGGTGCCGACCCCAGTTCGCCCATGCAAGCCCGGAGCACAGTCACAGCCGCGCAAGGCTTGAGAAAGCCTGCGGCATCGAGCTCAGTCCGGAAGATCCTGGGCCTCGGCCTGGAAGGTGGCGCCGAACCCAGTTCGCCCACGCAAGCCCGGAGCACAGCTCAGCAGGCCACGCAAGGCTTGAGAAAGCCTGCGGCATCGAGCTCAGTCCGGAAGATCCTGGGCCTCGGCCTGGAAGGTGGCGCCGAACCCAGTTCGCCCCGCAAGCCCGGAGCACAGCTCAGCAAGCCGCGCAAGGCTTAAGAAGGCCTGCGGCATCGAGCTCAGTCCGGAAGATCCTGGGCCTCGGCCTGGAAGGTGGCGCCGAACCCAGTTCGCCCATGCAAGCCCGGAGCACAGCTCAGCAGGCCGTGCAAGGCTTGAGAGCCTGCGGCATCGAGCTCAGTCCGGAAGATCCTGGGCCTCGGCCTGGAAGGTGGCGCCGAACCCAGTTCGCCCACGCAAGCCCGGAGCACAGCTCAGCAGGCCGGCAAGGCTTGAGAAAGCCTGCGGCATCGAGCTCAGTCCGGAAGATCCTGGCCTCGGCCTGGAAGGTGGCGCCGAACCCAGTTCGCCCACGCAAGCCCGGAGCACAGCTCAGCAAGCCGCGCAAGGCTTGAGAAAGCCTGTGGCACCGAGCTCAGTCCGGAAGATCCTGGGCCTCGGCCTGGAAGGTGGCGCCGAACCCAGTTCGCCCACGCAAGCCCGGAGCACAGCTCAGCAAGCCGCGCAAGGCTGAGAAAGCCTGCGGCATCGAGCCAAGTCCAAAGATCCTGGGCCTCGGCCCGGAAGGTGGCACCGTTCCCAGTTCACCCGCGCAAGCCCGGAGTACAGCTCAGCAAGCCGCGCAAGGCTTGAGAAGCCTGCGGCATCGAGCCCAGTCCGGAAGATCCTGGGCCTCGGCCCGGAAGGTGGCACCGTTCCCAGTTCACCCGCGCAAGCCCGGAGTATAGCTCAGCGAGCGCGCGAGGTTTGAGAAAGCCTGTGGTACCAGCTTAGTCTGGAGATCCCGGGTTTCGGCCTGGAAGACGGTGCGGAAACCGTGTTGTTCGCCCAGGCATGAAGGCAACCCAAAATCGGACCTGCTTAAGGTTTGCCTTGCTGCAACGTGACTCAACGGGCCCCATCCTTCGATTTGAGCAATGGAAGGATCGGGCCTGCAGTTACTTCAGGTGTTCCAGACCGACATCTCAGAAAGCTAGAAAGAGAAAGAAAAGAAGAGGGTGAGACGAAGCAACAACCAAGGTTTCGATAAAGATTAGATCTTCATTGATATAAGTGGTCGCTACAAGCTGGGAGCCCCGACAGGCCGGGACTCCCCAAAAAACAAAAACTACAGGGATAAAGCAAAAAGACAGTGCCGGTCACTGGGGTGCGGGTTCGGAGCCATCTGCCGAGGTGCGGGCGCTGCTTCTTCTTCAACTTCTTCTACAGTGGCCGCTCCTGTGGCTGTTCCGGGGCCGCGGCATCGCTGGTCGACGGCGCCGCAGGTGTCGCTTTGGCCGCGCCGGGAGCCCTGCTCTCGCCCCCTGGCTTCCTGCCGCCGCCGCGCGACCCCGCTCAGGTCCAGCTGGGGGAAGAAGGCCCCCACCTTCTCCCGGCACATCCGGACCCCTTCAGGAAGGAGTCCAAGGTGGCCTCCCGGACCTCTGACGTGAACTCGTCGGAGGCCCGGAACTTGGGGACGGCCTCTTGCGCTTCTCGCTTGGCCGCCTCCAGGAGCCCGTTGACGTAGGCGCTCCGGTCCTTCGCCGCGGCCACCTCTCGCCGGGCCTCCTCCAGCTGGCGCTCCAGCCATTGGGAGTGGGCCTGCAGGTGGGCCTTCTCCGCCGCCTCCTCCTCGGTTCGGCGCTGGTTGGAGGTCCGCTCCTCCGACAAGGAGGCCTCCAACTCCTTGTTCCGCTCCTCGGAACGCGTCAGGTCGGACTGGAGGGCTTGCTTCTCGGCTCGCAGCTCGGCCCCCTTCTCCATCAGATCCTTCACGTCGGCCGCGATCTTGCCGAGCTTCAGCTCCCGATCGGAGTCCCTCTTGGCGTTCCCTACAAGGTAATTCCTCAGTAAGAGGACGTCGTTCCCGATCTGCAGTGGCAAAAATGACGCACGTCAGAGCAGAGGCAGAAAGCCTCGAGGTTGAAACAAGGAAGAAGAGGAAGCTCGCACTTACCGTGAAAAGCTGAGGAAGGATGCCGAGCAGAGCGTCCGCATAGTCTCGGCCGCCCCGAGCTCGGCGGTCCCGGGCGGTGGAGGCGTACTCCATCATCTTCTCCGCCAGTCCCCTGTCGAGGATGACCGAGTCCCGGTGGGAGATCACCGGTGCCGGACCCTTCGGGCCGGCCCCTGCGGCAGCTGCCCCCTCAGCCGGAGCCGCAACCGACGGGCCGGCGGTCGCCACAGACGGCGCTGTCGGGCTGGCGGCGATGACAGCCCGGAGACAGGCGGAGCGGCGGGCACTGGAGCTCTCCCTGCGGCGCCGCCAGGTCGCGTGGCGAAGTACCAGGAACCCCGCCCTGAGGTGGCCTGGGCGGGGAAATGGCAGCAGCTGGGTCGGGCACGGTCGCCGCCACGACCTCCCGGCTCGTCTCTGTACGAGCCCTCTTCGCTGCGGGCTCATCCACCTCCTCGACGTCCCGCTGGGCCGCCCCCTCCAGGAGGTTCTCCAAAGAAAACTTCATCCCTGCAAAATGAAAAAGACAGAAGGTCAGACAGCTCGATCTTAAAGAAAGAGGGAAGGCAGAAATCAATGCGGGCCAAATCTCACCAGTCTCACGGATGGGACTGATGCCGGCCTCAAAAAGATTCTGCTCAGAGAGCAGAACCTCGAGCACCGGGACCTCGTCACTCAGGAGCTAGGTGTAGGACTCCTGGTCCGCAGACTCCACTCGGGAATTCCGGTTCGGCGACCGGTCCGGTTCGCTCCAGGCCCAATCGACGTCGTCGACCGAGGCGAAGAAAACCGGCTCTTCCATCCCTTGACCGAGGAAGGGAGGTCGAACCGGAGACACCTAGGCCGGGGCGAGATGTACCACCAGCCGTCATCGGTGGAGCACTTCTTCAGGGTGAACAGGGCCCTGAAGAGAGAAAAACGGGCAACGAACCCGTGAAAGTGGCAGAAGACAATAAAGGAGAAGATGACCCGGATGGCATTAGGAGCCAGCTGGGCCGGACGAGCCGGAAGTGGCTGAGGAAGAAAGAAAGAAAGGGTGCAGAGGAAAACGAAGACCCCCGAGGAGGAAGTCTTCGTAGAAAGCAATGCGGCCGGGGCCACTCATGGTGACGCGCTCCCCAGACCGCGGAGCAAAGAGACGGATAGACCCCGGGATGCCATAGGCATCCTGGCAGAGAAAGGTCGCCTTCGGTCATGGTAGAAGCATGACCGGAGGGACCGGCGGGAAGAGATGGCGGAGCAGGAAGAGAAGGCAAGGCAGGAAGGGAACGGAGGGGCACGGCAGGTGCAACCGGAGGGGGCCGGATCCCCCTGGGGATGCCGATGGTGATCCCCCCGGGTTGCAAACGCCGGCGGACCTCCTCCGGAATCACCTCCTCACCTGAGGAGGAAGAAGAAGATGGAGTCCTCGGCCGGGATGGACCGGCCTCGTCCGGGTTGGAAGAGACATGGCGACGGCGCGCCATGGAAAAGAAAAGAACAGAAAGATCGAAAAAGAAGTGAGAAAGAAGGAGGAGGGCTAGAGAAGGAGAAGAAGGCACTCACCGAAAATGCACAGACGAGCGCGAGCATCAAAAGTTGTTAGCCTGCAGCAAACCGCCCACGAAGCAAGGGAAAAGGCCTCGTTCTGGAAAGTCCCCTCCCTTTCAAACTCAGCCGACAGCAGCCGTACCCATCATTCCGCCTCCGACCACTGGATGGTTGCCACGTGGGCGCACACCCGACACCGACGCCTCGTTAGCAGAGTAACGGCCTCTGCCCCGAAGCGACACATTGATTACGGGCAAGTGGACGACGCGTGGCGGCTCCCCATAGGTCTTCAGCCGCATCGAGCCACGACGAGCGAGGATCGTGGCAATTATGATGCAAGATCTTCGCCTCCCCACGTTATGTCCGCATTTAATCCCGACGTTCCGTTCTACGGTGCCCCGACGGAACGGCAGGCTGGGAGGCAACTGTTACAGCCGTGACAGTGACGTGGCCAGGCTCAGGTATCGCCGAATGAGAGCAAGCCACGTGTAAGTTTCCCCGCCGGAGTCAGCGCCACGTCCACAAAGCTAGGATCGGCATACCGCACCACCCGACGACTGTTTGAAGCAAACCGCCCTCGCCGAGGTCGAGCTCGGCCCGGAGTTCCTCTACCACCTCATTGGCGCCCGGGCCCGGAGGGGTCCGCCCGAGAGAGGTCGGCCGAGGTCGGGCGGCCCCCTGCCGCCTCGCCAGGTGTCCACCCAGGAGGGGTCCACCGAAGCCGAGGTCGGCTGGACCTTCGCCTTTCGCCAGGTGGCCACCCGGAGACGGGCCCACCTCGGCCGAAGCCAGGCGACCTCCTGCCACCTCGCTAGGTGTCCACCCGGAGGGGTCCACCTGAACCGAGGTTGGCAGATCTTTCGCCCTGCACCAGGTGGCCACCCGGAGACGGGCCCACCTCGGCCGAAGCCGGGCGACCTCCTGCCACCTCGCCAGGTGTCACCCCAGAAGGGGTCCACCTAAGCCGAGGTCAGCTGATCCTTAGCCCTTCGCCAGGTGGCTACCCGGAGACGGGTCCACCTCGACCAAGCCAGGCGACCTCCTGCCACCTCTCCAGGTGTCCACCCAGGAGGGGTCCACCTAAGCCGAGGTCGGCAGATCCTTCGCCCCTCGCCAGTTGGCCCCCGGAGACGGGTCCAACTCAGCCGAGGTCAGACCGCTCGTACGGAGAGGCCCCCGGGAAGGAGACAGGTCCCGAGGCCATCCCTCGGGCCGTACCGACCCCAGACGGTGTCCGTACGGAGGGCGACGGCACGCGGAATGTCACTTGCATCGGCCCGACAGGTCCCGCAGCCGAGAGACCCGATCCTGACGGAACAGGCCCATAAAACGGATGGCGCCCACGCTTGGGAAGAGAGCGTTCTCACGGAGCCCGAGGCCTGACGACCAGCCGCTCTGCCAGCGCCCCTCCCTCTTTTCTCTTCTGTCTTTGCCTTTTCCCTGCTGGGCCCGGCGGACGAGGTCGGAAAGCCGCCTGGCACCCTTCACCAAAAAGGGAAAAAGAAAGAGGACGGGGGAGGAGGGTTCCCGAGGCAGAAAAAGACAAACGCGCGACGGAAGGGGATAAAGAAGGAAGAATCTGGGGACGACAAGGTAAGTAAAACTAGCCTGGGGACAAGGAGAAGCACGGGCACAAGGCCTTGCACCGAGAGAAAAACCAGAGATCCCGAGAGGGGAACACTGGGCGTGAGTTCGACAAGCAGGCCCAGCCGAGATTCCGGTCCCCAGAGCATTTCCTTCACCAATTAACTCTCTAAATCTGGGACCCTTTCGAGGGCCGGGTGGGAGAGTCTGTTCCTTCTCGTCGTCTACTGACTTGACCGTCGGAGCCCCCTCGCCGGGATCCCCGGCCAGGGTCTTCTAACCCCTTTGTTGCAGGTTCTCCGCAGGAAGGGAGGCTCCCTCGCCAGGCGATCAGGAAGGATCGACTGATCCGTGGCACGGGCGCGGCGACGAGAGCGGCAACACTACTGTCCAAATTATTCTACATTTGAAGCTCCCCTAGAACATTTACCCAGATTGATTGGAATGCTGCAAATATGTCAATGATTATTCAAGAATGCAGGAACAACATGTTATATGGCAAAGAATGAAGAGTTACGTAAATGACTCCGCTTTATAGATAAGGCAGAATTGCAGACTGCAGTAAAACATTATTTTGTTGAAAGACATCATGAATTCAAAGTTATTGAATCAAATCCAATCTATGGCATGTCAAATGTAAGAGCAAAGATTCTGGTTGTCAGTGGATGCTGAGAGGTATTAAACGGCATAATTTTTTTGAGATCTCACGATATACCGGTCCTGATACATGCCTATCTGCAATGATTCTCAAGATCATTCTGGTTTGGACTCCACTTTAATTGCTAATGAAATTCGGGACCTGGTTAAAGAAATTCCTACCATTGCTATTGCTGGACTTGGTGTAGTCATAAAGAACAAATACAACTATACACCAAGTTATAGAAATTATGGGATGCCAAAAGAAGGCGATAGCGATGCTGTTTGGAGATTGGGATATGTCATATCAATGCTTCCGAAATGGTTGCATGCTGTACAAACATTTAATCCGGGTACCTGGGTTAAATTTATCAGCACTCCAACTGGTATACCAAATTGTGCCCAGTTTGATCGTGTATTTGGGCCTTTGCACCCTCGATTGAAGGGTTTAAGCACTGTCGTCCGGTCATAAGTATCGATGCTACTTTCATGTATGGAAAGTATAAGGAGAAATTGTTGATTGCAACTGCTATTGATGGAAATAATCAGATCTTTCCACTTGCATTTAGTATTGTTGATGAAGAGTCAGCGGACACCTGAGGTTGGTTTTTAACTTGTATCAGAAATTTTGTTACAACACGTCAGGAAATTTGTCTAATTTCTGATCGACATGCTGGTATACTTGCTGCAGTACAGAATGAGTATCTGGGTTGGCAGCCACCGCATGCTTATCATGTATATTGCCTGCGTCACGTGGCAAGTAACTTCAATTCAAGATTCCGTGATCCCAAACTAAGAGATGTGGTGAAAAGAGCTGGAATGCAAACGCAGCCTAGAAAGTTTCATAAATACATGAGAAATATTGAGAAATTTAACTCAGAAACTGTTCAGTGGTTGAATGAAATTCCTTTAGCAAAATGGACACGTTCACATGATGACGGACGACGGTATGGGATGATGACAACTAATATATCCGAGTGTTTCAATGGAGTTCCGAAAATGCTCGATTTCTTTCCATAACAGCATTGGTACAGTTGACTTTCTTTCGGCTTGTATCATATTTTGAAGGCCGACGTGTCCAAGTAATAGAGGCAATGGACAGAAATGAAAGGTTTACTCCTTTTGTTACGGGACATGTCATCTCCAACCAAGCCAAAGCGACATCGCATACTATTACCCGATTTGATAGAGCAACTGGCTTGTTCCAAGTCCAAATTGCTAGACGTGGGCCGAACATGAACAAGGGTGATAATACACAGGTATTTACAATCTTTATGTATCATGAAAATATGTTATTACGTTGTGTATATGTCGAATTATGATTTTGATGCTGTAGGTTGTTCATCTTTCCCAGCAGACATGTACATGTTAGAAGTGGCATGTTTTTATTTACCTTGTTCTCACATCATGGCTGCTTGTGCACATATAGCCATTGATTTTAAAATATACATTGATCGGTACTATACATTACACGATTATCATCGAACTTATATGCCACAATTTCAACCAATTCCTCATGAAGAATATTGGCCCCAGCAAAATGAACACGGTATCATTATACCAGACGTAAATAGGCTGCGACAGAAAGGTAGGCCACGATCCACGAGGATCAAAAATGATATGGATATAAGAGAAGCCGGCAACAGACTCAAGTGTACAATCTGTAAAGAAGAAGGGCATGATAGGCGGTCATGTCCAAGGCTTCTACAAGCAGATTAGTTAAATTATATCAGTCATATTTTACAGATGTTTTAATATATAGATTGTAATGTATCAGGTTAATCTTGTCATTACTTTGTATTTTATTTGATGGATTGTAATATATGGATATGTTTTATTGTCTGATGTTTATAGCTTGTATATGGATTGATGTCCTTACTATGCATAAATGGGCTTTGTGATTGATTTTCTTTGAGTTATCGCAGTTATGGATCCTGGTCCTTCTAATAGTAGTGTACTATACGGTCAGCCTTCACATAGATCATCTTTGGTCTGGGAGGGACAGGATGTGTTTTGCACTGTCGACGTCGAGAGATGGTTATGCGCAGATCGATACCGCTCGATCGTCGTTTTTGCCATTGCTAATGCAGTCCGGATTCTATGGTCTAGCATGTGTTGGATTTTAGATTGGACTGGCATTGATCACTGCTCTCATCGAGCGGTGGCGTCCAGAGACGCATACTTTTTATTTTCCGCATGGAGAGGCGACCATCACCCTACAGGATGTTACTGTTCAGCTAGGTTTGCCAGTAGATGGTCTACCAGTGATGGGTAGTACACGGGTAGACTGAAGGCAGCTTTGTCTTGAGTTAGGGGTCGTCCCACCGGATGATAGATTGCATGGATCACGACTGAGCTTGGTCTGGCTTACCGAGTACTTCCAGGATTTAGCATTCGATGCAGATGAGGCAGCCATTCAGTGCTATGCTCGAGCATATATTTTACAGTTGATGGGTGGGTGCCTTTTTATGGATAAATCTGGGAACAACATGCATCTATTATTTCTACCTTTATTAGCGGATTTCGAGACGGCGGGACAGTATAGTTGGGGGTAGCGCTGGACTCGCTTGGTTGTATAGAGAGATGTGCAGGGCGAGCCACAGAGATGCTACTGATATTGCTGGTCCGCTGTTACTACTACAGTTATGGGCATGGGATAGAGTTCCGATTATGCATCCCACAGATTACTTCGACAGGCTCCAGATCCGATGACCGATTTTGATGATGATAGAGCCGGTTTACCACAGGGACCATTAGGGATGAGGTGAGTTTAGAATTTACTAATATTTTTATGCCATGTATGATATATATTATTTAATTAATTAATTTAATTAATTTATTTTGTAGATGGAGAGATCTTTTTCTGTCACACAGGTACCTATGCATGTGGTCTCTTCGTATCGTTATTTACTTGATCGACTGCGACCCGAGAAGTAATAAATATTGAATTTTTGATAATGATTGTCTTGTTTTATTTGTTCTTGTTTAATAAATTATACTTTAAATTATTATAAACAGGTCATATGGCAGCCATATACTGCCGCAATGATTGCACAGTTACCAGACTACTGTCTACAGGATCAGGAGATCTGGTGTAGTAGAGTGCCACTAGTATGTTTTTATATAGTAGAGTGGCATTTACCCGATAGAGTGATGCGCCAGTTCGGGATGCGACAGGTCGTGCCAGATCAATTTGATACGTTGTCTGCACTACATCGTATGATATGAGAGGACGATCTGATCAGGATTGGTCCACCGTTCATCGGGATTATATACAGTTATGGATGAGTCGTCATGACCATATTATACATGGCGATCCATTCGATGGTACCATGGATTATCACGATCCTTATATGCAGTGGTATCGTAGGATCACTCATCGATTCATCAGTCGCAATGGTGCAGTATATGATTACATGGTAAGTAATTTAAATTTTATTATTAAATTATAATATATGTTTAAATTTTGTCAAACTAATTAATTTTTTATTTACAGGGTAGTAGTTTTGCGACGATACTTGAGCGGCGACCTCCCCGGATATACAGGATATATGTCACTCTGCCTCCATACTCTTGGCGAGCATGCACGGATTCCACTCCATGAGTTTTATCAGGAGGGAGACAGGGAGGACGAGACTCCTTCGCCTTATTATCCATTTGCATCTTCATCCGGAGCACCTCCGCCAGCTCATCACAGACGAGGTACGAGACGAGATAGCATTGTTCCACATCCGATGCACGAGTCACATCTACTCAGGATGTGGCATCACATTTGATTATACTACTGCACCGGATTTCATGGGTTGGCAGCATGATTATTCCGGACATGGAGCATCGTCGTCACATCATATATCTGCATAGCAGGCATCACATGATGTAGAGCATGCTGCATATCAGGCATCACACGATATATAGAGCATGAGACAGAGCAGCATCAGCCACTTCCGATCCGTCGTTATACAGCCTGCACGCACTAGGAGACGGCCACCATGTGGGACCGAAAGTTATTTATTTTAGAATTTATTGTAATTCATGTTTTCTTGTTAATTTATATAAGAATTATTTATATAAGTGTTTATTTACATATGTGTTTATATGTGCTCTGGCCTAAAATAGACAAGCATTATTTATTTGTGTTGCCGATCTCGCCGCCGCGCCTGTGGCTTCAGAGCCGCTGATTTAATTAGACTGTCTCGTCCTGAGGTCTCCTGGCTCCCAGTATTGCAAGACAAGGTCAGAGGCTCTGGCCGGGGGTCCCGGCGAGGGAGCCCGACGGTCAAGTTAGAGAACGGCGAGAGTGACCGTCTCAGGGGGCCACCTGGCGAAGGAGCAAGGGGCCGCCGGCTTTGGCCGAGGTGGGCCCTCCTGGGCGGACACCTGGCGGGCGGAGCGGCAGAGAGGTGCTCGACTTCGGCCGAGGTGGACCCCTCCTGGGTGGACCTGCATGGCGAAGGAGCGAGAGGGCCCGGCTCGACCTCGGCGAGGTGGGGCGGCTCAGGGCGCCACCTGGCGAGGGAGCAAGGGGCCGCCGGCTTCGGCGAGGGGGGCCCTCTTGGACGGAACCTGGCGGAGCGGTAGAGGGCGCTCGACTTCGGCCGAGGTGGACCCGTCTCCGGGCCCACCTGCCGAAGGAGCGAGAGGGTCTGACCGACCTCGACTTCGACCGAGGTCCATAAAATATTTAATATTTTGTAAATAATATATTTAAAAATTTAATAATAATAATAAATTTTCTTTTTTTCAGTAAAATCGTGGAAGGATCCAACCCTCGGTCCTGTCACCATCCCGATTGCCAGTCCGGCTACCACTAGGATCCGATCATCGATTCACCTACAGGTCCTGCTACCAGTGACCATCGGTCCATCTATCGATCAGACCATCGAGCCCATATCGATCCTGTAATTTTTTTATAAATTTTTTTTTTTTATATAAAATTTTGATACATTTGTAGTTTTATATAAATTTCAGGGTTAATTTTTTTTTAAAGTTTTTTTTAAAAAATTTCATTTTATAAAAAAATTTTTAATATAAAATCAATATTTTTAAAACACAAAATTCATGGAATTTTTTTTTTTACTGATCTACCATGAATTCGCCTTTCGTAAAGACGAATTCAGTTAAATTGAATCCGTCTATTGAAAAGACGAATTCAACTTAACTGGATTCGTCTTAACGAAAGACGAAATCAATTGAATTGAATAGTCTTTTCAATAGACGAATTCCACGTCACCACAGACACCTAAATGATAAATAACTTTGCATAACCTATTTTTATATTTTTTTTTAAAAAAAATATTTTTAAAAAAAAACTCAACTAACTTATAGCTTGCTATTATCAGATAAATTAACAGGTGGTTGGCTACGGCTACCGTCATCATTTCGCAACTGATTCGAATAGTACCTGTTGCAAAATTAGCCGAGGCAAAAGCCCATCAATGCTTACGGATGCCATTGCATTATTCATTTTTTAAATAAATTATTCTTTTTTAAAAAAAAATATCGATCATGACAGGCCGTGTTGCCAATACTCTAATCTGATTTGACGTCGATGTGATCGTCATGACAGACCGCACACGTGTACGGTAGATCATCCGTCGGCTCCGCAAAGGCGAACGGAAATTTTCCAGGTTGAACGAGGCCCTTTTTTTTTGACCAGTTCCACCAAATAACTTCGCCTTCGCCACCGTGGGAGCGAGGAAGGACGGACAGTTGGCATGCAACGCACGGAAGCCGTCGAAGTCGGTGCGGAGGTCGGCGCCGCGTTTCCAAATGCGGTGGGTGCTGATGAGGGGCAACGCTGGAGCGGATGCCGATTCTCGTATGAACGCTTTCACCCTTTTTTTCTTTATTTTTGATTAAAAAAATATAAAATTTTAGCTCCATGAAATGAATATTTTTTAACAGGATAAAAATCTAGGAGATAATTACGCTGGATTTATTTTCCCTTTTTTTTTTCATTAAAAAAATAAGGCCACCTTCCCAGCACAGATAAATGGCTGCGAATTAGCTTAATTTTGTTGCTGTTGTAGAAAAATTTTTCTAAAATCATAGTCATGTAAATGTAAATAGATCTGAAAAATATATATCTGTATCGCTATGAATCCCAATTTCAAACCTGGAAGTGATGCTCACATGAACATCGAAAACAAAGTCATTCTTCCCGGTCTTCTTCAGGAAGACGGCTCTCGAGAGAAAATCACCATCAATCACTGAATACATGATATATAATAAAGGAAGCGGAGAGGAGACCTAGCCAATAAAATGAAACCCTACCCTCCCCAATGAATCAGTGTATAAGGTCTATGGTACCGTCTCAACCCACCAATCATCATGAGGTCTCCCCCTGCCTGAATCATAATAATGGCTCAACCTATCATCTATCATCCATCCAGACCAATCAATCCGAATTTTAATAAAAAAATACCAATTAATGTTAGTCCAAATCAAAAAAATTTCATAGCCCTTCCTCCTCTTACCATCTTGGATCGTTGATCTGCAGGTTTTCAGAAGAAAATGTGCGGTTGGAGAGGGTGAAAAGCTATGGGAGGAGGAGGTTGGGATAGGAGATTCATGGATCTTCTAGGCGATGGGTGGAACTCGTTTTACTCAAACTACATGTCACCGAATTTCGCCGCCTTTCGCCACCGGACATTCTAGCCTAAATCTTATTAAATTTCTATTTTAAAGAAGATTGATAAATAACAAATCCTGGATGAAATGTGGAATTTGATGATCGGTTGGTAAATATTAAAATTTTAGAAAAAAAATTTATGGCAATACTTCAACGTTTTTACAATTTATGTTGTTGCCGATCTCACCGTCGCGCCTGTAGCTTCAGAGCTGGTGATTGATCATACCGTCTCGCCTCGAGGTTCTGGGCTCCCCTATCTACCATAATGCATCCCAGGATTCGCGACGTGGTCTCTCGACCACCACAGCATCATATTATATTTTTGTTTACATTCCCCTTCCCAAAGGGGGAGACATTCTCCGGGTCCCCACCTCCCGGGTTCTCTTTGCCGCCCGCCCGATTCCACAAGAGATCATGCCCATGGCTTCTCCGTCGGACGATTATCGATCGTAGGGACCGGGGGGAGGGCTGCGAGCGGCTGTCCCTCCGCCGGAGCTTCGTTCCTCATGAATCCTGAGGTAGCCTCTTTTAATCAGCTCCTCGATTTCTCGCTTCAGATTGCGACACTCCTCCGTGTCATGTCCGTGCTCGCGGTGGAACTGGCAGTACTTCGACTTGTCGCGGGTGCTCCTTGGGTTTCTGAGGGGAGGTCGGTGGAGGTAGTGCTCGCCCTTAATTTCCATGAGGATCTTCATTTGGGAGCAAGGAGGGGTGAAACTTCACTCCGGGGCGGCCCCGCCCTTCGGCTTCGGATTCAGACGGGGGTCAGCAGGTGGCCCGGGCCTTCGGGTCCGGGAACATCTCTCGGGGCCAGCTTCTTCAAGGTCCTCCCGTCCAGTTCCCGCGGGTGCGATCGGCCTCCTCCGCTCGGATGTACTTGTAGACACGGAGGAGGAGCTCAGAATACGTCATGGGGGGTTTCTTGTCTAGGGAATAAGTCAGGCGGGACGTCTTGAGCCCGCGCTTTAATGTCAGCATGGCAACGGGCTCGTCCAGGCTGTAGATTCCAGGGCAGCGGTCTTGAAGCGGGTAACATAGTCCCGAAGCAGCTCCTGGTCCTGCTGGCGGATGGAGAAGAGGCTGTCCACCTCTCTCGGCACCTTCCGACAAGCGTCGAAGTGCGCCACGAACTTTCCTTCCATTGATGGATGGAAGGAGCAAATAGATCCCGGCTCAAGGCGGGTGAACAGACTCGAGCAGCCTTCCGGAGGGTAGCGGGGAAGGCAATGCATAAAAGAGCATCCGTGGCCCCTCGACCCTCATGAGAGCCTTGTAGCTCTCCAGATGGTCCAAAGGGTCGGTGGTCCCGTCGTAGGGATCGACCTGCAGCATGCGGAACCGACTCGGAATCGGCTCCTCTTGGATTTCTCAGGAGAAGGATGGCCGGGAGTCGTACCCGTCAGGTCCACCGAGGAGTTCTGTAGGTCGGCAAATCGATAGGTGAACTCTGCCAGTTTGCGCTCGTGCTCTTCAGGCGCCTCTCGGCCTGGCGTCTGATGGCCTGGTCAGTGGAATCTTCCACCGAGGCCACTGGTGAAGGGGGCGCCGATCGGTCTCGGCGGGGGGCTTTGCCTCGACGTCGCCCACTGCGGCATGCCGTCTCGGCGCCATCGGCCGGGGATTGACTCTCGTGATCCGCCGAACCGGAGTAAGTAATTTCTCTTCGTGGGGGTCTGGTGGCTCCGCGGGGGTTGGAGGCTGCCCGCGGTTGGGATGGCCTGCCGTGGATGGAGCGCAAGCTTCCGCGCGGCCCTGCGGCCCGAGCCACGGGGGTCCCTGGCTGGGGCTGCATGGCCAAGGAGCGCTGCTGGTGTTGTAGCTGCCGAACTGTGTAGTCAGGGTTTGCAGCTGTTGGATGATAACTGCAAACGGTCCGTCCACCGAGGTCAGCTACGGTGGAAGAGGAGGTGGAGCAGGAAGCTCCCTCTCCGGGCTGCGTGGCCCCTGAGGGGAGGGGACCCCCTACTCGGCTAGTGGATGCTTCGCGCCCACGTGTGACCACCATGGCCGGAGCGCACTTCGTCCCATAAAGAACTAGCTCGCACTGGGGGTGTTGTCTTGCCCCCCTTCCTGGCGTGCCAATCTGTTGCCAATCTCGCCGCCACGCCTGTAGCTTCAAAGCTAGTGATTTGATCAAACCGTCTCGCCTCGAGGTCTCCGGGCTCCCGATCCTGCAAGACAAGGTCAAAAATCCTGGCTGGGGATCCTGGCAAGGGGGCTCCGACGGTCAAGTTAGAAATGGCGAGATGGAACAGAATCTCCAAGGTGGGCCCCTGAAGGAGTCTCAGGCTTAGAGATTATCTTCGCAAAGAAGGTCTCAGGAAGAGTAGGGATTGGGCAAGGTTCCTTCACCGAGCTTGCGCCAAGGGACCCTCTCGGGATCTTGGATCCTGCTCTTGGTGCCTTTCCTTTTTCCAGCCTTTTTTTTCCCTTACCTGGTCGTCCGCTTCCCATCCTTTATCCCATCGCGCTGCCTCCAGCTTCCCGCCCTTGGGAGGCTCCCTCTTTGCTTTCACCTCCTTCTCTCCTCTTCTTCCCCTTTCTCCTTTGGGTCCAAGAACCCGGTGGCCTCCTTGTCTTGCTTGCCGAGCCTAGCGAGGAAAGGGTAGAGGGAGGACACCGGCCAGATCCTAGGGCCGAGTGCAAGCACTCTCCTTCCCAGGCACCGACAACACCGTTACTGCGTCCTGTCTTGCCAGGACTTCGCCTCTCGGCTGCGGAACCTGTCGGGCCGATGTAAACGAGGTTTCGCGCATTGCTGCTGATCGTACTGGCGCTCCTCTCGAGGTACGACGCGCTGCTCGAGGGGTGGTCTCGGAACTCATGCTCCTGCTTCTCGGCGACCTCACCATGCTGGGTAGCCGACCTCAGCCAAGGTGGGCCCCTCCTGGGCGACAATTGGCGGAGCGGCAGAGGAGCGCTCGACTTCGGCCTAGGTGGACCCGTGTCCGGGTGCCACCTGGCGAAGGAGCAAGAGGGCCCGGCTCGACCTCGGCCGAGGTGGAACCATCTCAGGACGCCACTCGGCGAGGGGGCAAGGGGCCACCGGCTTCGATCGAGGTGGACCCCTCTGGGCGGACACCTGGCGGAGCGGCAGAGGGGCGCTCGACTTCGGCCGAGGTGGACCCCTCCTGGGTGGACACCTGCCGAAGGAGCAAGAGGGCCCGGCTCGACCTCGACCGAGATGGAACCGTCTAAGGGCACCACTTGGCGATGGGGCAAGGGGCCGCCGGCTTCGACCAAGGTGGACCCTCCTAGGCGGACACCTGGCGGAGCGGCAGAGGGGTGCTCGACTTCGGTCGAGGTGGACCCCTCCTGGGCGGACACCTGGCGAAGGAGCAAGAGGGCCCGGCTTGACCTCGACCAAGGTGGAACCGTCTCAGGGCGCCACTCGGCGAGGGGGCAAGGGGCCGCCGGCTTCGGCTGAGGTGGACCCCTCCTGGGCGGACACCTGGCGGAGTGGCAGAAGGGCGCTCGACCTCCTGGGCAGACACCTGGCGAAGGAGCAAGAGGGCTCGGCTCGACCTCGGCCGAGGTGGACCCCTCCTGGGCGGACACTTGGCGAAGGAGCAAGAGGGCCCGGCTCGACCTCGGTCGAGGTGGAACCGTCTCAGGGTGCCACTCGGCGAGGGGGCAAGGGGCCGCCGGCTTCGGTCGAGGTAGACCCCTCCTGGGCGGACACTTGGCGGAGCAGCAGAGGGGCGCTCGACTTCGACCGAGGTGGACCCCTCCTGGGCGGACACCTGGCGAAGGAGCAAGAGGGCCTGGCTCGACCTCGGCCGAGGTGGAACTGTCTCAGGGTGCCACTCGGCGAGGGGGCAAGGGGGAGCCGGCTTCAGCCGAGGTGGACCCCTCCCGGGCGGACACCTGGCGAAGGAGCAAGAGGGCCCAGCCCGACTTCGACTTCGGCCGAGTGGAGCCACATCTGACCTTGCTGGACAGCTCCTGTTCTGTCGAAAAAACCCACGTGGTTCAGATCACGCCCGGCGGAATCTGAGACACGCCACGTCATCGTAACGGCTGTAACAATGCCTATTTCTAGTTTTTCAATAAAGCTCTGAAACTTAAGATTGCTTGCATTAATGTATCTCAGTTGTCCATCTGATCTGTAAATAAGTGATTGTTAGGTCACATAATTTTAGACACTTAGTTCATAAATTAGAAGAGGAGTTAATTTTTCTAGCATAAAGGGAGGATATCACGTGGCCGTCACGTGACTCCTCTTGGTTTATTTTTCTTTTCTTCTACTGTTTGTGTTTCACCCAGCCTAGTGTGGTGAAGATAGAGAGGAAGGAGAGAGTAGAGGGAGCGAGGAATCTAACACTGATGAATCTTAAGCAGCAAATATAATGAAGGCATGGAACATAATGAAGCGAGGAAGAAGAGGAACACATGATTTCCAATAGACCAGCAAGGGTTGCAATCATGCAGGAAAGCTTTGAAACTGCCAAACAAGTCATAAAAGAGTTGTATAAGGTTCTGTGCTCATTCTAATTTTGGAAGTTCAAGGGATTATACTATTGAATTCAAATGGTTGTCTAACGGTTCAATTACTACCATTAAAACATTTAATGAATACATGGAAGAAAACCATTAATTTGGAGGAATGGGAACTTTAAACAATGTTATGCTTGTAAGATTCCAAATGAGCAAAATAATGTTGTTGCCGCCTGATTGCCGTGACCTGTAGCTGAAGATGACCTCGGACACCGCCTTCGTTACTTGGGAACCTGCTCGTGCACCAGACCTGCAAAACAGAGGAGACTCGGGTCGGAGATCCTGGTAGAGGCACTCCAATGCTCAAGTTAGTGGTGATCCAGGAGAACAGATCCTCCCGGTCGAGCCCCGTGGGTGGACTCCACTCTAGGAGGAGATTATGTGTTTAAGTGAACGGGTTGAGAGTAGAGCGAAGGTGATAACGACGGAGCAGCGCCTGGGCTAGATGGGTGTCCATCAAGACCCTTCCGGTGAGCCTCCGGTAGCCTAGAGCACTTGGTTCCTCGATCGCTCTATCGTGTGCCGCCCCTTTGCTCGTTTGCATGTCACTTACCTCCAGTTGGGAACCTTGGAGAACTCTTTTAAGCTAGCATCTCTCTCTGCCACCTACCTCGGGATCCTCCCCCTTTGTAGGCATTGGAAGGTCAACGTCCGGCAGCGTTCCGTGTCGTGCATGAAGTGCCTTTCTCCATTCATGACAGGAAACTACGCCGTGCACTCTGGTCCTCCCTTTGGTCGCTCCACTTGGAGAAACCTGGTAGAGCCTCAATCGGGGGGCAACCGTCCCCTGGATTTGAATCTCTTGGGATGGTTTCCTCTTTTGGATGGTATAGGCGGTCGATTGGGAGTGCGGCACCTTGATCGGGGGACCCCTTCCTTTTTGATGTAAGTGGTAGCATGAGCATTATTGTGGCCCAGCGGATGCCCCTCCATGGTCCTTAGGCGGCTCACCACCGCTCAAGGAAGGCGGCGATGTCCTCCAGCTGCTAGTCCTTTCATCCGAAGTGGGATCAATTTAAGGAGGAGGAGCTCGACTTCGACCGGGGTGGACTCGACCTCGAGGGAGCCACCTGGCGAAGGAGTCCGAAGAAGGCAGGAGCTCGACTTCGGCTAGGGCATCTCAACCTCAAGGAAGCCACCTGGTGAAGGAGTCCGAAGAGGGCAGGAGCTTGACTTCGGCGAGGGCGTCTCGACCTCGACGGAGCCTCCTGGCGAAGGAGTCTGAAGAGGCCAGGAGATCGACTTCAGCCAGGGCATCTCGACCTCGAGGGAGCCACCTGGTAAAGGAGTTTGAAGAGGGCAGGAGCTCGACTTCGACCAGGGTGTCTCGACCTTGAGGGAGCCACCTGACAAAGGAGTCCGAAGAGGGCAGGAGCTCAACTTCGACCAGGGCATCTCGACCTCGAGGGAGCCACCGACAAAGGAGTCAAAGGGGGCAGGAGCTCGACTTCGGTCAGGGCGTCTCGATCTTGAGGGAGCTACCTGGTGAAGGAGTCCGAAGGACGTCCGACATGGTAGCTTCATCCATCATGGCGTCTGACTGGGTCTGACATGGACTCCACGTCAACGATCCTGCCACATCATTTGTCCCCCACTTCGAAGTCTGTTGGCATGCGGCACTCGGGGCGAAAAGAGTAAATGCGGAGCTGACATGGAAAGGCAGAAATCGAGCACCATTATTGCCATGATTGCCGGCGCATCGCGGAACGGACCCCCAAGCCAATGCGGGGGTGACACATTGACATGTCCAAGGAGGCCTTATGGCTAACGCAAAACTCGAAATGATTTGGATGAATCGAAGCATCGCCCTCCATCGATTGCTGACACATGGCACAAATCCGATGGTGGTGGCTCAAGGAGGGTACGGTTGCTGTCTGGTCATTTCGAAAAGAATGGCAGTTCTCTAAAAACACCTTCTCTTTCAAACTCCTCATGCCCGCCAGTGAACAAGAGCCTTCCCTCTTCCCCCGACCATCCTTTTCTTCCAAGGCTAGCTAGGTTCATCTTCTTCAGTCTTCTTTTTCTTCGGTGGGTAGAGTTCATCTTAGGATCAGGATCTTCCCGGACTTCATCCATTTCCTTCTTCTCCTTCTCTATTTTTCCTCCTTCAATCTTCTTCCTTGGGATGGCTCGTTCGAGTTATAGCCATCGTCCCTCGAGTAATCTTGATGAGGAGGGGCCTTCTCGACTGAGGACTCCTCCTCGATGAGAAGGAAGAACTCCACTTCGAGATCCACAGAAGGCCTCATCCCAGTGGGATCGTTATAGGGGAGCCTATGGCTTGCCCTCCTCCTCCTCCTGAAGCCTTTTCTGAGCCTTCTCGGTCGATTAGTTCCGGTGGTATTGCTTCGGCGATAACCGGCGAGGAGCTCTCGATCATCCGGGAAGCCTTTGGCATCCCGGACTCCATCCGGCTCTCGATTCCATGACCGGGGGAGCGGGTCACCTCCAGTGATCTAGTCGGATCGCCCTTTACAAGAAAACCCTACAGGGGGTCTTCGATTCCTGCTTCATCCCTTCTTCCTCTCCATGCTGAGCCATTATCATCTAGTTCCAGCTCAGCTAGTTCCAAATGCAGTCAGGATAATTTTATGTTTCATCATCCTCTGCCACTTCTACGGGATCGTAGCTCGCTTCTCTTTGTTAGGATTTTCTTTACCCTGAAGTGCCACTCGATCGAGGAAGGGTGGTGGTTTATTTCTCCCCGCCCGAAGGGCATCAGGTTTGATCTCCCCTTTTCCATCAAAGGGTAGAAGAGTAGATATTTTTTCACCTCCATTGAAGGGGTTGACTAGGTCTGGAGTGATCTAGACCGGATCCCAAACCGGAATGCCAAGGTCGAAGCGGCTGATCAAAAAATCTACGACCAGCTCGTTGCCGACCAAATCCCCTCCCTCGAGGTTTTGCTATCAGAGCAGTACCTATTCGAAGCGAGGCTAGCCCAATCTGGGAGTTGGGTGAGTTCGATGCGAGCTCTTCTTATTTTTATGCTTGTCCATTCAAGCTCGGGCTAACCCCATTCTCCTTTGTGCAGGCATGAAGTACTCCATGGATGAACTCCTCGCACTCTCTAGAAAAGGGGTGCACCGGCGGGAGCCAGGGAGTCTCCATCGAAGAGGCCACGGATGGAGGCTAGCGCAAGGGCCACACCTGCTGCACCTCCGAGCCGAGTAGGAGAATGGCCAACCGTTTCTCGAATTGCCAAGGCAGCAGGACTTGCCTCCGGTTTGAGAGCCTGACATGGTCGTTCGGGCCATGTCCGCTCCGCCACTATGATGCCCCACCTCCTGAAGTTGTCGAGGTGGACGCGAAAGAAGAAGAGGAGGGAGGAGGGAGCTACCGTCAGTGGCACCGTTCGGCATGGCGGTGAGCCCCCACAAAGACTCGGAAACATCCTCGGCCACCCTGAGGGCACCACCACGACTGTGAAGAAGAAGAAGAAGAAGAAGAAGGGTGGCTCCTGCAAGTTGCCCTTCAAGATGACATCGGACTCCTCGATGGTCCAGGATCGAGCACTTGCCAAGTGCATGATGGACTTTGCTGTCCAACCGTGCGATCGATGGAAAAAGGGGGGAAGGCTCCTAGTCGACGCCATCCTCGTCACCTTCCCATAATTCTTCTCGGTAGGTATCCTACCCTTTTCTCTTTCTTTCCCTTTCTTCTTTTTTTTTGTATGGCTGATGCCTTCTTTGGTGTAGTTTGGGGCAGACCTCTTGCTCATCTGAGACTATTGCAAGAAAGGGCTAAGAGGGATAGGTAGAAGGCATAACAGATCGACTTGCAGGCGGTCGAGATCAAGTTGAAGACGGACGTGCCATAGGAGGCCAGACAGAAGAATAAGGAGCTGAGGGCCAAGGCGGCGGGCACCGAGAGGCAGCTCAAGGGCCTGGAGGAGTCCTTGGCCTGGGAGAGGGATCGGATTAAATGCCGGTCTGAGGAGCTCAAGGCCAAGGAGGCCAGAGAGGAGGAGCTCAAGGCCGAAGTGGCCCGGGGAAGGGAACATGCTCAAACTCTCTGAGCCCAGCTGGAGGCGGCACGGGAGCGGGCGCTGCCACCAAGGAGATGGCTGCTGGGGCAGTGGTATTAATGGAGGTCACAAAAAAAGAGGTCGCCGAGGCAATGCCGAAGTACAGGGCCTCGACAAAACTCGATGCGGAGTTCCATGAACTAGCCACATACTCGTTCTCCAAGGGATACAAGTTCTGCCAGTCCAGGGTGGCGGAGCTCATCCCGGACATGAACTTGGATGGGTGGCCTTCCCGGCCGCTTTGTGTGGTGGCCCAATTACGACCGTGGCTGAACCGGAGGAACCCGTGGTTGCCATCACATACCCCCACACCGGAGGTCCTAGATGTAGCCCAACCGCCGGAGGTCCTAGAAGATGTCACCCGACCTCAACACGTCCCAGGAAGGAGCTAGCAGATTAGTATAGGAGTCTCCCCTCTTTTGTACTTTTCTTTCTTTGCTTCTTTCTGGGCCGCTCGGCCTATCGGGGCCCGGAGACAATGTAAAATAAGAAAATTCTTAAAGAAGTTTCTTCTATCTTGTTTTACTTGTGCTCTTTCGCATTTTAATGTTCCGTCAACTTTCCTTCCCTCTCTTTTTTCTCGACTGCCGACATATATGCTTTTGCTGGGGCATCGTGCCTTCAGGCTCTAAGTACTTGGGCTCTTTCCTGCTAAGCTCTGGGTACACAGGGTAGTTAGGAAGGAAGTCCTTGACTCGTTGAGTTGTCCCCACCACATGGGTAACGTGGTGGTAGGGCTTCATGCGTTTCCTTGGAAGGGGTCTGGGCGACCTCAGGTGAAACCATCTCCAAGCACCCGGGGTGCGATCGAGCCAGGATCTGTACTCGATGGGCCCGCCAGGTGTCTTCGAGGCATGGGGCCAAGGTGTGGGGCTTCTAGAGTTTCTCGGCTCAGAGTACGAGACTTCAGAAGTTTCCCGGCTTGAGGTGCTGGGCTTCAGGGGTTTTCGGGCTTAAGGTGCCAGGCTTCATGAGTTTCCGGGCTTAAGGTGCTAGGTTTTAGGAGTTTCCAGGCTTAAGGTGCCGGGCTTTAGGCGTTTTCGAGCTTGCTTGCCAGACCTAGGGTCGAGCAGTGACGTTCCTGCAAGGTAAAAGAGATTTGCATAAAAGAGAAACTTTATTATTAATGAAGGGAAGCCTTACATCACTGATAGTACATTCTCAGATTGTTGGCATTCCAAGTCCACGGGAATCTGGCACCGTCCAGCCTCGCTAGGTAGTAGGCTCCATAGGGAAGAACCTCGACCACCTTATAGGGGCCTTTCCAGTTCGACGAGAGCTTGCCGCACTCTTAGGGCTGGGAGGCTTCAGCTCGGTGCAACACCAGGTTGCCTGGTGGAAGGTCTTTGGCTTTACCTGCTCATCGTAGTACCGAGCTACCCGCTACCGGTAGGCCGCCATCCAGAGTCGAGCCCTGTCTCTTGTTTCCTCGAGGAGGTCTAAGTTGAGTAAAAGGTGGGCCAGGTTTTCAGCTTCATCATATTGTTCCACCAATAGCATGGGCACACCAAGTTCGATCGGGACGGCTTCAGCATCGAAGACGAGGTTGAAGGGCGTCTCATCGGTGGTTGTTCTAGGTGTTGTGTGGTAGGCCCAAAGGATGCTGGGAAGCTCTTCTGCCCACTACCCTTGGCCCGTCCAACCTGGTTCAAAGTCCTTGGAGGATAGTCCGGTTGGTCACCTCAGCTTCTCCGTTGGTTTAGGGGTGAGCTACAGAGGTGAAGCGATGATGAACACCAAGATCGGCGCAGAATTCCTCAAACTCTCGGTTGTCGAACTGTCGTCCGTTGTCAGTGATGATGCTGTTGGAAAGTCCAAAATGGTAAATGATCGACCTCCAGAAGAACTGGTGGACCTTGGCTTCGGGTGATCCATGCTAGTGGCTCTGCCTCCATCTATTTGGTGAAGTAGTCAATAGCCACTATTAGAAACTTGTGTTGTCCGGACGCAGGAGGAAATGGACCAAGGATGTCCATCCCCCATCGGACGAACGGCCAGGGTGTGGAGAGTTGGGAGAGTGGCACTGCCGGTTGACACTGTATGTAGGCATGGCGTGGCAGCGATCGCACTTTCTCATGAAATCGGCAACGTCCTTCCTCATGGTTTCTAGTAGTACCCCTGATGAAAGGCCTTGTATGCTAACATCCTCCCTCTAACATGATTCCCGTAGAGGCCTTCGTGTATCTCTTGGAGCACAAAGGCTGCCTCTGTGGGTCTCAGGCACTTCAAGAGCAGATAAGAGTAGGATCTGCGGTAGAGCTGCCCATCCATCATGATGAAGCGCGCAGCCTTCTTCTTGATGAGACTAGCTTCCATACAATCTCCTGGCAGGACACCATTGATGATGTACCTGATGTACCAGTCCATCTAGCTTGGTTCCAGGATGATTTGCTTGACTTCCTCGGGAGCCCCATAGCTTGGATTTTTCAGGTACTCAACGTGGGCGCGCCCTAGTGATGAGCCCGGCAAGGTCACGAGCGTTGATAGGGCATCGACGCGAGTGTTCTCTCCACGAGAGATGTGGGAGATGCTGAAGCACCGAAAGCCTGTCATGCTCGAGCGGACCCACTCAAGGTACTTCATCATCTGGGAATCTCGGGCCTATATTCTCCCAAGACATGCTCGGTCACTAGCTGAGAGTCGGTGAAGACCTTCAGGTTGGGTACACCTAGCTCGCGGGAGACTCTAAGCCCACAAGGAGTACCTCGTATTCTACCTGGTTGTTGGTCACCACGAACTGGAAGCGAAGTGCACACTCGGCTATAACCCATCATCGTTAGCGAGGATGAGGCTTGCTCCGCTCTCGCTTGTGTTGGATGCGCAGTACACGTGGAAGACCTAAACCTCCTCTTGGCCTTGGGCTCCATCTGACACTCCGAGGTGGTCTCCGCCTACTCCTCAGCCAGTCCCGCGCACTCAACCAGGAAGTTGGCAAACACCTGGGCCTTCTGAGATGGTCTTGGCCGGTATGCGATATCGAACTCACTGAGCTTCAACGCCCACTTAGCCAAGCATCGGATGTGTCAGGGCGACTAAGTACGACCCTCAGTGGTTGGTCCATTAAGACCATGATCAGATGCACTTGGAAGTACGGCCTGAGGTGTTGGGCAAGCATTTAAGAGCGAAAATCAGTTTTTCTAAGCAGGTGTACCTGATCTCCACATCTTGGAGGATTTTGCTAGTATAGTACACCGGTTTCTGGGCTCCGTCCTCATCTGTGTAGATGAAAAACCAAGCTGACGGCCCTCAGGGTGACTGCCAGATACAGCAAGAGTTCCTTCCCATCCTCCAGCCTAGAGAGTAGCAGTAGTGACGTCAAGAACTTCTTCAGCTCTTCAAAAGATTTTTGCACTCTTCGATCCAAGCAAAGTCATGCACCTTGCATAGCACCTTGAAGAAAGATAAAGCAGTCAGTCACCTCGAGATGAACCAGCTCAAGGTGGCAATTCGGGCCGTTAGGCACTAGACATGCTTTTTTGAGGTGGGGTGTTCCATGTCGACAATTGCCTGGACCTTCTCAAGGTTTGCTTCGATTTCCCTCTGGATGATCTGAAGCCAAGGAACTTCCTACTGCCATGCTGAAAGTGCACTTCATCAGATTCAGCTTCATCTGGTGCAAGTGAAGGTTGTGGAAGGTCTCCACCAGGTCGGCGACGTGGTCTGACTTCGGCTTGCTCATAACAAGCATGTCGTCCACATACACTTGCATGTTTTGGCTGATCTGGCTTTGAAGACCCGATTGACCAGCTACTGGTACATGGCACCAGTGTTTTTAGGCCGAATGGCATCATCCGATAGAAGTACGTCCCTTGATCATTGATGAAGGCAGTGTGCTCCTCATCCTTCGGATGCATCCAGATCTGATTGTACCCGAAGAATGCATCCCTAAAGGAAAGCAAACGATGTCCGACGAGGTGGCGTCTACTAGTTGGTCAATCTTCGGTAAAGAGAAGCTATCCTTTGGATAGGCTCGGTTGAGGTCAGTGTAGTCCACACAAATCCTCCACTTTCCGTTGTTCTTCTTAACCATGACCACATTTGCCAGCCAACTGGGGTATTGTACTTTATGAACAAAACCGGCTGCGAGGAGCTTATCCACCTCCTTATTGATTGCCCGCTGCCTCTCTAAGGTGAAGCTCCTCTTCTTCTACCGAATAGGATGATACTTTGGGTCAATGCTCAACTTATGGGTGATAATGTCAAGGAGAATCCCGGGCATATCTGTCGCCATCCTGGTGAACACATCTGCATTTGCTTGAAGAAAATCTAACAAGTGGGCCTGCTCCTCCTCTTACAGCTGGGACCTAATTTGCACTGTCTTTGCCAGGTCGGTTCCGAGTGGATACGATAACAAGCATTCGATCGGATCACCTCTGGGGTCCTGTACCCTTTGGTCGAGGTCGTCAGTGCTAGGGTCTTCCTCAGAGCTTTCGACCCCGGGAGAGGCTTGAAGACAGTGTTGGATCAATTGAGACACTCCCTCATTTCCCCTACATCATAAGGAGTGGAAAATTGCATCAATAGTCGCTTGGTGGAAATGACTGCATCGAGCAAATGAGCCGGGTGGCCAAGGATCTCGTTGTAGGTCGAAGGAAGCTGACAATCGTGAAAGTCATCATGATAGTGCTCTGCCGAGGTGGTGTCCCGGCAGTGACGGGGAGAGTGATTTCTCTTCAACTCCATGGAATCCCAGCAAAACCGACAAGGGGAGTGTGCACAGGTCTCAGTTAAGCAGAGAGGACAGATTCATCCAGGAGAAAGCATCATAAAAAAGGATATCAGTCAAACTTTCACTATCAACCATAATCCATTTTACAAGATGCTTGGCAATCATCATTTTGACGACCATGGCATGTTGTTTATATTTTAATTTCAAGATTCCCTTTCTCTCATAAAGGGAAGTACATTTTTCAAACTCTCTCCTTCCGGGTCATCTTGGAAGCATGCTCGATTGCCCAACATATCATCCCCACAGACTTCTCGGTGGGCTGACTATCGACTGTAGGGATAGGAGGAAGAGCAGCGAGCACTTGAGGTTCCGCAGGGATCTTGCCCCCCATAAACTTTTCGAGGTAGCCCCTTCTTATCAAATCTTTAATTTTCTCTTGAGGTGGCGGCACTCTTCGGTGTCGTAGCCATGGTCGTGGTGGAATTGGCAGTACTTTATCTTGTCACGACCGTTAGACACCCTCAATCTCCATGAGGATCTTCATCCTCAGGGCTAGGAGAGGTGTGTATCTTTATTCTGGGATGAGGTTGCTCTTCGTCTTCGACCCCTGGCGAAAGTTTGAGGCGGCCGGTCCAGGCTTCCACTCCACGGACGTCCGGACGTCTCCCCAAGAGGTTGCTTCTTTAGCGGCTTCCCGTCTAGCTCCCATCTCATTCTCCGCCTCCTCGACATAGATGTACTTGTGAACACAGAGGAGGAGTTCGAAGTACATCTTTGGTGGCTTCTTGTCCAGTGAGTAGGTCAGGCGAGAAGTCATGAGCCCCCTCTTCAGTGCCAGCATGGCAATGGCTTATCCAAATTATAGATCTCCAGTGTAGTAACCTTGAAGCGGGACATGTAGTCCACCTCTCGTGGCACCTTCCGACAAGCATCAAAGTGGACCATGAACTTCCTCTCCAGCTGAGCAAATGAGCTGATGCTTTCAGACTCGAGGTGGGTAAACCAAACTCGAGCCGCCTTTTGGAGAGTGTCTAGAAAGGTGACACAGAGGAGGGCTCGGTCACCCCTGGACTATCATGAGGGCCTTGTAGCTCTCAAGGTGGTCCAGAGGGTTGGTGATCCTGTCGTAGGGATCCACTATGGCATGCGGAATCGACTTAGAATCGATTCCTCTTGGATCTCTTGGGAGAAAGGGGGATGAGCATCGTAGCCCTCAGGCTCACGGGGGGAGCCTTGCAAATTTGCAAACTGGCGGGATAGCTTCGCCAGCTTGCGCTCCTGTTCCTCCAAGCGCTTTTCAGCCATGCACCTGATGGCCTCATCGGTGGAGCCCTCCACTGAGGCCGACAGTGGAGGCGAATGTAACGGCTGAGGAGGGTCACGACGGGGGACCCTGCTTCTACAACCTCGGTGGTGTTTAACAGTAGCCTGCTCGAGTGTTGGAGACCGCTCTCCTAGTCGATTGACCCAGTCCACTATCTCTTCACTGGGATCCGGTGACTTCCCGGGGGTCTATCGTGGCTCGCGATAGCAAAGGCCTTTCTTGGAAGGACCGCAGGCTATCACCGGGTGCGATGGGTTGGGCGCAGGAGTCCCTGGCTATTGGTGGGTGGCCAGGGATCGATACTGATGCTGCAACTATCGCATCACTGTAGTCAGAAGCTACACCTATTAGGCTAGTGCGGCCATTTGGGCATCACCGGAGGTGGCTGTGACGGAGCAGGGGCCTCCCTCTCTGGACTATGCGGGCCTCATGGAAAAGGGGATCTCCCGCATAGTTATTGGAGACCGCCCGCGTGCGCGTCATCGCCATGTTCTGGGTGGAGTTGCTCGTAAGGGGATTGGCTTGGATCAAAGCATGTCCTGCCCTCCCCTACCTAGCATGCCAATCTGTTATCGCCTGATCGCCATGGCCTGTAGCTAGAGATGACCTCGAACATCGCCCTCATCACTCGGGAACCTGCTCGTGCACCCGGACCTGTAAAATAGAGGAGACCTGGGCCAGGGATCCCGGGGGGGCACTCCAATGCTCAAGTTAGTGGCAATCCAGGAGAACAGATTCTCCCGGTCGAGCCCCGTGGCTAGACTCCACTCTAGGAGGAGGAGATTATGTGCTTAAAGAGTGTGAACAGGTGAGAGTAGAACGGGGGTGATAGCGACGGAGGAGCGCCTAGGCTGGATGGCTATGTCCATCAAGACCCTTCGGTGAGCCTCGGTAGCCTAGAGCACTTGGCTCCTTAACGCTCTATCGTGTGCCGTGCCCTTTTCCCATTTGCATGTACTTACCCTGATGGGAACCTTGGAGAACTCTTTTAAGCCAGGATCTTCCCTTGCCGGCTACTTCGAGATCTCTTCCCTTTGCAGGTGCTGGAAGGTCAACATCCGGCAGTGCTCTGTGCCATGCACGAAGTGCCTTTCCTATTCATGATAAGAAACTACTTTGTGCACTCTGGTCCTCCCTCTGGTCGCTCCACTTGGAAAACCTGGTAGAGCCTCGATCGGGGGGCAGTTGCCCCTAAATTTGAATCTTCCAGGATGGTTTCTCTTTCGGATGGTACAGACGGTCAGTCGGGAGCGCGGTGCCTTGATTAGGGGACCCCTTCCTTTGGTGTAAGTGGTAGTAGGAGCAATTATTGTGCCCGATGGGCGCCCCTCCATGGTCCTTGGGTGGCTCACCACCACTCAAGGAAGGCGGCGACGTCCTTAGCTGCTGGTCCCTTCATCGAGGTGGGGTCAGGTTAGGGAGGAGGAGCTTGACTTCGACCGGGGTGGACTCGACCTTGAGGGAGCCACCTGGCAAAGGAGTCCGAAGAGGGCAGGAGCTCGACTTTGGCAAAGTGTCTCGACCTCGAGGGAGCCACCTGGCGAAGGAGTCCGAAAAGGGCAGGAGCTCGACTTCGGCCAGGACGTCTCGACCTCGAGGGAGCCACTTGGTGAAGGAGTCTGAAGAGGGCAGGAACTCGACTTAGGCCAGGGCATCTCGATATCAAGGGAGCCACCTGGCGAAGGAGTTCGAAAAGGGCAGGAGCTCGACTTCGGCCAGGGCATCTTGACCTCGAAGGAGCCACCTGGTGAAGGAGTCGAAGGATGTCAACGTGGCAGCTTCATCCATCGTGGCATCTGACTGGGTCTGACATGGGCTCCACGTCAGCAATCCCGCCACATCAAATGTTACTGTTAATTATTGGTGCTCCAAATAATAGCAATTTTGGATTCTTTTTTGCAAAAGGAACTTTTCTATTTTATCTACTTTTCTCCCAATAGAGTTTAGGAATGGATGAACACCTTTTCAATTGGATTTCTTCTTCGAGAATTTAGCATGAAGCATGAGGCGATCAAGTTGAATGGCTCAATTGGTACTTTGATTTAAAAAAGATTATGATGTTTCTCTTAGAGAGAATAATAGAGGACCTTAGTTCATCTCCTTTTTTTTCGATCGGCTGATTTTTGCTCCATCCATCAAAGGCTTTCATTATTTTGACATGTTGATGACCTCTAGTGCCACAATTGCTCTTTTTTTGGCTTGGTTCATGCTCTATGCTATGTTCTTCTCTTATCTTGAGTTTACATGGGGAACCTTTGTTCATCATCAAAAAATTACTTGTTTCTTGATGTATGTTGTGAAGTCGAGAAGGTTGATCCATCTCTTAGGGATATATTTTCTTGATCTATCATCGAGACCGAGAAAGGTGGCCTGTTCAGTATTTTGTTGCTTCATGTTGGCTTTTATTGCCTCATGATTTATTCGAGACCTTTCCTGGATATTGTATATCTTTTGTAGTAAATTCGGATAGTTTATATATTGGATTATGCCTCGCGATGGATGTAGGTATATTAGTGAATTCATATAATATTTTTTGTTTTCTTTGTGCTTGCTTATTTATGCCTGTGATGTATTTAGTGAAAATACTTAAATGAGATGAAATTCTAATTTAAAAGCCTAAAGCAATCCAATCCGAAGCGTGCAAGCCCAATAATTGATATCAAAGCATTTGAATGGCTAGTGACAGGTATCAAGATTTTCAATGCCTAATGATTCATTGTCTATTGCTCATTCTACTACTACAAGGCATGAAGTGGCTATATTTGATGGCACATGGGATTTCTCACTATGAAAGGTAAGGATGAATTACTTGTTGGTCAAAAAAGGTATAGCAAAAGTCCTGAAGGGTATAGATACAATCCCAAGAGATAATGAGGCCGCCAAAAGAGATCAATGAGAGAACATTAGGAACTCCATTTTCAGACTTGAGTGATAAAAGTCCTACACAATGTTGTGGACCTTGATATAGCTAAAGGTATATCAAAAAAAATTGGACAGTTTGTATATAGCAAAGTTTCTTACCAATAGTTAAGAAAAAAGTTACACACATTTTATGTGATGAAAGGGACTTCACTCAAAGATCACTTAGATAAATACAACAAGCTCCTGCTTGATTTAGCAAATATTGGTATTGATGTTGATAAGGAAGATAAGACTTTGATCTTGATCTACTCTTTGCCTATGTTTTTCGAGCATATTACTACTATAATGCTCTATGAAAGAGAAAATAATAAGTCTTGAAGAGATAGAAGTCACTTTATTATCTAATAAACTTAGTTGAAAATATAGCTACAACATCAAGCTCAGACTTGAACTCAAGGATTTATAGTTAGAGACAAAGATGAATAAAAGAAAGATGAACAAGATAAAGCAAATCCAAAACAATATCAAAGTCTAAGCCTAAAAGACTAGATATTTATCACTATTACAAGAAGCCAAGCCACTAAAAATCAAAGTATAGATTTTTATAGACTAAGAAAGAGAATAAATAAAAAGATAAAGGAACAGTCTCAGATTTGGTATAAGTTGCAGTTATATCAGGAGGTCACAACAATATAATAGATGATGCATTATTTACATATGCTTGCAGTATTAGTGTCAATCAAGTTGATACCTAGATCATAGACTCTAGAGTATCTTTTCATATGATATCCCATAAGGAATGGTTCTCTTCTTTTAGACTATTTGAGGGGGCACCATTCTTCTTGAGAATGATGGTATCTACAAAGTGGAAGGAGTTGGTACAGTTCAGATCAAATCTAACATAAATACTATGATGACTTTAGACGATATCAGATATATTTCTCGATTGAAAAGAATCTTTTCTCAGTGCATGCCTTTGATAGTGCAAATTTCGAAGGTAGATGGGATAGAGGATCAATAACTATCCATAAAGAAGCATTAACTTTATTGAAAGGCAAACTGAGTAGCATCCTTTTATCTGGATGGCAGTATATTGGTTAGACATGCTTCAGTAGTATAGTCTTCTATTGAGCGGTTGACACAGTTTTGGTGCCAGAAATTGAATCACATATCAAATAAACATTTACAAGAGCTGAGTAGATGTGGTCTACTCAGTGATGAAAAGGTTAGTGTATTTAGATTTTATGAGCACTAATAATTTGGAAACAATATAAAGTCAGCTTCCTTACAAGTGTACATAGGATAATTAGTATATTGGATTATGTTCATTTTGATCTATGAGGACGTATCCCAATTTATTCAAGAATAGATATAGGTACTAACCTTTATTGATGACTACTCCTGAAAAGTCTGGACATATACTATCAGGAATAAGAGTGATGTATTTGACATATTTAAAAGTGGAAGGCTATAATCGAGAGATAAACTAAGAGAAAGGTGAAAACCTTTCGGACTAAAATGGATTAAATTTGCTCTACAAAGTTTGATGACTTTTATAAGTCAGAGGGCATTATCAGATACAAAACATAGTGGATAGACCTCAGTATAATAGTATGGTAGGATGCATAAATCGTACACTATTGGAGAGAGTTAGATCTATGCTATCCAGTTCTGGATTAAGTAGAGATTTTTGGATAGAGGCTACATACACAGTCTGCTATATTATAAACCCATCTCCAGCATCAGCATTAAGCATGAAAATTCCAAAATAGATGTAGATAGGATGACTTGCAAGCTATTTGGTACTTAGAGTTTTTGAGTATCCAGCCTATGCACATATCAGAAATGGAAAGCTAGATTCCAGGACTAAGAAATGTATATTTCTTGGATATGTATATGGGATGAATGGGTACAGATTATGGTGCACAGAGCCTGGATCTCAAGAATTTTTAATCAGTTGGAATGTGACATTTCATGAGACAGCCACTCCTTTATGGTAGCTACTGCCTAGTTCTCAAAGAGATCATGTTCATGTTTTGTAAGATATTATTGTTGTGAATATTGATCAGACTATTAGATCACTATAGCAATAGCCAAATAGAGATACTCATATTCAGAATAAATAGTAATAGTAGATAGATACAGAAATACAGACTTAGGAGGAGGTTACCATGCACGGTCAAGATTAGATTGATAGTATTACCACTCATAAGTCTATGCACCAGATTATTATATCTCAAAGGTATGATTTTGAGAATTCTACTTGCACTAAGTTAGTTTATTATGCTTTGAGTATTGCAATTCCATTGGTGATGAGCCGACTATATATCAGGGGGCTATTGGTAGTTCATAGGCTGAATAATGGATCATGCTATAGTTAAAGAATTATAGTTTTTAGAAAAGAATCAGACTTAGAAATTAATCAAATTACCAAATGATAATAACGTAATTAGCTATAAATGAATCTTTAAGAAAAAGAAAAGCCAGTCCTCAGGATTTTAGATACAAGACCAGATTAGGGGCTAAGGACTATAGTCAATGAAAGAGTAATTGATTGCAAGAGATATTTTCTCCTATAGTCAAACACTCTTCATCCATGTATTGCTTTAGTTGCTTCTCAAGATTTGAAGTTAGAATAGCTAGATGTTAAGACAGCTTTTCTACATGGTGACTTGGAGGAGTAGATTTATATGCAATAGCACCATCTGGTTTTGAGGTTCAGATAAAGAAGATAATGTATGTTTGCTTAATCAATCATTATATGATCTCAAGCATTGACTTTATTGAGAGGCAAACTTAATATCACCCTTTACTAGCTGGATCATAGATTTTGGAGTATCTTTTTATATGATACCCCATAAGAAATAATTCTCTTCTTTTAGACCATTTAAGGGTGGCACCATTTTTCTTGGGTTGATGGCATCTACAAAGTGGAAGGTATTGATATAGTTCAAATCAAATCTAATACGAATATTGTAGTGACTTTAGATGATATTATATATGTTTCTCGATTAAAAAAACCTTCTCTTAATGCATGCCTTTGACAGTGCAGGTTTCGAAAGCAGATAGAATAGAAGATCAATAACTATTAGTAATGGAGTGTTAACTTTATTAAAAAATAAACTGAATGGCACCCTTTACTATCGTGATGGCAGTATAGTAGTTGAACAAAGTTTAATGATACAGTCTTTTATTGAGTAATTGACACAATTATGGCACTTGAGATTGGATCACATATCAAATAATGGTTTACAGGAGCTGAGCAGATATGGTTTGATAAGTGGTCAGAAGGTTGATGTACTTGAATTCTATGAGCACTGTGTAACACAAAGTCAACTTCTCTATAGGCTGCACGAAATAATTGGTATATTGGATTATATTCATTCTGACCTATGGGACCTATCCTAATTACATCCAAGGATAGACCCAAGTACTTACTTTTATTGATGACTGTTCTCGAAAAGTCTAAATATGCACTATTAGGAGTAAGAGTAATATGTTTGATACATTCAAGAAATGAAACCTATGATTGGAAGGTAGATTGAGAGAAAAGTAAAAACCTTTCGAACTAACAATGGATTAGAATTTTGCTCTACAAATTTGATAACATTTGCAAGTTGAGGACATTGTGAAATACCAAACTACAATGGATACACCTCAGTAGAAGGGTATGGTGGAATGTATGAACCACACACTATATTCGAGAGAATCGGATCTATACTATTCAATTCTAAATTGAGTAGAGATTTTTGGATAGAGGTTGCACACACAACCTGCTATATTATAAATTGATCTCCAGCATCAACATTGAGTATGAAAACTCTAGAAGAGATTTGGATAGGAAGATTTACAGATTATTCAGTACTTAGAATTTTTGGATGTCCAGCCTATGCACATATCAGAGATGCAAAGTTAGATCCCAACGCTAAGAAGTATGTACTTCTTGGATATACATATGAGATGAAGGGCTATAGATTATGGTGCATAGAGCCTGGATCTCAAGAATTTATAGTTAGTACGGATGTGATGTTTCATGAAATAGCCACTTCATGATAGCTACAGCCTAGTTCTTCTCAAAAAGATAAGGTTCAGGATCAGTAGGAAGGACTATTATAGATATTGATTACATTATTAGATCATAGTAGCAGTGCCAAATAAAGATACTCATATTTAGAATGAGCAGCAATAATAGACAAATATAGAAATAAAAACTCAAGAAGAGATTACCATGCAAGGTTAGGATCGGACTAATAGTATTGTCACTTGTAGATCCAGGCACCATATTAGAGTACCTCAAAGGTATGATTTTAAGGATTATATTTGTGCCAAGTTAGTTTATTATGCTCTGAGTATTGCAGACATCATTGGTGATAAGCTGACCATATATCAGGAGGCTATTGATAGTTCATAGGCTGAGTAATGGACCATGGCTATGGTTCAAGAGCTACAATCTTTAAAAAAGAATCAAACTTGAAAATTAGTCAATTACTAGAGGGCAAAAAAGTAATTGATTCTAAATAGATCTTCAAGAAAAAGGAAGGAGCCAGTCCACAAGATTTTAGATACAACCAGGTTGGTGGCTATGGACTACAGTCAATAAGAGAGTATTGACTACAAAGAGATATTTTATCCTGTAGTCAAATATATTCTATCAAATATTGCTTGCTTTAGTTGCTTCTCAGATTTTAGAGTTAGAACAACTAGATATCAAGATAGCTTTTCTACATGGTAACTTGGAGGAGCAGATTTATATACAACAGCCACCTGTTTTAATATTCCAGATAAAAAAGATCATGTATGTTTTTTCAAGAGATCATTGTATAATCTTAAATAGTCTCCAAGATTGTGGTATCGTAAATTTGACAGGTTTATGGTCGACCAGGGATTCAATAAATTTTGATATAACAGTTATGTGTATCATCAGTGGCTTACAGATAGGTTCTTTTATTACTTATTGTTATATATGGATGATATGATAATTATAACGAGAGATATGTCAGTCATCCAGAGCTGAAAGCTAAGCTCAATCCTACATTTAAGATAAAAGATCTTTGACTGACAAAGAATAAACTTGGATGGTGATCATTTTAACATGCAGTCAAGTAAACTTTTTTTATTAAGCATGATTATATTAAAAAAGTCTGGATCCATTCGCTACTCCCTTTGTCATTTATTTCAAATTATCTACCAAGTTTTGTTCTTAAATGAGGATGATGAGAGATATATGTCGAGTACCATATGCAAGTGCAATAGGCATCATCATGTACGTGATGGTATGTACTCAGCCTGATATTTTACAGGCACTAAGTATGGTGAGCAGATACATAAATAAACCTAGGAAGGCTCACTAGTCAGCTATGCAATAGATACTTTGATATTTGAAAGGTACTTCTAATTTGATATAGTATTCTCCAGATAAAATAGTTGCAATGTTACTGGATTTTATGATTCTGATTATGTTAGTGACTTGGATAGGAGAAGCTTATTGACTAGATATATATTTTACTTTTAGATTATGCATCAGTTAGAAGGCTACTTTATAGTTTATAGTTACTTCGTCTACTATAGAAGTAAAGTATTTGGCATTAACAAAGACAGCAAAAGAAGCTATGTCGTTAAGAAGGTTGGTACAGGATTTGAATATCAAGAAAGACTATTTGGAGATTCATTATAATAGTCAAAGTATTTTATATCTTACTAGAGATCAGATGTATCACAAAAGCACTAAGCATGTGGATGCCATATATCACTTCATCAGAGATTTGGTAGAAAATGATGATATACAGCTTCAAAAAATTTACATTGCTTACAATCTGGCAAATATGCTCACTAAACCAATTCCAGTAATTAAGTTCGGGACTTTCCAAAATTTAATTGGTATGAGCATATGGTGATGCCCTTTGGAGCTTGTGGTGAGGAGGAGGTATATGATTTATCAAAAGAGAAGAATTTTTAATTATTGGCTGCTTCAAATAATAGCCATTTAGGGGATTTTCTATAAAAGGACCTTTTCTATTTCTACTAGCTTCTTTTCTGATAGAGTTTGGGGATGGATGAGCACCTTTTCCAATTGGGATTTCTTCTCCATGAGATCTGGCATGAGGCATGAGGTGATCAGTTTGAATGGCTCGATTGGTACTTTGATTTAAAAAGGTTTTGATGTTTTCTCTTGGAGAGAATAATAGAGAACCCTTGATTCATCTCCCTTTGTCCCGATCGGCTTGATTTGTGCCCGATCGACTTGATTTGTACTCCGATCATCGAAGGATTTTATTATTTTACATGCCGGTGACCCCCAGCGCCATAGTTGCTTTGTTTTTGGCTTGGTTTGTGCTTTGTGCTATGTTTTTCTCTTTGTCTTGAGTTTATACGGGTTACCTCAGTTCATCACTAGAAAGGTAATTGTTTCTTGATCTATTGTCAAGGCCGAGAAGGGTATTGGTCCATCTCTCAGGTATTCTCTTCTCTTGATCTATCTATAAGGCTAAGAAAGGTTGGTCCATTTGGTATTTTGTTACCTACTATTTTGTATTTTGTTGCCTTCTTGTGACTTATTTGGACCCTTTCTTTGGGTATTTTGTGTAGCCTTTTGTATCCAATTTGAGATGGTTTATATAATTGATTACTCCTTCTTCCCATGGATATAGTGAAGGTGAAAAGCACCTCACCTAGCATACAATATACAAGAAAACAGGGTAGAAAGATATGCATTTTAAAATATTTTTAAAGCATGCACAGCGGAAGGCTCGGTAGATAGATCTAAACGATCTATCGATCTGCCCGCAAAAGGATCTAGCATGCATATAACATCAAAGCAAGAGAAATAGCAAATATAAAAGTACCATACCTTTATACCAAGAGAGAAGCAATGGAAGTGCTGTAAGAAGGACGAGGGTGCTCGAGCCACACACGTGTCTAGCCTCTACAGGATATCCACACCTGGGCTCGATTCTGATCAACTCCCTTGAAGAGCTAGCTCTTCGGGATCCTTGGCCAATCTTCTTCTTCCAGGAAGACTAGGAGGAGAGCAAGAACCCTTTCCAAAATCTCTCTTTCCAAGACCTAGCTTGACTGCTAGGTTGCTCACACCCAATCCCTAGAACTCTGACAACCCTTCTCTATCTTCTCTCTAGTAGTGTTGTAAACTGTAACCCTTGCAGCCTATACAATGACCCTCATTTATAGGTGCAGCCAAGAGAAGGAGAAAGAGGAAGGAGGAGAGATGAGGGGAGAGAATGGGGGAGAGGATCAAGGCCATATCAAATGGGTCCAACCCATTAAGGTAAGTATGACTTTCATACCATATAACCTTGGAGCCAAAACTGGTTTGAATTCAAAATTCAAACCATGTCAAAACTTGTCCAAATTCCTTCCACGAAATCCTTCCAGAATTCTGTTCATCATAAGTAGTGTTGACTCACGAAAATTGCCCAAGTGTGGACACTTCACCAAGTGTCGACACCTGCAAAATTCCAAGGTCGACATTTGGAACCTGGTCAATCAAATCGACCTTCGGCAACGTCAAACGATTCTTAATCATCAATTAGCCAAAAGATCAGATAGAAATCCTCTATGGTGTGTGACCCCATAGGTTTGAACACTAAGTCGGTAGCACTGGAACATTTCCATACCAGTCAAAGTCCTCCTCTAGCACTGATCACCGTCACGTCCGGTCGAAGATCGCAAGCACAAAGCCCTCACAAGACCTCGATGACATATGGTTGCCGAATAATTCATCTTTGACCTCATAATGCTTAGGATGACCTAGGGTTAGACTGACAACCCTAATTTGGTTTATCCAGATCATGTCTCAACCTTACAAGTTTCGTGACTCCTTACAAAAATACCCTGGCCAAGGTTTTGCTGAAAATTGGCATGTGTCATTCACTCCAAACTATTTGGAGAGGTCAATTCTATCTTGATCCACCACCGCTCTGCAAGTACTTGACTATACCCAGAAACCTTCCGTCACTGGATTAGAAATCCAGGTAGTCCGGCACCAAAGTATAGTGAGTTGCTCGCAAGCTGCCATGGTGATCTCAGGTCTGAGAGACAAATATACCCATATCCCTTTGATGCGGAACTAATATGCATGCAATTTTTTTTATGTTTTATGTGTGGGGTTGGGTGATTAATTCCCGAATTTCAGATTAAAATAAGTTATAGGGAATTTTATATGAATTTTAGAAGATCAGCATGCAGATTAGGACCTAGAAAAGTAGAAAAGAAGGATCGCCGGGGCTGAGAAGCCTCGGTTAGGGCAAGTTCTCCTACAATAAAACTACTGGAGGTAGAGGGGTGTACCTGACAACGTCTGTGAAGATCGCAGTAAAAGGGTCTCTCGTTCCTCGACGGATGCGGCCTGGAAAATCGAGCCAAAGACCCGCGGATACCCGGCTTTCTGCTCGGTGATCCGATTGAGGCTTGGCTGGAGTCGTTGGATTCGTAGGAACTCGGGGACCTGCAAACGACCTGTCAGGGTTAGAAAACTCACAAAGGAACAAGAAAACAAAGAAAAAAACAGCAAGGGAAGGCTTCTTTGGAGTGGGCGTCCAGGGATCTGAGATGCTTGTTGGTAGCAGGAAGATGATTGCAGCACTGGGAAGAAGAACTCTCGCAAACCCCTTTATGCACACAGCAGGTATCACACAACTCAATAGAAGAACTCAAGGTTTTCATTCATCAAAAATTCCCTCATACAAGAGGCTAGGGTCCCTTAAATAGACCCTTAACCTTGGGCTCCAAGTAAGGGTACATAAGTCTTTACATAAGAATCCTTTTCCCTCTCAAACCCTAGCTAGAAAATAAGGAAATATTAGGTAGAAAAATCCCTAAAATTTTTCTTGACTTGGTCAAGACTCCAAGGACGCCTAGGGGGCGTGTTGGGCTTCTAGGAGTAGCAAAAGGCCGGCCAAAGGGGCCCGGGTGCATGGGTTTGGGCCTCTGGAAGCTGGGGTGGCCTGGTAGCCAGGTAGCAGGAATATTCCCTGGTATCTTGCTTCTTAGGGGCTTGGGCTTGGCACCTGGGCTTGATTTCATTGGGCTAGGATGCAGATGGACCTCTGGAATCATGGATGCCCTTATTTATGAATATACTTTGGCATCTGGAAGGGAATCTGGGCATCTGGAGGGCATCTGCAAGGAATCAGGGTTTCTGATTTTTCTCCTGGGGTCTTCAAATCTTCAAGCTGGGTTGGACTTGGGCTAAACTTCCATGTCTTCAATCTGGCTGGACTTGGTCTTCACTTGTATAATATAGTCTTGAGTCTTCAGTATGCTTGGACAGGACTCAAAAAAATAAAATTAGCTCAACATGAGCTAACTAGCATTAGACTGAACTAGCTCAACATGAGCTGACTAGTACAGAAATGAAATAACAACTATAAACTCAAATAACAACTAAAATGGATTCAGATGAGCTAAGCCCTTATTACAGATGGACTCATAAATTATTGATCAATTACAGAGGGTTGAGAAGCCTCTGCCTTATTCTGGTGCCTTTGGTGTCCGCACCAATTCTCCCGGGTGGGAGGAACTCGACCCTGTCGAGTGAAGATCAGACTGGCTCACATATCTCTCGAGAAGGTCTGGGTTGAGGCATTGCAAGTCCTCTCGAGAAATCTACGAATCGTCCGACTCTGGCTGGCCTTGCCATCGGATCAGGAAGCATTGATAGTCACGGCCCCGGGTCGTGATGGCTTGATCGTCCAGGATACGCTCGATCCGTTCTCCTCTCTCAGGCCAATTTGTTAGTGGACACTCTGGGTTAGGGTCACTCACAATGAAAAGGAATAGGTCCAAAGGCCTTACTAGGTATCGCTGCGGTCCTTTACTCCCACTCTCCAGTTAAGGTAGAACTAATGCCCAAATCCAAGGCAAGTCTAACACCTAGGCATTTGATCCAATCCTTCTCTATCACTTTAAAAGGTCCGGCTCTGCGAGCATGAAGCTTCTTTTAGGCCTAAGCCTAACCAAGATAGAATCCACTACATCAAATTTTTGACCCTTCTTCGGGAATTAGCCAGTTGTTTTAAGATTAGTGCGGGTGTGAACATGCTAGGCACATGCAGACAAATGATGCAAAGGACTCATACTGACACCTAACAGACTCGACTATGCATTCCTATCGAAGGAAACCTAATAGATTATAGGTTCTCTAGGTTTGATCCTAGCTTGACATGCACATGAAAATTTACAGTGAACTCCTAGCAAATTCCAAAGAGTATGCCAGAAGTAAGATGCAAACCTAACATGCATGATGAATGCATGCAGTATGCTAATCTCAGCTAAATGCAATCTAATGATCCTAGAAATGCTGGAGGTGTCAGGAAAGGGCAGAAAATAGGAAGTGGGTTCAGATTAGTTTGGTAAGGTAGAGAAAAAGGTTCATGGTTAGTTGGATAAAATAGGATAAAAGACGGGGTGTCAGGAACTAATCCTATACTAATGAGGTTAACCTTATGAGGTTGAGCTATATCTACAGGATTTGCATAATGGAAGGATGGGTCACTAATTTCGGGGAAGAGGTCCTTAATGGGAACTATAGGAGGGGACTCATCTTGAAGGTATTGATTCAAAGAGATCAGGTCCTTAATAAATTCTTCTGGTTCTTGTATTTTTGGACTAGACTCTATAATTTGGCTCTCCTCTATGGTTTCCTCAGGTAAGGCTCTAGCAGCAGTACCTAGGTTCTCTTCTCTCTATTTGTTCTCCATTATAGCTTTAGGTTGGATGTGGTCAAGGTCAACTAGCTCTGGGTTGGAATCTACCTGAGTATCTACTGGGTCAGCTAATTCTAGGTCTACTAAAGGTGTCTCCTCTTCTCCCTCATACTCATCCACTAGGCTCACATCAGCTTCATACACTTCCACGTTAATGTAAGCCTTGCGAATCTCAGGAATGGTTGGAGAAGGTCGGCTAGCAGGAATTGGTTAGGTTCTGGTCTCTGATTATGGGTACCACTCCTAGTAGGTTCAGGTTGTATAAGAGGTAGTGGCTCACTATTGGGTTCATATTTAGGGATACTCATCCTATAGGGTTCAAGTTGACTAGGGGAAGCATGACTAGTACTAGGCTGATACTTAGGGGTTATGGGTTCTAAGCTCATAGGACAAGGGTGCAGATCTATGGGTCATGGGATTATAGGATCTGGGGTCATAGGATTTTGGGTCAGCTCTATGATCAGGTTCTAAGGTTGGATCAAGGTATGGGGTCCTCCTAAGGTTGGGCTCTCTATATGGGTCAGGATATTGGGTCCTCCTAGGATTGGACTCCCTATATGGGTCAGAATACTGGGTTCTCCTAGGTTGGACTCCCTATATGGGTCAGAATATTGGGTTCTCCTAGGGTTTGACTCCCTATATGGGTCAGAATATTGGGTGTTGGTCTACTAGGCTCATAGGGTATGGGTGTATAGGATCTATGATCATGGGATCTAGAGTCATAGGATCTAGGTTCATAGGTTATGGATTCATAAGTTCTAGGTTCATAGGATTTAGAGTCATAAGATCTATAGGTTGTGGGTATACTAGGCTTATAGGGACAGGGTAAATAGGATCTATCTTCTTGGTCTATAAAATCCTGATTGGGTCTTCTAGGACTAACCTTAGGGATTGGGTCAGGATGATGGGCTCTCCTAGGTTCAGCCTCAAGGTATGGATCAGGGTTTGGGGTCCTCCTAGGTTGAGGATTGTAGTACGGGTCAGGATAAGGGGCTCTCCTAGGTTCGACCTCATGGTATAGATCAGGGTTTGGGGTCCTCCTAGGTTGAGGGGAGTCAGGATCTGGCTCAGACTGTGACCCATGGGTTTTTCTTGGGGTCCCTACCCGGACTTTTAACTGATCAAACTATATTGGCACGATAGTCAATTCTATCATTGGTTTGAATACGAGACTGAGTTAACTGGGTCATCTGGATAGTTATCTGGGCAATTTGATCAGCTAGGGCTTTTATTTGGGCTTGTAAATTTTCCATGGGTTCAGACATTTATGAAGGAGGTGGGTGATATGAAACTCCTGATCTAGTGCTCATGCAAGACTCGATCAGACCGACTATAGCTGACTAAACCTAAAGTCCAAACTAGATGCTCAATCAGGGTGGCAAACTAGCCTAGTAACCCTGTACTCAGCCAGGCAGGTGTAAGGGGAGTGTTAGGTCCCTGATTGCCAATCCTAGACACCAATCAGAGATTGGCCGGTAGGCGGACCAGCACACAAGCCCTTCGGGATTGAATCCCTAAATCACCGTTCTAGACACTAAGCACAAGGCACACACAGGTTAACTTGACACAGTGATCTAACACTAGCCCGACCCCGGACCAGTTGGTTGGTCCCTAGCCCACTAGGGCAAATTAGTCTAATTAATTTTAGGTTAAGGCTTGGGACTGAATGCAAGGGATGTGGTTTTGGGCTAAGGAGAGGTGATCAAATCCTCCCCCATCTGATATAAAAGAGTGCCCTAAAAAAATTATGCAATGATGGCAGGCAGATGCAAATTTAGGTTTAGATATTTATTTTTTTTTTTGGTATTTTTGGAAATATGTATATATATATATATATATATTTTGGTATTTTTTTATATGGTAGAAATAAGACTTGCAAATCATGACCTAATATACTGAAAATACTAAATTAAGAATATATGCAAAACTCCTAAACAAAACCCTAAAAACAAACATGTCTTGCTAAAAAAAAGAGCCAAAATTTTGCAGGCCCTATTTCGGCTTTCAGAAAATTCAAAGGCCATAATAAATCTGAAAAAAGTTTTAACATTACTGTGAATTATGATAATCCAGGAAAATAAATTTCAGAATTTTTGGAGTTTTTAACAGGGAGAAATAATTAAAATAACAGAGTATATACGGACTGAAAAATTACAGAAAACAAGCCCTAATCTAAGCTCTGATACCAAATGATGCGGAACTAATATGCATGCAATTTTTTTTATATGTTTTATGTGTGGGGTTGGGTGATTAATTCCGGTTTCAGATTAAAATAAGTTATAGGGAATTTTATATGAATTTTAGAAGATCAGCATGCAGATTAGGACCTAGAAAAGTAGAAAAGAAGGATCGCCGGGACTGAGAAGCCTCGGTTAGGGCAAGTTCTCCTACAATAAAACTACTGGAGGTAGAGGGGTGTACCTGACAACGTCTATGAAGATCGCAGCAAAAGGGTCTCTCGTTCCTCGAGGGATGCGGCCTGGAAAATCGAGCCAAAGACCCGCGATACCCGGCTTTCTGCTCGAGTGATCCGATTGAGGCTTGGCTGGAGTCGTTGGATTCGTAGGAACTCGAGGACCTGCAAACGACCTGTCAGGGGTTAGAAAACTCACAAAGGAACAAGAAAACAAGGAAAAAATAGCAAGGGAAGGCTTCTTTTGGAGTGGGCGTCCAGGGATCTGAGATGCTTGTTGGTAGCAGGAAGATGATTGCAGCACTGGGAAGAAGAACTCTCGCAAACCCCTTTATGCACACAGCAGGGTATCACACAACTCAATAGAAGAACTCAAGGTTTTCATTCATCAAAATTCCCTCATACAAGAGGCTAGGGTCCCTTAAATAGACCCTTAACCTTGGGCTCCAAGTAAGGGTACATAAGTCTTTACATAAGAATCCTTTTCCCTCTCAAACCCTAGCTAGAAAATAAGGAAATATTAGGTAGAAAAATCCCTAAAATTTTTCTTGACTTGGTCAAGACTCCAAGGACGCCTAGGGGGGCGTGTTGGCTTCTAGAGCAGCAAAAGGCCGGCCCAAAGGGACCCGGGTGCATGGGTTTGGGCCTCTGGAAGCTGGGGTGGCCTGGTAGCCAGGTAGCAGGAATATTCCCTGGTATCTTGCTTCTTAGGGGCTTGGGCTTGGCACCTGGGCTTGATTTCATTGGGCTAGGATGCAGATGGACCTCTGGAATCATGAATTCCCTTATTTATGAATATACTTTGGCATCTGGAAGGGAATCTGGGCATCTGGAGGGCATCTGCAAGGAATCAGGGTTTCTGATTTTTCTCTGGGGTCTTCAAATCTTCAAGCTGGGTTGGACTTGGGCTAAACTTCCATGTCTTCAATCTGGCTGGACTTGGTCTTCACTTGTATAATATAGTCTTGAGTCTTCAGTATGCTTGGACAGGACTCAAAAAATAAAATTAGCTCAACATGAGCTAACTAGCATTGGACTGAACTAGCTCAACATGAGCTGACTAGTACAGAAGTGAAATAACAATAAATACTCAAATAACAACTAAAATGGATTCAGATGAGCTAAGCCCTTATTACAGATGGACTCATAATTATTGATCAATTACAGAGTTGAGAAGCCTCTGCCTTATTCTGGTGCCTTTGGTCCGCACCACCCTTCGTGAGCAACTCTTTGGCAAAGGAGGACTCCGCAAGATGGTCATTTATTTATGAAATGTCACACATTTCACTTGTATGTCAAACATACTAGTGTCTCCACACTCCTTGATAAAATAGGGGACAACCAACAATGTGACATACAACAACCTACACTTGATACATCGTCGTCCTATAACAATGTATCATTTGGTTGTGAACCAGTTTAAGAACTACTTGATATATCCTCTCTATATCAAACAATATAGTTCTAAGGACTCCATCATACAAGAGTTCATTTGAGGAAAATGTAAATATAATGAACAGCCAAAAATAACTTTTATTTATTAAAATTTCATATACAAAATACAAGATAGCACAACCATCTACAGCCTAGGCGATTGGCTTTGGGGACACAATTCCCAGAAACTCCTTGATATGGCTGTTACGCTGACATGGTGTGTCACAGGTTCCGCCGGGCGTGGTCCGAACCACGTGGATTTTTTCGGCGGAACGGGATCAGCGAGCGAGGTCGGATGCGGGTCGACCTCGTCGAAGTCGAAGCACTCCTCTGCCGCTCCGCTAAGTGTCCATCCAGGAGGGGTCCACCTCGGCTGAAGCCGGCAGCCCCCTTTGCTCCCTCGCCAGGTGGCGCCCGGAGATGGTTCCACCTCGGCCGAGGTCGAGCCAGGCCTTCCTGCTCCTTCATCGGATGGCACCCGAATACGGGTCCACCTCGGCCGAAGTCGAGCGCTCCTCCGGCGCTCCGCCAGGTGTCCGCCCAAGAGGGGTCCACCTATGCCGAAGCCAACGGCCCCCTTTGCTCCCTTGCCAAGTGGCGCCCGGAAACGGTTCCATCTCGGCCGAGGTCGAGCCGGGCCTTCCTGCTCCTTCGCCAGATGGCACTCGGATACGGGTCACCTCGGTCGAAGTCTACCGCTCCTCTGCCGCTCTGCCAGGTGTCCGCAAGGAGGGGTCCACCTCAACCGAAGCCGGCAGCCCCCTTTGCTCCCTCGCCAGGTGGTGCCCGGAGACGGTTCCATCTCGGCCGAGGTCGAGCCGGGCCTTCCTGCTCCTTTGCCAGATGGCACCCGGATATGGGTCCACCTCGGCCGAAGTCGAGCGCTCCTCCGTCGCTTCGCCAGGTGTCCGCCCAGGAGAGGTCCACCTCGGTCAAAGCCGGCAGCCCCTTTCTCCCTCGCCAGGTGAAGCCCGGAGACGGTTCCACCTCAGCCGAGGTCGAGCCGGGCCTTCCTGCTCCTTCGCCAGATGGCACCCGGATACGAGTCCACCTCGGCCGAAGTTGAGCGCTCCTCCGCCACTCCGCCAGGTGTCCGCCCAGGAGGGGTCCACCTCGACTGAAGCCGTGCCCCTTTGCTCCCTCACCAAGTGGCGCCCGGAGACGGTTCCACCTCGACCGAGGTCGTGCCGGTCCTTTCCTGCTCCTTTGCAAGATGGCACCTGGAGATGGGTCCACCCTTGAACCGAAGTCGAGCGCAAAAACTTCCCCTGCCACTTCCGCCAGGTGTCCGCCCAGGAGGTTCCACCTCGGCCGAAGCCCTCGCCCCTTTGCTCCCTCGCCAGGTGCGCCCGGAGATGGTTCCACCTCGCCCGGAGGTTGAGCCGGCCTTCCTGCTCCTTCGTAGATGGCACCGGATCGGGTCCACCTCGGTCGAAGTCGAGCGATGCTCCTCCGCCACTCCGCCAGGTGTCCGCCCAGGAGGGGTCCACCTCGACCGAAGCGACGGCCCCTTGCTCCCTCGCCAGGTGGCGCCCGGAGATGGTTCCACCTCGGCCGAGGTCGAGCTGGGCCTTCCTGCTCCTTCGCCATATGGCACCTGGATACTGGTCCACCTCGGCCGAAGTCGAGCGCTCCCCTGCCACTCCGCCAGGTGTCCACCCAGGAGGGGTCCGCCTCGGCCGAAGCCGACGGCCCCTTTGCTCCCTCGCCAGGTGGCGCCCGAAGATGGTTCCACCTCGGCCGAGGTCGAGCCAGGCCTTCCTACTCCTTCGCCAGATGGCACCCGGACACGGGTCCACCTCAGCCGAAGTCGAGCACTCCCCTGCCGCTCCGCCAGGTGTTCGCCCAGGAGGGGTCCACCTCGGCTGAAGCCGGCGGCCCCTGCCCTCGCCAGGTGGCGCCCGGAGACGGTTACACCTCGACTGAGGTCGAGCCGGGCCTTCCTGCTCCTTCGCCAGATGGCACCCGGATACGGGTCCACCTCGACCGAAGTCGAGCGCTCCTCTACTGCTCCGCCAGGTGTCCACCCAGGAGGGGTCCACCTCGACCGAAGCTGGCCCTGCATAGAGAGGCCTCCGAGAAGCAGGGGCACGAGTTTCGAACCACCACTCGGGCAGCGCATGCCGTGCCTCGTGAGGAGCGCCGGTACGGTCGGCGATGATGCGCGAAACCTCGTTTACATCGGCACGGCGGGTTCCGCAACCAAGAAGTGGAGTCCTGGCGGACAGGAGCCAGCAACGAACGTCGTCAATGCCTGGGAAGGAGAGCGCCTGCGCTTGGCTCAAGGCCTGGCCGGTGTCCTCTCTCTCCCCTTTTCTCGCTGGGCTCAGCAAGCAAGACAAGGAGACCACCGGGTTCCTGGACCCGAAGGGGAAAGGGAAAAAAGAGGGAGAGAGGAAAAGGTGAAAGCGGAGAGGAAGCCTCCTGGGGGCGGGAGGCCGGAGGCAATGTGATGGGATAAAAGGATGGGAAGAGCGGATAACCAGGTAAGGGGAAAACAGGCTGGGAAAAGGAAAGGCACCAAGAGTAGGATCCAGGGACCGAGAGGGGAGTCCCTCGACGTAAGCTCGGTGAAGGAGCTCGGCCCAATTTCCACTCTTCCAAAGACCTCTTTGTTAAGATCTTCTCTAAGTCTGGGACTCCTTCGGGGACCCACCTTAGGGATTCTGTTCCATCTTGCTGTTTTCTAACTTGACCGTCGGAGCTCCCTCACCGGGACCCCCGACCAGGGTTTCTGACCTTGTTTTGCAGGATCGGAAGCTCGGAGACCTCGAAGTGAGACTATCCGAGTCCGGTACCAGCTCTGAATCTACAAGCTGTGGCGGCGAGATCGGCAACACTCCTACTTGGACTAAAGCCAATCGATACAGAATCTCTTCCCATTTTGTTTACAACAGTCGAACTCTTGAACTCCGATGGCTTTAGTGAAGGGGTCAGCCAGGTTCTCCTTTCCATCAATCTTCTGAAGGTCAATGTCGTCTCGTTCCACGATCTCTCGTACAAGGTGATAGTGCCACAGAATATGCTTTGTATGGTTATGAGACTTTGACTCTTTGGCTTGAGCAATGGCTCCAGTGTTGTCACAGTACACCAGAACATGACCATCAAGAGAAGGTGCCACTCCTAGCTCGCCAAGGAACTTCTGCAACCACACAGCTTCCTTCGCTGCATCTGATGCTACAATGTACTCTGCTTCACATACTACATCCGCCACAGTAGGCTACTTGGAACTTTTCTAGCAGAAGCTCCTCCGTTTAGGGTAAAGACAAAATGTGACACACTCTTGCTATCATCTTTATCTGACTAGAAACTGGAGTCAGTATATCCCACAAGTTTCAAGTCAGATTCTCCAAAATGAGCCATTGGTCCTTAGTATTTTGTAAATACTTAAGGATGGTTTTTACAACTTTCCAATGAGCTAGTATCTGCTCACTACACCTAGTGAGTATGCTACGTCTGGTCTAGAACTTGTCATGGTATACATGATAGAACCCACTGCCGAAGCATATGGGATTCTACTCATGCGCTCTCTCTCCTCAAGAGTTGTCGCACAATTCCTTTTAGAGAGATCAATTCCAATGCTTATCGGGAGATAGCCCTTCTTGGAGTTTTCCATGCTGAACCATTTCAGCACGGTGTCGATGTACGTAGACTGGGACAGTCCCAGAAGCCTCTTAGATCTATCTCTATAGATCTTCATACCTAGTATGTAAAAGGCTTCATCCAAGTCATTCATAGAGAACTGAGATGATAACCAGACCTTTATTCCTTGTAGTGCTGCGATGTCATTCCCAATTAAGAGAATGTCATCCACATACAGTACAAGGAATACAATCATAAAACCATTAGCCCATTTGTAAATGCAAGGCTCTTCTCAGTTCCTAACGAAGCCATACGACTTGATACACTTATCAAATCGCATGTTCCAACTCCTTAATGCTTGCTTCAATCGATAGATGGACTTTTGAAGCATGCACACCTTTGACTCGTCTATGGATGTGAACTCTTCAGGTTGTATCATATACCTCCTCTTCCAGGTCACCATTTAAGAAAGCCATTCGGATATCCATTTGGCAGATTTCATAGTCAAAGTGTGCTGCTAAAGCAAGTATAATTCGAATGGATTTGAGCATTGCCACAGGAGAGAACGTCTCATCATAGTCAATACCATAACGTTGACGATACCTTTAGCAACCAAATGGGCTTTGTAGGTCTCCACCTGCCCGTCTGCACCCCTTTTCCTTTTGAAAATTCATTTGCATCCAATGTGTTTTATCCTTCAAGTGCATCAACCAATGTCCATACAATGTTGATCTCCATGGACTCCATTTCGGATTTCATGGCTCCAAGCCATTTCTCAGAGTCGGACCTCTGCAACGCATCTATATAGGTGATCGATACTCATTATTCTTATCGAGTTCAATGGGATCACCATCCCGGACCAAGAAACTGTAGTATCTGTCCGGTTGACACGGTACTCTACCGGATCTCCTTAATACTTCCTGAGTGGGCTCAGGGTGTGACTAATCACAGTCGATTCTATGTTGTCTCTTAAAAGTGTCAGTTCTTCTACTTGTTGAACTTCACTAAGTTCAATTTAGCGGCTACAGTCCCTTCACCAAGGAACTCCTTTTCCAAAAATATAGCCCTAAGACTGACGAACAACTTTTGTTCCTTAGCTAAGTAGAAGTAATATCCCTTAGACTCTTTTGGATACCCAACAAATAGACACCGGTCAGACCTAGGTCCAAGTTTGTCTGTTTTCAAACATTTTACATAAGCCGGGCACCCCTAGGCCCGAAGGTGTGAAAGTGTCAGCTTACGTCCAGTCCACATTTCATATGGTGTCTTACTAACGGACTTACTTGGAGCCCTATTCAGAAGGTAACAGGCTGATTCTAGAGCATATCCCTAAAAGGATATCTATAGAGAAGCAAAGCCCATCATGGACTGAACCATGTCTAACAGGATTCGATTCCTCCTTTCAGACACTCCATTTAATTGAGGTGACCTTGGAGGTGTCCACTGAGAGAGAATCCCATTCTCCTCAAGATATGTCAGAAACTCGTCGGAAAGGTATTCACCACCTCGATCGGATCGAAGGGTTTTGATACACTTTTGGTTTGTTTTTCTACTTCATTATGATATCGTTTGAACATTTCAAATGATTCAGATTTATGTCTCATCAAGAAGATATAACCGTACCTCGAAAGGTCGTCTGTAAATGTAATGAAATAAACGTACCCATCCCTGGCACTAACATTCATGGGTCCACATACATCAGTATGTACCAGACTCAGAATTTCTTTAGCTCGTTCACCTTTACCAGTAAAAGGTGACTTAGTCATTTTTCTAAGAAGACAGGACTCATAGGTTGGAAGTGAACTATCTTCACTAAAATCGAGGAGAACCTCGATTTTCATCCTATTTATTCTGTTCCTGTTAATATAACCTAGCCTACAATGCCATAGGTATGCTTCGCTGACTTATCTATCCTAGGATGTTTGCTAGACATGTACATAACATTAACAAGTCACGATAGTACATAAATGCCATCACGCATTTGTCCATTCAAAAGTACATAACCATTCCAAATTATTTGTAAATATCATTCTTTATTGATAGTTTGTAACCATACACGGTCAACTGGCCTACAAAAATGACATTCAAAACAAAAGAAGGACAAAAATGATACTCGTTAAAAATGATAGTACAGGACTCGAAAACAAGTTTAAGGACTCCCAATGCCAGAACTGGAACTCGGCTTCCATTTTCCACGTTCAAGAACCTCTTGCCATCCTCGAATCTTCTACTAACTTGAAGTCCTTGCAAAGAATTGCAAATATAAATTGGACTTCTTGTATCCAATACCCAGTTAGTAGTATTGCAAACAGAGAAACTACAAGAAGTTATTATATAAATACCTTGTCCAGGACCATCCTGCAGCTTCTCTTCTTGGACCTATTCAGGTCAAGGAACGCAATGTAAAGAAGACAGTTCCTCTTCCAATGACCCCGCTTCTTACAGAAGAAGCACTCCGCCTAACTTTGATCAGCCTTCACTTTCTTGGCCTGACTGGGCCCAGAAGCACTAAGCACATCTTTTCCTTTATTATTTTCTTCTTTCCTTTCTTAAAGGGACGATGCCCTCCAAAAGAACCTCCCACTAGATTCACCAAGCCTTTATTCAATTGGTGGTCTTTCTCATAAGTGTGCAACAATCCCAACATACCAAGGTAGTTGACTGCAGGCTTATTCATTCTGTAATGATTGAGAAAGTCTAGATAGAAGGAGGGGAGAGAATTCAAAATCGCATCTTTTCCAAGCTGTTCATGCAAGGGACATCCAAGCTTGCCCAGGCACTCAATCATCTCGATCATATACAATACATGATTAGTGACCGAGGCCCCATCATGCATCCGTGCATTGTAGATGGCACAGGAGACCCTGTACCTCTCAACGTCGTCTGGTGTCCCGAAAGACTCCTTCAACATTTGAAGGATTTCTTTTGGCTGGGCTTCCTCGAATTTGTGACTGAACTCGTCATTCATCATCGCTAATATAATGCATCGAACAGTGGTCCTGTCAGAGAGCCATTTCTGATAAGTGTCTCTGACCGAACCCCGATCATTGGCAACAGGAATCTCAAGTGCTGGATCCGATATCACATACAGGATCCGTTCATGCTCCAGGACAATCCTGAGCCTTCAATATCAGCTATCGAAGTTGGGTCCATTGAGCTTCTTGTTGTCGAGAAGAGACCGGAGTGACATGTTGGAAGACATCTGAAAGTAAAACCAAAACTAATTAGTATATATGAATTATTAACCTAAAGACATGGACTTTAGTCTAAAGGTCCCTCCCACTATTTTGCACAGATTGGTAGCCTCTACCTCCAATCTGAGGAATTACTTAAATTCCTTAGTGGGTACTAGAGTTCAATAGACAACACATGAGCCCGACTTTGGCTGGCCCACCCATGCATGTCTAAAGGTAAGTTCTTCAACCGATTACTTCTCTAAATAACCTCTAGTAATTGGGTTTTGCCCCAAGAAGCACTTAAATCGGCCTTTGGGCCTCCTATTGAAGGTCCTGGTTAGGTCCAACCATTAACATGACAAAACACAATGCTTCTAACTAACGAATAGTCAAGCCCGACTTTGGCCGGCTCACCTGACCACTGTTAAGAGAGTTACACTAAGCCATCATATTAGGAACAACAATTCCAAGAGCCCGATGAACACCCGATCTTTGGATTTGTCGATGAACACCGAACTATTGGATACATTACTATCCCACTTTATGAGAGGCTAGGACTTGGTTATCTCCATAACTTTATCCTTTTAAGGACCTAATAATTTTGAGGGTTTTTAAATAATGTGACAGACGAAGAGATGAGAAGACATGGACCAACCTCCGACTGACCACATCAGTAATCTAAGAGGATTACACATAACTAATAATCCATGGGCACCTAAAGTTAGTCAAGACTGATTAACCTTGGGTGACAAGGGCTAATACATAACTAATGATCTATGGGCACCTAAAATTAGTCAAGACTGATTAATCTTGGGTAACAAGGGCTAACACGAGTCAATGAGCTATCTAATCAATCCTGATTGACCATATTGGCTAGGTAAGTAAGATCATGGGTCGGGTTCCGCCTTAACCGTCTTGCCTTAGATACCAACAGAGTTGGCCAAGTAAGAGGTAGCCCCAAAGAACCATGATCACAATGCCAAACTTACCTCGACACCAATCGATTCATCACACTTGATTAGACTAGCCTAAAGACTCCGGCTTTTCACTGAGCCACAAATTATATCCATTTAGATTATGGACTAATCAATCTAACTATCAGATAGATCTAGAGAAGAAATCCTAACTCAACATTTGATTAGATTAGTTCTCTAATTAGTCCAATGCATCTAAACTTAGGTCTAACCTAATTAAAGACCTAATAGAAGCTAACCCATGATCCTTAAGGCTTATTGAAATGACTTAAAATCTTTTGAATCATATTCCTAGAGTTCTTAGTCATTCTTAATTCTTAATTAAGTTCAACAGTCTCAAATAAATTAAAATAATTTTAATTTATCATGTAAAATAATTTTACAACAAATCAAAATTTGAATTCACCGTATTTCAGAATTTTCATCCCAAGTGTCGACACTTCAAGAACAAGAATCGACTCAAGGCTTGAGATAGGAAAAAGAAAATAGAATGATCTATTTTCTAGACATGCTAATGTGTCGACACTTCGAAGGTCAAGTGTTGACACTTCAGGGTCAAGTATCGACACTTCAAGGGCAAGTGTTGACACTTCAGGGTCAAGTGTCGACACTTCATAGGCAAGTGTTGACACTTCAACCTGTCTTAGAAGAAAAATAAAAATCATATCTCAGAAAATCTTTTCATGAGTCGACACTTCAAAGGCCAAGTGTCGACTCACAACCTGAGACAATGAAAAACAGTAATTTCAAATCCAAAGTTTCATAAAACTTTCAATCAAAATAGATCAAAACAATCATTTTAGATCTTATCTAAAGTTATTTTATGATCATGTCATTAGATTAAAACAATTTTAACCTACAATTATCTTTCTTCTTATTGTCCTTTTTAAGAGTCAATCACAGCGGCACCCCTACATGCCATAGAAGACCCCATTGAATGGAAAGAGAGGATCTTGCAGCCCTACTTCTCTCCTATGACCGGACGGCCATGGTGAAGCCTCAATCCAAGTACTTAAGAAAGAAAGGGGATGTTATTAGCATGCTAGCATCATTATACTACAAAAAGGAACCTGGCTCTAATACCATTGAAGGTGAAAAGTACCTACACCTAGCATATAATATACAAAAAAATAGGGCAGAAAGATATGCATTTTAAAATATTTTTAAAGCATGCATAGCGGAAGGCTCGGTAGATAGATATAAACGATCTATCGATCTGCCCACAAAAGGATCTAGCATAATGAACTAGCATGCATGTAACATCAAAGCAAGAGAAACAACAAATATAAAAGTACCTACCTTTATACAAGAGAGAAGCAGTGGAAGTGATGTAAGAAGGAGGAGGGTGCTCGAGCCACACCGTGTCTGGCCTCTACAGGATATCCATACTTGAGCTTGACTCTGATCAACTTCCTCGGAGTGCAAGCTCTTCGGGATCCTTGGCCGATCTTCATCTTCCAGGAAGACTAGGAGGAGAGCGGGAACCCCTTCCCAAAACCTCTCTTTCCAAGACCTAGCTTGACTGCTAGGATGCTCACACCCAATTCCTAGAACTCTCATAACCCTTCTCTATCTTCTCTCTAATAGTATTGTAACTTGTAATCCTTGTAGCCTATATAATGACCCTCATTTATAGGTGTAGCCAAGAGAAGGAGAAAGAGGAAGGAGGAGAGATGAGGGGAGAGAATGGGGGAGAGGATCAAGGCCATACCAAATGGGTCCAACCCATTAAGGTAAGTATGACTTTCATATCATATAACCTTGGAGCCAAAATTAGTTTGAATTCGAAATTCAAACCATGTCAAAACTTGTCCAAAATCCTCTCATGAAATCCTTCCAGAATTTTGTTCGTCACAGGAAGTGTCAACTCACAAAAATTGCCAAGTGTCGATACTTCACCAAGTGTCGACACCTGTAAAATTTCAAGTGTCGACACTTGGAACCTGGTCAATCAAATTGACCTCTGGCGATGTCAAATGATTCTCAATCGTCGATTAGACAAAAGATCAGATAGAAATCCTCTATGATGTGTGACCCCATAGGTTCGAACACTAAGCCATTAGCATTGGAATATTTTCAATACCAGTCAAAGTCCTCATCTAGCAATGATACCCGACATCCAGATAGGTCGAAGATGCAGAGCACCTCACAAGAACCTCTGGCATATGGTTGCCACATAATTCATTCCTTTGACCTCACAATGCTTAGGATGACCTAGGGTTAGACTGCCAACCCTAATTTGGTTTATCCAAATTATGTCTCAACCTCACAAGTTCTGTGACTCCTCACAAGAACTACCCTAGTCAAGGTTTTGCTGAATTGAGACATAATGAGTCATTCACTCTAAACTATTTGGAGAGGTCAATTCCATCTTGATCCACCAGCGCTCTTCAAGTACTTGACTATACCCAGAAACCTTCCATCACTGGATTAGAAATACAGGTAGTCCGGTACCAAAGTATAGTGAGTTGCTTGCAAGCTACCATGGTGACCTCAGGTCTGAGGGACACATATATCCATATTCCTTCGCGAGCAACCCTTTGGTAGAAGGGAGCTCCGCAGATAGTCACGTTCAGTGAAACATCACACATTTCACTTGCATGTCACACTAGTGTTTCCACACTCCTTGGTTAAGAGGATAAACAACATATGTGATATACAACAACCTACACTTGATAAATCGTCGTCTTATAATAATGTATCATTTGGTTATGAACCAGTTTAAGAACTACTTGATATATCCTCTCTATATCAAACAATGTAGTTCTAAGGACTCTATCATACAAGAATTAATTTCTGAAAAATATAAATATAATGAATAGCCAAAAATAACTTTTATTTATTAAAGAATTCATATACAAAATATAAGATAGTACAACCGTCTATAGCCTAGATGATTGGCTTTGGGATATAATTCCCAATATATAGGCATATTTACCAAACCATGTAAATTTCTGATCTTTTTTGTGCATATTTATTTATGCCTTTTGATGTATTTAGTGAAATGCTTGAATGAGATAAAATTCTAATTTAAAAAATCTAAAGCGATCTAATCCAGTGCACACAAACCCAATAGTTACATATCACAACTATCTCAACAATTTCAATTGGGATCTTAGATGCAATGTCCAACAATCCAAATTCTTAAAAGCACTTTCGGCAAAAGGCAAGAAGATCTAAGATTGACTCTTCGCGGCATTTAGCCTTGCTCTAATTTTAGTTTCTCATTGTTAAATAAAACTTGATGTAAATCCAAATTTGGGGGAGTTACCTTGGAAAATCCTTAAAAAATAAAATTATTAGGATCCATAGACTTGAATACATATTTTCCAATTCTAAAGACTCTTTAGGTCGTATGGACAATCATGATGGAAAGCACACAAAGAAATCCTACATTCAAGTACTTTGATTCAAGAATAGGATGAAAGAGAGTGCTCTTTTAGTGTCTCTCTTTTTTTTTGAAAAATTTCAGATGTTTTCTCTCTTTCGAAGTCTTTTTGATGTGTATTCTTTTTGAAAGGAGAATTCTAACAATATGATGAAGAGTGAAGGAGAAACTACATGGTAGTTTCTTCTCTCCTCTAACTAGTTCTTCTGACATTTGAATTCTTAGATAATCTTGGTCGGGCTAGCTTATCATATATAGTTTAATTAGATCCAAACTCCAACATCTCTCGCTCACACATGATGGATTTAATAAAATCCAAAAATATCTGTACAAGAACAACTCTCAATTTTCGTTCAAATTCAATATCATTCATACTCAACAAATGAATCATGTCACCCATGAGCACACCTACATCTGGGAGCTCAATGCTATGTACCTATCTATGGCTATGACCCAAAAGAAAATTATTGTTAGAATAATTGTGCTCGCTATGTCCCAAACACATTTTGTTACATTAGTTAAAGTATATCCAATTCCTCTAAGATTATGCTTGACTTTCTTTTCCTCATCATGTATCCAAAATCATGTTTAAGCTATATCAAGGTAATGATTAATCGATTGATAAATACATATCGTAGATATAATTAATAATGGTCTTCCTTTTGCACTTATGCATCTTAGTTTCAAATCAACCACCTTCCTAGACATATTCCATAAGGCTAAATTATTTCATGACTATTGGAAATATGCTAAAGTAGTGAACATTATAGTCTACCACTTTTAAAACATAATTGAAAGTCACATAAGGCACTAGTTATGGTTATTTTTGAATAGTATGCCTCAAAAAGGAACTTACACAATGAAAATACAAGAAATATTATTTAATCACTGACTTTCCTTATGAGTCAAACTATAATATGAGTTATACTATGGTGGTTTCTCTGAAAGAGCATACATCTATCTGCTAATCATTACCACCTATAGATCTTGATCTAGTTACAGCTTCATATTGCATATTCACATGCAACTAGTTCGAGTTCTTTATTAGCTTATTATTAACAACACTTAATGAAGTACTCATATTCAATTTTGCCCTGACTAATATAATTGTGGGACTAGCATGTTTTGTTCATGAATTACGTATACATATGTTAAATGTGGATCTCATCTTGACTCAAGCAAAGGCAACACATGACCTGAGAGTTAATTTTGCTTATTTTAGCTTTCTCTCTCAATGTCAAACAAGTACATTGGTAACATTGCATTCACAATGTTCGATATCATAATGTCTTATCTCAACTAGCTCTCCTAGTGCCTGAGGTGATCGATTGCTTGTGCAAAAAAGCCAACCTAAGCCTAGTAACATAGTTTTACTATATATGCATATGTGCTAGTTTTATAAAAAATTTGTCCCATTCAATTATAAAATATAATATAATATAGAGCAAATGTCAATTCATTAATAACAAAATGTTATACATTAAAGTCATAGTTATCTATAATAATATATTTTTCCACTAAACTTTATGCAATTTTAGATATTCAATATAAGATAAGAATACATCATTAGAAATAAATTTAGTAAAATGATCCATAATAATCATATACATGCATGGAAATATATTTTAGGATCACTTCCTTTTCTACTTCTGTCTCTAGCAATATTATTTTTAGTATTAATATGCTTCATCCTGCTATGATACTTAGGATCCTTCGCATATACAATAGTTGCTTGGCTATCACAGATGAACTATTATAGATTTACAGCACTAGCTACATTACTTAGACTTTATAAAAATTTTCTAAGCCAAATTGTACCCTACACTATGACTGAATAAGCAATAAACTTAGCCTCCATCATAGACAAGGCTGTACATATTTGTTTCTTGCTATTATAAGAGATAACTCTATTATTAAGCAAGAACCACATCCTAAAGTTGATTTGCACTCATCCAGATTTCTTGCTTAATTAGCATCAAAATAATCACTCAAGCCTAAATTATTTTCCTGATAAAATAATTTAAGTATCTTTAAGATATCCCATGATCCTTTTAACCGCCTTTGAATGCAACTTTTCGAGATTAGCTTGATAACAGCTCACCAATCGATGGCATAGCAAATATTAGGCTATGTACACATCATAGCATATAGCAAATATTCAATAGCATTGGAGTAAGGGAATTGGCCATTTCTTTTTTCTCTTCTGGAGTCTTAAAATATATTTAAGATTTAGGCCTTCATCTCTTACAATGGGATTATCTATGGAGTTATAGTCTTGCATATTAAATCACTCTAAAATCTTTTTAATATGAGGTTCTTGCATCTTTCTTGAATGATCCTATAGATTTTAACACTAAGCACATAAGTTGCCTTCCCTATGTCATTCATTTCAAAATTTGAAAATAGTTATTCTTTTATGATAATAACAAACTTCCTATTATTTCTGGCTAATAAAATATTATTCACATATAATGATATAATCATAAATTTATCTTCAAAATGTTTGATATATATATAATAATCTTCCTTGATCATCATAAACTCATAACAAGTTATAGCTCCTAGCTTTTTATAACAAAACTTACAAGTTGCTCCATGTGGATTTTCTCATCCAGTTTTTTTTTGAAAAATGTTGTCTTAACATCCATCTAATATAATTCCAAATTTAGATGTGCAACGATGGAAAGCATAAGGTGAATGGAAATAAATCTAACTACTGAAGAAAAGATTTCTTTATAGTCTATACCCTTTGTTGGGGAATCCCAAAGAGTGCAAAATATGAATCCCCATCCAAGAATGCAATGCTGACAATGAAGTCGATACCACAGGAGAAAAAATAAAGAGAAAAAAAAATTAACATGGATCAGCTTAAGGTCTATCTTTATAGGACATGCAACTTCACTATAAGAAAATCTACAAAATACAAGAGAAAATAATATACTCTCAACTCTCATACATCAATCTCTAAACAACAAACACAAATCTCTCACAAAGGCTCTCAAAACCCTCAAGGAAATACTCCAGCGATCACCACAAAAAATCTTTGATCGTTTGCCCTTTTAAAGGCCACAAAAATGCATTTTTTCTCGTGTATCCCCCGTGCATAGCTTGCATACGTTGCGCATGGACATGCATCAACCCCTCGCGAGCCCCCTCGCATATGCCACATGAATGCACACTAGCCATGCATGTTCACACGTGGACCGCAAGATCGCGCTTGTGCACCATGCATCTTCTATGAGCCATGTGCATGCTTGTAGACCGAATCAAGGTGCCAACCAACAAATCTCCATCTCAACTCGATATTTGGCCTCTATATATTTTGAGAGTTTGTGAATGATCTCCCCTCTTATGTTCTGGGATAAATGCCTAGTTGCTCATGGATGGCCAAATATGCGAGTCAAGCCAATGAGATCAAGCAACTAGGCATTTATCCCAAGGCATAGGAGCAAGATCATTCACAAGCTCTCAAAATCATGTGAAGGCTAAATATCAAGTCAAGCTGAAGATTTGTTGGCTAGCACTCAATTTGGCCCACAGGCATGCGTGCGACCCATAGAAGATGCATGGTCCATGCATTGTGTACAAGCACGACCGTGCAGTCCACTTGCAAACATGTGTGGCTAGTGCACATTTGCGCAGCCTACGTGCAGCATACACAGGAGGGGCTTAAGAGGGGTTGACATGCAGTCCATGCATATCATACACGGGCTATACGCCGGTGATATGTAGAAAAAATATATATTTAGGGCCTTTAAAAGGGCAGACGGTCAAAGAATTTTCTTAGCGGTGGCTGGAGTATCTCCTTGAGGGTTTTGAGAGCTTTTGTGAAAGATTTGTGCTTCTTATTGAGAGATTGATATATAAAAGTTGAGCGTATGTTATTTGCTCTTGTATTTTGTGGATCTCTCATAATAAAGTTGCATGCCCTTGTGGAGGAAGGCCCCGAACTGATCCACGTTAATTTTTTTTTCCTTTTTTATCTCTTCATCCTTTCTCTTATGGTATCAACATCATCATCGACGTTGCATTCTTAGATGGAGATTTGTATTTTGCACTCATATAGATTCCCCAACACCCTTTTGTTTAGTATAACATTTTGCCATTAGGCGAACCTTATGTTTTTCAATAGATACATCTACCTTCTTGAGAACCTATTTATTCATAATTGCCTTACTATTCAATAGAAGATCAACCAAGTTCCAAACATGATTTGCTTTCATAGACTTTATTTCTTCTTTCGTTACTTTCTTCCACTCTTCTTTTGTAGGGCATGAGAAAGTCTCTCTAGCTATTTTAGGGAATATCAAAATGATGACCATAGATACTTTTATGAGCACTTTTATGTAACATAATTCTTGTTGAATTAGTCCACTAGATAATGCGCTGCTCTCACCTGGTTCGCGAGTTGAGGCAATTCCTCGTTTGCCTCAACTTGTTGTATAGGTGCACAACTAATATCAAGATCTCCTATCTTGAAAAATCGGAAATCCTTATCTTTCTTGCCCTCACTATGAAAGTCACTTTTTAAGAACATGATATCTTATGATTCAATTTTGATCCAATTTCTACCAATCAGTTCAATAATAAATATATATCCTTTGGCGTGCGGGGTCAAAACTCAGTGCACTGATGCACATGCTCGCATGATATTAGCATGCTGATGCACATCCTAAAAACAAACCTTTTTTTAAAGTAACATGATGTGAGAAAAAGTGGTCAACACACCAGTGCAAAAAATAAAATCATGGTCAAATAGTTAGTAGAAGCACCATGTGGGAAAAAGGCTGTGCTCGCGATGCGCTATCATGTGAATGCACGTGATCTTCTTCTTCCTTAGAATAAGATTTCACTTGGAATTTGTGAAGAGAAAGACTTCCAATATGGAACCCCAAAAAAAAGGCATATAATATACCATTGGAAAGCTTATTTTGAGAGGTTTCTAATGGTACCAATATTCAAATAAAATAATGATAATGTGAGAAGATATGTTTAATCAAAATTTTGATCTTTTAATTTATAAATCATTATATCTTACATTGTAAAAGGTGTTAGTCCATGATGATTTCTAGATTAAAAGAACACATATAGAAGAGCATACTTCTACAAAATCTTGGCCAGCATAAGGTATAGAAAAAGTGCTATTAAGTAGGTTTTAAGAAGCCTAGGATTGCAAAATAAGATAAAAACAATATGGCATTCAACCATGAGACTTCTATAATAGACTATAATTCAAACATAGAACATGAATTTAACCTTTAAGGCTTTGATAACAATGTCAAATAAAATTTGATGTAAATTTGGATTTTGGGAAGTTACTTTAGAAATCTGCAAAAATTGAAACTATTATGATCCGTAGGGTTGAATCATGTATTTTCCAATTTTGAGAGACTCTTCCGATCGTATATGCAATCATAATGGAAAGTATACAAAGAAATCCACCGGTGCCTTGATGCATGAACAAGATGATGAGAGAGTATTTTCTAGTATCTCTCTTCGGTCTCTTTTAAGAAATTTTGGATGTTTTTTCTCTATTAAAATCTTTTTGACATGTATCCTTTTTGAAAGGAGAGTTTTGACCGTATGAGGGAGGAAGAAAGAGAAACTAGCTGTAGTTTTTTCTCTATTCTAATTAATTTCTCTAATATTTGAATTGCCCATCATGGGCGGCCCAACCAAATCCAAAACACAACACTCACGAACTATACTTATCTTCTTGAAGGCACAATGGAGGCTTCTTTAAAACAATTTTACTTCTCTAAGATCCTTAAAAACTTGAAACCAGAATAATGATAGATTCAACCTCTTATTAATGCGGGACAACCTGATCTAGGAATGCAAAGATGGGACTAATGTAGATATTATAATTATTATTATTTTTTCATTATCAGTAAACTAAAATTATAAGTCAAAATTAGTTAATTATTTTTTTTAATATGGAAAGGATTGAGCTATAATCAGATTCTTTTTTTCAAATAACTACAAGCAACATTGGAAGCTCTAGATCTTAAAAAAATAAGATCGTGGATAATTGAGAAACTACCTGTAAGTTTAGGCTAAGCACAAATAATTAATATAAAAATCTAATAAAATTAAAGAATAAAGTTCACTACCAATATCAGTTAAATATTTTTAAGTGGAAATGATGCTCACAAACTTGATCATGGTCAAAATTGGAAGAGGAGGCACCGATCAAGTTGGGTTGCAATCCTGGCTGGATGGCAAGTCCGATAAAGTTCTTGGACCTGGAATGCTAAAAAATAATGATTACAGTCATAATTTTTTTAAAAAATAGAACAAGGTTAGATCCGATCCAATAAATCCAAAATTATAGTTGGTACGGTTTTTTTGGAATTGCTTTGAAAAGCATGCAGACTCTTCGATCGTGCATGCGCTTCCATGTCATGTGATCAGGATGATCAGGAACCAATGATGTTGAAACCTGAAATGTTGATTTAAAAATCCATTTTTTTCACTTTTTTCTTTTCTTTTCTTTTTTTTCCTTTTGGCTTGAAGTTGGTTAAGAATGCAGGCTTTGCACTCATGTCATGCCAAGGCTCCCTTGGGTGCCTTCATGAGAATGCCAAACAAGGGACCGGATTCAGAGGAAGATTCGATGGGGTTTTCGCCAGCTATCTCGAAGGAGTCAACGTTAGAGTGGGGCGGTATGCATGGTCGACGGCACGGAAAGATGGCCCATCGAAGAAGTGGCATGGCAGGAGGATGGGACTGGTTTCGACTAAGGAAAGTGGATTTGATGGTGGGCTCTTGATCTTCTTCTCAGTATAGAGGTTAGAGGAGACTGTGGACTCGATTGCTCGTTGGTAGTGGCGGGGGAGGAGACGGAGTCGGCGGTGGCATGGTCAAAAAGAGGAGCAGTTTTCTAGTGGTGATTGGATGGCTGTGGTTGTTGGTGGACGAGTGGGCAACGGTCGAGAGTGTTCGGGGATTGATTTTCAGACTAGTGGAAGGAAGAAGAAGATTAGGGGGAAGAGGAGAGAGAGAAGAAAGAGGAGAGAAAGAAAAAGAGGAAGAGAGGAAGAAAATAGGGGAAGAAGAAGAGAGAGGAAGAAGAAATCCCAGGGAGAGGAATTCGCTGGGGAAGAGAAAGGAAGAGAGAGGAAGGGGAAGGAAGTAGAAAAAGAGGAAGAAGAAGAAGATTAGGGGAAGAAGAGAGAGAAGGGGACGAGGAGATAAAGAAGAAGAAGAAGAAGAAGAAGGAGAAGAAGAGGAAAGAAGGGAGTCGGGAGTTAATGAAAATTTTATTCAATTCTTGTCCATCTTCTAATAATACAAAGGACTCTTTATATAGGCATTAGTCCTCTACAAATTGGAGACTGAAACTCTAGGACTCTCCAACAGATTGAAGACTTGATTAAATAAAATTTAAAACTCAAATCAATCTGAAATAATTAACCTAATCTACAACAGACTCCAGACTAATCCAATGTCATGCTCTGAGATCCATGCATGAGCTGGATACAAGAATAATAAAAAAAAAAATAATATGCCCAATCCCTATACACCCACATAAAATAAAAAAAATAAATGTCTACTCAAGGATGTGCATCAGGATTTGTGCTGGGCGATGTCCTCATCATTCTCCTGGACTGGAGAGAACTCGACTCCGTCGAGTCAAGTTCCATATTACTCTGATAATACTCAAGAATATCAAGATCAATCCGTTGCAATTCTTCTCGGATAATCCATGTGTCCTCAAACTCATGGTGGCCTTGCCATCTCACTAGACATCTCTGATATCCATGACTCCTAGTAGAAATGACCTGCTCATTCAGAATCTTCTCAATCTGATCATGTCTTCGAGAAACTCTTAGGTGTGGACACTCGGGTGGGGATTCCCTCTCATCAAAAGAACTACGCTTAAAAGGATAACTGGGTATTGATATTGATTCTTTATATTTTATTAGATCTGATATATTAAAGATAGTGCTAATGCCATAATCAGATGGTAGATCTATAATATATGCATTTGATCTCAATTTCTTTAAGATCTTAAAAGGGCCTTGATGGGGAACACAGGACATGTAATTGATCATCATAAAGAAGGAAGCAATTTTAGATTAATATGAGTATGATATCAGATTTTATGATGCTTATATTCCCGAAAGCGAGTTAAGGAACATGCAAGTTAACCTATGATGATCAAAGCTACAATTCTCACAAAGTTTAACCTTCAAAGAAGATAAAGAAAACAGGATCACTAGGATTAAGAAATCCTAACTAGAACATGCTCGATCTATCCTTCAACAAAATAGATTTAAGGGAAGGGAAGGGTTTGGAATACCTGGCAACAATTATCCTTTTTCTTGAAAATAGCGGGATTACACAATCTCTCGAAGGATGCACCTGGATGAAGAAGCTAGGTTTTCCTGAACTCCTGGCTTCAGACTAGTGGTTCAGTTATCAAAGACAACATCCTCTGCAGGGAGTAGTACCTGAGGGATCCTGCAATACCAAGGAAAAGTGATCCTTCAATTAGGAAAAGCAAAGATGTGTAGCAAAGGACACGAGAAGATGGGAGAGAAGATGGAGAAGGCTTGAAGATGAAGCCACGGCTTGATGGGGATCCTAAAGGGCTTAGGGATGCTTGGACTCCTGGCTGGAAGGAAGAAGCCTGTGTTGCCTTGGACTGGAGGAGAACTTGGTGGCCTAGGGTTTGGTGGAGGGATGGTTGGCAACCTAGGGTTGGGATGGAAGGAAGAGGGCGACTAAGGTTTTGGATGGAAGGATGGGGCGGCCTAGGGTTTTGATGGTGGCGGCCTGGTGAGGATAAAGATGCTTGGGGGTTGGGGAGGGGCGACTAGGACTAGGGTTTGAAGATAGAAGATAGTAGTTGATTGGTTTGGGCCTCTCACCCTCTCCCTTATGGAGTGTCAATGCTCACAAGCACGGAAATGAAAGAAGCAAACTCAAGTTTCTCATTCATTTAATTCATCATTAATTCTTTTATAAGAGGGAGGAGGGGTATTTATAGATCACCCAGTCCTTTTCCTGTCAAAGTTGGAGTACAAAGTTTGAGTGGGATTAGGAGGCTTGATTCCTTGTTGGATTGGGAGGCTTGACTCCTTGTTGAACTTGGAGGCTTGACTCCTTGTTGGACTGGGAGGCTTGACTTCCTTGTGGGCCTGGGATGCCAACTCTTGGAAAGCTTGGGTGGCAACTCCTTGTGGGCTTGGGCGCCAATTCCAGGTGAGCTTGGGGCGGCAACTCCAGGTGGGCTTAGGCGCCAATTTCAGGTGGGCTTGGGGTGCATGAATTCTTCATTCCTTGCTTCAGTGGGGTCTAGTGACTCTCCTGATCTAGTGACTCTCCTGGTTTAGTGACTCTCCTTTTGGACTTGATTTGAATGAAAGAATTCAAACTTACATAACTCAAATGAACAAATGTACTCAAACTTACAGGACTCAAATGAACAAGTGTACTCAATTGACTCACTTTATTACAGGACTCAATTTTTATTACAGGACTCAAGTGACTCTGGACTCAACTGAAAAAGTGATAGACTTCCCAACACATTAATCAAAGATCCAAATGGAGCCCTGCAATCTTTGTCTGATCCTAGTGCCCTCACCAGGCCTACTCCTCGACATGTAGTTTCTTAACGGTTCCAGAAGGAAATCGCTCTGGCCTAATCCGTATCATAACATAATCCTCTACTGCAAAATCATAAGCTCGTCTATATGAATCAGCTAACTATTTATGGATCTGATTGCTGACATTAATTTTATTAATAATTTCTTTATACATATCTCTTGCATGATGTATAAATGCTTTGCCTGATTCAGATATCCTAACATGCATGGATAATAGGTATATAATATTATTTTTTTTATTTTTTTATTATTTTTTTAAGTTTGTGCATTCACCATATTTTTTTTCTTTGTCAAAGTCCATAACTTATTGCTGATAAGAGATTCACATCAATTTCGGTATCTACATCTATTTCGTACCATATGACAAAAATGTAGGCCTGATTGAACTAAATTCACTTTCTAGGTTTTAGACTTAATTTGTTTTTGTAAATTATAAAACCTGAAGGTCTCGTGATCTGAGTATAGGATAAATTCTCGTAGAAGCAGATAATGTCTCCAAAACTTAAGAACGTGTATTACAGCATAGAATTCTTTAGGATAGACAAGATTCAATAAACATCTATGCTTAAGAAGGATAGATGGAGCACTTATTTAGGCCATTTTATAAGAACTTGAGTGGTCTACAGGTACTAAATCTTGATGTGAAATATTATTAGGAGAGGTATCATCAATGCAGCTACTACTATTAATGTTTTCTGTGCATATGTTTTAATCTTAACTATTAAAGGTATGAAGAGCAGCAGTATTGTTCCCATCTTTAATTTTTTTAAGTTGGTTTAATATGCATTCAACTTCTAATTATTCATCAAGTGTAGTAGTAATTTAGATTGTATCATAGCTATCATAGATGTTCGCTAATTCAGGATCCACTTTATAAACATCTACTTCAGGTTTATTTTTAAGATCTTCATTTGTAGGCTTTCTTATAAATAGTATGGTTGGGCACTTACTGGTAGTATGGTTTAGTCCCTTACATAAAAAAAATATTGAATTTTGAAATCAGCCTTCTTAATTAATTGTGCCATAGGTCTAAAATTAATCTGGTCATTATTAGCCCAATTTTGTTCTAGTTTTTTTATTCTTAATCCATGCTTTTGAAAAAGGTCAGTCAGATTATCAACTTTTTCAGTAAGGGCTTGAAGGGATGCAATTATTTGGTTAGGATCCATCTTACTATCTGGCTTTGAGGATTCAGGTTGGTATTTTGTTCCTGACCTGATGGTCATACATGCATCACCATCAAGTTCTCTATTGAATTTTCGGAATGCGGTAATCAATGTTTTCATTAAAATCTAGTACCAATCTAGGAACCAATTTTAAAATTTTCAGAAATAGGTTTCTTCCTTTTTTAGTCTAGTTTTCAGATCTACAAATTTTATAATTTTTTTAATAATCCTATCAATAGGAATTGTCAAAAGAACATGTATTTTGTAGTTCTACAGATTATAAATTTCTGCATGTACAATCAGAAGTTTTCGATCAAACTGGCATGAATCCTAAAGTAGTTTCTTAAATTTTTATACGTAGAGTTTTTTTAATTTGAGTCTAGTTTCTAGAGACACTAATTTTATAATTTTTTGACTCTCCTAGAAATGAGACTTTACTTTTAAATAAAAGTTGCTCAAAATTCTAGGTTACAGAATTTCAGAATAGAGGGTAAGAATTTAATTTAAAATCTGGTATAGATTTTAAAGTAGTTTTAGGAATCTGCAATCATAGAATCGTTCGGCTGCGAGTCTATTTTCTAAAAAAGTAAATTTTAAAATTTTTTAATTTTTTTATGAAGAGGAATTTCTAAAATATTAAAGGATGCACAGGGTATGATATTTTTTTTCAAAAAAATATAAATATATCTAACCTAAACTAAGCTATGCTTTGATACCAAAAACTTAATGCAGGATAGCTTGATCTAGGGATGCAAAGATGGGACTAATGTAGATATATATATATATATATATATATATATATATATATTAATTATCAGCAAACTGAAATAATAAGTCAAAATTAGCTAATTATTTTTTTTGAATAAGGAAGGGATTAAGCTATAATCGAATTCTTTTTTTTCAAATAACTACAAGCAATGTTGGAAGCCTTAGATCTTAAAAAAATATGATCATAGATAATGGAGAAACTACTCGTAAGTTTAGGCTAAGTACAAATAATTAATATATAAATCTAGTAAAATTAAAGAATAAAGCTCACTACCAATATTAATTAAATATTTTTAACTGAAAAGGGTGTTTACAAACTTGATCGTGGTCAAAACTAGAAGAGGAAGTGCTGACCAAGTCGAGTTACGATGCTGGCTGAATGGTGAGTTCGATAAAGTTCTTGAACCTGAAATACCAAAAGATAATGATTGTAATCAGAATTTTTTTAAAAAAATATAATAAGGTTAGATCTGATCCAATAAATCTAAAATTATAGTTGGTGCAGTCTTTTGGAATTGCTCTAAAAAGCATGTAGACTCTTCGATCATGCATGCACTTCTATGTCGTGTATATGGCTAGAAGTAGGCTCAGGCCAGTTCGATAGGCTTCGGGCTGGCCTAACATCAAGCCAGGTTTCGAGCTAGGTCCGAAGCAAATCAAGCCGGGCTTGGGCCATATAATAAAGTTCATTAAATTTTCAGGTCGGGCTTGGGCTTCTCTTTGGCCTGACTCGAAGCTGGCCCAAAAAGACCCGGCCCAAACCAAGCCTGAAAAAAGGCCCGGCCCGACCTAAATTAGCCAGCTTGTTAAGTTTTATAAACCCATTTTTCCTTTTCTTTGGTCCTAGAACCTCTTCATTCATTTCTTCCTTTCTCATGGTATATAGATTTAGTCATTCCAGCAACGAGACTTATACATAGGACCTAGCAAAAGCTGAAAATATAGTCATCCAATCGAGCATTAATTCAGGCCGACCCGAATCAAAGATAGTTCGAGCTAGCCCGAATTAAAGCTGGTTCGGGCCAGCCCAATCGAGCTCGGGTTCAGGCTTGGGCCAGATTTTTTTAAAATAAAACAGGCCTAAGCCCGACCCAAAGTCCAAAATTTTTTTCAGTCTAGGCTCGGGTAGGGGTATGGCCCAGCTCGGCCCACTTCCAGCCCTAGTCATGTGATCAGGATGCTCGGGAACCCAATGGTATTGAAGCCTAAAATGTTGATTTAAAAATCCATTTTTTTCCACCTTTCTTTTCTTTTCTTTTTTTCCTTTTGGCTTGAAGTCAGCTAAGAACGCAGGCTTCGCATTCACGTTCGTGCCAAAGCTCCCTTAGGTGCTTTCACGAGTGTGCCAAACAGAGGACCGACTTTGGAGGAATATTTGGCGAGGTTTTTGCCAGCAATCTCAAAGGAGTCAACGTTGGAGTAAGGCAGCACGGTCGACAGTCGATAGTATGGAAAGATGGCCCATCGGAGGGGTGGCACACAGAAAGATGGGACTAGTTTTGGCTAAGAAAAGTGGATTTGAATGGCGGGTTCTCAATCTTCCTCTCAATTGAGAGGTTAGAGGAGATCATGGACTTAATTGTTCATTGATTGTGGTGGGGGAGGAGGCGGAGTCAGCGACGGCGTGTTTGAAAAGGGGAGTGGTTTTCCGGTAGTGATTGGATGACCGTGGTTGTAGGCAGACGAGTGGGCGACGGTCAAGAGGTTTGAGAGCTTGATTCTCATACCAGTTGAAGGAAGAAGAAGATTAGGAGGAAGACGAGAGAGAGAGAGAGAAAAGAGATGAGAAAGAAGAAGAAGAAGAAGAAGAAGAGGAAGAGAGGAAGAAAAATAAGGGAAGAAGAAGAGAGAGGAAGAAGAAACCCAGAGAGAGGAATTTGCTGGGGAAGAGAGAGGAAGAGAGTGGAAGGGGAAGGAAGAAGAAAAAGAGGAGGAAGAAGAAGAAGATTAGCGGAAGAAGAAAGAGAAAGGGATGAGGAGATAAAAGAAGAAGGAGGAGAAGAGGGAAGAAGAAGAGGAAAGAAGGGAGTTGAGAGATTAATGAAAATTTTATTCAATTCTTATCTATCTTCAAATAATATAAAGGACTCTTTATATAGGCATTAGTCCTCCACAAATTGGAGATCAAAACTCTAGGACTCTTCAATAGATTGGAGACCAGATAAAATAAAATTCTAAGACTCAAATCAATTTGAAATAATTAATCTAATCTAGAATAAACTCCAAACTAATCCAGTATTCATGCTCTGAGATCATGCATAAGCTGGATACAAGAATAATAAAAATAAAAATAATAAGCCTAATCCCGATACATCCAGATAAAATAAAAAAATATATAAATTCTATTTAAGGATTTGCATCAGGATCTGTGCTGGGTGATATCCTCATCACTCATGCTTTAAGCATGATTCAAGTTCTTTATGTATCCAAGCTAAGACTTCTATATAGTCTACGGTAGGATTGCAATTAAGCTAAGATAAGCCGAAAGTCGAGCCAAGTAGTTAGAAGCTTAAGTTCAATTTAGTATAACATACTCATACTCAAAACTCGACTCAAGATCAATCAAATCTTAATAACCAAACTCGAACTCAACTTGGTAAAAAAAGCAACACCCGATATCGGCCCAACTTGATTCAAATATCATTATAGCCATATTCAAGCTTCAATTTAAGCCTTGATTATAAATCAAAATATATTTAAAATAAAATATAACAAAATATCAAATTTTAAAATATTAATTAATAATATATATTATAAATATAATATAATATTATCATATATATATATATTCAATTAAGCTTGCATGCTTTTAAATGGAGTATTTTTCTATTTAAGATCAATTAAAAAATATTCTAATTATTTAAGTTCAATAATAATCAAGTCGAGCTAAGCACAAACTTAAATTGATCTTGAGCAACTTAAGAGCTACTTTGGTCGAATTTAAATTAAGCTTGACCAGCTTAAGAGCTACTTTGGTTATTTGCACCCCTAGTTTATAATTTAAAGCGAGGGAGATCCGCTATCCCGCGAACATTTATGAGAGTTCTCTACAAAGGATATGGAGAACAAATTATTACATCTTAGAATTCATGAAGAAAGAAGATGAGAATAATTAAATTAAATTAAAAGGAAGCGAAAGAGATAGCAAATGTTTGTATGAAAAAAAAGGAGAATGAAAGGGCTTAGAAAGCTTGCATCTTGAAACCATGATTGAGGATTCACTACAGTGAGACAGGACTTTAGCGATACTTTTTTTGGCCTTTACTGATGCTTTTAAGCGTCACCAAGAGACCTCCCGACGCTTTTCAAAGCGTCACCAAAGCGTCGCCTATGCAAGCGTGGGGACGCCACCTGTCGACGCTTTTTAAAAGCGTCGACATTTTCCGATGCTTTAAAGCGTCGCTAGAGTTAAGTCTATCGACGCTTTAAAGCGTCACTAGGTTTGGATCGAGCGACGCTTTAAAGCGTCGCTAGGGTTCAAATTTAGCGATGCTTTAAAGCGTCGCTAAATTTAAACCCTAGCGATGCTTTAAAGCGTCGCTAGGTACAAACTTTAACTCTAGACTTAACTCTAACGACGCTTTAAAGCGTCGCCAGGTCCAAACCTAGCGATACTTTAAAGCGTCACTAGACTTAAAGCTGGCGACGCTTTAAAGCATCGACAGAATTATTTTTTTTAAAAAAAAAATAAAATAGATAGCTATACCTATATATATACAACACAACTTGTATACATCATCAAAATGAAATTCTTCAAACCTGTATCACATCCAACATACACAAACAAATAAAAACATTCAAACCTGTATCACATCCAACATACACAAACAAATAAAAACATTCAAACCTGTACCACATCCAACATACATAAACAAATAAAAACATTCAAACCTATATCACATCCAACATACACAAACAAATAAAATATTCAAACTTGTATCACATCCAACACACAGAAACACAAACACAAACCAATAATAAAGATTTATATATATATATATATGTGCCAATCCAAGTTCAAATAAACAAAAAGACATACAAAAATAATAAAAAAAATAACTAGCATCACTGATCCACGGGAGGCTGGTCATCGTCAGGTCTGCGACTCGCAGATGCACCAGGAACCTACAAGATATATATCAGGAATTATGATACATACATTATATATATTATAAATAATTAGATACATACAAAATTAATAAATAATTACTTATCTGAGATGACATGAACATATGCAGCACAGATGTAACATGCTCTAGCTGAGACCTAATGGTCTGCATCTCTACTCTGTCTGCATCACGTATCTGTCGGAGCTCTGCTATCTCCTCCTGGAGCTGACGAACATGTAACTAATCATGAGTCTCTCTAGTATCCCGAGTATATCTACTCATCTCAAATAACTGAGTAGGGATAACTCCAATCCCATAACCCCTCACTCGTCCAGGATGCTCTGGTCCCATCAACTCCGAGAATACCTCGGCCTCGATGCAACTGCTCTGAGTAGATGATGAACCATCGCCAGCACGCTTGGAGATCATAGAGATAGCCATATTCTATATTTTATAAAAAAATACATATATCACTACTTAATAAAAATAAAAATATAAATCATAATATAATATAAATAAAAATATATACATATATATCTTTGGACTCCTTCCGAACAAAACTGCCATCCTGGTGAATGTGAGTCATCCGATAAAACTCCACCTCACAATGCTCCCTCCCCTGCTGATCAACCTATATAAAGAATAAATATTACAAAAATATCCAAAATAACATATCTTATACCCCGTACCATGATACATGGCACATGCATGATACATGATGTTAAAACTATAAGTATACTAAAAGTATTATAGGATGAGAAACATACAAACTCATGCCTGAGCCATGCATAACTCTTGGACCTCGCTGTGTGAGGAACAGTCTGAGCTGCTCATGCAGCCCTACCAATAGCAGAATATGTCTACAAAATAAAATTAAAACTATGTTATATATTGTATAAATATAATTATGATGAGTAAAAATTAATAAATTTTGAAGTGTTTGATGATGCTACACAACCTGTGCCCTTTCAGAGAACCAATAGTGCACCAGCTCCCTCAACTGATGAGGGTGAACATCAGGAGGACAGGTAGCTGCAACCTGCTCCTCTGTCCTACCCTCTCGCATATAGTCTCCCTTCAACTTCATCCTATATTCTTTCCACTTGCGATTAAGAGACTTAAGCACAAAATCAGAAGTATCTAGAGGGAGAACGAACTTGCTCTATAATTTAAATAAATAATTAAATATGTATTAAATGAAATAAATAATTCAACTGTTAAAAATCTAAGATATAAAATAATATATCAATTTTTTTACCTGTACAATTTGAAGCATCTCTACTTTATAAGCAAGAAGCATGTCATTCCACTTCGAATAATTCAGGGGACATAGCTGACCCGGCGTGCTACTATCCCGAGAAAGCTAGTCAACAAGCTAGCAGCTTTCTTAATAGGTTGCCCTAGCTTGTTGCACTCTATCACTATCCTTTCGTCCTCAGGTAACTGCCACACATCACGGACTAGTGTGGGTCCTCGTCTATGCCTGAGTCTCCCGGATCCATCTACAAAAAAAAAATACAGAACATTGTATATCAAAACTATTGCATATGCATGAATTGAAATGAGATAGAATTATTAAATTACATACCCTGTAATCGTATGTCATCGACGATAGGTTCATCATCAGGATGATCTATAAGAGGATCATGATGTGTGGACTCGGAGGGAATGGTGTCATCCTGAGGTGTAGAGGTAGTAGCATCAGCCTGATGTGCAGAAATAGAGGGACTGGCATCAGACTGATATGAAACTGATCGACTGTCCTCGAGCTGCTATGCTGAAGAAGTACCGTCTCGGTCTGGGAAAACTGAAACTGTACATCTGCTAATCACTTCCTTCGAGGCATGGTGTACCTAACCTGCATTATTTAAAAATAAGTCAGTCAACATTATAATCAAATTATAACGGAAATGAATTGCAATTTAAAAGATAACATAATCATCAATGAAAAAATATAAACCATCTTATAAACTACTTGTCATAATCAACCAGTTGTACCTTCCTCGAAATCCAACCTAACCAAAATGGTTGTATCATTTATATGATCATCCGGCACAATATTATAAGGCACACACTGAGTGTAAGTATCATCATTATCTTCTTCTACCCTTTTTTTCATGTCATACAAGTCTCTTGGTTTTGTCTTAATAACAGTAGCCCATTCTTTATCTTTCGAGTCTTGTATATAAAAAACTTGTCGAGCTTGAGATGAAAAGATAAATGGATCATCCTTCAATAACACATCCATATGTATCAATCTTGAAAAATTGACAAGTATGAATCCGTTTGAGTCCTTTTTCAAACCTCTCGGTGTATTTATATCCACCCAATTGCATCGAAATAATACAACTTTAAAATTTCCATAATAATCCAACTCCAAAATATCTTTAAGTATACCATAATAAGATTTTTCATCTGCTTCTACCATAATACCACTATTCTGAGTTTTTCTAAGTTTCTCGCGCTCCTTAGTATGAAATTTAAAGCCATTTAAAATAAAACCATTATATTTGTTCACAATATAATTTGGACCTCTGGCAAGTTCTATTAGTTCTGCTGAACTATTTTTCTCCATCAGTACCGTTACCTATAAAATATAATATCAATTATCGATCACTTATTCGATGTTAAATGTATATAAAATTATTACACGACTTATATATACTAACCTGATTGGCAAGCCATTTAGGGAATAACTCAACCAACCATCTTTGTTCAATCCTTGGATTAGGATGAGTGGAATGATTGGCTTGTCTTTGTACAGCTAAAAATTCACTACATGACAATCAAATATAAGTTTGACAATAACATGTCTAATATTTAGTATTATCCATGTGTAGATAGACTAACCTGCGATAATCAGATTTTTGTCACTATGTAGCAATACATAACGGTGTACTGGTGACAAGGATTTATGGTCAAGAACAATACTTTCAGCTTTTCCTATAAATCTTTCGGATGATGCAAATTTGTATTGATCTGTATTCTCCATAGTATCACCATGACGTTGAGGTCGATTGAATACAATCTCTACACCTTCGAGATATCTTGAACAAAATGTTAAACACTCTTCAGCAATATATCCCTCTGCTATTGAGCCCTGAGGATGGGCTTTGTTTCATACATAATCCTTCAAATATACAAGATACCTTCAAAAAGTATGATATTTATTAATATTAATATCACATTAAATAATGAAAAGATATATAAATTATAAAATTTAAGTTTTACAGCATTACCTCTCGATAGGGTACATCCATCTGTACTGTATCGGTCCACCAAGTTTAGCTTCCGAAGCTAGGTGAATGAGTAGATGAACCATAATCGTAAAAAATCTAGAAGGAAAAATCTTTTCCATCTGACATAATGTAAGTACGACTTGAGACTGCCACTGATCAAGCTCATGAGGATCAAGAACCTTAGAACATAATGCCTTGAAGAATGATGATAACTGAAAAACAACCATAATAACTTGTTTTGGCATTGATGACCTTAAAGCCAATGAAAGAATATCTTGCATTAATATATGTCCATCATGACTTTTAATATTTGAAATTTTGCACTCTTTCAGATTCATACATCATGAAATATTTGAGGTATATCCATCAAGAACTTTGATATTCTTTAAAACTGTCAAGAAGAGATCTTTTTCTCGACTAGACATTGTATTACATGCATGAAGGATATAAGTTCTATCATTTGCAAGCACTTGTGGATGAAGTTCATGTCGGATGCTCATTTCTTTTAAATCAAGACGCACCTTCATGTTATCTTTAGTCTTTCTATTAAGATTTAATATTGTTCCAATCAAATTATCACAAGCATTCTTTTCTATATGCATAACATCAAGATTATGTCGGAGTATATTATGCTCCCAATAAGGTAAGTCAAAGAATATGCTTCTTTTCTTTCATAATTGTTTAGTATGCTGATTGGAGATGCTGTGATTATATCATCATCATTTTCAACTTCAAAGAAATTATCCGGATCCTCAAATACTGTCGTATCTAAGGCACAAGTATTGACTTCCTCCGATACTTCTTCTTGTACCGAAGTCTCAACATCATCTCTTCCTCGCTTTTTAGATGACTTTGTCATCTTGCCATAACTGTGTCTGATACCAAGCATTTGTCAATGAATATCAGAACCAGAAGGTAGAATTGGAGCAGATCCCAACTCTATAGTACCATCAAATAAATCCTTCTGAAATCGAAATGGATGATTTGCCTCCAACCATCGACGATGTCCCATATAACAGAACTTTTCTCCATGTTTTAATCAAATTGAATGGGTTGATTCACCACAAGGACATGCAACTTGTCCCTTAGTGCTCCAGCCAGATAAATTAGCATATGCAGGAAAATCATTAACAGTCCATAATAGAGCTACCAGCAGATTGAATGTTTGGCCATTCGAAGCATCAATTGCACTGATACCCTTCCACAGTTGTTTCAATTCATCTATTAAAGGTTGTAAGAAAATATCAATATCATTGCTTGGACCCTTATCACCTGGAATGACCATTGATAAAATAAGTGAAGACTGTTTCATGCATATCCATGGTGGCAAATTATAAGGAATCAATACAACTGGCCAGGTGCTATAGATAGAACTTAAGGTCTGAAATGGATTGAACCCATCACTGGCTAAACCCAGCCTGATATTACGAACAACAGATGCAAAATCAGGATATCTGTCATCAAATACTTTCCATGCTAAACTATCCGCTGGGTGTCTCAGCATTCTATCTTTTGTACGGCTTTCATCGTGCCATCTCATTGATGAAGCTGTCTTTGATGATGCATAGATCCTTTTCAATCTAGGTACAAGAGAAAAATAGCGTAATACCTTCGCCGGTTTTTGTTTAATTTGTATTGCATCCAATTCATCTAATCCATCACTCTCATTTTCTTTTTGCTTCGTCCATCGTGAACATCTATACACATGGCACGACTCTTGATCGGCATGTTCTTCCCGATATAATATACAATCATTTGGACAGCTATGAATCTTTTCGTATCCAAGATCCAATTCCTTTACTAGTTTTTTGGCTTCATAACAAGATGTTGGTAAACACCTTCAAGAAATGCATCTTTTAACAACTTGAGCAGCATAGTAAAACTCTTGTCAGACCATCCATTCAAGTATTTTATATGAAACAAATGCACAAGAAAAGAAATTTTTGAAAAGTTCTTGTAATCGGCATATAATTCTTGATCTGCATCTCTTATCAGCTTCTGATAACGATCTGTTCCAACATTAGTTGGGAGTATCGGCTCTCCATCGTGTATAGATTCAATAAATATAGGATCCTCAGGTAACCCAGCTGCTACTTATCCTCCACTGTAATCTCCAGGATGTTGAGCACTATATTCAAAAGCATCTCTGAGCAAACCCTGATATCATCATCTCTTGCAGGATTTTTCTGTTGGTTACTGGATCCAAAATCAAGTATATGTTCTATATTAGAGGTTTGGTTACATGTAGATTGTAACCTTGACTCTTCATGAAAAAATCACTCAGTATAACCTCTTAAAAAACCATTCCATACCAAATGTTCTTCAACAATATTTGGATATAGAGAACTGAAATTTACACATTTTTGGCATGGACATAAAATCTTATCATTGATACTACTTCTCTCCATACCAAATTTAATGAAATTCTATACTCCATCCAGATATTCTTTGCTATTCCTCGATTTAGTTATCCAACTCTTATCCATTGTAAGATAAAACTAACTGAAATAAACAAATATTTATAAGAACAAAATAAATTTAAAATAAGTTTATTCAATAAATCAATTACGGTATTATTAAATGCACCCTATCACCAACTAATAGGTAAAGAGGTCCTATCCCATTCAAGAATTGCATTAATTATATAGGTCATTTACAGTAACCAAAGGATATGCAATAGAAGTTTCAGAAAAATCTCGGCAGCATTTTTCCTTAGTTCTCCCTATACAAATAAATATGTATGAGGAGAACTAAAAAGAAATGCTATTCGAAATATATCTGAAACTCTATCCATACCATTTGATTACTGTAAGCACCTATAAAATTATTTGCAATTCTCAAACTGTCCAAACTAGACATTCAATTGACCACTGTACATATTTCTCCCATCCGTACAAAAATTAAATAATTGTACGGATCCTGTAGAATATGTACTTTAATTAATTGATGGGTCTATGTTTCAATGCAATGCAAGTTTTTAAAAAAATATCTAAAAAATCATAATTGATCATAACAAAGCTACAGATGATATTGAAATCAAAGATTTGCAATAATGAAACTAACCTTAAAGCATAACATGTTCTGTAAGATGCAGGTATATACTAAGAAATTTATAAATAAATAGAAATAATCTATTAAGGAAAAGAATAATAAATAATAAAAAATAAGGAGGAGGCTCAGTTATATACTATTTAATCTGCAACTAAATCAAAACGACTACAATCGGTTGCCTACAAAAGAAGGCCATCCAAGATTGTTGCCATTAGAAACAGTTGAATCAGCCAAACATACATCGCATAATCATCATAGCCTCCATATACAAACCTTAAACCAATTTAGTGATTTATTACAGAGTTTCTTTAATCTCCAAGCAGTCAAGCACCTGATAAGAAAAGATAACAAAACAGGTAAAGCATATTTTTCTTAGTGGTGTGCAATTACCAAGTTATTTAAGCTTGAACCCTGGCTCCTGTACTTGGACTAGTATAATATATGACTTTAGAAGAATCAAGACGACTTTTTGAAAACCATAAACTCAAACCTAATGTGAGAACAGAATAATATAGTGAAGTACAAAACCTGTGAGGTGCTACTTTGTTCGCATGAAATATATTTGGGCTATGCATGGATGGGGATAACCTTACATACTATCTAACAAACTAATACATGAAGCACGTACTATTTTCATACATGTACATACAGTTTTCAGTTTGGCAAAATATATGGCCAACTTAAATGTACTAAAGATATGGATATTCTAGCTACTTGGCCCATTCCTATCTCAACAAAAATGAGATTAAATCTATAACTACATTCTATTAGGTCACCATCCCTATTAGACCGGACATCAAATTGGTTCTCAGACTTTAGATAGATCATAATATTAGTTCAATGACCCTAAAATAACCTGATACCTCCAAGCCCGGTAATATCTTGACCTAATTCCCAACTAAAACAATGATGGAGGGAAGCTTGATAATAGTCCTTGTACCCTAAGGAGCTACAAGAAATCCTGCAAGCATACTGCATGAATCAATTATTGAATCCCTACAATTATTGTTCATAAGTCAGCCAACAAGAATATGCATGCATTTGATTTAAAAAAAAAACTATGCCACAAGAAAGCAAGGAATTTAATAACATATAAATTTCGAATAAATTATCTAAAAAACTAAAGATGCTGATCATTTCCTAGCAATTAAAGGAGCATAAGGAATTATAATATACAATAGTGTAGATGGACAAAGAAAAAAGATAAAAGAATATATTTACCGGCAAACCTAGGCAATACTGGTTAAATGATTTTTGTTGAGAGCGGTTTGATACAGGCCTTGTATGTCTGAGGAAAGGATGAATCCAAGGACATACGGCTGTCTGTTGCGCATTCGGCTCGGATATGGGGTCAGGGTGTGACACGGCTGCAAATTACGTTGCTTAGGATAATGTAATTCTTTATTTGAAGCTAATTATCCTTTTTCAAATAAGTGCTGATCTTATGTGTAACTATTTTATAGTTATCGGCAATTAGAATAGAACTCAAATGCATGCTGTGACACGAACATTCAGGCTATTCGATGGGCTAATCGCACCTGCATCATTGGAGTTAAATTATTTTTCAAGTACTTCTTGGTCGATTATAGCTACTATGTTGTGACACGAACATTCAGGCTATTCCTTCACAATCCGTTCAAAGGACGGGTTGTTTGCACGAACAAAATTTCAATTTTGGGAATTACACTGACATAACCATCAGCACTCTTGCCGAGGAAGACGAGGGAAGAAAAAAAGGGAGATTCTTAACCCTCAACATGGCAGAAAGATTATCCCTTCCACACCATCATTGGAAACCGATGGTTTAATTGCTCAACCATGGGAACCAATTAAGGTACCGGAGTAGAGCCTCTTTTCGATGCCAACATAAGTTAATATAATTGTTAAATGGTGTTGATACTGAAATAATCAAATGGCATCTTAAAAGGCCTTGTATGAGTTTTTTTACATGAGGCTAATCTATCGTACTTAACCTAATGTGTATTTGTATGGTTATTATAATTATTTAGTTTTTAAGTATATAAATGCTCTAATAGTTGAGCAATGGTTCAGCTGACGACCTAATGACTCAAATCCTTAGCTGGGTGAATATTTGATCCAGGTCTAACAAAATGTTATAAAATATTTATCTAGGAAATGGCTGTCAAGGAATCCCAAACCTAGATCAATGTTGCACCCATATTGTGAACCACTTCTTTCCACCCCACTCAGCATGTAGTGTCCCTTCTATCTATTGCAACACATACCAAGGCATTATAATGTCATTATCAATGTGATACTTCATACTTCGGAGCATCCAGATGCTAACCTTCCACGTTACATGTAACCATGATTGATGACATATTATATATTAAACAATTAAAGGTTTCATTTTAGGCCTTCATGCCTTCGACACAAAAAGAAAAGGAAAACCATAGATGCCTATACTTAACTCAAGATTATCATAAAAAACACTATAAAAGTTGGACTGCTTCATACATCAAGCACCAAATCAATTGCTAAAAAAAAAAAATCAAATATTAAATTAACCGCTTGGTGTTCTTCACACTCCACTTTACCATGCTTGACTATCTTCAGTTACATTTCTACCATCTATCAATCAAACCAATCATCCAAGTAATTCTTACTCAAAGAAATGCCAACGTTATACTTTTCACACTACAACAAATTCGCAAGATATCCATAGGTATATTTGTTAGAACTACTTTAAACAGGACAATCATGTAACTACATATATACCCTACTTGAATATACCCTAAAATGGCAAAAAAAAAAAAAAATTAACCCAAGGAAATTAAAAAAAATACTTATAGATAACCGGACGAGTGAAGCTGGGTGGGTTTAGGTGCAATGCGACGGAGACAAAGGCACCGGAGATCGAGCTTCGGCGGTGAGGGACCGAAAGTAACCGCCGGAGATGAAGGAGCAGGGAGAGGGAGGAGGAAGAAAGACGGGATTCGGGCGGCGGCGGTTGAGGCGAATGAAAACTAGGGCTCGGGTGGGGGGGAGAAAATGAAAACCTGCCAACGCTTTTTCCGGCGATGCTTCTAAGCGTCGGAAGATGTCGATGCTTTTAGAAAGCGTCGGCGAGTTTGCAGGCGGTGACGCTTATAAGCGTCGTTAAATTCTTGAACTCCGACAATGTTTATAAGCGTCGGAAGATGCCGACGCTTTCAAAAAGCTTCGGCGGGTATGCGGGAGCTTCCAACGCTTTTCAAAAACGTCGGGATAAAATCGTTGAGGATTTAGGGTTCCGTTGTAGTGATTGAAAGTTTGAAGTTTAGTTTCTTTGTCATAGGACTAGGGGAGGAAGAGGATGCTCATGGCAAATAAGAGAGAATGAGATCTCCAAAACCCCAAAGTTCTCAAATGGGTTCTGTTCAGAGGCTCATCAAGGTCAAAGGGGGCAATAGGGGTGGCAAGAGGTCAGGGAGGAGGGGGTGCAACCAATGGTTGTGGTTGCCACTCGTGACGGAGGAGAAGGCCAAAAAGGTGAGAAGAAGGGAGAGAGGCATGCCCCCTCGAAGAGGGAGAGGGTTGGGGAGTGAGAGAGATAGACTACATGCATGGACTACAGCTCCCTCTCTGTCCCTCTGCAGTGTGGCCTCCTTTGTGCCTTCATGGTGTGGCTTCCTTTGTGTGCTACATGGATGTGATGTGCACACCAGGATGAGTGTAAGATCATGTATAGGCTCGCACTGCATGGGCAACCATCTTGCCATCACTAAGAAGGCTCCAAGAATCAGTAGAAACAATGCATCATGATTGTACGACGCAACATCCAAGTAATTTGATTGTCATATATCCGTTGCTTCTCCATCATTTGATGTAGCAAAAAGAAAAGATTAGCATGATTTAGAATGATTCACTATAGAAAGATGAGATATAAATGATAATTTTTTTATAATGCCGAGACGAAGCATTGGGAGGTGCCAACAAATATTTTGAAGCATCGTGAATAAAATGTTAGGTGACATTTTTTAAAAAAATCAGATGATGTTTTAAAGCGTCATTGTACTTTTCTAAATCTTTTAGATTTTTTTTTAAATAAAAAAAATAAAAAAATAAAAAATAAAGTCCTACAACATTTTAAAGTAGCAATACATTCTTTTTCAATTTTCCAAATACCTTCTCTCTCCGTTCCTAAATTTCAGGATAATCTTCTCTCCCCATCTTAATTTTTTTTTTTTTTTTTTTTTTCGTTTTCCTTCCCTCCCATTCCCCCATTTTCTTTCTTTCTACGACTCGAGGTTTTAAGTTTTTTGCCCAAGCACGAACGGCCAAAGTGAAATCGAGTCCAGAGATAAATTAACAAGGTATATATTATTTATGTGGAAATGATGATAGGCAGCCTATTGATTGAGCATTGCTTGGAAGCAGGAGTGAAAATGTGACATTTGTTGTTTTCCTCTTGTTACCGTGGTGCTCAAGTGAGATTACATTCACTATCCTGAGCCATTTTTCTAAAATATATGTTGCTACTATTTTACATTTTGACAGATGTTTTCCTACTTTTTCTAACATAGCTTCTTCATGTTGTGTGACGAGGTATGTTTATATGCATGATTTGGTACCGTTTTATGTTGGATATGGCGATGATGATGGGTTGCCTGTTGATTGAGCATTGCTGGGAGGCAGGAGTGGAACTTCATATTGGTTGTTTTTCTCTTGTAGCCGTGATGCACAAGTGCCATTCATGCCATGTGTGCCATCCGTGCCATGTGTGCCATCCGTGCCATCCGTGCCCAGGTTTAGTATTTCACATACCTGACATCAGCTATTTCATTTATTTTGTAAGTATTGAAACTATTTATATTTTGTTACAGGTGATACAGTGCTTAGAAATGGTCAGGAGAGGCGATACCAGATGAACATAGTCATACGACTTACTGTGGATTGTTAGGGACTGAACTGCAACATCCTAAACATGAATTTGTTTAAGTGATTACTATGTATTTTTTGATTTATAACTGATGGCTGTATCAGTTCCGGTCATGTATTCGCTGGGCATGTATGTAACAATCATGTTCTTGTAAGTAGAACTTATTTTGTATCCATTCCTTATGATGATGCTACATAATATTATGATATGCACTGTTCCTGAGATATTGCAGAGTTTTTTCATGTGTCATAATAATTTTTGCTTGTGTTGTAAAATATATTTCATTTACAGGGATCCATGTACGGCTTTTGTGTAGGGAAAGTTTTTGCAAATTTTTTTTTTTAATAACCAATTATTAGTCTCGTATATGACTGTAACGTACTAGGGTTCGCCGGATATTTTTCAGGCGGGATCGAAGCAGGGCAGGATTTCTGGTCCGGTCTAAGTACATAGGGTTGGTCTACAGGGTACAACTATTTCAGGCCTATATTGGATCACTGCGAATCCCTGGTGTCAATGTACCTTTTCGAATCTGATAGATGTACCCGATATATAATATCGTTCTGTGATCCCGGTACCGTGCGACATCTCCAGACACAAGCATCGCTAAATAGATTAATTACTTTTATTTAAATAGTTTTAGTATGGGTTTTCACGTATAATCAAAAATTTAAAATATTTTGATTACAGTTTAATGGCTCTTATTATTATATTATGTATTGTATCTTAAATTTTCAATATTAATTTAATACATTGAAATAATATTATATTTTGTATGACTTAATTTTAATACATCATTATCATAACTGTATTAACATTAATTTAATTAAACTTATTATTTAAGTATATTATGATAGTATGTTATTTATTTTATAATTTCTTATTTATATCTTAATAATTTATTATTACGATTAATAAATCATTTTTTATTAACATATAATTATTATTTCATTTATTATTTCATTTATTATTCGTTGTTTTTAATACTTGTGGGAACTCAGGTTCATTTGTAATCTGATTTAAATAGATTTATTAGTATTTTTCATGGATATAAAAAATAATTCAAATAGGATATTGAATGGTTACTGGATCATAATAATAAATGCAAGTCCGACCTTGCGGCGGACGGAGCTCGACTTCGACAGGCGGTCCCATTGTACTGGGGGAGCTCAGCCTGACGAAGGAGTCCAAGCAGGAAAATTGACGCGGTGTCTGACACGGCGGCTTTCTTTGACATGGCACATGTCAGCTGCCATGGAAAATTTAATATTAATAAATTTATTTTTATTAATAAAATATATATAATAAATTAATAAATTATTTGGTATAACATGTTTTAATACATCATATTAATAAATTATTATTAATATAATAATATATTTACTTAAATATAAAATTAAAAAATGATTTTATAACTCATTTTATTTATATATATAACTAGGGGCATTTTGGGAATTTCAAAAAATTCCTTCTCTATTCTTGATGGAATACAGACTTATTCCCATCTCATCCAAACACCATTTAGAATAGCACCGTATTAATTGTACTGAAATATTCTGAAATACCAAATTTTCATCCAAACAGAAATTGAGAATAACAACAAGAATAAACTATTCCTGGAGAATACCTATTCCTATTCTCTCTATTCCTATTCCCCAACCAAACAGGCCCTTAAAGGTTTTAGCCGCGCTACCGTGGGACGTCGAAGCTTCGTCGTTCTCCTCCTCGTCGCGCCAATATACACGCCTTTGGTCCCTCCCAACTACCCTCTCCAGAAAATTTTTATCTTGGTATGGTGTCTCTGTTCGTCTCTCGTCACCAGAGATGGGGGAGGAATGAGAAGGCGAGGCGATACTAGAAATCGACGATGAAAATGGAGAACGGGCGAGAAGAACGCTAAGCTTCGGCAACAATTACAAAATCCTTAATTGCCAGCCAACGGTATATTTTAAATCCCGGCCTTTTTCCAATCATCTTCTTGGAAAGAAGCGTGACGTTGATGAAAAATTTTACGCGGCTGCAAACGCTGCTGTTGAGCTATCATTCTCGACGTCGGCGGCGATGGCATCATGATGGCCGGGGTCGAGGCCATCGGGGACGCCGTGGAGAACATCGGTGTCGGCAGGGAGGCCAGAACGGTGCAGGAGGACGAGGGCGTCGGGATCGTAGGAGAAGGACCAGCCGGTGGGAGCGGCGGGATCGAGCTAGGGTCGCGCAGAGGGGGAGGTGGTGCGGAACAATGATCCGGCGCTCGGGCGCTGACGATGGCGAGGCCGGCGGGGAGTCGGCGGAGCTGGCGGTGGAGAGATTGCATGGTCCGCCATGACATGGGGAGGCGAGGGCGCCAAGATTGGCGCCGGATTTATCGCCCTCATCGACATTCCATCCAGGACTATCGTCGCCTCGTCGGCAACCCGACCGGACTCGAGAAATCTATATTTATTTTAAACAATAAATTTACTGGATTTTAATGCATTGGTGGGAGGGGTTTTCTTAATACCGATACTTTAAAGAAAAAATATTTAAAATAATTTATCCCTGCTCTTATTATATATTGGACGTTTTGTAAAGTACCAGCCTCCATGCACCGTAATATACTCTAATTTATGCAAGTAATTTAACTGTCTCAAATACTTGGCCTATGGAGTTCAGATACAGGTGACTACTATTCGAAGTCAGCAATAATAACTTTCCGAGAGAGAAACATAAAGTAACGCTCAAAATGAGAAATTAATTATAACTTCATATGTTTGATGGGTCAAGTGGGGGTACATATAATAATTTATTTTCTATTTACATATATGGGTGGTGACCATTAATTCCATGGTTGAGCTAAGTAAATGTATTAGACCATATAAATAGTGTTAGAGGTTTGAAGGGAAAATCCAAAATTCCCTCCAAGCAATTCCTTTAGTCCCACATGGGAAAAGGAGAACATCCCAAAGACACTTAAATATGATCCCTCTTCCATTTGGCCTTGTATCATCTTGGGCCACTCACACGCGCGTGCGCAGCCTGGTCTGGCCCGGTTTGCACGCGCGGTCCGGTTCGCACGTGCGGCGAGGTGCTTTTTTTTTTTTTGCACGATTCTCTTTTATTTTTTCGTTCCCGTTTTTCTTTCCGTTCGGACTGCATCGCGTCGCGTCTTCTCCAAACGTCGCGACTTCTGAACAGCGGTCTTCTTCGAGCGTCGCGTCCTCCGCTGTACCGTGTCGCGTCTTCACCGAGCGGTGTCTCTTCCTCACGGCGTTTCTCCATCTATAAAAGGATGGAGTCAGATCACAGATAAGTATCTTGACCGGACTCTCTCTTCCTCTCAATTTTTTTTTTCCGATCTAGAACTCTCTTGCGTTCTAGGTTTTCCTGTTTCCAATTTTTAATCTGGTTTCACTGCTGGGCGAAGCCGTTGTCAGTCCCTTCACAGTCGTGCCTGCAGGAGGGATACCCGGTTGTATCTTGGGACAGAGTTCTCGGATTGAATCCTGCATGAGGGCCGAGAATCGCCTTAGGACAGTGCCTCTGCACACCTCCGGTCAGAAATCCTAAAACTCAATTTTGTGATTCATAGTATATATTTATATTATTGTTTTACATATGACAGATTATATTACTGTTCTAAGAATTCCTAAATCATAATTTTATGATTCATTGTATTACTGTTCTATATAGCACTGTTTAGTGTTTTAGGATAATACAGATAGATTTATATTTATTATTTCTAGTTTTATTTTACAGAACTCTATTTCTAACAATCTAAGGCGATTCTTGATGAAATAAAATAGAAACAAAAAATATATATATATTGTTTAATTAAATACATATGTTCTGATATTGATTATTAAAATTCTAAAACGAGTTTTTATTATTGTGCAGCTCTAGTTCTTAAATCACCTTGGTATGGGTTCTGTGGATTCTTCTAGCCTTAAACTTGATAGATTTGATGGAAAGGGTTTTCTTAGATGGCAAGAACAAATGGAGGCCTGGTTAATTTCATTAGGTCTAATTTCTGCCCTAGGTAAAATCCTTTCATTTGAAACCAATTCCCAAGGTTCTGATGCAACTTCTAAGTCTCCTGAAGAAGTAGATTATCACTGTAGGTTTAGAATATTGAGTTGTCTTTCAGATAACCTGTATGCAACCTATAGGAAATGTCAAACTTCTAAAGAACTCTGGTGTGCTTTAAAAGATACCTATATCAGAGATCATGAAGGGGCTATGAGATTTACCGTTTCTGACTTTCATAACTTTAGAATGGTAGATAACCAACCAATCAATGACCAGATCCATCATTTCCAAAATCTTGTTCAAGAAATTCTTAGATGAGGGTCTATCCTTGATGAAACTTATCAAGTTTCAAGTTTAATAGATAAACTTCCTCCATCGTGGAATCAATTTACCAAAAATCTTAAAAGGACTCAAACCTCCCTGACCTTTAGGTCTCTTCTTCAATCCATCAGGATCGAAAATCAATATAGACTTAGAGAGATTCAAGAAAATCAACTCAAGGCCAAAGTCAATCTTACCGAAGGTCAAAATCAAAATACTAAAGGCCAGAATTCTAGAAATTACAATTCTAATTATAAACCTAAGGGGAAAAATTTTAAAGGAAAAGGAAAACATTTCCATCAAAATAATATCCATAGGCAGAATAACATAAAATCCAAGGATCAAGGTGATGGAAGATTCTGCTTTGTCTGTGGAAGGGACAATCATATTGCTCCTCAATGTTTCTACCGGAAGAAGCAAAAGGTTATCCATAAGAAGAAGAATGATACTAAGAACCAGAATCAATTCAAATCTCAGGTCAATATGATTGAAGGAGAATCATCTTCTTTTAGGTCAGTCTCCTTCACCCCTTCAATAAATCTAACCTATTTTGATTACGAATGGTGGTTAGATACTGGTGCTAATATCCATGTTTGCACTGATAAAATTTGGTTTTCATCCTATCAGGGATCAAGTGAAAGAAGTGTAACAATGGATGATGGAACAGCTGTTCAAGTACTAGGATCAGGTCACATCAATCTAAAATTTACCTCAGAAAAATCTTTGATTCTTCGTGATGTACAGCATGTTCCAGCAATTAGAAGAAACCTAATTAGTGGTTCTTTGCTTGTCCAGACAAGACTTAAAGTTGTATTAGAATCAAATAAAGTTGTAATCTCCAGAGGAGATATGTTTATTGGCAAGGGCTTTGTATCTGAAGGATTATTCAAATTAAGTGTAATAGCACCTGTTAATATCAATAAAATCTCTGGTTCTTCTTCTAAATCTACTGTGTTAAGTTTTGAAGCTTGTGAAATTTGGCATGGCAGATTGGGTCATGTCAATCGTCGATCAATCAAGAAAATGTCTGATCTTCTATTAATTCCTAAATTAAATATAGATCATAAATCAAAATGTGAAATCTGTGTACAATCAAAACAACCTAGAAAACCATTCAAGCCAATAGAATTTAGATATTCCCAAATCTTAGAACTAATACATAGTGATGTTTGTGATTCTAATAGAGCTCTAACACGTAGAGGTAGTCGTTATTTTGTCACTTTCATAGATGACTTTTCTAAGTACTGTTACACTTATCTTCTAAAAACTAAGGATGAAGTTCTTAATAAATTTAAAATTTATAAAGCAGAAGCTGAGAATCAGTTAGAAAAAAGGATTAAAATTCTTAGATCAGATCAAGAAGGCGAGTACACTTCAAATGAAATAAACCTTTTCTGTGAAGAAAATGGAATAATTCATGAAGTCACTGCTCCCTATTCACCTCAATCTAATGGTGTAGCAGAAAGAAAGAACCGAACATTACTAGATATGATAAATGCAATGATCATTAGTTCAGGTGTTCCAGAAAATTTATGGGGAGAAGCTCTTCTCTCTGCTAATTACATCCTCAATAGAATACCTGCGAAAGATAAAGATAAAACCCCTTATGAAATTTGGAAGGGTCACAAACCTAGACTTAGTTACTTTAGAGTTTGGGGTTGCTTAGCTAAAGTTAGTATTCCTGAATCCAAAAGATTAAAAATAGGTCCTAAGACCGTAGATGCCATATTTATTAGTTATTCGTTGGATAGTAATACCTATAGATTCCTTGTTATTAACTCAGACATATCTTCAATATCAAATAATATAATAATTGAATCCAGAGATGCAACTTTCTTTGAAAATATTTTTTTATGAAAAATAGAGTGTCTTATCCAACGAATAATATTCCATCTTTTGCATCCTCAGTTGCAGATTTAACTCATGAACCCGAATATGAACCTGAACCTAGACGGAGTAAAAGAATTAGAACAGAAAAGAATTTTGGTGAAGGTTTTTTCACATATTTAATTGAAGATACTCCTTCTACTTATTTAGAAGCTTTGTCTTCTCCTGATGCACCTTTTTGGAAAGAGGCAATCAATAGTGAGTTTGAATCTATTATCGAAAATAATACGTTGATTCTTACTAATTTACCACCTGGAAACAAACCTTTAGGATGTAAATGGATTTTCAAGAAGAAAATGAGAACTGATGGAACAATAGAAAAATATAAAGCTAGACTTGTTGTTCAGGGGTTTGGTCAAAAGGGTGGTATAGATTTCTTTGACACATATTCTCCTGTTGCTCATATCTCCACTATTAGAGTCATTCTAGCATTAGCTTCCATCTATAAACTTATGTTCATCAAATGGATGTTAAGACTGCATTTTTGCATAGTGATCTAGATGAAGAGATCTACATGCATCAACCTGAAGGATTTTCTGTGCCAGGACAAGAAAATAAAGTCTGCAGGCTTGTAAAATCTCTTTATGGATTGAAGCAAGCACCTAAGCAATGGCATGAAAAATTTGACCAAGTGATCTTATCCTACGGATTTCATATTAATGAATCCGATAATTGTCTTTATCAAAAACAAGTTAATGATCAATTCATCGTTCTATGTCTCTATGTTGATGACATTTTAATTCTTGCACCAGATTTGAATCTGGTTAATGATATCAAGAATTTTCTGTCTCATCATTTCAATATGAAAGATTTAGGTAATGCTGACTTAATCCTTGGAATGAAAATCATTCGAACTGTCGAATCGATTAGTTTATCTCAATCTCATTATACTAACAAACTTATAGACAAATTTGGATATTCTAATTATTCAACTATTTCTACACCTTTTGATCCATCTACTCATCTTACAAAGAACACTGAATACCTATAAATCAAGAAAAATATGCACAAATTATTGGATCTCTAATGTATTTATCCAACCGGACTAGTGATGGGGACATCATCCTGCACGAATCTCGGAGCAGCACAAATTTCAGAGCAGCAAATAAATTTGAAAAATAAATTTAGGATTTATCTTTTATTTGAAATTTAAATTAGGATTTTGTTGGTTATGATTGAGATATGGATAGGCTTATCTTATCCTATCTTTTATTTGAAATTTAAATTAGGATTTTGTTGGTTATGATTGAGATATGGATAGGCTTATCTTATCCTATCTTGTATTTAAATTTGAGTTATCCCTATCCTGTATTCAAATTCAAATGAGGGTATGGAGCTTATAAATAACCCCTCATTCCTATTGTAAAAAGGGAGAAAAAATTGAATTTTTGGGATTTGGTTTGTCAGTTGGTTTGGCAGTTGTTGTTCAGGGCTATGGCCCATTATGTCTTCACCTGCGGGTGTTGATGTTGTCTTTGTCCTTCGGGACTTCGTAGGGGCGTGATGCCCTAGTTATCCCCCCATTTCATTTTCCTCCACGTTCTTTGAAATCCCCCTCATGGCTCCAGGAGTGACCTGGGTGGCAGGTGAAATACCCTGGGCTCCGCGTGTAGTGAGATGGGTGGTAGGTGAGATACCCTAGACTGCATGTAGTGAGGTGGGTGGCAGGTATAATGCCCTAGAGGTGTGAAGTCTCTCTGTGAGAGTGGGTTTCAGGGTTCGTGGTAGTCCATCCTCGTTATCCTCCATCCCTATTTTTTCCTTCGTCACCACCATAAAGAAATCAGAAAATAGAAAAAAAAATAGGATACCCTAATCTTCGGTGACTTCTTAGCTCGCCGTCGATCCTATCCCTATCCCGTCCCCCATCAACTTGGTATCAGAGCCTAGACGGATTAGGGTACGTTTCTTCTTCCCAACTCTTTTCTATGTTGACACCCCCTGCTACCATCGCTCGTGAAGACCGTCTCCGTCGCCTGCAGCCGATCCAGAAGTTGTCGCCGACGGAGTCGAGTTCTCCCCACCTCAGGAGAATGATGGGGACATCATCCTGCACGAATCTCGGAGCAGCACAAATTTCAGAGCAGCAAATAAATTTGAAAAATAAATTTAGGATTTATCTTTTATTTGAAATTTAAATTAGGATTTTGTTGGTTATGATTGAGATATGGATAGGCTTATCTTATCCTATCTTTTATTTGAAATTTAAATTAGGATTTTGTTGGTTATGATTGAGATATGGATAGGCTTATCTTATCCTATCTTGTATTTAAATTTGAGTTATCCCTATCCTGTATTCAAATTCAAATGAGGGTTATGGAGCTTATAAATAACCCCTCATTCCTATTGTAAAAAGGGAGAAAAAATTGAATTTTTGGGATTTGGTTTGTCAGTTGGTTTGGCAGTGTTGTTCAGGGCTATGGCCCATTATGTCTTCACCTGCGGGTGTTGATGTTGTCTTTGTCCTTCGGGACTTCGTAGGGGCGTGATGCCCTAGTTATCCCCCCATTTCATTTTCCTCCACGTTCTTTGAAATCCCCCTCATGGCTCCAGGAGTGACCTGGGTGGCAGGTGAAATACCCTGGGCTCCGCGTGTAGTGAGATGGGTGGTAGGTGAGATACCCTAGACTGCATGTAGTGAGGTGGGTGGCAGGTATAATGCCCTAGAGGTGTGAAGTCTCTCTGTGAGAGTGGGTTTCAGGGTTCGTGGTAGTCCATCCTCGTTATCCTCCATCCCTATTTTTTCCTTCGTCACCACCATAAAGAAATCAGAAAATAGAAAAAAAAATAGGATACCCTAATCTTCGGTGACTTCTTAGCTCGCCGTCGATCCTATCCCTATCCCGTCCCCCATCAACTAGGCCTGATATTGCTTTCACTATTTCTAGACTTAGTAGATATACATCTAACCCTAGTTCAATTCATTGGAATGCATTAGAAAGAGTGTTCAGATACCTTAAAGGTACTACTGAGTATTCTCTATGCTTTACAGGTTATCCA